>OZ004715.1:38266815-38963810 GCA_963924515.1 Vespertilio murinus | reverse complement strand
CTCCTATCACTATTAACATGATTGACATGGTTTCCAAGCAGGGCACCATTTCTCTGCAAAATAATGGGAGACAACACCAGGTAATTTAACAAGCATTTGATGCAGGCTAGCTACGTTAGGTAATTTCTTCTACACGAAAAAACAAATCCTACGCAAGCTCCGGAGGGTCCCTGGAGAACGAATGACCTGAGGGCCTCAATGTGGCTGCGTGGGGGGCTGGTCCCCCCCGGAAACGAGGAAGGTTACCGATTCCTGAGCCGAGGAGCAAACTCTCGGCTGCCACTCTCGCGGGCGTTTCCAGGTGCTCCACGCTGAGGTGACTTATACCCAGCAGGGCTGGCTGGCAGCCCCCCACGAGTGAAGCTGGGTGGTAGACATACTCCCTGGGCTGCGGGGCCGGGGGACTGGGAGGCTGAGGGCCCTGGCAGCTCAAAGAACTGCCCGGAGAAGACGGGGGAGATGCTCATCCATTCCCGCCAGCGGCCGTGGCCGAGCTCCTCGGAGGAGCTGCCAGCGAGGAGCGGAGGGGCCGGCCTGGAGAGGCAGGCCCGGGCCTAGAGGAGATGCTGGTGAGTGAGGAGGGCTGCTGCGGGGAGGGCACCGTCCGAAAGCCCCCTGCGCTCGGGGCTGGCTTGCGTTCTCTGGGCACTGCTGTGGCTCATTCACTGCCCCCACTGGAGCCCTGCCCTCCTATCCCCCAGCGGCTGGGTGCGCAGCTGTGCACGGAATAATTACTTTGACTACATCTTCCTCTTCTCCTTTCGTCTCCTCGGGCTCATCGTCTTGCAGATCACAGGAGATGGCCCGCCGGATCTCTGGCCCGATGTCGTGCAGTGTCCTTAACCCCGCCTAGATCGAGGAGAAGGGCAAACAGGTCAAACGGCGCGGGGGTTGGGGGGGGGGCGGCCCGGCCTGGGCCCTGGCTCTGTTCCTGCCGGCTCAGCTGCGGGAGGGAAGCGTCTCCCCGGGACAGCCCAGGACACTGACCGCTGTCTGAAGGTGACAGGGCTCCCTGCAGCCTCGGGGCTGTAGGGTGTGGTCAGGGGGTTCCAGATGGTCCGAGCCTGGGATGCTCAAGGCCCAACTTAGGAAACGCCTTTTCAAACGCCCCCCACCCCCCTCGCCTTTGCAGGCGACAGCGCCTGGTCACTAGGACTAGGTCTGTCGTGGCCGAGAGCCCACGCTCCTGTCTGAGCGCCAGTCTGCAGAAGGACGTCCTGCAGAGCGCCATCTCCCAGGCCCCGGGCCGGGCAGGGTGCCCAGGCTGGCTGCTGGGCAGGGAGGGCGGCAAGGGCCGGCTGGCGGTGCCCAGGATGAGGGAGTGCAAGTGCGGGAGGGCAGGCAGCCCAGGAGCCGTCGGGGCCGCGGGTTCTGCTGAAAAGCATGGGAGCGAGGGAGGGACACAACACACGGCAGCCACCAGCACACTCAGGACGCGACAGAACGGACCGGCATGCACACAGACCTGGGCCGCTGTGTAGTGCCGCCTCCGGGGCCATCGTGGGACCCTGGCCGCCGCAGCCTGTGCCCGCGCCGAGACCTCGCCAACAGCCGGGCGTCCTCTTGAAGACCACCACACACAGACACGGGCCCACCGCTGACGCCCAGGCCCCTCACAGACACTCTGCCCTCCCCGGGGCCTCACGCTGGCCTTCCCTGTCCTGGGTCCCCAGCCTCATGGGGACAGGGCCCTCGAGAAGCCTTCCTGCTGTTCCCAACTCCCGTAGCGAAACGTCTGGGGTGCTTTCGGGCCAGATACGGGGAAGGGACAGTCACGGGCCCTGAGAACATGATGATGTTTTGACCATCAGTCTGAAGAAAAGTAGCATGCTGACTCAAAGACTCAGAGGCACCCACCCGACAGCAAATTTACCCTTTCCCACAAAAAGACTGGCATCTGGCCCAGGTTCATCCGCCCTGCCCCAGGTCTACGGCTGCCCATGTGTATCGGGGCGGGACCCTCCTTTGCTGCCAGCCAGCCCGCAAACCAAGCAGCCACGAAAGGCTGGCTGTGCTGTGCTGGGCCCCACCCGCAGCCGACACGCCCATGCCAGGCGGTCTGCAGACTCGGACGGACCAAGTGTAGGCTGTCGGGGAGACCGCTTCCCTGTCCTTCCTCCACAACCCCCTGCAGCGGGGGGCACAAGACACCGACGAGGCCTGGTGACCATACTTGAGACGGCCCAGCAGTGGCCAGGTGGGGGAGGGGACATGGCAGGTGCAGCCGGGCCCACTGGTGTGGGGATGCTCAGACTGGTCTTGGCAGACACCAGTGGTGCTGACGTTAGTGTGGAAGATACAGTTGTACGGACACTTCCCAACAGGCTCTTTCTGAGAATGGCCTCCTCCACAGCAGCCCCCGCCTAGGAGATGCGCCTGGGCCTGCTCTGAACCAGGAATTGAAGAGAGGACCAGGGGGCCTTTCCATTTCGTGAACTGGAGGGGGGGGGTGGGGCGGAGAGCCTTCCAGAGCCCAAGCTTTCAGGCATCTAGCTAGGAATGTCATGGTCTCGCAGGGGAAAGCCGCACACGTCCCAGAGCCAAACCCGGAACAGTCCGTGGTGTGCCAGTGAGGTCACCACTTCCTTTCCTGTCCCTCTGATCACAGGCACCAGATGCACATGTACACGCACACACACAGGTACACATGCCCACGCGCGTAAACACACGTACTCGTACTCACACACACACAGGCACACACTCACATTTGTTCACCTATGTACTCACACGCATGCATGCACAGGTGCACACGCACACACTTTCCCTCTCTCGGGATCCCCAAATCCAGCACATCTGAGCCCAGGGAGTCATCGGGCTTGGTGGGGACCCACCTGCCATTCTCATGGAAACATCAAGAAGGCAAGTCTACGTCAAGGGTGTAAGCCCTTACCCAGCAGGGCTGCGGGCATGCGCAGGAAGGTGGAGCCCAGTCGCGTTACAGCCTGTGGCTCCTTCAGTCAGCATTTTCTGGGGCCGTGGTCAGCAAACTCGTTAGTCAACGGAGCCAAATATCAACCGTACAACGACTGAATTTTCTTTTGAGAGCCAAATGTTTTAAACTTAAACTATATAGGCAGGTACATTGCTATTAACTTAATTAGCGTACTTCTTCAATCGCACTGTCTGTGCGCGCCCGCACGTGGTGTTTTGTGGAAGAGCCACACTCAAGGGGCCAAAGAGCCGCATGTGGCTCGAGAGCTGTGGTTTGCCGACCACTGCTCTAGGGCACAGTTACCAAGGGAAGAGACTCTAAGTCAGGTTCTGGATCACTGAGAGAAGGGGCTGTTGCGTATCTGAGGCTCCCAGACAAGAAGAAGCCAGGCTTGAGACACCGGCTGCTGCCCCCACAAAATAAACAGAGGTGGCAAAGCACCATGTCCACACCCCCGGTTAGACGATGTGTGTTAATCCCTGTTACGAGGCAGCGTGGGCCAGGAACACGGAGGTTAAATAACAGCAAATAGCCCTGTTCACTGTCATCCAACTGATCGATCGCACTAGGTCCGATGAAAAGGAATAGAAAACTATTTATTTGGATAATTGTTAACATCATCCTCTGTTGGCGGGTTGACATTTCACCGAAATACACATATAACACAATTGCATCATAAAAACGAAAAACTGGCTCCAGCACGTCGTCAACGATACACCAGAGCAGGTGAGCGCAGTGAACAGACACAGGACAGAGAGTTTGTTTGCAACATAAATCATGGAGGAAATCGAGAGGTGGCCCCGGAGGCCGCTCCCGAAAACAAGCAAGGACAACACATATTTATTACAGAGACATCAGAGGAGGGGAGAACGCGCCCCTCTTCCCAGACAGGAAAGCAGAGGCTTACTAGTAGAAGTCTTGGTTACGTTTGGCTTGCTCCTTGCAGCAAGAAACACACCTCCTAAGAGTCAGGGATGGATGTGACTCTTTTCCGTGGGACCCGGGGAAGGGGGGGCAGGGTGTCTGCCAGGGTTGGGAAGGAGGGAAACAGATGTTACCGAACTTGAACTAAAACAAAGCTTAAGCACAGCACCCTGAATTTAGTACATATCACAAAACAGGATAATGAAATTTTTCTAGCACACATAATCGAGCTAAAAGTTAGCTTAGGCTGCTCCAAAAATTCCATAGGCACAAATCCCAATCCCCCCCCCAAGTTCAGAAAACTATCTTAAATCCTTGAAAAAATATTTTTTTAACAGCTCTAAAAAAAAAGAACATTTTTAAAAAATAAAATTGTATATCCTTTCCTATTTCGTATCTGTGTCTACCTCTTTCAGCAAAAAAATATTATTTTAATTTGAAATGTGGTCAGAGCACTTAAACCAACATAATTAAAGTCGTTCCAACATATAAAGTCATTCCATTAACATCACAGTAGAATTATGGGTTTTTGAATAAACACAGAATTGCTATAAAATAGAAACATTATTGACTTCAGATGTCCAATCATATAAAATATTAAACAGAACCAAGCCTAGTTTCTGGTTGATTTTTTTCAATGCTAGATGTTATCATAAATACGTTTTTTAAAAAGAAATGGCGCTTTGCCTGTAGACTGCTGCTTTAAATTTAGACACCATTTAATTGGTATGTTACAGATATTTACTAAATGTCAAGTCACCAAAAATAAATAAATAAATAAATAAGTAAATAAAAATCCGAACTATAAGATCTCTCTAAATACTTCTGAAGCAACAGCATAACATTAGGATAGTTTAACCTCAAAACTGAACATTCGTTTACCTTCCTTCCTCTCGCCCATGCTCAGGGTCACCTTTTCCCGACGGGGACGCATGTCACACTTTCTCTGCCTGTCTCCCTAAGCTAGCGCCACCAGACACGGCCACCTGCCGGCTCTCAGGACCACGGCCGGCACGCCCACCCCCTCTGAGCCTACGGGGTAGTGGTGGAGGGAAGAGATGCCAGTCTCCAGCAGGCCCCGGGCCAGGCCGTGCATCTCCAGGCTTTCCGACTCCAGCCCAAAGCCCGCGCCCCGCAGATGGAGCCCGGGCCCGCTCTCCATCACGGGCGGTTTCACCCGGCGGCTGGCCCTCCCTGCTCGGCCGGTTCTAGTTATCCCTTCAGCAGCAGGACTCAGCCCCTACCCAACCAGCCGGGCGGTTTTAGACGAGCTCCCGTCAAAGAAGGCACTGGCGATTAACTTCTGACAGATCAACCTGCTCATCTACAAGCTGTCCCCCCCCCTCCTCCGCGTGCACGCCCCTTCTCCTGTCATGGCTTTCCTCCAGGGAAAATGTGACGGTGTGTCCATCAGGAACACTCCTCGAGTGACAGAAAGGATTAGAATCATAAGCATGATGCTCCCTGAGTCATCCAGGGTGAGTCCAACCCTCCCTGAAAAAGCCATCGGTGACGTCACCCTCTACGCTAGCTAGCCATGGGGTTCACATCCGTTATCCGGCCGCATCCTGGGAGGGAGGGGGGGCCAGTTTGTTCCTATCTGGTTAGGTGACCTGCCCCAAATAGCAATGACACCTGCTGGCCCCGCCTTCCACCACCAAGACAAGGTCACTGGGTCCATGGCAGAGCGCTGGGGCCAAATCTTAATCGAACGCTCATTCATGACCATTTCCCTACATGACTGTGGGTCTCCTCAACCAAGGTCAACCTCACTCCACTAACTTAGCAGAGCTCTGGGTCACAAAGTCACCACGGAAGTGACACACGATCACACAGTGTCACAAAAACTGATCTTAGGCTCCGCCCACGGCCTTGGCTCAGTGTGCTCTGAGGAGCTGAGATTGTGAAAAACACTGTCAATCATGCACTAATTCAAACCATCGTCCCTCCGGAGCAGTGGTCGGCAAACTCGTTCGTCAACAGAGCCAAATAGCAACAGGACAACGATTGAAATTTCTTTTGAGAGCCAACATTTTAAAACTTAAACTTCTTCTAACGCCACTTCTTCAAAATACACTCGCGAAGGCCGTGGTATTTTGGGGAAGAACCACCACACTCAAGGGGCCAAAGAGCCGCATGTGGCTCTCGAGCCGCAGTTTGCCGACCACAGCTCCAGATCAGCACGGGCAGGGAGATGGGCTGTCGCATACAACCCTCAGTGTGAACGCCGCTGGACAGGCAGCTCTGTGTCCAGGTGAATGGGTTGGGACTGAGGAGGGGCCTGGGAGAAAGCGGAGAGTTCAAGGTAGGGACAGTGGTACACGCAGAGGCCGTTCAACCAGGAGGATCATTAAAGGTCTCCAGCACCCTTTCCCTTTAGGGGGACTTGGGGTCACTTCCCTAGGGCAGCAGGGACGCTGGGGCTCTCCAAGACAGTGCCAGGGGTCCCCGAGGTCCCTGCCGTCTGCATAATGACCTCCGCCTGCACACGGCCATTCTCCCCAGAGCACACAGGTGTGTGTGTGTGTGGGGGGGGGGAGTTCTCAAAGGCTGCGAGGCCTGTGATGCTGTCCTCACCCTGGCATCTTTGTGCTTACATATCCTGTTTTTAAAACTTCTCACTTTAAATCTCTGAAGCGGTAAGTATTGATACACAAGGGTCCCCATTAATTTTTAAGAGCAAACATGGGTCCTGAGACCAGAGCATTGGAGAACTGCTGCTACGCTGTCCTCAGACAGGTACCACCACCTTTTCCTCAGGTGACAGACTCTTCACCCACCTAGCATTGCCATCATGTCCCTGACGGTTCTCCACTCCTCCCACTTTGGGGAGGAATGTCCTTGCTCGGAGATGGCCTTGACACTTGGTATTAGATTGCTCTCACTGTGCCTTAGAGTGACGTGCCCTTCTCTCATCCCATACAGCCATTTCTCTCAGGTCTCCGGGGTGCCAAGGAGAACACAGGTGCCCACGCAACCTTGGGACCATCAGTAAGTGGCAGCAAGCTCCATCCCAAGGACAACTGAATTGTGACACATTTTGGCTCATGAAGGGTCCTAGGTGGGTATTATTCAATAACATGCTACAAAAATTAAGACCTTTTGCTATTACATAATATAATGTGCCTTAACTCCTTTTCAGTAATTTTATCGTCTTAAAGACTTTTGATAAGAATAATTATTATTCCCAGAGGGGGGATGCTTTTCTGAAAGAGTATAGAATCCAGGACCCAGTGATCCGGTGGATGTAGTTTTTAACGGGGTCACTCCATAGAGTCAGCTTTTTAAGAGCCCGATGCCCCATCTTTTCTGTTTTCCGAGATGGATACTGTCCTGTGCCGTGCCTTCCGGCCAGGGATTTTAGAGTGTAGCACCATGGTTTGTGGTGTTGGGTACCAAATTTGCTGTGTGAATCATGAAGAGTCTAGGATAATAAACTTGAGTGGTCTCCTACAACTGTTCTACATTGAAAGCTATACCTTCTGCCTGGATTCTAGGAGCACAGAGAGAGGTGTCCACAGTCTGACAGTAAACCGAGAGGCACCCCCCATGATCTCTGCCTGTCTGTCTCTCACCAACTGGCCTTGGCTACCAACCACCGCCAGTGCCATCACTCAGCAAACACAGCCCAGCCCACAGTGGGCAAGAGTTGCCTGTCTCCTTTGGAACGTTCTCAAAAGCCACCACTTTGCAGTTTTTATCTATTTGGAAGGACTGAGGAGAAAGGCATGTGAATTGCTTGGGGCTGTTCTGCTGCAGCTTTGGCCCATGGAGACTCAGGTCTAGCAGACAGCCGGTCCCACTGGCCCTTTGAGACAGTGGGGCAAGGGCATCCTGTGTGGCCTTCAGCGTGGAATAAACTTGACATCAGGGTGGGCCAGAGACAAAGAGGGACCATTTGTCAGGGGTCAGCTAGCTCCTCGTCTGTGCCCACAGGCTGACCAGCTTCCCTTTCAGGGACGATATGCCACATTCTCAGTAACTGGGGCTTTGTAGGTGCTGCCCCATCCAAGCAGAAATGGGACTTCAGACCACACCAGGGTCCTGGAGGCCCCTGCGAAGTCAGGCTTAGTCCTGTAGATGCTGGATCACAGACGGGTCTTAAATATTAACTAGCAGGTACAGACTCAGCCTCCTCGTAAGAGTCTGGCCATCCGGAGTTTCCTGGCTAGCTTTCAACCCTACCCCCGTTATCGCCAACCACGGTGATTGCGAAGAAATCAAACCTGGTCTCCTGTGAGAGAATGAGTGACACCCACTCGAGCTCCTAGACTCTCTACAGCCTGCCCATGTGGGAACAGAATTGGGGCTGAGCCCATTTCTTCCACTTAAGTCCAGGCAGGTCGGACCACTTGGTATCATGAGCCACTGGGGCCAAGGGGCAAAGGTCACAGCACACACGATGCTCCTGGACAGGACTCAGGGCTGGGCGGGAGCCGGTCCGTCCTGCCTGGGATGGGTCTGGGGGGCTTCCCCTTCCCCCGGCAAGGTGGCTCCCCGCTGTGCCTGGTCTTGGATGAGCACAGCCGGGCATGGGGCCCCCACGTCCTCCACCTCGCCCTCCACGCCCCGCACATGCAGCCGCTACGTCGGTGGAGACCAGCGCAGCCAAAGGGGCCGAGGGCGCTCCTTCTCTCGATCCACTTCAGAAACGGCAAGTTTCTGCACTAAAAGTGGCGTTTGAACATTGACTTCTGGCTGAGAATTCCAGAGGGGAGGCCCTCACGAAGCAACGTTCGGGACAAAAATCTCCTGTTGGCAGGATGCGAAAACCCAATCTGTGGAGTGACCTCTGCTTACATGTTTACGCCTTTTCAGATAGCTTAAGGAGGGGACAGCCCACTTTCTTGACGGACCGCTACAGTACAGAAACAGAAAGGAGGTAAAAGAAAAACAAATGTCTTTAAAAGTTCTGGTAGCAAACAGGCATAGGATGTTATTATTGTTGTAATCTTAATCATAAGCAAGGATACGTTCAGAGTGCTTTTACAATCACTTAGCTATTCCTCACAACAGCCCTGTGAGGTAGGTCGACATTGTTACCCCCATTTTACAGATGGGGGAAACTGAGGCACAGAGAGGTTAAGTGTCTTGCCCAAGGTCACGCAGCCACCGGACGCTGCAGCTGGGGCGAGAGCCCGGGCTCCCCGACTCCCCGCTTCCAAAGAGGCGCCCCCGGGACTGGCTTCGAGCACGGACTACAGACGGACAATGTCGGATGAGGTTGGGGTGTGGTGGTGCTTCCCGCGGACACACTGAGATGGGACCTGAGGCGCTGCCTGGGTGGGTCTGGGCATGCGGGGGCAGGTGTTGGTTTGAATGGCTGTGTCTGAACTTCCTGCCCTGCCCGGGGCCGCTGCAGGGAGGGCAGCCGACGGTCGGGCCAGGCCTGGCCGCCATACAAAAGGAACTCTGCCAGCTCGGCGCCCAGGCCTGCAGTCTTTGGGAGTCCGGGCACACTAGGGGTGCAGGGCTTTGGGACAGAGTCAGCTGCCCACCTTAGGCAGGTCTGCTTAATCTTTTTATTATTTTATTTTTAATTTTTTACTGGCCAGCATCAGGAAGTTGTGTTCATTTCATTTCTCTGTGGGGCGGCTGACCCCCGCCTTTGCTCTCTCCCTCGTTCCCTCTCTCTGAGTCTCTGTTTGGAGGGGGAACCGGGTTTAGCCTCGCACGTTCCCCTTCGCGATAAAGAGCCGCCGTGAGCAGCAGCGTCCGCGACAGGAGGCCTCGGCTCCGCAGATGGCCGCGGCCCGGCTTCCGCCTTCCGCAGGACCGCTTTGCGTGGAAGGGGTCTCCCCGGGGCCTTGGATTTGCTTTTTCCTGCATTTCTCCCGAAATGCGGTTTCAGTAGAAACAAGCCCACTCGAGACTTTTCCCTTTCCAGGCCTCAGCCACCAACGCCTTCCGACTAAACGAGCTTGGTGCTGTAGCTCAGGCAGAAAACGCTAAAGCATCCGTTCAAGCATCTGAAACAAATGAATCAGCCAGTGAAATCCCATCTGTTAGCACCTGTCCTCCTCGCAGATTAAAAAAGAAAGGAAAAGGAAAGCCTAGTGGCTTTGGGGGGGAATCATGCTTCGAAAAACGACAACAAAAGAGCTTGCTCCTCTTCAGAATGGGGACTTAGAAACAGGAGCCTGCCCTCCGCTTCCCTCTGCCCTGATGCCCGGGCCTCCCGCAGAAGCCGGATCACGGCCCGTCAGGGGAGAAGCGGCTCTGCCTCTTTTGTACCACCCACCTTTCCGCTGGACCGCCTACGTCACCATCTGGTGCCTTGGGGTACAGACTTTACCATTCTAAAACCCGAGCACCGGGCTCTCTGCCAGCTGGGAATACTGGCCTCGTCCTCAAGCCCAATGGGTTAGAAACAAAGAAAAGACTATCCCCCTAACGTCTCCTGTCATTACAGTCAGCCAGGGACGGCGGCTCTTCAAGAGTGCCTTTTGCATAAAGGGAAATGCTTGAATGTTGAAAGAAGGAAATGAACAAAACTTTTCCCACGTTGGGGTCTCTTTTTTGACTCTTTTTCCACAAGATACTGGACAAACCTGTGTCCAGGACCCTGGCCGGGAAGGTGTGGCGGGGCGCTCCTAGCTGCTGGGAGGGGCCGCGGAGCTCTGCTCCTCTAGGTACTTGCTCCTCGTGGAAGCGTGCAGGTCCCTCGGATGCAGCAACAATGGATGAAGAGCGGATGCCGAGTCAAACTAAAGTGAGCATGGCATGGGGGGGGATGAGCGAGAACACAAAAGGCCTGAGGGCGGCTTCTCTCCGGTCCCCTCTGGAGAGGAGCTGGAGAGAAGGCTGGCTTTAGTGATGATGATGATGATGATGATGATGGCGATGGAGGGGCCAGATGGAAACTGCACACTCACTCAGGACCACAGAGGCCAGAGGACACCGGGTGCTGAGCCCCCGCCCACCCATGGGCTCAGGAGCTCCGCCAGCCGCTCCTCTCCGTGAAGAAGGGGACACGGCCGTCGGTCTGAAGGCGGGGAGCCCGGATGCAGCCCTCAGGGGTGTCCCGGGTCCCGGAACACCGTCCCGCCGGGGAGGGGCCCAGAACGCGGACCAGTTCCGAGGCCATTCAGACAGACGGCACTCGACGCAGCACAAGCACGCACATGCCTATGCCCCCACTCGGCTGCCACTGGCCCTCGGCCAGCTGGGTGGCACCCTGGCTCAGGGAGAGGCAGCCCAACCCACCTCTCAATATGCCGTGCCCCCCTCCGCTGCTTCCTGGAGGACCCGGGTGCCCGTCCTCGAGGCACGGTTGGGGCGGTGCTCCCATGGCCACGGGACCGCGCCTCCCTAACTGCTACGCCATCACACACCCTTCGTCACGCTGGAGGAAGGGCCTCCTCGGGCCGATTAGAAGTACGGTGACAAATCACATGTACGGTGACAAATCACATGTAAAGCCATTTTTAGAGCAGAGGAAGCCAAAAACGTAATTAGGATTGCCCTCCAAGGAGACAAAAATTTTCCACTTTTGATGTTCGCCTCGGAACCAAACGCATTTCCAGAATTTATCTGTCGAGGTTACGAACACAACTTAATTTCCTAGGCTGTGTACTCAACATCAGCTCCCACCGGAACCAGGGGAAACGTGTTGGTATTACCACCTAACTGGAAGTATTTGCATTTCACCGAGGAAATGAAACTCTTTCTGTACATAACAAGACGATACATGTTTAGGAGGGGGGGAAAACACACACACACCTCAGCATTACTGTAGTACGATGCAACAGAGTCTTTTAACCCATGATTTAAAAAGGCAGCTTTCACATCATTGGAACCTTCAACCTGAAGACTCAGTGGAGCCCACTCGTGAAACGTGAAAATTGCTTAGCTATGTTTTCAGGTTTTTAAAATATCAAAAGACTATTATCAGGTCGCCAGAGCAAACACTCAAGCCGCCTACTTGGGAAGGTTTGGGGATTCAGAGGCATAACTCTGTATCGAGGTGGTCATCACCCACGCCTTCCTCAGAAGACAGGAGGGCCGCACCACACAGAGCTGACCTGATGAACGTTAAGTTACGACATAGCTATTCATGAATAGAGTACATTTCCCCCTCCAGGAAAGTCATCAAACTCCACCAACCCCACCAGCTAGGTAGACCCTGAGAACAGCAAGCAGGTCCCACGAGCAGAGGGCACCCTGGCACCTGTTCGGCCTCACCCTCCAGGCCCACGGCTCCTTCCAGGAAGAGCCATCGGAAACACGTCTGCCACCCCCTCTCTTTGTATCCAACTTGGCCACCCCCCTCAAGAACGTGTGGGCCCACGGCCTGTTCAGATGGACACTTTTCAGTGTGCTTCCTCTAAGGCTCCTTACAAACTGTGATCAAAGGGCAGCCGCCTTGGCAAACTGGATCAGCCAGAGGCGAAAGCGCGTTGCTCACCACGTCTGCAACCTGACACAGCAGTGAGCCACCTGCCTGAGCCTGTGGCCCTCTGAGCTACCGGTAGGAGATGTGATCGGAGAAAGGAAGACCAGAAGCCTGCGGTTGGATTCAGTCGGTCCCCCCAGGCCCTGCCGCCCCCCCAACCTCGTAGCTGTCTGGGTAGAGCAGAGGTTTTATCATGTAACAGCAGGTCACGGTCACACAAGGTCACCTACTAACTCAACATATGTGTATGCACCCCACATTCCTTCACTCGCTCTTTCATCATCACTCGTGTTCACATTCCCTCGCTCAGAGCGGTCACACACAGGCCTTTGCTTTGGTCCTGACCATCACTTTGAACACAAAACAGTCAATACTGGGCATTTCCCCCCCAGAAAGGAACAAGTGCAGGATTATTTCACATTGACCCTTACCGATAACTGTTAGGCCCAATTTAAGACGTGGTGATGAGGGGGACAGAAAAGCAATTTTAGATTGAACTAAAAAGGGAGAAATCCTTTATCCTATTCGTGACGGACTCAAAGCACTGCGGGCAGCAGACATGACAGGGCTTTCGATTAATTTAAACAGTTGTT
This sequence comes from Vespertilio murinus, assembly GCA_963924515.1. Taxonomy (NCBI): domain Eukaryota; kingdom Metazoa; phylum Chordata; class Mammalia; order Chiroptera; family Vespertilionidae; genus Vespertilio; species Vespertilio murinus. Next base: position 38,950,966 of record OZ004715.1, on the reverse strand, counting down.
TCTGACAACTCGCCAACCTCTCTAGTTCCCTTTCCCCAGTTCTTAGCATCTTTCCCTCTTCCCCTCTTCCCCCTGCATCCTTCACCACCAGCGCTCACAAAGTCCCCTTCCTGGCCCCCGTGTGCAGGCCTCCACTGGGACTCCCTTTGCCTGCACCCCTGCTTCCCATCCCAGAGCCCGGGGCTCACCCAGGACTCCATATCCTCGCACCCCGGCTGGAACCAGCGGTTCCTGAAAGCCACCTCCCCACTCTCGGAGCCCCGGGCGGGGCCAGGCTGGCTCAGGGGGAGGGACGGACCCAGCGGCTGGCCAGGCGGGAGAGAGCAGCATTTGCACAGCAAGCCTCACGGCCATCAAGAGACAACACAGAGAGACAGACACACCACAGGCGTACACACACATGCACACACGCACGCACAAATGCATATACACGCACGCGCGCGCGTACATACACACACACACACACACACACCAGGAGGTGATGGATGTCACTGAAATGGACCAAAAAACCAACAAGCAGTGGGGTAAGAAACAAACAGAAACAAAACGAAGCACTTGCGTTCGGATGGAAAGCTGTTGACTGGGCAGCCGGGGCCGGAGCCCAGGGCTCGGGGGGGGGCGGGTGGGGGCCTGCCGGGAGGGCACTGCCGTGGGAGGAGCCTGGAGGAGGGAGGCAGTGCGCGCTCCCCTCCCCCCCAGGGCTGTCCCGGGGGGTTTCCTGTGCCACAGGCCGCAGCCGTCGCCAGAGGAGGCAAGGGGAGACAGGCACTTACCTGGTGGCCCGGAAATGGCTAGTCCCCATTTTAGGGCGGGTGCAGTTAAGCAGCTCAGTTTAAACACATCCTTGTGGGTACTGCTCAAGCATGAACTGCCAGCTCTCTAATAATTTCAGATAAGCTCGCAGAAGTGGTTAGTGCGAAAGGTTAAGACAACAAAGACGACAATTCACCTGCAGGGCAATGGCGGTGTTCTTCGCAGGGTACTTGCCCACCAGTCCTTGTTCTTTCCGCTTCTTGAATTTCCTAAAGTAGTCCTGTATCAGGAAAGTGGCATAGAACTTCCCCACGGTTACCTCATCATCTAAACGGAGAGACCAGACACAGCTCTCCCGAATCAGCACGTTTGCACCAAGAGCCTACACCCTGGCTTCTGGGATGGGGCCGGGGGGCGGGGGGCGGGGCAGCGCAGAGGCTCTGAGCCCTCGGCTTGTGTATGACAACACAGGGGGGGGAGACTGGCTCTAGCGAAAAGCGGGGTTCGGCAAAGCAGTTAAGGCTCAAAACGCAGAGTCAGTTAGGTAAACCGACGCTCAAAACCGCAGAAGACGACGTTTGCCCTAAGTTTAGTAGGAGCAGCGGATTAGTAACATTGTCAGGTGCTGTGTCTTGGTTATTTACTTAAAAAATAAAAATTACCAAACAAAACAAAACAAAACAAAAAGAGGCTTTCCTAGGTCGTATTTTCACTCCCGTGCATGGGGATTTGCGTGTGTAATTACCATGAACTCCAAGGGCAATTAACCATTCAAATCCCCGACGCCTGGAGATCAAGACGGAGACCTCAGAAAGGGGACAGACAAGCTCAGAAGAAGAGGAAGGTTCAGTAAAGTGACTGCAAACCCAGAATTTCATGTGTCCATTGACTCTCTGCCAATAGCCTCCATAAGCCATTTCTTGGTCTGTAATTCAGAACTAGTTGTGGTGTGTGTGTGTGTGTGTGTGTGTGTGTGTGTGTGTGTGTTTGGCTTTTTTTTTTTGCGAGGGGAGGTGCTATAAGTGACAGCACCAACTAATCTCATGGTGGAGCTGACTTACTTCTGCTTTGTTCAGAAACACCTGGAACTCTGCTGAGCATTTTACCGGTGATGCATGAGGCAGAATAGAGGCTCTGGCTGACTCAGGTAAACCACCTTGGCAGTGTGTGTGCCCCAGGATCTCCATAAGCCCTGCTCCCCCAGGGTGCAGTGTGCCCAGGGTGGGAAGCTTGAGCCCACCACCCACTGTGGGCCCGGACTGCTGACCATGATTTGCAGAGGCTGGGGTGGAATGGTTGCTAGCCGTCAGGCTCAGCAAGGCCAGGCTGCCCTTGTAAGAGTTTCACGTGATCTGGGGCAAGGAGCTCAACCTCTATGTATGAAAGGGCTTATGTCTCTCAGAGGATCTGTGGGGACCACAGGCGGGTAAAGTACGCAGCCCCCTGCTTGGGCGGCCCTCATTCTGGGGGCTGGATGACTGAGCCACGAGAATCACTATCATCTTACACCCAGCCAACAGTGAGATCCGCTGCGATAGGTTTTACAGCACACAGTTGGGGGACACTGAGGCCCACTGTATTCCCCAATGCACCTTGGGTGGGGTATTTCAGGGCTGCCTCCCCGAACATCCCTGTCAGACGCTACGCATGTGCTCCTGTGAGAGGACATGCTTGGAGTGGTTTGACTTTGAGCACATGTTGCATTCCTTCCAAGGCCAAGCTGGGCAAGTCTGGGATGGCGCAGGGGCCACCAAAGTGAACCCCAGGCTTTGTGCAGCATGTGAAACCATGGTCCCTCACCTGTCCCAGGCTGGTCCAATCATGCACTCGTGGGCAAGGAGGCGAGAGGTGAAGAGAGACCATGAGGGTCTTGACACTTCAACCTTCGCCCTTGAGCTGCTCTCTGCTTTGCCCGGGGGTGTTTGGACACCAGTTCCAGCCACCCCTCCTCCGATTGGGCACCTACAGGTGCCAGGCCTGAATCAGGGAGCTCCGCTCGGGTTGCCCGGCCTCTTCAACCACAACACTGAGATGGTGGATGTGCTCCCCCACGCTGACAGCTGAGAAGGTTGAAGTCTTGCTCGAGGTCAGTCAGGTTGGGACATGAGCGCCAAGCCAGCTCTTCTCCTCCTCTGCACCACCGCCCTGAGGGACGGCCTACCTCCTGCCACACGGGCCACCTCCGTCTGGCCACACAGGCCACACAGGCCACCACACAGGCCACTCTGGGGGTGGCCTCTCCCAGGGTACAAGTCTCTCTCGCTACTGGGCTGCAATCAGGAGGGGGACCGACTGCTGACTGCCTAGAGACCCCTGGGGACCCGGGGGATTCTCCGCCTGCTGCACCACCGCGGCCTCTCAGTCCAGACTTCCAAGCCTTCTCTGGGGGCTCGCAGGAAAACACCACTCTGCCCACAGAAGACCACCTCCTCTTTCCACACCAGGATGCCCCAGCACACTCAGGCCTCCCCTCCTCTCCTTTCAGCTGGGACTGTGCGAGCCTGGAGGGGCCCAGGGGCTCCTCCGGGGGGGGGGGGTCTGAGCTCCCCCCTGGCCTGGAGCCAAGCTGCAGTGTCCTCAATGCAGAGCTGAGTGTTTCTCCCTGAGGGGCCACAAAGAGCAGAACACAACCACCCAGGCTCTGCAGGGCAGGGTGAAAGGTCCACGTGGTCTGCTCTACTGGGACGCTGCGTTAACTGCGACTGAGCCCAGGAAGAGTTCTTAAAAACAGGAGAGTGAAAGCCATAGCACAGGGCAGGGACCTTTCTTCTGACGAGGGCCGTTTGGATGTTTATAACGTCATTCGCAGGCCATAAGGATTATCAGCTTAAAAATTAGCCCGCCATATTTGGTCAAACATTTAACTAACTCATCCCTAATGCCTTGGCAGGGCCAGACCAAATGATTTTTGGGCTGTATATGGTCCAGGGCTGGATGCTCCCTGCCTCTGCCATTGGAGGACAAGAAGGGAAGGAAGGAATGCAGGGAGGCTGCCTGGGCTCAAGACTGGAGAGAAAGGGATGGAGCCGGCTCCGAGTGCTCTTCAGGGCAGAGGGGCCAAGGAGCCAGGTCAAGGAGCAAAGGCCCAAAGCCAGGAGAACCTCTGAAATACATGACAAGAGTGGAGGGGAGCACATGCGCAAGGGCCAGAGATGGGCAATGAGACGTCAGCCTTATGACGGGGACGGCAGACAGGCCGTCTCCACAGCCACAGGCTCCTGCACAGGAAAGTCCCCAGCCGGTATTCCAGGGCTCCATCCTGAGTGGCCCCTGACTATCAAGCTCATGACAACCTTGGGCACCTCACATCACACTGTGCCAGCAACTCCTCCTGAGACGGGCACCTAACTGTTACCAGGTCTGGAAGGGCCTCCCTGACCACCCCGCATCGGCCAGTCCCGGCGCAGGCGCAGCTGGCCTGGCTCAGCCTGCTGCCCTCTGCGAGGTTACAGCACGGGGGTCACCGAGCCCCTCAGCCGTGGGAGCTCCCCACTTGCTGGCCTGGAGGGACGAACGAATATCCTCACTTTCTAAGTGTGCCACGGAGAGGGAGAGGTGGGAACCACTGGCCAACAGGCATGGGAAAGACTCAAAACCAAGAGACAGAATTAGAACGCTGCCCAGCACCTCACTCAGGGTCCGCTCACCGCAGCCAGAAACCCGGGCCTTTCGGCCTTCTGCAGTGGCAGCAGCGCTAGTCCGAGACTCAGCCCGACAACATTATCCCAGCACATACACTGGCCATGACACGGGACTCCCAGAGGACCCCATCTCCTCCCGAAGCCCCCTTTCCTACTTTTCGGTTTCACAGTGCCGCTTGATGCCATTTTGAAATAGATGAACACTATTTAAAGAGTTGCAGAGAAAATGTCAAGGCCCGTCATTGGGCCAAGAATGTGGGAGAATATGTAGCTTTTAGTAGATATCTAGTAGAGCTAAGAGCTGGCCAGTATTTCAAAGGAATGGAGCTTAGATGGTGAGCCAAATTCTGGACTTCTTTCTGGTCACATGAAAAGAAATGAAGCTTCACAGGATGCTGTTTGAGGGGATCTAGCCAGGAGGGGCCCGGACGTGTGTGTGTGTGTGTGTGTGTGTGTGTGTGTGTGTGTGACTAGTGTGTAGTGAAGGTGGTGTTTCCAGGGGAGGTTTGCTCAGCCAGCCCAGACCGCTATTCTGAAGCATGCATCTGTATTTCGAGAAACAGTGTAGGGGAATACAGTTGGCAAGAGATAACTCTGATTCCATGCCACCACCCTAAAACAGAATTGCTTCAGAATATTCTGAAAGACTGAGAGTTGAAAGGAATGGAGGCTGCAGAAAAAGCTCAAGCACATTGTTACGACAGTTTTTTTTTTAATAAAGCGATTAACCTCAGCCATGCGAGCACTTGGGTGTGCAGCTCTAAAGAAAAGGAGGAAACCGGAGAGCTGTTTTAAAGGTGCAGCATCCGTTCTGTGGACAACGGTATCCGTTCTCCCGTGGACACGTGTGCAGGATCAGCTCCCCGGGGTGGGGGTTTGAGGGTTTTGTTCTTTTTGGCTTAGGGGAACCTTTTTGCTTCCCCTTTATCATTTCTCTGTGGGCCATCTTCCCTGGCTTTGAGCCGTGACGGTGGCAACAATATCTCATTCTACTTCTCATCTCATGCAGACGACCAGAGCTGGCCAGCACAATGCTCTCTCCCCAAGAGTCAGAGGGGGTGGTATTGGCCACCGTCTTAGCTTGGGGTTCTGGGGTCAGTGTCCAGACCTGAACGGATCCTGCACCTTTAAAACGCGAAAATAAAAGTCGAAAACAACCACCTCAACTTCTAAGTCCATGTGCTTTCAAACAAAAGTGGAAAAACAGTATATAAATTATATATATTAATATTTATACATATATTAATATATATATAAATCTGAAAAAAGTTTAGTCGGTTTTTTCTTGATAAATAACAAAGAAGAAAGCATGCCTGTTAGTCCTGTCCCTGCTTAAGTTCTAATGATAGGGACATTTACGTTTTTGTTAGTTATGGTAGCAATCTCAGTCTTGACGAGAACGTTTTGAAAATACCATTTTTCTGACAGCTATCAATTTTTTGGTGAGAAGCTTTCAACAATGAGTTAAAGGATAAATGGAAACTAGCTTTAAAGAAATCATTTTGGACCCCCCTCCCCCCCCCAAAAAAATCCAGGCTTTCTGTTCTGAGGCAGCAGGCTTGTTCTCCAGCATTAATTCCCCCACAAGCAGAAAAGCCGGCGCCAGCCGCCGTGTCTGGCCCCCTCCCGCCGAGGCCGCTCCCTCGGGAAGCTGCTCTTATGGCCCCAAGTGGCTACACCGGAGGCCGGACGCCTTCTCTGGCTCGGCCTCGGGGACCTGGCTGACCCCCAAAGCAACCCGCAGCCGGGCTGGCGGCGGCGGGCACGACCCTGAACCCCACGTGTTGGCCAAGAGCTACTTAGGAGAGAGAGTGCACTGACCACCAGCCGGAGGGACAACTTGGTCAAGGAGCTTCATGCTGGTTTTCTTCCAGATTTTCTTTATCACGGCTCGGAGCTCTTCGTTAGCCTGCTCCAGGTTCCCTGGATGCGAAGAGCAAGAGGAGAAAACAAGCCTTGCGTCCTGGCCAGCAATCCCTCCGCTGGGACCAGGCTGCTCCCCCCGCAGCCGGACCTGGGTGGGAGCACGGCCCTCGGGGGGCAGCACGGCCCTGGGTGGGAGCACGGCCCTCGGGGGGCAGCACGGCCCTCAGATGGGCGCCCCTCCCCGCAGGCTCCCCGGCCAGCACCAGCCACACTTCCTAACAGCTGCAGTCACCCCACCATGGTGGGAAGGACCATGTTCTACCTTCCCAGGCCCACACACATACATCTCCCGCTGCTCCCAGCCTAGAGTGACAAATCCTGCCTCTTTGTAGACCCAGACTAGATTCCACCCACCTAAGACATTCAATTCCCACAGTGCGGACTCATCTGCAGCACCCACATGTCTTGGCCTTATCAGATGGGCTGATGCTTGTCTCCTCCATGGACAGGTCAGTGCAGAAGGCCGTCCCGCCTCCTGCATCCCTCCCTGAGGCGGGGGGGGGGGTGCGGGGGCAGGTCCAGGAGGCCACTGCAAGGAGCCCGCTAGCTTGTGGGGACTGGCTTTGCTGGACAGAGTCACCCTGAGCTCCAGGGCTGTGGGAAAACCGCTGCCCACGACTCCGCAGTGTCCACCACCGGCCCCTCTTCCCCCTCCTCCCTCACAGTGTCCGCTCCTCCTCCTCCTCGCAGTCACCCCTCAACCTGCTGCAATTGCTTCCCATGCCGCCTCGGACGCTGCCACCCAGCCGCCCGCAATGGCCACGCTGCAGGCTGATCCCGTCAGCGCTGAGCGTGGCCCCGAACACCCGTGTGCTTTGGCCTCAGCTGGGAGGACGCTGGCCGTGAGTGTTTCCCCGCCACGTGCCAGCACTGCAGAGGGCCCCCTGCAGGCATCCTCTCACTCACTTCCCCTACACATGTAGGTGTGCTCATTTCCTCCCCACAGGGAAGCAACCTGCAGCTCGGGACAGAAAAACCCTCACAAAGGCCACGCGAGCAGTAAGGGTCAGGTGGGGCGAGCTCAGGGGTGGCGGGGCGGACGCTGCCCTGATCTTCCACCAGTGGCAGGAGTCGCCGCAAAACCCCTCCCGGACAAAGCGAAGCATAAAGGAAGGAAAGAAGGGATGAGGGAGGTGGGAACGGGGCGCCCACCGGCACAGAGCTTCTCACTGCACTCACCACGCCCTTCCCAGGCCGCCCCCCGACAAGGAAAGGCCCAGAAGGGAGAACACGAGTGGGAGGTGGCATCTCCTCCTAGGGCTACCCCCTCAACCTGCTCCCAGGGGGTGCTCACCTTCCGTCTTGATCTTAAGAGCCGTCCGGACCAAAGCAAACAGGGTGGCATTAAACATGACTGTCCCATCGCTGTTGAGAGGCATGTTCATGGCGACTAGTCTCTGCAACGGAGAGAGAGAGAGAGAAGCCTCTTACCGGCTTGTGGGTGACCGATGGCAGCGCGGCCCGTTTCCGCGGCGACCGTTTCTCCCTCATCTCTTTTCCAGCCGGCCCTAACAATGCACCTCACCAGCCATTGGAGGAGCTGGGGCTCTGACACAACCAAGTTCAGAGCTTTTAGTCACGAAACACAAACGCTGGCCCTCGGTATGCCCTGTCTTGGTGTTTAACCTTGGATCGCTTAACCACCTCGCTGATCCAGCACGTTTCGCCCTTTCTGAACAACCAGCTCTCCCCGGGCCCCGTGGCCAGGCCTCCATTCCGGGCACATCGCTCAGGCCGCTGTGAGGGTGAAAGGTGGCACCCGGTCCCATGAGCCAGGCCCAGGGCAGGGGGGGCTCGGGCCCTCCAACAGCCGCAGCCGGGGAACGTGACTGCTCCTGACACAGAGTGTCCTGTGGGGACCTGCCCTGGTGCCACCCTCGTGGGGCCCACACGGCTTCCCGGGTGTGTGGTCCCCCAGGGCGGGGAACAATGGCGCGGCTGAGAAAATCTCTGAACGCCGGAAATACACAGTGGACGCTACTCTGCTGCCTACGAACCGGCCCAGCAGCGCTGGAGTGCAGGCTGGCGGGGTTCCCACAGGGCAGTTTCCACGGGCCAACCCTGCATTTCTCTTAGAGAGGGACTTCTCTGCTGTTGCGACAGCCGACTGTGAGCTCTGGGGAGGGAACACTGAGCGGGGCTCCCAGAGAGCTGGGTGAGAGGTGAGAGTGCAGAACCCGAGCGGGAGGTCTGGATGCACCGCGCCCGGCCACCGCCTGTGCTCAGGACAGGAGCGCTGGCCCAGGGGCACATCCGCGCCCACCAGCACAGAAGAAGCTAGAAACGCCCGGAGCCGGTCTTCTCCACTCCGCTTCCTCAGTGAAGCCCTCAGCCACTTCCCCTCTCCCCCTCCCACCGCCCTCACTCTGGCTCTCGTCACTTCACGCCCAGACAGTCCCCACCGCTCCCCCGGGTGTCCCCTGCCCCGATCTACTTCTCCCTCTCACACGCAAGTCCACCCGCGCTTCTTCCCTGGAACTCCGCCTGGGCTGGAGGGTTCCTCACTGCCACACCGCATGTGCCTGTGGCCTCCACCGCTTCCTCTCCTGCCCCAGCCGCACTGTGACACGCCATGCGCCTCCATGTCGGGGTTCTCTGTGCTCCTTCCTTCTCTGACAGCCCCCCACGCCTCTCCTCCTGGGCCCCACGCCAAGGTCTCCGTCCCCTGCCTTCACCCAAAGACGAACGACACAATTCCCCTCCCACTCCTATGGCTGGCTGGCAGGGTGTCCCGGGAGTGACACTTCTGGGAGCGCCTGGAGGATGGGAACCATGGGCTGTTCATCTCAGCATCCTGGGCGCCCGACAGCAGGTGTGAGGGAAGGCCACCGCGTGGTGTCTGAGTGAGCCAGGGAGTGTTCGCGAGAGAGGCCGTCAGACACCCAAGGGGACACTCACCTTACAGGCTACCCGGTGCGGGCACAACTTCCCGAACCCCAGGGGCGGCTGGATGCGGCGGAGCAGGGTGACCACGTCCAGGTGCTTGATCCTCCCCCTGAGGCAAAGCAGAGCATGAGGTCCAGCCCACCTCCCCCAAACCACATACACAAAACGTCCATACACAGTATGTCCTCTGGCCCCCGTCCCAGAAGCAGCCCCCACAAACAGCCAGGGCATCCTTCCCAACCTACTTGGCCTCGGGGTCGTATTCGGACCATATTCTTTTGAATTCGTCTAAATGGTGAGGCCCCAGAATAGACCAGTCCCGGGTCAGATAGTCGAAATTATCCATGATGACGGCCACAAACAGGTTGATGATCTGTGGAAGCAAATCGGAGGGAGGAGCCTCAGTGGCACTCAGGTACGCCCGGCCGGACCCCGGTGAGAGCTTCCTCAGCATAGGGGCACGAAGCATGTGATCCCATTTCCCCAGAGAGGCTGCAGAAACCCCTCCTGAAGAACGGTTAACCAAAGCAGACTTCTAGCTCTCCGGGATGGCTTTGGTCTAGTCCCAGGGTGGGGGGAGGAATTATCTGGACCTCTGAGGCACACAGCAGTGTTATGGTTTCACGGCTACCAAATAACTCTCGCTCGTAAGTCACTGCTATGTGCGTGGGCTTTGATCTTCTTATAAAGAAACCAGCGGTCCCAAGTGGGGGAGTGACCGCACAAGCCCGTGGCAAAGCCCTGAGGCCCTGCTCACAAGGAAGGGGCTTACCACTGGCAACTAAAACGAAAGGGGGAGTGGGGGGGAAAGGGGAGAGATCAACCAAAGGACTTGTGTGCATGCATATAAGCCTAACCAGTGGTCATGGACAACAGGGGGTGGGGGCATGTGTGGGGAGGGGTTTGGGATGGGAATGGGGGGATGAGGAAAATTATGTGATACCTTAATCAATAAGGAAATAATACTAATAATAAAAGCCGGTCAAGCCTGCTACTGGTGTGGAGGGAGCTGCTCATCAGCATAGAATCCCCCAGCAGGTGAGTGGGCAACGTCCCTGGTCTGAATTCCAAGCGCTACACCGACACCTGCTGACCCGAGGGGAGCGCTCCTGCTCACGCACCAGGAACGCACAGAGCATGTAGAAGCTGATGAAGTACACGATGGCGAAGTTGCTCCCACACGAGTACTCCTCCCCGGGGTTGTAGTCCGACTCGGGGTCGCAGAGCTTCCCCGGGAGGCAGGCCAGCATGATCTCCTGCCAGGCCTCGCCGGTCGCACACCTTTTTCAGAGCGAGCAGAGGAAGGGCTGTTAGTAGGCATAGAGGGATTTGAGGCTCAGGCCTCTAAAACATTATTTTTTTTTAAAGTTTCTCACTGGAGCAAAACCTAAGGGCTTTGTTGAAAAGCCAGTTTGAATTAGTGAAAACATGCAATTCCTACTCATTTCAGTATCCCTGCTATAACTTTGATTCCTATCAATCGATATGAGCACAATTCTTTTTTGTAAAATTTAGATGTTTAGTTTTGTGCCTTCTCTTCTTTAAACTCTTATGTTAAAGTTTTTATCGATTATTCTCTTTTAATGACAACATCGGGCAACTTGATAAGACCCCGCTCACCTTGTTGAAAGCCACAGACTGGACACTGCCTAACTTGCAAATGTCTTGCTCTCTGGTCACTGAGTCCTTACCAATTACTTGTATAATTTCTAGAAAGTCCTCTCACTTTGAGGTATCCTTCTTTGCAAAGTTAACTAACTGGGGTTAAAAAGCAATCCTGTAAAATTTCAAATTCCACATCTTAGGATGTGCCCCATTGGTTATGCAAAAGGCCTCTGTGCTCGCCCTAACCAGTTTGGCTCAGTGGATAGAGCATCGGCCTGTGGACTGAAAGGTCCCGGGTTCGATTCCGGTCAAGGGCATGTACCTTGGTTGCGGGCACATCCCCAGTAGAGGGTATGCAGGAGGCAGCTGATCAATGTTTCTAACTCTCTCTTTCTCCCTTCCCCTCTGTAAAAAAAAATCAATAGATATATTTTGGAGAAAAAAAAAAGGTCTCTGTACAAAATCTCTGTCTGCCTGGTTGTGGTTCAGTGGGTGCTCCCACACGCACACTCATCTCCTTCCAGTTCCCTGGCGGCCTGAGTAGACCCACTAACTCCCACAGGGATAAACCTTAAACCACACAATGGAAATGAGCACAGCAGTTTCTACAAGCCAGCCACACTCCCCTGTGGCCGAGCTGTTGGCGTCTCTGTTGAAGAACACGCAACAAACAAGCACAGAAAGCCACCAGGACCCACTGGGAACAGCCACGCTGCTGAGTAACGCGTGTCCTCTGCCACCCTGCAGCCCACAGCTAGAGCCACGCGCCCCGGGGCAGGGACAGTCACCTGAACAGTAGCAGCACCGCCTGGGGAAAGGTCTGGAAATTGTTGTTCCTGTTGATCTGGTTGTTGTCTCTCATGGCAACTTTCCCAAACATCTAGGTGGAGAAATTATTAGGGGGAAAAAAGGAATAGATTTTGTCATTTAAAAAAAAAAAGAAAAAAGAAACTCTCCCTGTCTGAATTTAGAACCAATTGGAGCCACACCCAGAGCTTTCCCATGTGCCAGACTCTTCCCTTATTCACACCGATGTGCCAGTCACTGTGCTAACCACAGGAACAGGCGGCGGCAGATACCGTATTTGCCGGCGTATAAGACGACCCTTTGGCCCTGAAAAATATGCCTCCAAGTGGGGGGTAGTCTTATACGGCGAGTATATAACAAACTCTATTTTTAGTGGAAATGTTAGGGGGTCGTCTTATACACCCAGTCATCTTATACGCCGGCAAATACGCATTTTTCAGGGCCAAAAAATCGTCTTATACGCCGGCAAATACGGTACGTTCTCCCCTCAAGGAGCTCTGACCCTGGAGGAGGGACAGAAAAGCAAGCACCAGGCAGCAGCCCTGGAATGAGAGCGGGTGGGCCGGCTGCACAGGGCGGTGTGTGTGTGTGTGTGTGTGTGTGTGTGTGTGTGTGTGTGTGTACAGGGGGCACAGGGAGGGCCGCATAGCTGAGGCTGGGCCCTGGGTCAGGGAGGCGCCGGGCAGTGAGATGAAGGCCCAGGACTGGGGCCCCAGCGGTGCACCAGGAAATTAAGAGAACAGGTGTGCACAAAGGTCAGGCTGCAGACAAGCGTGGGGCCGCCGGCCACGGAGGGCAGGCTGGGCTTTCCCTCCAGGGTGCGGGGAAGTTAGGACACATGTGTGGGGCTCGGAGGAGCAGACTGCCATTTGAGAAGAGCGTGGAGCCGGGTGGTACGTGCATGCAGTTCCTGCTCCCTGGGACGGCTCTGGGCTAGGGTGAGAGTGTCCTGCCACAGAGGACCTTTCAGGGCACACGGCGCACATGCTGATGAATGACAGGGACTCTGGTGTGTGACTGTCGGTTCATAACGCCTGCTAGGATTCCTAGTGATTTGTGAATCCTTCTCTGCCTTCAGAATAAATAAGCATGGCCCCTTCTCTCCTCGGGAATCACGCCATCTCTTTACACTCACACCCCTCTCTTATCTGGGAGAGGGCATCTACCCGCACCCACCGAGAACGTGGCCGACACCACCCAGGAAGGGTCGGCTCCACGGGGGGCTCCCCTCCTCCCCCTCCTCCTGGCAGCTCCGCCCACTGAAGCTTTGGGCCAGGGCTTCTGCTGCTGATGAAGCCCCCATCCTGTCCCCGCCCCAGGAGGAGCTGGCCAGTAGCCTGCAGCCCCCAGCCTGGTCACAAGACCTGGTCTCATGCTTCTTCTCAGGGCGCTACTGAGGCAAGACCGGGGTCCCAGGTAAGGTGCAGAAAACAGGACAATCTTGGCTTCTCCGAGTATGGCATTTCCTGTTGCTAAGATCAGCTATGGCTTTTCTTGGTCAGTTGACTCTCCCAAGACTCGGAGTGAGGGGAGGGGTACCACCCAACCCAGCTTTCCTTGGCTTAGCCCAACCCCTCCTTGCTCTTCTGAGCCTGGCTCTCTCGGCCACGGGCTCTTTCCTTCAGAGCCACATCTTCCTCGTCTCCTTTCCTCTTAAGCAGCAGTCGTGGCGGCTTTCCGTTCCACCTGGCGGAGGTGCAATTGCCCCAGATCTGGGACCCGGGGGAGCGGGGCTCACCTGCATGCCGATGACCGCGTAGATGAAGAACAGCATGGCTATGAGGAGGGCGACATACGGGAGCGCCTGGAAGAGAGGAAGCACCTGGCTCAGCCCCGGCCTCTGGTCCCGGGCTGCTCGGTACAGACTGAAGACACACATGTGCTTTTCTCTTCACGTTATGTTGAAAGAACATCACAGAGAGAACGGACTTCTTACACCCCAGCCCAGCACGGCGACTTCAGTCCTGAAGATGCCAGCCATGTGACACCCAGTGCCATGGAGCTGCAGGCAGGACAGCTCCCCACAGTCGTCAACGGTGTACCCTAACCCGAGGCAGTGTCACCACCGACACTCCACTCCCATAATGACGCTCAAATTCATCACTGGATTCCTTTGTGAAAGTCTACAACTGAGAAAACCATTCCAGAGCAGACATCTGGATGGCTCCCACTTTCTTGTGTGGGCCTGGGGGCATGGAAGCGAGGGGCTACAGTAGTTCACCTTGCCGAGGACGAGCGCTATGCAAAGCCACCTGGCCACCTGCTGACGTGTTCCCGTCAGGAGAAGGCTTGGGAGTGGACTTGCTGGGCCAGAGGGAAAGAACCGCTTTCTGGCTGCCACTGTAGCAAACAAGACACTTCTCTTAAAATGCCCACTGAGCTGGGGGTTGGGCCAGGGGAAGAAAGGAGCTGGCGGGGTGGGCGTCAAGCCTGGGTTCTCCTCAGGAACATCAGATACGAGCCTGTGAGTCAGTCAGGTCAGAACCCTGGTCCTCTGACCCAACGTTCCTCACCCGCTGTTTATCTCACCCCACGTGACAGAGGACGTCCATGTGCCCGGCACACCTCCAGGGAAGACCCAGATTGCTAGTCCTAATGCTAGGCACACATGTTTAAAGCACCGACTTCCTCTCCTGTCCACCAAAGGCCAGCGGCTGTGACACTTCCTGACGTGTGCCACCTCTGCCCCTGTGACCACCAGCCTGGCTGGCCCGGGGCAGTGACACCATCCTGGCGGCTGGACCGATCCACTGAGTCCACAGGGTGAGCGTCAGGCTCTCCTATACCTACATGCACTTTCTTCCTAGTTTATGGGATATTTTAGGAATTCTGTTGGCACGGTTTCTCAGGTTTTTATGAACTACTACCCCATGACATAAATCTATTTGTAAAAAAAGTTTAGCAATTTCTTTAAAAGTAAGAATGACATGATTACATGAATTCGTTGTGTTTTTATAGCCGTTCACAAGCTGGTGCTTTTTCCACTCCGTATTAATAAAAACTGTCTAGGGTTTCATCCCTTATGGGGATCCAGGCTCCCCTGCCTCGGGCGGGCCCCGCTCCGCCCACCTGTCTCAGAGCTGCATTCCGGCTCCTCCTACATTTTCTCCACCGGGACTTGTGATTTTCCTTCTTTAGGTTTCTGGATCTACTCCCTTCTCCTCTTTGCGTGTCCAAATCCTACATACTGAGGAAAATCGCTTCCTGGGATGTCAATGCTGGCCACCTCAGAGGTGGTGGGGGTCAGCATGAACTCTTTCTTTATATATCTTTGGATCGCTTCCCTTGTTAATGTGAGCATTTATTGCCTTTGAATTAAAATAGTTAAATAAAAAAAAAGATGCAAGATTCATTTTCTAATGCTTGTGCCTATCTACAAATTCCCTACCTGGGTGTATCTTTTAAACAAGAATTTATACCACTCAGTCCAGAGGACTCGAGTACAGGGCGGGGTGCTGGGAGGCACGAGAGAAGCCAGGTTCTGTCTAAGAATAGACTAGAACCAGGCTGATCAGCCTGAAGAATCACAGTGATGAAGGAGACCTACTTTACGCCTAGGTGTCCTCAACTCCATAACCTCCCCAGGCACTGGCTAAGACACCGATAAGATGTGCTGGCCCCGGCGAAGTGGTCCTGGATTTTATCTAGACCAGCTGACAGCAGGACCATTGTAGCCGTATGAGGAGAAGCCACCCTAGCGAGAGCCTGTGAGGCTTCTGGGGTCTACTGGGACCCAGCATGCTCTGGGACATCACCATTTACCACGGGGCTTCCGGGGGAGGACCAGACTGAGTACTCAGAGGCTCCACATCTTTCTCTCTGCTTCCTTTAATGAAGGGTCAGGTCTCTCCAGCATTCCGTATTCTCTATTGACCTAGGTGGTCATGTGACCCTGGCAGTCACGTGACCTAAGTGGTCAGCGGTCTTGCAGAAAAGAGTCTGGATCTGCCTCGACCGACAGGGGACAATCACTGACTTGCACAGGCTCTTTAGAGACAGAGAGACGCCTGAGGCCTGGCTCTTACCTGAAAGGACTTAATGAAGGTCCACAGCAGCGTCCGGATGCCTTCCCCCCTGCTGAGAAGCTTCACCAATCGCATCACTCGGAAAAGACGGAAAAAGGTGATGGAGATTCTATTGCTCTCTTCAGAGTTCTGAAGGGTTATCATGGAGAGGTCAAACCCAATGGAAAGTAGAACATGCAACACTTTCAGAAAAAAAACAGCAACAGATGCAAACACAGGTGACAGAAGTAAAGAACTGAAGATGTGTTTTCTAGGGCCTTTTCACCTCGAAAAGCATGACATGAAAGGAAACGTTACATGCTAACAACACAGGGCGTGGAAAACTGTGTCCACACACGGCACATGCATGTCCACGTGGTCTAGTGTGTTAAGAGGTGAACGCTGGGCTGGTCGAGAGTACTGGACACTGATGATGAATGCAAACCACTGCAGACACTGTTCTGGAAGAACAATCATGGAGGATACAGAAACACTGGGAACTCGACATGGCCAGATAAACTCGAGGAAAAGGCCCAGCCCTCGGGCACTAGCCGCTGGTCTTACCCCAGGTGGAGCAGTTGGGACAGGGATATTTTCACTCTCAGTTGGCTTTAAGAAATCAAAGATTGAACAGGAATTAATGAACTGGGAAGGAAGCCGTGGTCCGGGAGGACCTCCCCTCCCCACTTTAAAAAATGTGTGGCTAACAACGTCTTCGGATGACACACCTGCTCCCTCCCTGAGAAAATGCCAGGGACTCTGCTTGGAACCGGATTTTAGGGCGGGCAGCCATGGGCCCGGGCTCACACTCCTTCCCAAGTCACCTCCGGGGTGTGGGGTTCCGGGCTGACAGGCACCCAGGAACGGTAATGCTGCGCGACCTCAGCTGTCCCTACGTCGGAATGCAGAGCGGGGCTCTCTGTGTCTTCTCGGGAACCTGGCTCTCCGCACTGAACCTGGGCTGTGGGTCTCAGAACTCACTGCTTTGCAGTGGGCCAACCAAACTCTGAGGAACAGGATGATTCTCCCAAACGGGCTGAATGGCAGGGCATGGCAGCTTGCCTGGGGCCCACAGGCCCCCTGGACCACACTCTGGGCAGGGTGTGTCCCTCGATGCCCTCTCTGGCGGGGCTGCTGGGGAGCTAGATGGGCTGAGTCCGTGGGGGCAGGAGATCTATTTCCCCTTCACTGCCCACTGGCAGCTCAGACTGCTGCTCAGGGAGACGAAGCCCCGCTGTGTGACTACAGGAGAGCAATCACTCGGGACCAGCCTGCCCTGAGCTCCGGGAGCTCTGCCCCAGCAGAGGTCTGCCGGGGCGCCTGGACCTGGGGCCCGGGGGTGCAGAATCACAGCACCCACCGCCCTGTTTCACTGCCTCCCCGTCAGGCTGGGAGCCCCCGGAGGGCAAGGAGCTTCCTCATGCCACTCGGTGCCCAGCATGGGATCTGGCACTCACTAGATGCTTGATAAGTGCTTTAGAAACCAACCGCAAAGAGGTGGTAAGAAAATGGGTAGCAACTATCAGGAGGCATCTTGACAACGAACAGGGAGGGCTGGCGGCCTTTCTCTTTCCTTCGGGAGTGGCAACTCTGCTGAAGCAGCTGGTCTACCAGGTGACGGACCCCCAAGGCAGCAAGGCCCTTCCGGCTGGGGCCCAGCTCTGCTGCGTGTGCGCGGGCTGCTAAGAGCCTTTCCGCACGCACCTCCATGCAGCTAGGGGCTGTGTGTGCCGTGGAAGCGCACACCAACCTGACAGGTCTTCCTCCCCGGGGATACAGGGAACATCTCAGCTCCAATCTGAAGCCTCACTCTTGTCAGCAGCTGCCTCTTAGGACCAAAAATAAAATTCCACAAAACTCATGGAAAAACATGGGCACATCCCATCACCACGGAGCCTCGGCAGCGTGATTCCGCACCCCGGACTGACCGGCCTGGGCCACCTGGGGGGCAGTGGACTGTCCCAGCCCGGTCACCATGTCTACTCTCCTCTGTTCTCCTCTCACCTCAAACAACTGGCGTCTCCGGAAAGGGGCAGATGGTGGCATTTGACGTAAGGCTTTAACAGCTGAGGGAATTAGTTCTACTGAGCTCTCGGCGTCTCCCACACCGTCTCCTGTGTGCAGGAAGGCTTTCCGCCAGCCATGCAGCTGGAGTGTGAGGCTGTGAGAGTGAGTGTGAGTGTGAGTGTGTGTGTGTGTGTGTGTGTGTGTGTCTGTGTCTGTGTCTGTGTGTGTGTGTATGTGTGTGCGCACACCCCTGACACCTATGCCAAGGGGACCTGGGCCGGCCTAAGACAGCCTTCCGCAGCACACACTTGAAATGGCCATGCACAGCCTGTGAGTTGGGCCTGGGGGTGGGGAAGACACGCTTCCTGGCCACCTGCTCTGGCCAGGCCCCTTCTGCTGCTGCTTCTGTCCTGCTCCACGTCTGACAGACCCTGCACCGCCCTCTTCTGCCACGGGCAAGTCAGCAGCCACCCTGACTTTTCAAGTGCCCGTCTCTCTTTCGATCGATGTCTTTGAAGCTGACAGATCTTGGGCTATGGGCTTGAAACCATGGATATTCTTTAGTTTAAAAAAAAAAAAAAAGCAAAGAGGAGGAGGAGACAGCATTTGTGGAGGGACAAGGCAGCACGACATGCACGGGAGGGAGGAAGGAACAAACGGCACAGCAAGCAGCGTGCCCCCGAGCAGCCCGCGGAGCCCGCCCCGCCCCGCGTCCACGGCGGGCAGCAGCGGGCAGCAGGCTGCTGGGGGAGGTGTCGCAGGCAGCACGAGGAGAGTGCAAGCTGCTAAAACATCTTACACATCGGAAGGACCCTGAGGATGGCTTCGCTCAAACTACAAATGCCAGCCTGCCGAAAGGGCAGGCCAGCTCTTACCCGGGGCAGCACATTAGGACTGCCCAGGGACCACTGGCGAAATCTGATGGCTAGGTCCTGCCCCGAGGTTCTCATGTCACTGACGGGGGAGGGTGCCTAAGCTTTGGGCTCTTCTAACCAATGCGCTGCAGTCCTGGTGGGGGGAGGGGGGAAGCGGGCCACATCTCAACAGACCTCCCACCCCAGCTATTTCTGTTCCCTGTGGGGATGGACTGGCCGGGCAGGGTGGGAGCCCTAGAAAAGCCCGCCTGGGTGTTAGAGCCGGCGGCGGGTTCTTTGGAGGCTGCCGGGGGTTCAGTACTTGTAAGCACAGGTTAGACTGCACCCATCTTCCTCACAAGGATCGGAGGAGGACTCTCTGCTGGGCCCTGGGATCGACCACTGGACCCCCAGATGGGGAAAGGACTTTCTCCCCAGGCAGCTGTCAGGGAGGACTCCGGTGTCATCCCGGGGCTGGGACTAGACGACCTCGGGGGCTCCTTCCAAGCCTGAGATGCCACAGTCATCAGCTGGGACCCTCCAGAGAGATGATCCGCGGCCTCCGGAGGCCGAACTATATGCCGGGTCAGGAGAGCTCCCAGATCCCCGGGGCTCTCCCGATGTTCGCTCCGGCCCCTTCCCACGGGGCTCTCAGTCAGCCCCCCACAAGTGCAACCAAAGGGAACAGTATGCCCTTTCTGATTGAATTCCCACCTTTTGCTGGAAAAGCCGAAAGGATGCAATTTTTCAATTCAGACAGGAAGCAAACCAGCATCCCAGAGCCAGTTAACCTGAGGTGCCCTGGAGAACCCAGTCTTCGGGGGGTGAGGGTGGGGGTCTCCCTCTGATGACTTCTGACCTGGCATGTAATGCCTCTGGGAGGAAGGGCTTGATGAGTCTGTTGTCCAGACACCAGCAACCTGGTCCCCAGAAAAGGGTGAGCATAGGGCATGGGGGGCTGGGCTACCTGACCGAGGGCTCAGAACAGGAAGCTGACTGCGGCTATTGGCCACCTGGTCCGGCTGGTGCCTCACAAGCCAGGGACAGTTCTAGGGTCCCGGGAAGTGGGCTCCCTACTGACCTTTGACACGCTCTTCTGTAGGTAACAGAAAGGCCGGCGTGGGCTCTACGCAAGGACGTTGCCCCCCCAGCAATAATGGTAACGGCAAAGCAGCCATTCTCTGGTTAGGGAGAACGGGAGGCGTTTCACCAAAGAGCAAACGGGCATCTGAGAGGGAGCAAAAGTGATGAGCCTGCCAGGCATCGTCTGACATTGTAGCAGCTTGGCGATGTGACGAGGAGAGTGCTGGAGAGGCGCCCATGAGAGAGGTGAAACCGTGGCAGAGCAGCCACGGCCACGGAGGGCGACAGGAGGGACGGGCTGGGTGAGCATGCAGGCAGGACAGCGGGGAGGGCCATCCAAAATGTTTCGGCGAAGAATACAATGCAAGCGTGGTTTCTCATTTCCAGGCCGGATCGTTCATTCCTGGAGATTTTTGCTGGCATGACTGACCACCGAGGCCTCGGCTCAGGCCCAGGCTGGACGCAACGAAAGGCAGGGGGGCGGGAAACAATTTAGATGACCGTGACCCACAGCATGTCCCGTGGAACTCAGCGAAAACCAAAAGGTGGGGAAGCCAAAAAACAAGTATGCAGTCTTAAAGTGCGCTTGCTTTAATGACTTCACCGTATATATGTATAAATATATACTTGCCGCTACAATTTTCTAAAAATAAAAACCAACATGAAAAATCAATTAGGCAACAGAAAATAATGATCGACAGGAAGTTGGGGGAGAGAGCACAGCAAGTTAATATTGCAAATAATGATGAAACGTACGGCAGCTGAACACAGCCAACTACGGACCAAGAGCGTTCATGCTCAGCTGACCCAGGAGCTCCGGGGACAGGCCACTAAGAGACACACTGGGTGCTGTTACCCTGGGGGCCGAGGCAGGTGCGGGCGAGGGGGTATAGGAGTCAGAAGGCCCGCTGAGCTAGCTCTACCATCAGAGGTTAAGGACACCCGGTCTTGTTTATCTCAGTGCCTCCCAAAAGCTTCCCCTACGGTCTGAGAAGTCTAGACGTGCGGTAAACACGGACTGAACGACTGAGTAAATGAGAAGGTGGCTGGGGCACTCGTTCTGCACTGAGGCCTCGCACAGAAACGCCGAGAGCGCCCACCGTGGCACTCCCCTGGCCCAGGGCAGAGAGCTGGCATCGCCGCCCGCTGACGAAGGCTCGGCCTCAAGCCACGTCTGGCTGGGAAAAGGCCGCTGACTGAAAGGACGTCATGGGAATGATTACCTGTGTGAGCCTGAACGTCTCAGTGAATGCCAGGAACAGGCCCAATGCCAGCCTGTTCTGTGCAGGGACCCTGGTGTAAATGCCAACTAGAAGACTTAGTGTGGTGGGCTTTCGTAGACCTGACTGACGACGAAGCTCATGAAGGAGGACAACACTGAGACACGGATGAGCGAGGCCGGGCGGAGGGGACAGAAGCAGGGGCTCCGGCGCCGGCACAGGGAGAGGCAGCCACGCGGCAGCGGGCAGCCGGGCAGGTGCTGGTGCTGAATGAGCCGGTGCCACACCCCGCCAGCCAGCAGGTGGGAACGGCCTTGGAGAGCTGGCTTGTCCCTCAGTAAACAAGCCTTGGCCGTATCCTGGTGCCCAGAAAGTAAGCATTTACACCCAACTCCCAGCATGGGGCTGGCAGCCCTGAGCGCTCTAGGGGGACCTGCTGAGAGTGCGGTTTCCAGTACAGACCACCTCTGACTTCGGAATTCCCATGCAGCACACGGTGACGGATGTGCCCTTCACAAGAGGACGCAGCAGGCAGACGCCTGCTCATCAACTCGGAGAGAGCCCGGCGGCAGCCCCCTTAGGGTCCTGCCGTTCTCCCATTGGCATCGGATCACTGCGTGACCAAGCGTCATCTCTACATTATGAGCGGCAGTTTTCTAGCTGCCTTATGGACCATCTCACATGAAGTGAAATGTTCCTAAGTCTGGGCTTACGGAGGTCAGGGGATGCAAAGTGCCATTCTGTACCTCGTCACGGCATGGATTTGGGTGTGATGAGGCTTAAGCCTCACCTTCATGCACATGCCAGTGTCTTAGCCCATTTCACTCCGTACTGCGTGGGAACTCTCCCTACCACTTTGCGCTTTTTTAGCAAGTATTTTCACCAGTAATTCGTATCATTTCATCACCGCATACCTACGAAGCTGGGAGAAGAGATTTCATTCACCCCAGTGGACCCACGGAAGGACTGAGGACCAGAGGCAACCAGCCGTGTGAACCGGGACTAGAACCGCCAGGCCTCGGACGGCACGTCCCACTGTTCTGTTCTCCAGAATCAGCCTAGCCCCAAACAGGAGGCACCGTGGGGTTTCATCGTCCCTACTGGACACGGGCTGTCTGGGCACCAGGATGGACCGTACGATCCTGCCGACGTCGGCCTGGCAGAGGGTGGCAGCGGAGGGGGGGGGGTGGCGAGGCTGGGGATGTGGAGCAGGCAGCCAACATTGCACAGCGGTCCCCACAAAGGACTCGACACAACCTGGCACACACACTGGACACCCACGAAGACTGCGGGTGACCTGGGACAGGCCAGGGGGGCAGGGCCATTTCTGCCTGCCTCGGGACCATTGGTCTTGCCCAGGGTCGGACCCGAGAGGAGCCGGCAGGAGGTGGGGCTCCCCTTTCTCAAGCCTCTTCATTTTGAAGCGGGGAGGGTTCTTGGGGTGCTTCTTGGAGGGAGGGTCGCTGCGCCTACCCTGCTGCTTAGCCCCCTCATCAAAAGATGTAACTGAGGGCAGCAAAGGAGTGTGACTCCCCTCCCCACCCCCCATGCACCTAGGCCTCCTTCCCCGGGGCCTGGGCAGCTGGCACGCTGCATCACCGTTTTGGGAGCTGGAGTGGGGACGTTCCCCAGTGTCACCACTCAGCAGACACGGGACAGGACAGGTGAGGACACCAGCAGCAACGGCCACATGCTCAGGGCACAGCTGTGGGGTGTCCCTCCCGTGCCTTCGCAGAACTACTGTGGGCACCAGGTCGCACACACACTACGAACTCCATTTTATAGCTGGGGAAACTGAGGCACAAGGCAGGCAGGTGATGTGCCAAGGTCACACAGCGAGTGGGTGCTGATGTGCACATACTCACACTACTCCTAGCCCTTAACCTTGTAATAGGATATTCCATTAAAATGTTTTAGTTCCAAAATGGTCATTCTACACCTATTCTCCCAGTCTCTTTCAGGGGAAGGGAGAGGGGTGAGGATGGCGAGACCACAAATGGCCTTTATGTTTCAAGAGAAATGTGTGCCTGAGTTTCTAAAACATACAGAGGTCCCTGGGGTGTGGGGGGGTGGGGACACAGGGGGGTTCGTTTCTGGCCTCCTCTATGTCAGATTTAACGAGAGAGGAAAAAAAATGACATGGTAGGACACAAAGTTTGCTACTTACATTCACTTCAGTTATAGCAATATCAACGACGCTACCAACAACAATTAAGGCATCAAAAGTGTTCCATGCATCAGTGAAATAGTGCTGTGAGGGCAAGCATTCAGCCACAGAGGACAGGAAGCACAACAGGAGAAAAGAAGAAAAGGACAGTGTTATTAAACAGGGAACATTCTAGCAGTTGTGCCGGCCCGGCTGCTTGAAAAACGGCCCTGAAACAAACACGTTATAGACACATCGCCTTGGAGATCTCTGCGGACACAGAACATGAGAACCGTGAGAGACGCCTCGCTTGCCCTGCCTACCGATGCCCCGGGCAACGCTGCAAACTCGCCCTTCCGTCCTCCAAAAGGTGGCCCGTGTCTAAAAAGGCCCAGGCAGGGCCTCTTTCCTGCAGCTCCTGCTAGGAGAGTCCTGCTCTGAGGTGAAGCGAGGCGGGGCTCTGTGACTTGTCCAGGTGATGGCGGTGCGGGCGGGGAGCGGGGTGGACACAGAACGAAGGGCGAGAGGCGGGCGGCCGCGGGCGGGCGCATACTCACGTCGGCTTCGCTGAGGGCCACGTCTATAATGCTGCCGATTACGATGAGGGAGTCAAACGTATTCCAGGCGTCACTAAAATACCCCTGGACAGAGCGGGCAGGGGGCAGACATTGATGAGCACGTATGAATGAAACGCCACACGGGTCAGATGGGCACACATCCAAGGCCCCTGCAGCACCCACGGCAACCAGGGTGGGGGAGCCAAGGGGAGGCAGCACCACTACCCGCTGGAAAGGGCGCAGTGAATGGTGTGCGCCTGCATGTGTGAGAGAGGCTGCCCATACGCATAGACACATGCATACAAGCGCACACACACACACACACACACACACACACACACACACACAAACGTGCACACACAATGCAGACCCACGATCCTGATCAGCATAAACTGAGCAGAATTTCTGCAGGATACAGGGAGGCATTTGGCAACTCTGCCATGACCCCGGGTGACAGGCCCAAACCTTCATATGCTGATGGGAGAGCAAGCCCCCCTGACTCCTTCCCCAGGGACCCCGTCACCCACCCCTTCTCCTCCACTTAGAGAACACTGCCAGCAGACACTCCACATGTCCTCATTTCTGTGCCCTTAACATGAACCAGTAACCCTTTCCCCTCCTCACCAGCCAACAAGAGTTGCAAAGGGTGTCCCTGCCTCTCAGCGCTCTGTCTAGCGGGGCAGACACAGGCAATGGCTGGCAGGGAGGCGGGCCCCGGGGTGCACACAGGTCCGAGGCACCGAGTCGTGGCAGAGAAGCTCACTGGGGATTTGGGGTTTTACTCGTGGAGGAAAAGAGCACTGATGGATGAAGGAGGTGCTCAAGGGCCCTCATGGCCACCAAGGGGAGCCCCAAGTCGCCAGCAGCTCCTGCTTGCACCCGCCTCTTGCTCTCTCCCTCCCTCCTCATCCTCCAGGCTAAGAGGACTCCTTTCCATCCATCAAAACCTACACCAGGTTCTTCCCCACCTCCTGACGCCTCCCCACCCCGACAATCTGCCCACATCACTTCTTCCCGAAGGTCAGATCAAATGCTGCCTCCAGGAGGGGACCTTTCAGACCCTCCTGACGCACCCCCACCATGGCGACCGCATCCTAGACCTTGGTCACTGAATCCGCGTCCTTGCCTGCGCACTACTGAGGAGAAGGCTATGCTGATGGTTCCATCCCCTTCCCCACTAACCCTGGTATCTATAGACCCCAGAGCCTTGAGCTAGTGAGTGCCTGACCCGCTGCAATGTCTCTTCCCATCAGCCATGCAGCCCAGTGCTTGCTTTTCCAGGTCTTCAACTCTTGCAACAATTCTGAACGCACACTGCCATGAACGCAACTTACAAGTCCATAAACACGTGCCCTGCTTTACTTCCTCCTCCTGGCTCAGCACAGTAGGTGCTAAATTGGGGCCTGTTGTCTCTTGACACCGCCAGGAGGGCTGAGATCCCAGGGGGTGGGGGTGGGGGGTGGGCAGTGCACACAAGAGGCTCTAGGCTACAGGGCCAATGAATCTCTGTAAACCCACTGTGACTTCTTACAAAGTCAGAACAGGTTTTAGAAATATCAGTTCAGATCTGAACAGTATAAAGAAGGGGCCCCGTGTGCTCACCCCTGGGTACACTTCCCGCTGATCAAGAAAACCAGGACAGAGGTACTCTGACGTGTCAGATCCCGTGAACCTGTGATTGAACGCAGCCCCAAGGAAGGCCCGGCAGGCCCCGCCCTTTATGACACCACAGAAAACGTGGGCACGTCGACTGTCCTCAGAGCCGGAGAAGGCACATTTATTTTGGTTTCTGTTCATCATTCCAGGGGTAGCTATGACACTGACGGGTGATTTGGGGTTTTACAAATGTTCTTCTTAAATAAAGATTTTCCCACCCAACTGCCATGACTTCTGACCCATCTTTACCTCTCTCCTCCCCTCTTACAATCATCATGTCTCAGCCATGCGTTACCCTCATCGACAGCCACCTACCTCCCAGCCCCATCTCAGACCTGTAGCAAGTCAACAAAGAGTTCACCTGCACTACTCTGATGGCCTGTGGGACAAGTCTAATGGGAAGATCTACTTAATACCAATTGGAAAAAAACAACAACAACAAACAAACACACAAACAATTGAGAGGATGGTACAATTTCCTGTATACTTCTACCTCCACACATATGTAGCCTCTCTCATTACCAACATCTTATGAAATTGTGGAGGACCCCTATTAAAGAAAGAAAGAAAGAAAGAAAGAAAGAAAGAAAGACCACATTCTATACCAGCCGTGGGCAAACTACAGCCCACGGGCCATATCTGGCCGAAAGAATTGAGGGTTCTCTTGCTCTCCCCTCCGCTCCTTCACCAGCAGCCCAAGATGAGAGTGCCAGCATGGTCAGGTTGCTTTTGTTCCGGCCCTCCGGTCCAGTTTAAGAACCCATTGTGGCCCTCGAGTCAAAAAGTTTGCCCACCCCTGTCCTATACCTTCCAGCTTTTCTTCTCACAGTGCCTGATTCTTGGCCGGCACAACTGAGGAAAATGGGCCGCTCCGGGGACCAGGCTCGTGCTGCTCACATGCAGTCACACTGGTCAGGGACGAGACAAAGAGCTGCGCCAGGACCCAGAGGGACTCACTGCCTACTTCAGCGAGGAAGCCTCCGGACCGACACGGAGGCAGCATCAGGGGGCGCACAAGTGAGGCTGTGGGCAGCCCAGGACCTAAGGGCACAGGTTCTCTGTGAACAACGTGCACTGTTGTGATGGGTAACACTCAGTTGGCTGAGGAGCAGCCTTGGTAGAGTGCTGAGGGGCAGGGCCTGCCCTTTCCTTCAGGACTTAGCAACTCAAAAGCTAGAGTGTGGTGGGCCTTCCCCTCCCCTCTGGAGGGATGGGTGCCTCAGAATCATCCATGGTCTCCAGCAACACACAGAACAGAAGCCAAGCACCCCTGTCCTGTCTGTCCTGTCACATGGACAACCCCTAGCTCGCTGCCCATGTGCTCAGCTCCACCCGTTACAGCCTGTCATTCACCTGAGGCCACGCCCACTACTGCGCTGAGTGCCAGCCCTACGGCCCACTTTGGACTTTTCTCCTGGACAGCTCCTCTCTCCCTGTCCAGAATTATCAGTATTCACCTTGGGATCTTTCCCATCAACCGGGAACACACTATTGTCCAATGGGGCCATTGCAGTCCATGATGCTATATAAAATCACTTTTAATTGATATGATCGGGGCCTGGCATTTGAGGTCCTGGAACTTTGGGGCAATCTCTTAAACTCCCTCTCCAGAGCATCCCTCACACTCACAAACCCCTAGAGACTACACCCCTAACCCAGGTGACTGGGATCAAAGGCTCCAGCCCCAACCAGGTGACTGCTAGGTCCCAAGGAGGTGGGAAATGCCAGACTGCCTTTCTTCCCACATCCTGTTTCCCGGTTTAGTAGCCGGTTTTGCAATAAATCACCGTCAAGTGAGCATGACTCAGCCCCCCAGTCCACCAAAGTCTGGTGTAACCTAAAAATGAGACATTGGCTTCCAACAGAAGGCCCTCTCCATCCCTCCCAGCCACTGACACACAGCACATCTCCTCCAGCTGAATCCTGAGGCCGGGCCCTCAAGTGGAATCAGCAGCCCCTACCAGCCCAGCCAGAGTCAGCCCGTAGATTACTTTTTTGTTCAGCGCCACCTGCTTGAAAAGACCAAGCAAGTCAGCCACTTGCAATAACACCTATGACCCAAAACAAGTCTGACTCCAGACATTAAATATCAGAAACCAGACTAATGTGGGCCTGGAGGCCAGGCAACTCCATTACGTCCAAGAATTCTACCCCGGTTGCCTGTCGATGTCTGGTCTGAAGCCAGGAGGTGGCACAGACTTGGCACCATGGGGGAGGAAGCCCGTGGGATGAAAAACAGGAAACAGGAACCCAAGCCCAGGGTCAGTTTGCCGCCCGGAGTCTCTCTCTCATCTGCAGATCTCGAGAAGCCTTTTACAAAGGCCCTGCTCCTGTGGTTGACTTTGACAGCCAGGTCACTGACCAGTTTCTGCCAGGGCAGGATTGGACTCAAGGTATGACCCAGAGTGCCAACTTTTCATAGCAGCTGTAGCTGGCAGCTTCCTAACTAGCATAAGCCTTTGCAAAGGTCAAGTGAGGGTTTTTGCAGGACAACATACTCACTTTTGCCCACCTCTACTCTGCCCAAATATCCTGTGATAGAAAACTAGGTGCCCTTATGCCAAGAGGGCATCCCTACAGGCTCGCCCATTTATTCCTGTCTACAACCCCTAGTCTTTACTGAGTAATGAGCCTGCAGCAGGCATCGTGGGAGACAAAGAAGACCAGCCTGTGGCATCGCTAGTAGAGAGAGAGGCGTGGAGTAGCAATGGTGACGCACACCATATGCATCTAACCACACAATGCGTGGGAAGGGGCTGGCTCGGGCTGGGTTGGTAGGGACCGAGTCGCAGAGGAGCCAACAATTCAGACAGGCTAAAGGATCACAGGCAGAGGCAGGTGCCATGGAAAAGCCTGGCATGTCAACAGCTAGGGATGGGCGTGGAGATGGGATGACAAGGAGAGAGTGGCTAGAAAGAGGCAGATTTAGTGGAGGATTTTACATGAGACTAAGAAAACTATGTTTCTCATGTAATAGGTGGCCGGTACCAGAATTTCGTTGGGAGAGGGGCATAGTCAGCGTAGGGTTCACAAAGGGAGTCTGTGGAAGATGAACAGAGAGGGGCTGAGGCCAGAGGCAGGGAGATGGCGTAGTTGTCAGGGTAACTCAGAAAGGAGGCGGGAGAGATTGGGAATGTTATAAAGGTCGCTGACTCAAGGAATGACCCATAGTGCCAACGTTCTATAGAGGCTGAGCTGGCAGCTTTCTAACTAGCATACGCCTTTGCAAAGGTCCACTGAGGGGCTAGGCAGGTACCCATCTTACCAGGTGAGAAAGGGGCCCGGGAGAGAAACCCAACATTAAAGGAACAGGCTGAGCCTGCGAGGTGAGCAAGACTGACCGAGAGTTCTAGTTAAGGAGAAGGAGAATGGACTATTATTTGGCATTAAAATCAACCACCTTCATTATATGTGACCCCTGAAGAAATGAGAAGGCAGCATCAAATTCTTTCCCCGGGAGGTGGAGAACGTCTGCCGGGAAGATTGCTCAAGTTTTCTCAATGAGCCCCACACATGCGGGGACCCTGGGGTGGGGACCCTGGGGTGGGGACTGCCATCTTGGGAGGCTGATGGGACCAGATGCCTGGTGTCCGCTGTGTGTTAGCGGAAGCACACGGATGGCATAAAACTCACTTCTTTTCCCAACCTAACTACTCTTTACTCTTGCCAAGCCCAAGTGGCTAGGCGTGTAACTTAGCCCTTTTTGAGGTAGAAGCAAGATCAGAATACTTCATGGCCTAAGACTTGGGAACAACGTGTGGCTGTCTGGGATAAGCCCATGACAATGGCAGACAACCTGTCTGGAACACATACTGGACCAAACAGCAGGTGGGTGACATCTAGAAGCACAAAGAAGGAAAGAAGGAGCCTCAGATGAACTCGACCTTCTCTTTTTACCTGTGGGAGCCAGTACTTTGGAAAAGGCCCTTTACTCCTGTCCTTGGGGCAAGAGAATCGGTCAGAGAATTCCAGGGGCTTCCGGGGAACACTGGGGGGCAAGGCCAGGGGAACGGGGCTTGTTGCTCCCTCAAACCCCTAGGGTACTCCAAGGTCAACTCCAAGTCGACAGCACGACCTGAAGTGCATGAGGCCAGTGCCTGGCAGGTGGGCGTCCCCGGGAAGCTGACACAACACACTGAACAGCCTGCGTGCTTTGCCCCGATCCATCATCTTTTAACATTTGTCACCTCATGGCACACATAAACTAATCCTTAAAATTCTGCAGCACACCACAATTAAAAATAGAGGGATAATTTTGATCATTCACACCGGACCGCTATGGCTGTGCTGGCTATTGTCACCGTTTTTTGTACAATCTAAGGGAAAGAGGTCCGTGCTCCCGATTAAACAGTCGGGTACTGCAAGTTTTAAAAATTCTTGTGGCACACCTGTCGAAAATTGCTGGTCTAATCCTTGGCTCTGTGGCTTCTCTCCACCTTGCGTTCTTTTTTTATTTTTAAATTTATTTTTATTGTTGAGAGTATTACAGATGTCCCCTATTTTCTCCCTATTGCCCCCTTCACCTGGCTCCCGCCCCACCCCAGGCCTTGAACCCCTACCTCACCAAATCAACTCTGCTCACCCAGCAAGCCTGCCCGTCTCCCCACCACGAAGTCCCCAGCTCTGGGTTTCCTACTGTCTGCCCACCTCAGCCCTTCCTGCTGGTGGCGGTCGGGTGACCTCCCCTCATGGTCCTGGGACCATGTCGCTCTCACTGAGCGCGCTCTCTCTCTCTCTCTCTCTCTCTCTCTCTCTCTCTCTCTCTCTCTCTCTCTCTCTCTCTCTTTCAAGAGGCCCCATTTCTCCACCAGAGTCTGAATAAGAAAGAAGTCCCCAGGGTCAGGTCTCTCAACTTGCTTTAACCTTTCCTCCTACATCTACCAGGAAGGGTTTTGTCCAACTCACTGCCTGTGTCTGAATGACAAACAGCTGTGACCCAGGCTGCCCGGACAGAGACGCTGGAATTCTTCTAGAAGGTCTGGCCCTCACTGTGGAGTCCCTGTTACAAAGCTCCTCCCAGGAGATATCTTCCTGAGACTGAGGGGCCAGGTTTCCCACTCCTCCATTCCATGTGGCCATCGCCTCAAAGAATCTCCCCCCCTGCAGCCTCTCCCAGGGTGCCTGAGCCCAGGAAGGAGGGCCCTCACCTCACCACGTGCCTGTGCAGGCCGACGCGAGGGGGCTGGATGTTAACAATGAAGGGAGATGAGGATGAGCCAGGGAGTGCTCTAGGCAGAGCTTTGCATGTAACTTGGTGAACGGATTGTCCCCCGCTCTCCAGGCACAAAGCAGCCTAAAGCCCTCTCCCCTGACTTTGGTGACCCCGTGACAGAGCTCCCCCAAGCACAGAGAGACTGCTATCGCTGTGACAAACTTTCTCAATTGCAACCCGAGGTTGTCTTATGCTATGAAAATACCTTACTAAGTAAAACTACAAAGCAGCACAATGTCTAGCGGAAATCACTCATTTTAAAACTCTGGTTGATCAGTACTGATTATACATTTTCCCTTAGCACCTCCAGTCTGTGAACAGGCCACTGAACTCTCCCTGCACCCCAGGTTTGGTATCAGCAGTTTACTGGGCAGAGGAGTATGCAACAAACCCTTGATTCGATAGTCTGCTATAGGGTATGTGCTCACAAATTCACACAAACGCACACTCACTCAAACACATACACTCACACACACAAATACACACATATATGCACACACATTCACACTCACAAACACATACACCGACACAAGCACACACACACTGATACACACTCATACACACTCTCACACACATGCCATGGGCAAGTGGGCCTTCTCAGCCTAGAACAAACAAGCTTTTGGAAACCTCAGAGCATAATCACCAGCGAGGGGAGGGGAGGGGAGACGTGGCGTGAGGATCTGGGAAATGCTCCATAGATACGATCCGTGTTGCATTTCTCAAGGACTTCTGATGTTGTTACTTTGCGAACTTCCATCAGTCCAGACAAATATTATTCAAAGAGGTAGAGGTGAGGGGGAAGCAAACCAAAATCTCCAAAGGAAATTAAGATGAGTTGGGAGAAGGAGGGAATGTGTGTGTGTGTGTGTAGGTATGGACAAGTCACAGGAAGTAACACCTGGCCATGCATAAAGTGCCAAATCTGACCCCACTGCAATCGCCCCGACTGGTCACTTACTAGTGTCCTTTCTTTTGGGTCCACAAAGAGCTGACAAAGATTGCATAGAAATTAATTCAAATTAAAGAAAGGAACAGGTCTGAATTAGAATTCCACGAACGTAAGGAGTATGTAAAATCATTTCATAACCCAAGGACAAATTAGTCTTGCCAGGTACCTTCCATACAGATGAACCAATAACTGGGTCGCTGGGCTTGTCATCCTCTGACTGACAGTTTGGGGCTTTGCTAGAAAAGGATCTGAGGGTCAAACAGGGTCAAACATCCTACAGCTCAGCCAGGATTGGTGCTCTGCCCAGGGTTTTAGAACAAGGGAACGGCGTTGGTTGAAGGTGACTGGTGATGGTGGTGGTGACAGTCACAGT
This sequence comes from Vespertilio murinus, assembly GCA_963924515.1. Lineage (NCBI taxonomy): Eukaryota > Metazoa > Chordata > Mammalia > Chiroptera > Vespertilionidae > Vespertilio > Vespertilio murinus. Next base: position 38,919,287 of record OZ004715.1, on the reverse strand, counting down.
CATGTGACCACCTGACACACCTACAGCCTGGTACCCCTTGCCCAAGCATGGCACACCTAGGGATTCTTTCCTCCTCACAGCACCCTGTGACACGGGACCATCGTGTCTTCACTTTGTGGCGGAGGAAACGGAGGCATCTAGCAGTCAAGGAACTTGTTGGATGAGCGGGTGCCAAGCAGGGATTTGACTCCAGGCCCGGGTGTGCTCTTCGACGCCATCCTATCTGCCGGTTACACTACAGACACTGACGGATGGGAGGTGGACCCACTGCCTCCCAAAGGAGACACAGTACGCCTGACCTGTCCAACACGGTTTAACATGTTTCATGTCTTGCTTTGTCTTAACGTAAAAAGTTTCTAAATTAAATAAACAAGAAAATGGTATGGCTCTGAGAGGTCTGCAGCGGGTAGAAGTTTCCATAAAAGGCGAAGATGCTGTAGACCAAGAACACACAAAACCAAAGCCCTTTTCCTAGAAATCTAGAAGTGAAATCAGGGCCGGATTCTTTCTGATGGGTTAATGGGAAAGTGCTCCAGTGACGAAGCAAGTGTCCCCAAGACAACCTGATAATGCTGTTCCAGAAACAGAAAGTGGGTTCAAAACAACCTCCAGCCCGCCAATTCCCAACGCTCTCCTCCCTTCTTCCTCTTCTTAGAATTGTTTTTATGAGGTTTTGTTTTTTGCAGGCTTATTGTCCCCTATGTATACCGATGCCCTAATCAGATTTTAATGTTCGCGGGTGATAACCCAGTTAGCGGCCAGAACAATTCAGCGTAACTCACTGACACAAGACTAACAGGAAGCGGGTGCTTCTCTGGGGTGATTCAGCAACAGCCTCTGTGAAATGGTTTCAGCAACTCACCTTAGGCTTAAACGCAATGACCTTCAAAACCATCTCGACAGTGAACACCCCAGTGAAGACCATGTTCAGAATGTCCATGGCGTCATTAAACATCTTGGACTGCTCATAGTGCTGTGGGCAGAGACAGAAAAACAGCTGTCAGAGGCCCCTCCCAGGCTCGCAGGAGGAGGCCCCCAGCCCCTCCTCTGAGGACACAGGCGCCCTCCACAGGCCAGCACCCTCCCCCAGTGACCCCACTGGCACGGTCAGGTCACAGCCCTCCCCACAAAGTGCAGGGGCCTTGGCAAGGTGAGGATGACTGGATGCGGAAGGGGAAACACATCAGTTGCCTCTGCTCAGGATAAAAGTAATCCATCCCTCCTCCTGGCAGGGATCCCACTCAGCGCCATGACCCAGACAACAATGCAGAATCCACCCAAATGTCCATGAATAAAGGTAGGATTTGCTTAGGCATAAACTTTATGCCATTTAGCTCTATGTTCAATAAAAGGCAGTATTATCTTGACTTCCCACTTGCCCCTACATCAGCACAGGGGTCCTTTTCTCATGCATAAAGATTTCTTACAGTAAAGGAAAGTGCTAAGGAATTTATAACTGCCTGTCTTTAGACCCATTTTCCAGACAACGCTGGGAGCTGGGTGGCTAACGCTCTTAAAGTCGGTGTGAAAACTGAATCTAGACGTTGGTTTTTTTGCTTCTTGTCCTAATGCTACTAGACAATAAACTGCTTGAAAGGCTAACTATTAAGTTTAGCAATTATAGTGCTTACATTACATATATATATATAATTATATTAAAAGTTAATACACTGTAATCCAGCGTGCCCCACTGAGGGGAGTTGTACTCCCTGCCCCCAATGTGAGCAGCGAATAGCTGTACCGCAGACCAAACTCACTGCTCCATAAACAGAAGAGTCCCCACTGCACACTGAAAGCTCCCTGAGGACAGGAATGTGACTTTTATGTTGTTTTTCAACACTGGGCGACAGGCCCAGCGCAAAGTGCCTGGCACCAAGTATCCAACATAAACTTGATATCTGAGGCAGGCATGGTGGACTTCCCATTATAGCAATAATAAAAAAATAATAAAAAAACAGCCTCGGGAATGTAAATAACCTTACCAAGGTTGCCCACCCACTCCACCCCCATCCCCTTGCCCCGCCATGAGGAATCAAGTCAGGATTGGAACCCATCTGCCCAACTCGACACACAGAGTGTCAGTCCTCAGCCACGTCCTGGCCCCGGGAGCCCCAGTAAAGGTTACAGAATTGAATGCTCCGGCTCCACAAAAATGTTACCGATGGCCACGCTGCACAGACAGCCTCTTAAAAGAGCGATCTTAAACTCCCACCATCATGACTGTTAGCCAAGACTGGGCTCTGACCCAACTACAGCCCCGACTCATCAGAAACCAAACCCATCCTCTGGTGAGAGGCTGGCCTTCCACCCTCACATCGGGGCCACGGGCTGTGCGGAAGGCCCAGACACGATCCCCATCTCCACGCGTCTCCATTTTACCTGCATGGCCAAGCAGAGTGTGTTGAGCATGATGAGGACAAACATCATGTATTCGAAAGGCGAGGAGTTCACCACGTACCAGAACTTGTACTGGTAGGGGTTTTTGGGGATGTATCTCCGCACGGGGCGTGCTTTCAAGGCGTACTCAACACACTGGCGCTGCAATGGGAGAAAAGAGCAACAAGAGGTCCTGAGCCCGTCTACGGAGGGAGGACGACGCTCCCACCTGCTCTGAAAGAGCCGGCGCAGCACCTGCTGGGAGGGACCGGGATCCAGGGGTAAACTGCTCGGCAGCCCCCTCGGCACTACTCTGCGTCAGGGACAAAGGGTCCCCAGGTCCATCACCTCCTCTGATGGTCACAGCACCCTGGGAGTGCCTGTATCCCCCAGACTCCTTCTATTTTACTTATTGCAAAGCTGAGCCAAGCCCTGGTAGGCATGGTTCAATGGTCAGAGCATCAGCTTGGGAACTGAAAGGCTGTGGGTTCAATTCGGTTCAAGGGCACATACCTGGGTTGCAGGTTCCCATCCCAGTTGGGAAGCTTTGGGAGGCAACCAATGGAGATGGCTCTCTCACATTCATGTTTCTCTCTCTTTCTCCTCCCCCTCCCTTCCACTCCTCTCTATCAATGGGGAGAAAATATTGCCTAGTGAAGATTAACCAAAACAAACAACCCACAACTGAGCCCAGAGCTGTGGATGGCCCGCCACAAGCGTGGCCTTGCCCCGATTCTCGTTCCTGCCGTTGTCTACACCAGCGGGTTAGACCTGCAGTTCTCCTGCCCACGCTGCCCTCCAGGAGAGGAGGCCAGGTCGCAAGAGGCACGGACACCCCCAAGAACCCAGTGGGCTGGTTCACTGCCTGAGGCTGGAGCCCCACAGCTGCTCCAGGATGGACCCATGCAAGTCATCTGTCGGGACTGGGTGTGCTAACTGTGATGGCGGATGGTGAGCCGGCTGTGTGTCCATCTGCAGGCGTTTGAGGCTCAGGGGCTTGCCATTCCCAGGCCCCTCGGTCAGTAACGACGGCCTCCCCATTCCCTCTGGGGCTGAGGCTGGTCCGCCCGTTGCAGTGAGCCCGAGGGAGCCTCCAGCCCCCGCAGCTCGGCGTCAGGCCTTGCTGGCACCTTGGCCCGGACCTACTTCCATTCTCCTGCTTGGACTCGGTTCTGACTTCAGACAGGCTCCCTCCTGTCTAGGCCCTGGCCCTGCTATGCCCCCACACAGTGACTCCAGGGGGCCCCCTCCACCCCCAATCTGAGTCTGCTCTGGGCCTCGCTGGTGACATCATTTCGGCTCTGGTGCTGCCTGGCCGGGGGTGAAGAGTGGGGCCAGGCCTCCCTCTGACTGTCACTGTGGAATCTGCAGAGATCTCCTGACAACTCAAAGCAACAGCTTCTAGAAACCAAGCCAGCACTGTCCTCACGTGTCCCCCAGTGGGCATGGCTGCAGCCGAGACCGGCAGACTGCCTCACCACAGCCACTTCCCCCAGGGAGCCCAGGATGGCAGACTATTCTCGCTCACTCTTGTCATCATCAAACCAAGATGCCGGTGATAGAGGACCCGGGGAAACTCCCAGAGCAGCATCTCCAGCTCACAATCTCTTACAGCTGAAAGGGGCCTCTACAGGCGACTCCTGAATTTAGACACAAAGGAGCAGACACAGAGGGGACCGGGGACGCACCCACAGTCCCAGAGCAGGTACTGAGAGACCAGATGCAGGTCACTTGGCTCCCTCGTACCATCACACAATCAGAGCCAAGGCCCCGGCTTCTGTTGAGTGGGTTAGAACCAGGTGCTAGATAACAAGAGGTTGATGCTAGGGCGATCTTAGTCCCAAGTTTAAAGTTAGCACCTCTTCCTGTGGTGTGACAGCACACTTCCTCCTAAGCCAACGGTTCTCAACCAGGAGGCATCTGGCAACATCTGGAGATCTTTGGGGTTGTCACCAAAACCGGGGCTGGGGCGTGCTACTGGAATCTAGCAAGCACAGGCCAGGCATGCTGCTACACATGCTACAGAGCAGAGCAATAACTCTCGGCCTGAAATGCTAACAGTGCTGATGTTGACGAGATAAAAGACTGTCGTTAGGAGCTCTGGGAGCTGCACTGGTGCCTTCTGGCCCCTGGTCACACCACCAGATGACACCGAGGGCTGTCACTGGTGGGTCATGACCACAGAGGTAGCCCAGGTCTGGGGGTGGATCCCACAATGACAAAGCCAAGTCTGAATCTGAGAACCTCACTTTCAACAGCCATGACTCAGACTGGCGATGGGTGTGCTCTGAGCAGGGCCCAAAGCCGAGGAAGACACACAGACAGACACCACCTTCCTCCGTGCATGGGGGAACCATCAACGGAGAAGTCATCCCTCTCCTGCTCGAGGGACGGAAGCCCAAACAGTGTGTGACTTTAACCTGATTTTTGTCCAGCTCACAGTTCTTATACTCTTTCTCTCCCTGCTCCTGGAACGTGACAATGACGAAACCCACGAAGATGTTCATCATGAAGAAAGCGACGATGATGATGTAGATGATGAAGAAGATGGAGATCTCTACGCGGTAGTTGTAGATCGGGCCCACGTTCTCTCCGTTCGAGTCGATGGCTTTGTACAGCAACCTGGACAGTGGAAGGTCCCAATGAGCGCGACAGCCCCACCCAGTCCGGGAGCCCCACCCCACTGCCTTCCCAGGGTGTCCCTCTTCTGCATGTCCCCATGGCACTGATGGTCAAACCTCTCACTGGGGCCCCTGCCCAAGGCGGGTCTCTGAGGCACGCTCCTTAGCGTGAGGTCCATCAGCCCAGCACCTAGGTGGGGGCAGCTGGAATATATTTGTGATTGATGCTTGGAGGAATGAAAAACAAAAGATTTCACAAGTACTCAATCTCACTCCTTCCCATTCCCAGGTAGAAGAGGAGGAATGTCTCGTGTAGGCCCTGGTTGAGCTGAAAACTGCACACTGACAGCGAGCAACCGTGGCTTTCCAAAGAACTCAGAGCTTCCCCAAGCTGAAATACACACTGACCTGCGGTACATACAGGCCCAGCAGAACTCAACAGGAAGAGGGGGCACTACTATAAGGCCCCCAAGCTAAATTCAGCCCCCTTCGGATGCAGAGCCAACACTCCCAGGGCACCCCGGGGTGGTGTGCCACCCACCTTCACGCCCATCTGCAGAGGCGGGCGTCACTGTCACCCCATCTTACGGGAACTCAGAGAGGGATCTCGGTGCCCAGGGTCACACTCCTCCGGGGCAGACCCGGAGTCGAGCCCAGCTCCTCTGGGCCCCAGGTCCCAACCTTGTCCATTTCCCCTCAGTTGCCCCCATGATTTGCTGAAGCACAATGTTCACAACCTGAGACTCAAAACCTCCATAGAGAAAAGATCTTACTCCACGCCTCTTCTCTCCTCAGCACCAGTTCCCCGGTGAAGAGGTCCCCCGACCCCCACCCCCAGCCAGCCTTTCCCCACAGGCTCTCCCTGGCTCTCTCGTGCATCCAGAGGGTCTGCCAGCTTGAGAAGACCAGGCTGTCCACCTTTCGCAGTCCCTCTAGGCCTGGGAACTTGACGTTCAGGACTCCATCTACGTACCTACGCTCTGGTGGCAGGAGCCAGAGGTGGGGTGGGGCAGCAGAGAGCAGAGAGCAGGAAAGGTATAAGAGACTCTCCTTTTGTATTCTGCCTCCTTCCCTTCTTCCTGCTTTTCTTACTCTGCCCATCAAAGTCCTTGCCGTTCTTCAGGACCCTATTCTGCACGGCTGTGACACACCAGACCCTCCTGCCCGGTTTGATCATCTGACACACTAACTGCATTTGGGCTTGGAAGGGAGGAACCATATCGAGACAACTGTTTTTTTCCCCAAGGTGTCTAGCAGAACAGGTCACCTGGAGCTGGTACCAAAAGCACATTTTGTGAATGAGCAAGTGAGTGCCTCTGTGAAAGACATGGCACAATGGCAGGCATCAATGCCTGGCACATATTAGTAACAGGGATGGCTGGCTGGCTGGCTGGCTGGCTGGGTGGATGCGTGGTGAATGGCTCAGGACATTATCAAAGCCCTATTTAGTAGAATGGCAGCTTTACTGACATGGCTACCAATGGGAGTTGGCATGAAAACAAATGCCTCTGAGGGCACCCCGTTTCCACTCAGAGCTGCTCCCCAGGAGCCAGCTGAGATGAGCCCCTGCCTAGGACCTATGCCCCCTCCCGTGGCTCCCCAAACCCCCCAAACCCGAGGGTGCTGAAGGCTGACCACAAAGGTTAATCCTTTGCCTAATCAGACGGAGGGGCCCTGCAGGCCAAGAAGCGATGGATAAGTGGCCCAACGTTTGAAAGTCATAGGGAAAGCCTGCAACTGCGGAGAAAAGCAGGACTCACTCGGGAGAGAGGGATCGGCTGGGGTGCCCCCGGGCAGGAGGCGCCTCCCTGCGGACGCCCCTCAGTACTTACTCAGGCCAGCCCTCGAATGTGGAGACCGTGAACAGCGCCATCATAGCGGAGAGGACGTTGTCAAAATTGAAATCGCTATTTTGCCAGATCCTCTCACGGACCACAGGGTTATCAACCTCGCCATCCTTGTAGAGGATGAAAAGCCCCCTAGGGAGGAAAAGAAATGTGGGTCACATTGGCGGGATGAGAAATCGGTCGCGGCTGCCCCATCCGCACACTGCAGGCACAGGCACGCCTGGTCCGCCAGCCAGGCCGCCAACCTGAGCATGGCACCGCCTGTGCTTCTCCTTCTCCCGCCCTGCATCCAATCTCCTCTCCGGCTCACATAACCGTCGAGTAACTACCAGCTTAATGAGTATTCTCCAGAGCAACGAGGCAGCCACCGGCATATGCCGGATAACAAATGAAGATTACCAAACAGTAATCATTTCTCATAGGCACTGGGCTCGGCGTGTACGCTGAAGAACCAGAAGCGCTGGCCTTGGAGAATTCCATAAGCTCTGGAAGCCAGCCCAGGCATCCTCTTAATCTGCATTTTAGCTTTAATTGAATTCCTTCTTTTTATTCCAACAATATCCCCTGTTTCTCCCCCCCCCCCCCCCACACACAACCAAGATTCTATAATTTCTGGCACAGAATATTTCTCATAGAATTTCATTTCTGGAAGGCATCGATGTCTTTATTTTACAGATGAGGAAGCAGAGGCTTAGAGGGGGAAGGGGAGGTGACTTCACACTGTTGCTGAGTTGCTCAACGCCAGGGGGCGCCCTCCACCCCCAGCCTCCAGGCATGGTGCTCCCAGAGGGGCAGAGCCAGCAGCATTACATCGGTGCTCTCTGACTGCACCCTCTTCTAAAAAGAAACCCCAAACCAGTGCAGGCAGCTGGTCCTCACTTGGGGGACATCGTCAAAGGATGGGGACACAGGGACTTCTGCACAATCTTGAACGTTAGGCCACGGTTCCCGTGTCTGCCTTCACATTCTTTTGCACGGCTGGGGATAAGAGGCGTGAGTGTCTCCCACCGTATCTCACCTCTGCCTGTTCTTGTGAATGGAAATACAGCCAAACTGTGGGTGGCAGGAAACCTATCAGAAGATGGCAGCCAGGGAGCTGAGCTTTGAGTTCTGGTTTGAGGAAAAATTACCCATGTGGCTGTAGGGCAACCATGTCAAACTCATGGCCCTCAGGCTGCATGCCTCATTTACTTGGCCTATGTTAGCCTTTGAGTTTGACATGCTTGCTGTAGGGTGAGCTTTCTGGGGCATTTCAACTGTTACTTTAGGGTTTAGTCTCCTCCCCTCTAGTTTAGAGAGCCTATACCAGCCGTGGGCAAACTACGGCCTGCTGGCCGGATCCAGCCCATTCGGCTGTTCTATCTGGCCTGCAGAGCCGAAAGAGCAGAGGGTTCTCTTGCTCTCCCCTCTGCTCCTTCACCAGCAGCCCAAGATGAGAATGCCAGCATGGTCAGGTTGCTTTGTTCCGGCCCTCCGGTCCAGTTTAAGAACTCATTGAGGCCCTCGAGTCAAAAAGTTTGCCCTGGTCTATACCAAACATCAATTGCCATATATCCATTGTTTTGAGGTGATGGAACGCTTTGGAACTAGATGGAGGTGGTGCTTACACCACAAAGGGATTACGCTAAATGCCACTGAATTGTATAATTTAAAATGACTAACTTTATGTGATGTGAATTTCACTTCCAACAAGCAAACAAAACCCAGAAACGCTCCATCGCTGCAGCCGTGAGCTGAGCACACGGGCCTTTTGAAATGCCAGCACAGGCGAATCCTGCAAGCCTTCCATCTGTTCTTCCCCGTTTCCCACTCCTGTGTGCGGGACATTCACCTGCATTCCTCGGGGTTACTTTTGGCTTCATCTGTGCAGCGATAGAACTTTCCCTGAGTACAAAACAGACACAGAGAGTCAAACGCCAGCTCGCCCCTGACGAGATCATCCGGGCCTCGTGCCCCAAGGCACGTCCTGTACCTTGAACAACTGGACGCCGATGCAGGCAAACATGAACTGCAGAAGGGTGGTGACGATCATGATGTTGCCGATTGTCCGGATGGCCACAAAGACGCACTGAACGACGTGCTGGGGGGAGAGAGAGCAAGGCGGGGATGAAGGGGAGACCGATACCAGCCAAGACGGTTTGTGTCTGTGCATATGGTTTCCTGACTCCGTGGGGCTCTGTGTTCAGGCAGTTATCGGTGGGGAGTTAGCCCGGGCGCATCATGGCTGCCTGGGAAGGGCACCTTGTAATGGGTCCCATCTTGGTTTCCTGCCACAAGTGGGGAAGGAAGGGGTGTGGGGGGGTTGATGGGGGATGGCATTGCCTGGCACACAGGCCCATAGGACTCCCCACCCCATCAAAGGACTTAGGAAAACATAAACCCTCCTTTGTACAACCTGCATGAGAATAGATTTAAAGACTAAAGTAAATACTATTAATAATATAAAAGTAATAAACGAAGAGTAATTACATAAAGAAAATATTTTAAATAAAGAAAATCATAACAGTTAACATGGGCCTAGCCAGTGGCCATGGACAACAGGGGGTGGGGGAATATGTAGGGAGAGGGTTGGGATGGGAATGGGGGGGATAAGGACAATTATGTGATACCATAATCAATAAAAATAAATTTTTTAAAAAAGTCAAAAGGCTAAAAAAATAATAATAATAATAAATAAAAATGGTATCAGGTTTGACAGAGGAAGCTCCTCTGGGTAGAAATGTCCTTTTCCAACGTGAGCCCATTTTCAAATCCATCAGGCCTCAGCCCAGCGCTGGCAAAGTCAGTGATGTGAGCTAACCCCGCGAAGCAAGCCCCGCCTGCGGGAGAGAGGCCCAAACCTTAAGTCCTTTTGCTCTGTTGATGGCCCTGAGCGGCCTCAGGACCCTTAAGACCCTGAGAATCTTCACCACGGAGATGGCACTGGATCTACGGGGAGAAATGGGGGAAAGAAAGCAGAGGGCATTAGAGTTGGATAAAACACAGAGACTGCTCCTATACTTGGCTCTCGTTTTACTACCACTACACAGCGTGCTGGGTCCGTGTGGAGCTGAGCTAACCTCTCCCTGAGACTCACAGATGAGCATGGCCACAACCCATGGACCCTCCTCGGCCAGGCCCATGCCCAGCGGCCCTGAGCCAGCTGCGCAGCTGACCTCGGCGAGACAGGACTGAGGAGATCTGCTTTGTTCTTTCCAGGGGATGTAAATGCAAGGCAGTACTTGGCTTTTAGGCTTCTGTTTTATTTGGTGTGTTTTTTTCGTTTTTTTCTAATTTTGGTCCCCTGCTATGGTGCTGGGTTTTGCTGCCCTTCATGGAATCCACTATTGAGGAGTGAGATGGGAAATCACAACCCCATGGGGCAGGTGTGACAACACAGGGATGTCACGAGGGGAGTGTCACCTTGGAGAGCTTGGGGAGGCCCCTAGGGAGGTGATATCCAGGTGCGTCCAGGGGAGTAAGGGTTAGCTAGACAGAGGGGGAAGGGGCTGCAGGCCCAGGAAGTGCCAGGTGGGCAGGTCCTGTGAGAGAGAGTGCAGCTCGCTTAGCGGGGCAGGGGGCTGGGTGTGGCCCGAGCACCTGCTCGGGAGGCAGTGGGCAAGGACTGAGCTGGGGAGGGAAGGCACAGCCAGGAGTTTAGAAAAGCTGCAAAGGTACTGGTTAGAATGTCCTTCCAAGCTAATGGCTACGTGGCTCCCTGCCCCTGGGTGGTGGTGGGGGGTGAGGGGGACTACTGCCCGAGAGCAGCGGTCGCCAACCTCTCAGAGCTCACGGGCCACTGGTTGGTGACCGCTGTCCTAGGGGGCTGTTTCAGGTGGGGGTCCTTCATCTTCTGAGGAGACAGAGCCTCTCCATTCACCTTTAGCCCAGAGCCGGGCATGCATGCTCCATGGAGGAAACACTGAGGGTCAGCACTGAGCAGCGGTGCTCAGAAGTCCGCAGGAAAGCAAGGCCACCCCTGGGTGCTCCCACTGGCGCTCTCTGGTGTGGCAGGCAAGCAGGGTGCAGCTCGGGCTAATTCCCACCAGGAATCTCTAAATGCCACGAAGAGGACCTGGGGCCCGGACTTGCGATCCCAAGCCCCTCCTAGCTGACCATCTTAGAGGGCGAAAGGAAAGGGTCATGTGTCCTGGAGAAAGGGCTCCAAGAAGCTACCTGGTCCAAGCCCCTCCCACACAGACAGGGAAGCCAGAGGATGCCCTCAGGGTCCTGGGCCAGCCCTGGAGGAGGCGGGATAAAAGGCTTTGAGCTAGAACTTGGCTTCTTTCACTCTGTTGAAAGCAAATGTCACAAAGAGCAATACATCCAAGCTAGCCATGGGCACGGAAAGGAAAAGAGAAACACCAGAAAGCAGGGACTGCCCAGTGCTTTCTGGCCTAGGTGCCCGTGAAGCTTTGCCAGGTACCTAAATGTGATTATTAAAATGATGCTGAGCCTTTACGAATCATGTTGAAATTCCTCACGTAAGCCGTCCAGCCCCGCAGCAGTCGTGAATACACACCCACACCGCGGAATACTCACTGGATCCCAAAAGACACCAGGGACACCCCGACGACCAGCATGTCCAGCAAGTTGAAGTAGTTCCGGCAGAAGGCCCCTTTGTGGAGGAAAGCTCCGAAGGTGGTCATCTACGGGCAGAATGTGGGTGAGCGGGCTGGTCCTCCTCCCCAGAGGAAGAGAAACCTGGGCTCTTTACCACGCCTGGAGGGCAGCCTCTACTAACAAGTGTGCGGAACGAAGCCAGAAATGCAAGCCAACGGGGCTGAGCATCTGAGCTATTTGTTCAAAAATGAAAAGAGGGAAGCTCACTTTGGGGACACAGTAAAAGAAGAGAACAATCTAGGCTTTATTACAGCAACAACACATCTCAGACGTGAACAACATTGGCATGTCCAGAGGGCCTGTCTCAGGAGGGAGTCCACGTGACCATACTTGCTGCCCAGACAACTGGGCTTCCCCACACAACGCTGCTCCAGGCCCCGAGTCCTGGGAAAGCCCACGCTGTTCCAACCCAGGGGCTGGACAAAGTGCTGGGGCCTGGCCGATGTGGCTCAGCGGTGAGCTTCTACCCATGAACCAAGAGGTCACGGGTTCAATTCTGGGTCAGGGCACATGCCTGGGTTGCAGGCTTGTGCAGGAGACAGCTGATCGATGTTTCTCTCTCAATAATGTTCCTCTCTGCCAAAACCAGTTTGGCTCAATGGATAGAGTGTTGGCCTGCGGACTAAAGGGTCCTGGGTTCGATTCTGGTCAAGGGCATGTACCTTGGTTGCGGGTTGGTTGCGGCCACATGCCTGGTGGGGAGGTGTGCAGGAGGTAGCTGACCAATGTTTCTCTCTCGTTGATGTTTCTAACTATCTATCCCTCTTCCTTCCTCTCTGTAAAAATAAAATAATCCCCCCCCCCTCTAAAATCAATAAAAATATTTTTTTAAAAGTGCTGGGGTCCAGTCCTCACCGGCTCTGTCTACACAGAAACCAGTACGTTCCCAGGAAGGCCCCTTCCTGGCCCTAACGGTCCTCTGTGGGACCCCCACTTTAACCAGCTCTCCCCGCTCAGTTCTCTAGGCGGAGGAGGTGTGGCCAGGAAGCCTCACACGCGTCCCACCTAACCCAGCCCACGGCTCTCTAGTCCCAGGCCCCGAGCGCCTGGAGCCCACACTGCGGGTGCTCCGGTGGGCTCTGACTGGTGATGGGAGAGGAGCTGGGTGAGGAAGTTCCCCAGACCGGAAACAGCAAGACACAGAGAACTCACTGTTTCATACAATCAATAAATATAAAAGCGAGGGGAAGACTCCGGTAAGTGTAGGAGAGGAGAGGCCGAGTCGGGAACTAATAAAACTGGACCATGTGAAATTGCCAACACTCAACCTTTTCTGACCTACAAAAATGGTAATTTCATGCGTTAAACCAAATAACCAAAAAAAAAAAAAAAAAAAAAAAAGCCTTCCAAATGTTCACAAGGCCACCGGGAACCACCGATTCATATGTTGGATGCTTCTTGGCAAATTCCCGCTTTCTGAATCCTCCTTTTAGCTTATTTTCCACTCTCTAAAATACTTTCAAAATGATGCATGACGTGGAAGATTTGTGTCACTGGGGTAAATATACAGAAATCGAAAAGCAATTTTTTTTTCTTTTCAATAAACCTCTATTTCACTTGCCCCAAAGCCAGAAAGTAACTATATTCATTTAACAACTAAGACATGTGGAAAATAAAACCTCAATTAACCAGGCTAACAGACTAAGTAGAACATATCCCCATTTGGTTTGAGGGAGAGAAGGGAATTTTTTATTTTCAATTTTAAAGCAGCTGGGATCAAGCAGAGGTTTGTGGGCGCCCTTCACCCCACGCCCACCCGCTGCCTTGCGCCTCTGTGCCCCTCACCGTGGAGACCGCTGTTAGAATCTGCTCACGGACCCGGCACGGGTCTGACTTAGAGCTGACAACCAAATCCACTGGCTTCAAGGCAGGAAAAGGAACTGAAATGTTTAGGTTTTTAACTAATGTTTACACAGAGGTTGGTTGTTTAGTTGGTGTTGCGCTCACGTTTTCATTGCCAAGTAGTAATAATAATAATAGAAAGACAATAAATACCACATCTCCGAGCCATGTTAACTGAGGTTTCATTTTACAGAAGGTTTTGTAAAGAGCCCAAGTTCCACAGTAGTCTAACATAAAATACATTTTTTCCCCCTGAGATGAACCCACAAAAAAAACCACCTCAAAATGGTTTAAAGGAAACTGTGGTTAAAATTCCTCATCTCCAGGCTCATCGCCCCGCGGGGAGACGATTTGCTCTGCAGTTGCCACAGGCCACGTTATCCGGGACTGCTAGGCCCCACGTTACCGCTTCGTGAGACGGGGGGCAGGAGGGGGTGCCGGGCTCTCTGCGGTTGGTCTCCAGGCCCGGGTGGCTCTCACCCCCAGCACACAAACCGCATGCAGCAATGGCACCCGTCCGCTCATGCATGGGCAGTACATTTCGGGCACCCCGGCCGAAAGGTGCTCCTTGTGCGTGTGTGTAAATGTAAGCCCATCCATTAAAACAGATATAAAACATCGTAACACAAACAGAGTTATCTTGCAAATCCTGTTGCAAGAAAATAGTGCCGTTACTATTTTTAGGCCGCTGGATCGTAATTCAGCCAAAAAAGAAAAACGAGGAAAGATCCAGGCCCTTCACGGGATTAAGTACATCTCCTCCGACTCTGATGTCAGGAGGGGTGGGAGAAAGTTCACACACGGTGATGTGTCTGTTGTCAGCGGACACAGTTCAGAGGGTATAAAAAAAGAACAACGCATCATGTCCAATCACCACCATGTAGCCACAGTAAGTCCTACATGCATCAAGGGTTAAAAAGAAAGAGCAAAAACAGGCTGAAGTTTCAGGGGGGAAAATCCCTTGATTAAAAAAAAAGAAAAAAGAAAAAAGAAAAAAAAAGAAAAAGTATAAGCTTGGTCACAGATGACGTAAAAAAACAAACACAAAAATCGTCCAAAGCGCTTGACGCTGCTTTGTGGCGTGTCGCACGCAGAGGCAGGCCCCTCCACACGCCCTGCGGAACCTGTTACCTTCAAAACAATCTCAAACGCAAAAGTGGCTGTGAAGACATAGTCTGCATAACCTAGCATCTGGAAAGCAAACAGAGAAGCGAAACTATTATTGCGACAGCTGCGCTAGGAGTAGGTGAGGATCAATGAAAAAGCCATTACCTTTAACAGGATTTCAACAGTAAAGATGGCTGTGAAAGCATAGTCAAAGTAACCCAGTATCTGAAAGGCATAACAACGGAATGAGAAAAGGGCACAGCCATACACACGCCCCCGGGCGGACTCCCCCCTGCAGTCGGAGGCCCCCCCAGGATGAGCCTGTCTCTCGGGAGGCAAGTGCAGCGATGCTCACAAGTGCCCACCCCGGGGCCAGCCGCTGCTCCTCTGGGTGATGGACAAGGAGCACCTGGAAATACTTACCTCCTCAGCCACCCGGGCTCACCCGCCCCAGCCTCACGTCTCAGACGGAGACTCATTTCTAAAAGGGCCTTATTAGTAACCCTTTCTCATCAGAGCGCCACGCTGACAAATTACTCGTGGCACCAGGTAAATTAGAGTCTTGCGCGCACCTTGAATTTTTGACTGCATCTTTGGCTGGATGAAATAGGTTGTCATCCGCCGAGCTTTAGATTGGTGGAGAAATGTAGACGATGATGCAAGGGGCATCAAAAGGGGCCAGAAGCTTCCTCGAGTCCCCTCCAAGGCCAGCCCATTTCCTCAGGGATAAGCACCCCCCCCTCCGCACCCTGATGTGTGGGGCTGGGCAAGCCCTCAGGGAAGTCTCCCTCACCACCTGCTCTGCATCGAGCTCTCTCCCTCCCAACACTGCTTGTTAACCTCGCCCACCCAAAGAACCGATGGCCCAGTTACAAACCATCAGTCCAGGCTAACTTTGCCAATATTCCTGAAAATACCGTCTATTCTCCAGCCGGCCTGCCCCTCCTGGGGTCTCTGCCTTTCTCAGAGCCACGGAGGAGGAGAGAGGGGCAGGTGGGCTGCAGCCAGAGGTCTGGCCGCCACGGAGGAAAGGCTGCTCGGGGGACCTCAGCCACCAGGAGACAGTGGAGACCCCCAGGAGACGCAGCCATCTCAGCTAATTACTGTCATGACAACTGCGGTCTAAGAACTGAGCAGATCAGCGTTGGAAGTCTGGTAACCCGGGTACTCCTTCCATTTAACAGATGAGGATACTGGGGAGGGCACAGGGGCTGCCTGCCCGGGCCACGGAGCCAGTCCTGGCACCGCAGAGCACGGGGTGAGGCCTGCGGAACGCTAGCCGAGAGCCATGTCAGCAGCGGGGCCACCCTGGGGGCCTCTGCTCTCTGTTCCAATGAGGCGAGGACCTCTGCCCCGGAGGCCAGCTCTCCTCAGCTCCAGGCTAAGTTCTCTTCTCAGAGGGTATTCATTTTCCACAGGGCCTCCATTTCTGAATGTATGAACTGTGTATCCGTGCTTCTGGCCAGCCCCATGCAAAGCATGTCACCCACTACAGGCCTCCGCCCCTGCTCCTCACTCCCTCCCCGGTCACGGCGGCCGTTACTGCTGACAGCGCCTGGGTGGCCGAGAAAAACTCTGCTGCCCACGCCGGAGGGTCAGCGCGCTCAGACCCACCCGGCCCTCTTTCTCCTTGTCACTGATAACTCGGCTGAGTTCAAAAGCAAAACAAAACGAAGAGTACTGTAGGATTTGCAATTCCGTGAGATAGAGTCGCCAAATCCACAGACAGAAAGTGGAACGGAGGGGGTCAGGGGCTGGGCAGGGGACGTGGGGTGCTGTCCAAAGGACACGGCGCCAGTCATACAATGCCCGTCACTACGAGTACCATCTGCACCCGCAAAATGTGGTTAAAGGGCAGACCTCATGCTAAATGTTCTTGCCAGAGACACAAAAATAAACTGTGCTTTAAAAAGCAGTGCACATACACATGTACATCTATTTAAAAAACAGGATTCTTGGGGAAAGCAGCAGGGGAATAAACTCATGGACAAGTAACTACAATAAAAAAATGAGACTCAGAGGCCCCGATGTAAATTAATTCTCCGTCAGTCTGTGTTCCAGACTGGCTCCGGACCTAGTCTGCCGAGGGAGGGTACTATTCCCGGGGCTCTCATTTTTATCCTGGAGCCCAACGACACTGGCCTCTGTTCCACTTGCACGCAGAGATTAAGACAAGCTCCAGGCTGTTATCGTTACATCAGCACCAGCACGTGCCTTGGAGGAAAGTTCTTTATCTTCCTGTCAGAGTGTGTGCTTATCAGTCTGATAGGCTGGCTTTGCCAGGCTTCAAACCGAGAGTCTGGAAGTGGAACAACCACACGAGGGTTGGTGGTCACAACCGAAATCCTGGGGCACTGATCTGGTCACTGGTCTCAACCCTCCAATCTCTAAACCTCACGAGCAGACCCAGGTCCCACGCAGGCGCGGCAGCGACGCCTGATGGCTCCAGCCGACCACCCTCCAAACCGTCTCATGTTGGGACGTGCAGTGGAACTAGCTGCCTGCGAAGCTGGAGCTTCTTAGGCAAGAACTGCCTGGGCACCGAGGTGTCCAGCACTCGCAGTGCAAGCTGCTACCCCTACGCTATGAAACCCATTGATAGGAAACTTAACCCTCCACTCGTTCTCTTCATAAAACACCTCCTGCCCCACCTCCCTCTCCACAGAACCACTCAACTCCACGCTGCATCACCTCCCTAGCTTGTGTTTCTCCCAGTGGCCCAGCCAGGTAGCGTCTCGAATGTCCATCCCTGGGGGACGACAGAAGTCTCCCTGCCAGCCCTAAGTAAGCTCCTGGGCGTGCCTCCCACCTGCTTTCCATTTTACTTTCCCTCCCGCTGGGTCTTCCACTGGGCAGAGGTATCCAAGCAGGCATGGATGAGGATTAGGCCGTGGGGGGAAAGAGGAACCAGAATACTGGCGGCCAGGAACGAAGAGGAAGAGAAGCGGGGGCCCCAAATACACTATGGGTTATTTAAAGCAGACGATTCAGGAAAGGTTTGTCCCGATAAGACAAAACCGGGCTGGCACTCACAAGTGGGAACCGTGAAGTGCCCGCAGGGGAAGGTGATGCCTACTCTAGCTTGAAGCCCCTCTGACCTCCCCGGCTCTGCGGGCGACGACCCAGGGACCCCGCCCTCCTGCCCTCGCCCGCCCACTGGTGGCTTACGGTGTTCCTGAAGGAGTGGCTGCGGATGGGGTCCTCGGCGGCCAGGGACGCGCTGCTCAGCATGATGAAGACGAGGATGAGGTTGGTGAAGACGTGGTGGTTGATGAGCTTGTGGCAGCCCACGCGGATGCTGTGGGGAGAGCCTGCGCGTGGACCCCGCCCAGCCAGCGCCCCGGCCCCGCGTGCCGGCCCGGGCCAGGCTGTGCCGCCCGCGCCCACCCAGCTGGCCACCGCCCCTTGGAACCCCGAAACCCCTCCACGGCAGACCCTGTGTGGGAGCTCACGGGCACCATCCAGAGTCCTTCAGCATGGGGACTACCACCTGCTGAAGGAGAAGCAGCTTGGGCTTGAGCGCGTGAAAGAACTGTCTAGGGTTTCCACGCCCGGGCTGACTGTGACGGTGCCTGCCACAACGTGAGGCCTGGCGCCTGACGGAGAAGGGAGACTGAGACGGGAGCCATCTTCGCAGCAACTCGCAGCCAATGGGAGGAGCGCTCCCTTCCTCGTTCTGCCGCGGGGCTGTGCTAACATGGGCAGCAGTGAGGGAGGTTTGGTGACTGCCCTGTTATGTGGGGATTCGGTCAGAGGGCTGCATTATTATTATTGTTGTTATTATTTGGAGCTGACCCGTAATGAGCACTCCTGAGAACGGAAGTGAGAGTTACATCAGCACGCAGGAATCTCACAAGGATCTCAGTGTACCTGCCGCAGGCCCATGAAGCCGGGAGGGCAACATGTGTCCAGCGCCCCCGTCTGGCCCCCATCCCTACCCCCATGACAGCTCCATGGCCATCGGAGCTCCCTGCTGCCCCTGGCATCCTGGAGCTAGTCAGTGCCTGACTACCCTTCACCCCAATACTTGACTTTAGAATTTAAAGGCTCTTATTATTTGTTTATTTGTTTTGTTTTTGCCTATAGAACACATGTAGGTTTTCCTTTGGGAAGATTTTTTTCACTTTCAAAACTGGAGTCAACTCTATAGGAAAAGTGACTCCTCGCTTCAGGTCCTCCCTTTGGGGCCGGTTAAGGCTTACATGTGCCCTAGACGGCATGCATGCCAAGAGCAGCCGAGTCTGGGGAAGGCCGCCAGGGCTGAGAGCAGAGAATCGATCCGTCCTTCAGTACAGGTAGACAGGGGCCATGGGTGTCGGTGACGTCAGGGATGCCCAAACTCTCAACAGTGATGAGTGGAAAGCTATCATCAAATCTTTAAGTCCAGGACCACATTGGGCCTTGCTTCCCGCCTGTGTCTCCCGGGGCCTGAGAATCAGAGTCCTTCTCCGACGGCCAGCCGGGAACTGCTCCTGCGATTCTAGAACCTTTCCTCCAGGAGTCATCTATTCCCTCTGGCGTTCCCCTCGGCCCCAGATGCCTGGAAACCTAGAACCCCGCTAGTACAGAAGCGTCTTCCTCTTCCCGTTCCTGTGAGCCAGGGCCACGCTCCTGGAGAGCCCCTTGCCATGGTAACAAGAGCAATGCCGCTTTAAGCAGGGTACCACAGAGCTGCATCGACTAGCTCAGCCTATAAGATATCACTGAACAATATTATCTATTGCCAGAAAGCTCAACAGGGAAAAGTGATCAGCTGGACTAGACCTCAGGATGCAGAAGTTGGGCAGAAGTCGATGATAAAATTCCCATCCCACGAAGCACCCTAACAGAAGACCCAGCTGTGAAGAAAGGGTCCTTTGGATCGAGATCACGTGACAGGTGACCACCCAGGGAAGGCCAGAACGTGGGCTCCGAAGGAGGAGCAGCTATTTCACCACTACCGAGCCCAGTGCAGGGGTGAAGGGGAGGAGAATCTGGACTAGGCTCCTCCCAGCCCTGGCCACACCCCTGTCCCCCTTATATCCAGGAAAGCAAGGCTAGGTAGAGATGAGCAGAGGATACAGGCTAGGGAGAGGTTGGAGCCTGGTGGGGTGGGCTCCCATGTTCAGGTGCAGAAAGGAGCCGCCCCGTCCCCAGCCACCCTCCCCATCATGCAACCTGGAGGGTCACAGGGATGTGCCTGGAGGAAGGGGTACACTTACGGGTTGGTCTTGCTAAGAATGAAGAAGGCGCTCCCTTCAGGAATGGGGACGATTTTCTCTTTCATGTTCAACTCCGATATTCTGCGAGGACGGGGGCCAGCCGGGACCTCAGGTTCATCCTCCTCCTCCTCCTCCTCCTCCTCTTCCCCTACTTTAAACGAGACACTTTTTTTTTTACAGGCATAAAACAAAGGCTGAATTCGGGTTTTAATCATTCTCAGTATCACATGGACATTTAGCTTAAACTTTAACAACATCGATCGGCTTACAAGAATCAAAACCCTTTAGAATACGGGCTGTGTGTGTGGCGGGGGGGTGGGGCAGGGACTGAGCAGCTTGCCTGCAGGGGAGAGTGTGTAGTTGTGGGATGAGGTGCCCGGCAGTTGTAGATCTGAGCGCAGGTAAGAGGTGGCAACAATGTGATTCTCACGGCCATCCCCCAGCTGTGTTCCCAGTGAGCTCCTTGCTAAGCTCCGGCCCAAAACACTGTGTGGGACTTCAAGTCACACATGATCACATGATCAGTCCCCCAAGCTCCTCTTCCGCCACAGTCCCTCCTGCATCAGCCAATAAAGGCACCGGTCAAATGTGAAAGTGTCAGGCGAGTCGTAATAATTGGTTGTCCCTAAAGAGATCTCCCAGCAAAGGCTGGGGTTATCCTGACCCACCCATACTTTCTCTCCCACCACCTGGAACGTGGGCTATGTGTGCTGCCTGTGACCCAGAGAAAAGGCAGGGGACTGGACTCTTGGCCTCGGCGACCTCAGCAGCCCGGTGTGCACCCAGCTGGGCCAGCAGCCGCAGATGACAGAGCAGTGGCAGAGCCCGCCACCATACCTGGCACGTCGCAAGGTGGGTAGGGGTCCTTGTCCTCATCCTCTTCTTGGTACTGGTCAATTGTGACCTAGGATGACAGAGAGATCTTGGGAGGAGGGGAGATTCTGATTTGAATGCTCTGAGGGCCACCGCGAGGACTCAACCTGCCCCTCAGCACGGGGCAGAGGAGTCCCCTCAGAGGGTGACGGCTGAGCGTGCAAGGGCAGCAGATGCCCAGGCAGACCCTGCTGGAGAGGGAGGTCTGAGGGCAGGCGAGGCGACGCCCCTCCCAGCTGTGGTCGCAGCGCCCAGCAGCCTCACAGACTGACAGCGAGCACCGTGCCGCTAGGCAACTTGCTGGTCTCGTTCGTCTCAATCCTCAGTCTCCGGCACATGGTAACTGCACAGAAAGCAGTTACTGACTCAATGAACAAACAACCGAGTGAATGAAAAGCCCAGAGCTGTCATCTGTGGGGTTTCACAGAACAGGCCAGAGCACCAGGCCCTCGCCCTGCAGTGTCCTCGGGCAGGTATCCATGCACAGCCCTGGACTTCAGTCCCCACCGAGAAGACTCTCACAGGCCAGGTCTGACCGCACAAGCACAAAACTCTGGGGAGGGAGGGCATGTATGGGGGGGGGTGTGCAATGGTAATATATGTACACAGATAATAATTTAATAAAAAATATTTAAAAAAACAAAATAAAATAAAAATAGATTTATGAAAAGTTAAAAAACAAACAAACAAAAACTGCCTTGCTGAAACCAGTTTGGCTCAGTGGATAGAGCATCGGCCTGTGGACTGAGAGGTTCTGTGTTCAGTTCCGGTCAAGGGCACGTACCACGGTTGTGGGCACATCCCCAGTGGGGGTGTGCAGGAAGCAGCTGATGGATGTTTCTCTTGCATCGATGTTTCTAACTCTCTATCTCTCTCCCTTCCTCTCTGTAAAAAATCAATAAAATATATATATTTTTTAAACTGGAAAAAAAAACCCAAGCCCAATAAAGAAAACATAAGTGGTCAGACCGGTCCAATATGTAACACACTGGTTCTCTGGTAAAATCCTGGTGAATCACCAGTGAAGTGCCTAAATTCACTCCGAACCCCCGGAAGCCAGCGTGTACAAGAGCGGGCCATACTCACCCAAATAACCACACAGCACACTCTCACGGTAGAAAGTGCGCAATTATGGTGAATCATTTTGAAACAGAGAGGGGGGAAGCGTTTCAGATCATGTACCTTGTTGTCACTGTTGGCTATCTGATTGACTTCCGGCTTGTGGTTCTTTTTATTTTCCAAGCTTTCTTTCCTACAGAGGAGAGGACAGAACCCAAGAAACCAAGTAACTATGCTGCTGCCCATAGACGCTCCTCGGGGCTCTGCATCAGCGGTGGCCGGGGAAGGGCAGCGTCTCCCTGCAAACACCCCTGCCCGCCAGAACACAGCACAGCCCACACTCAGAGCCTCCTGCTCACGCAGGGCGCCGGGTTCATTTCACGGGTCATCACATTAGCATTCTCACCCAAAAGCGAATCGGCACTGAATGCGTCATTTATTTCATGGTGCCAAAATTAACCGCAGCGATTCGTCAGGCACGGGGTCGTGTGACTCCCACTCCCAGCTCTGAGGGAGTGCAAGCCAAGAGCCCGGGCTCTGCCTCAGATTCCAGCATTTGGGGCCGGCCCCACGTAGCCATCCACCATCACCACCGACCGGCAACGTGGAGCGGCGGCGGAGTCTGTGTGTGGCTCAGCCAGGCCTCACCCGCAGCCGGCTCCCCGGCAGCCACCTTAAGTGAACACAGGGTTACCTGGCAATCTTTTTCCTTTCCTTTTCTTCAGCTTCCTCTTTCTGAGCAGTATTCAAACTTTCAGCGTCAGCCAAGTTGTCTACAGCGATGGCCAAGAAGACATTCAGTAGAATATCTAATTTGAACATTTTAAGGGCATAACACCCTTCTGATGCATGGTCAACAATAGAAACGTCACACCCCTTATCCCCTCACCCCCACCCCCCTGCACTGCAGGAGGCTGGTAACAGGGGACTGTCCCCTACTGCCATGTCCACTTGTAAAGCCAGAGGACCAGAGCTGTGTGTTTTTGTCGTTGTTTTCTTTTACCAACTAGAAAACTGGAGAAGATAGTCTGGATAGAAGCAAAATTAAGATTCGCTAAACGGCGTGAAAACCTATGAACGTCAACATTTCCTTTCCTGCGTGTGCATACGTGTGCTTGCCCGAGCACGTGTGTGCCTCTACACATCTAGGTATCGACAGCTAGGAGTCACACTGCGTA
Organism: Vespertilio murinus; assembly: GCA_963924515.1. NCBI lineage: Eukaryota > Metazoa > Chordata > Mammalia > Chiroptera > Vespertilionidae > Vespertilio > Vespertilio murinus. The sequence goes on along the minus strand of OZ004715.1, from coordinate 38,896,581 downwards.
AGACAATCTATAACATAAACAGAGAAAATCTTTTTCATTTTGCAATTTTGCTTTATGCATTTGTTTTGTTTCATTTAGAATACACACACCCGTAACGCATACACACATTTTGGGCATGTTTTCCAAAACAGATCCCTTTAAAGACAACGCATTATGCAAATGAGGAGCCCATTGCACAAGGCTGTCGGAGCCTTTCTCACTGGAAACAGCCTCCCGAGTGTGCAGACACCTCCTTCGTCCATTCACTGCTCATCCACTGACCACTGCACGCCAACTCGGTGCCAGATGTGCTGGGCTATTCTTTTGAATAGGCCCGCCGTGGCTAAATCTTTGACTACTGTGTTTGAATTTTATTTTTTTAAATACTAAAAAGTTAGGTATTTGAACAAGTTAAAAGGTTTTTGGCTTTTACTCTAATGTATGTGGTTTCTATAAACGATTTTTAAAAATTTTCAGAACAAGGCTTCCAAATCAGAAGATGCCCGTTTCTTACTTGCTAGCCAGTACATATGTTTCTGAGAAGCAGGAGGTGAGAGGGCAGGAAGTGAAGGCGGCTCCCTTCCCCGACTAAGCGTCTCAGGCTGAGCACAGAGCTGACCCTCTGCAGGCGGGAGCCGGGACTCGAGGCGGGAGCAGCACACACTGCTCCGTGCCCTGTGCAGGCTGGGGTCTCAGGCGGGCACCCAACATGCCAACATAACCTAACAGGGACCGGTGAGGAGACAGCTGGCAGGGGATTTCATGCTCAACTAATCGAGTCGAGTCGTTCAAGAGGGCAGGAACGTGAGTGAATTATATGAAGACTTCAAACCGCCCTCGAGATGCTCAGTTATTTTTTACACGGAGCCTCGGGGAGCCTGAGGTGGCATTCATATGTTTGCACAACAGCTCCTCCACCAAGCATTTACTGAGGGGCTCTGCAAGCCGGGTCTTGTGCTGGGCAGGGAGGACGGAGAGAGAAAGCCGACACCAAGCAGAGGTGATGGGGTCGTGAAGGTTCCAATCGAGGCAAAGAGAGACCTGGCTTTCCAGAAGCCTGGGGCCAGAGAGGACCTCTGGGCAGGGAGAAGGAAAAGACAAGTTGGACAAGTTACACAGCATGATACAGCCACGAGCCCGTGGATATGTGACTTTCAAAGATGAACAGGTCAGCAAAGTGAAGCCAGGTTCAGGGGAGTTTAGCTCAGCCCCTGAAGGTGGGTCCCCATCAGTTAAGAAGATATAACTGTGCCCAGCCTCCCAAGGACGGTGGCACGGAGAGCCACCTGGCTTTGCCCTGAGCTGTCCCATGGGACAGACCTGCACAGGAAATGCGCCACCTCGAGGGGCGACCTCTGCTGCAGCCCAGCCCTGCCTCGGGCTCCTTCCCCCGAGCCTGCTCTCATCCTCAAGGCCTTACTGGGACCCTCCCCTCCTCTGCTGACCCAGCGACGGTGAAGGAGAGCAGACAGAACAGGGGAAGAGCATTCACCTCCCCATCACAGCGGCCACCACGCCACCATGGGGAGCGTCAGAGGGAGACACCAAATAAGAGGGGGCAACCGAAACACCCGGGTCAGCTCAAGGATACAGTTCCCACAGATGAAGAGGATGATGAAGTAGATGCAGACGATCATCCCCGAAGAGGACGGGCCCCCGTACGCCATGATGCCGTCGTACATCACCGCATTCCAGTCTTCACCTGTCAGAATCTAAGAAGCCAAAGCGTGCATCAGCCCGTGGTGGGCCCACAATTCCCAGGTGTCTCCGGAGCTCCGTGGCGGCTGCCTAGGTCTGGTTTACGCTGCCTTTCACAATCCGGTCCTCCCTGACAAATCCATCTGCTATCCCGCAGAGTTTACAAAACATTATTTTTAATTACACCAATAGATGCGTTCATCGTTCTATATAACACAATGTATAAGACTTATGTACCCCAGCCCAGAGAGCATGCTATTGGGGTGTCTCTCTCCAGGGCCTTTACTTGTGGTTTAAACTCATATGCACACTCAGAGGAAATGGACAGTTGGGGTCTTCTCTGGTTTATTAGTCATAAAGGGTATTATATACTTTATTAATTTTCTGAAATTTGCCTTACTCCCCCCCCCCCGCCCCCCTCAACAGTATACTCTGGAGACACTCTGTGTTAATAGCTTCATTTTATTCTTTAAAAAAAATTTTTTTTTAAATCCTCACCCAAGGATATGTTTTCATTGATGTTACAGAGAGAGGAAGGGGAAGAGAGAAAGAAACATTGATGTGAGAGAGAAACATTGATTGGTTGCCTCCCACACATGCCCCAACTGGGGACTGAACCCGCAAACCTAGGTAGGTGCTCTGATCAGGAGTCAAACCCGAAACCTTTCTGGTGCACGGGATGATGCTCCAACCAACTGAGCCACCAGCCAGGGCTCATTTCAGTCTTTTTAACTGCTGTCTAGTACTCCACAGCGTTAACCAAGTGTGGAAATGGAAAACTATAGCTATGAATTTTTATAAGCAGGGAGTTCTCTAATTATCTTATGAAAATTTACAAACTACCTCCTGAGTAGATACTAATAACTACCCGAGTTTCAAATATAATCTTGTCTACTGATGACACTTGATAATCCAATCCTTCATGAAACAGAACCAGATGAACATTGACAGCAATTTAAAAATATACTAACTTCCGCCGAAACTGGTTTGACTCAGTGGATAGAGCGTCGTCTGTGGACTGAAAGGTCCCGGGTTTGATTCCGGTCAAGGGCATGTACATTGGTTGTGGGCACATCCCCGGTGGGGGGTGTGCAGGAGGCAGCTGGTCGATGTGTCTCTCTCATCGATGTTTCTGGCTCTCTATCTCTCTCCCTTCCTCTTTGTGAAAAATCAATAAAAATATATTTTTTTAAAAAGTGGAAAAAATAAAAATATACTAACTGAGAGAGAGAGAGAGAGAGAGAGAGAGAGAGAGAGAGAGACCAACCCTATATCATCTATCTGGACCAAATACTTTAAAAATTAAAACAGTCGTGGTCACCACCAAACAGGAAAATGGGCAAATGGGATTTGATAAAGCAATTCACAGAAAGGAATGATAAGTGGGCCTTAGTCACATGAAAAGACATTCAAGTTCACTCCTGATAATACCGTTTTCACCAATCAGGGGCAGCCCCCCACCCCATCCCTGGAGGGTGAATGAACCCACCCTCAAGGAGAAAACTTGGGCAAGAGCATCCAAGCTGAAAATGCACACGTACCCTCGAAACCAGCGGACTCTGGGTACCCTACAAATCCGCTCTCACACATGTGCCCCAGGGCGTCTGTTCAAGGTCACCCACTGAGGCCAGACTGGAGACAATAAACAGTCCTCAGCAGGAGACTGCTCCATGAATTATGCCATGCCCACGCCCCAGAATTTAAGCAGCAGGGAAAAGGAGGGGGCAACCTTTTGTGGGCCAATCAGGGAGGTTCTTAAGGACACTTTAAGTGATAAAAAGCAAGATGGAAAACGGTGCAGAATGAGCTACCATCTGTGTGAATTCACCGGGAGGCAGGTGGGCAGGCTGACTGCCTTACATCTGAGCAAACAGATCTCAAAGAACACACAAGCAGCTATGTGACGGTGGTTGTCTGCTAGAAGGGGGCTTGGTGGGTGGATGGGAGGGAGGGGTCTTGTTACTTTATATCCTTTTGCAATGTTTGAATTTCGTGCTGTATGTATGTATTACAAAACAATCACCACACAGGTTTCTCTGAAAGAAATAAAAAAAACCAATGACTCATCAGTGGCCCCAAATTAAGTATAATTCAAAATATTTTCAAAACTTAAGTATAATTCTGTCACAGCCTGTAGTAGTGACAGAAATCCCATTCACTTCCAGTAGCCAAGTGGGAAAGAATCTTAGAGATCATTTCCTCTTCTCCTTCCTCTCTTTCTTTTTTTAAATATATTTTATTGATATTTTACAGAGAGGAAGGGAGAGAGAGAGCTAGAAACGTCGATGAGAGAGAAACATTGACCAGCTGCCTCTTGCACACCCCCCACTGGGGATGTGCCCACAACCAAGGTACATGCCCTTGACCGGAATCGAACCCGAGACCTTTCAGTCCGCAGGCCTACGCTCTACCACTGAGCCAAACCGGTTTCGGCCTCTCTCTCTCTCTCTCTCTCTCTCTCAGCCGGGCCCGGAGAGCCCAGACATGTGTGTGAAAAGCCATGCGGGCAGATGGGACGGTGACATTTGTCTGCCAGGCTCTGTCCCAGGAATGGCTTCCGCTCACAGCGCAGGAAGATGAAGACGGGTTTAAAGCAACTCGGCTTCGAGCCAGGAGGCTGGCGAGGCTGCGGCAGCCTCACACTGTCGCCTGCTCCTCAGCCTCGTTGCTTGCAGGGGCCCCACCCACACAGACCCCCTCCGAGGCCGAGTGTCCTCATTACATCACATGAGGGAAGACAGAAAAGGGGCAGGAGGCTGCCACAACTCTTCCGTCACCCTGATTCCTCCGACTGCGCCACAACACGAGGGCTTTGGAAGTCACTTCTCTGCATAAATCTGTTATAGCTGGAATACAAAACTTGCCCTCCATCAAAAATTAGCCCAGAACCAGAAAAGGGTCGATCTCACAGACACAGACACCCCAGGGCCTGTGGTCTTGCAAAACACACACACACAAAACACACACACACACACACACACACACACACACACACACACAACATTAAATCACATCCCATAGAGAGCAGGACTGAGATGCACAGGAGATTGCTTAAGTGGAACAAAATGTATCAGAGCATCCATCACTGGGGTGGAGACTGCGAATGAAAGCAGACCGTTCTGTCTTGCCGAGGCCACAGACAAGGAGGCACCTGGTAACGGGCTTCGCAGGGAGGGGGTGGGGGGAGAGGCAGCGGGGGCGAGGGGGCGCTCACCTGGAACACCGTGAGAAGCGCCTGAGGGAAGTTGTCAAAGGTGCTCCGCTTGGTCTGCGACTCGTCGAAATTGAACTTGCCTCCAAACAGCTGCATCCCGAGCAACGAGAAGATGATGATGAAGAGGAAGAGCAGGAGCAGCAGCGAGGCGATGGACTTCATGGAGTTTAACAAGGACGCCACCAAGTTGCTCAGGGACGTCCAGTGCCTACAAGCCAAGGCGAGGAGGGGGTGAGCCCGGCACACCAAACATCACCCCTCCGGACGCAGACGAGGCCCGGCGCCCCCTGGCGTGCAGGGAGCACCCGCGGCAGCGGGAGGCCGCCGCCGCCCTCACCTGGTCACTTTGAAAATGCGCAGGAGGCGCACGCAGCGGAACACGGAGATGCCCAGGGGGGACATGATCTCCAGCTCCACCAGGATGGTCTCCGTGATGCCCCCGCACACCACGAAGCAGTCGAAGCGGTTGAAGAGGGAGACGAAGTACGCCTGGAGACCCAGGCTGTACATCTTCACCAGCATCTCGCAGGTGAACAGAGCCAGGAGGACCTTGTTGGCGATATCTGGGAAGACAGAGGCGCGGGGTCCTGGGGATCTCCTTGTGGGGTGCCTCCGACTCCTCTGCACCCCCCCCCCAAGCCAGGTCCCTGCTGTAAATGCCCCCGTCTCTGCCTCTGCCTCCACTGCAGAGACCTGGCACTAACATGATGGTCTGCTTGTCCACCAGGTTCCAGTCCTGCTGCCGCCACTCCCTAGACGTGAGACCCCGGGGAGGGTCCTTGGTCTCCGGGCCTCGGTCTCACGGGCTGCGCGATGGGGAGGGGCACTCTCCGCCCCACCTCTGATGCTTCCCAGCCCTCGGGGCCTATGACTCTCCATCCGGTCTGGCATGTTGTGTTCCCTGCTCCCATCGGTGCCTAAAGCTCTCGGTCTTGCTTACAGCACCACCATAGAAGCAACAGTTGCTCACCAAGGTCATTTCTAAGAGCAGAGAAGCCCTCCCTCCGTGCAGGTTGGAGAGATGCACGGAGACAGATTTAACGTGATGTCAGACAGGCCTTCTCGGTGGCTCAAAACTGCCACCCTCAGAACGGACTGTCTCCGGGGTGACCTCGCACACCACATGGCTGGGCCGTTCGGGGCGGGGGAACCATCACCACTTGCCCAGAATACCAGAAGGGAAAACAAAGCTTCCCTTTAGTGAGGGCGGGGGTGGGAGGGTAAAAGGGGGGGGCGCGGTGGGGAGGGAGGGCTCGCTCCCCCACTGGCAGATTCCTCCCTCCTGAGCTGTAACAGGCTGAAGACGAAGACATGCCTGGCATGCACCACCTGCACCTCCACTCCAGGTGCACCCCGAGTTTGGACGGTTCCACCTTCTTCCCATTGGTGTGCACTGAAACGCTCCCGCACCTATCACACACCGAGCAGGCAGGACTGGCGTGCGTGCGTGGACAGCCGCGGGCCTGACTCCCTCACTCAGAACAAAAGGAGAGGAGCTTCTGCCTGTACCTTGGACCTGCGTCAGCCAGTCAGGCTGGTTGTAGTGCTCGGAGGAAATGGTGAGGGTGTTGAGAAACACCAGGACAATAACCAGCCAGTAAAACGTGACAGACTTCACGGCGGCCCTGCATCTTCTGCGACTGAAGCGGTTCCAGCGACGCCAGCGGCGGCTGCAAGAGAAGCAGGCGTTACTCCCCGGATGCCAGGCCTGGCACCTCAGTGTCCAGTCAACATCCCCGGGAAATCAACCATCTGCCTCCCACGATGAGGGTACAGATTGGGGTGGGGGTGCAGGAAGGACAGACAGAACAAATGGCGTAGAAAGGGACAGACCTCACAATACAAATTATGTTGATCTTCAAATACAACTTCTTAAAAAATACTCTATCTTGAGCTGATCATGCTATCCGTTTCCTTCCCGTGGCTTTACAGAACTCCACAAGCCGCCCTACATTAGCCCTCAAGCCAGTTAGAAAATCTAGATATTCGCAGATCTGTGTGCAAACTCAAATCGGAGCTCTGACACGCATGCAGTGCACATCCCCGCCATATGGCGCGGGGTCTGCCGGCGCAGAGAGCCATTTAGCTTATCATTACATCTCTCGTTCGCAGCATCTCCATCATCATACAAAATTGATCAGGCAACGAAGCGCTCCGAAACCACAGCTCTCCTTTCAGAGAAACTTTCCATCCTCTCTTAACCCTGGGAGCTTTCTCTGGGGCCCGGCAGGGCCGTCGATGCTGAGTGGGACACGAGTCTTCAGACTGAGTCATCAGGTGCCCTTTCTAGCTAGCGATGCTCAAAATGCACCTTCAGGAGAAGAGCCAGTACTGAATCATGTTTTCGTACAAATGAAATGAGCCGAGCCCAACAGACAAGCAGCATGTCCTTCACTGACTCTCAGTTCGGGTTTGTAACCGGGGGAGGCGTTTTCTCCACTATGCTGTCTCCCCAAACCCTCCCTGCCTCAGGATGGCCGGGTGAAGGGGGCTGGGCCAGGGGGCTGAGTCAGAGGGCTCTCCGGGCGGGCGGTGTCCGGCTGCCGGCGGCTGACTCAGCTGTGCTCTGCTAAAAACACCGATGCCCGGGGGCCAGGCAGAGAGAGAGCCGTGCTAACGCTTCAGGAGACTCGGAACAAACAAGGTGCATTTTGTTATTGCTCTTGCCCTGGTGCGGTTTCCAGTGGCAAGAGCAGCTGGAAACACGAGGACCAGCTAAGAGAAATTCTGCAGGGGACAGACACTAAGGACTGTCCCTGGGGCGAGAGGCTCGCTGGTAGGCAATTCAGTCCCCACAAGCAAGGGCTCACTAGTCTGAAAGGACCTGGCCTCGGTGGGTCTGTGTTGCAGGGACAAGTCGTAGGTGTCTCCCAAACCCAGGGATGGGATCGTCACCTCCCCGAAACCCTGCAGCGCTCCCGGTCTTGCTCCTCACTGGGTGCCGAGTGCCCACGCTCTGGGCATAGGGAGGTGAGGAAGACACAGCTCCATGGCCCTCGTCCTTGTAAAGTACACGTATACTATTGTATAGTACAAACTATAAATCTGCACCAAGAGTGGGTGCCACTCAGAGTGCCTTCCTGGCCCTCGGGGTCAATCCCCTCTCCCCACCACAGCCCCCGACACCTACTGAGCTGGTTTTTGTTCTTATTGTTTTGCTTTATCCAGCACGTCCCATAAACAGAATTACGCAATACAGGAAGGAGCAAAAGTAGGTTTACAATTGTGAGTCCTCAACACACAGTTTCTTCTTGTGTTACTTATTATTACTTGTGCCCTGGTGCACAGATTCGTGCACATGGAAAGGAAATTAATTAGAAGGTGGCCAGTGGGGCGGGACTGGGTGGTGAGATGGGCAGCACACACCCTGGAGCCAACCCCCCCGTGGTCCCTCCCCAGCGGCTGCACCTGGGGTGGCACCGGGGCTCAAAGGGTGTCTGCAGAGTGAGTGGGGGTCCCTTCAGCAGGTGGGATCCCTCGGCCTGGCCTGTGGGGATTGGGCTGAAACTGGTTCTCTGACAGCCCCTGAGGGGTCCCAGATTGTGAGAGAGGGTGGTGGTTCTCAGGAAATGCACCCTAGAACTGCACTTCCTTCTCTCTGGTTCCAGGGTGCATCATCCAACAGCTGCTGCTGCCAAGTCACTGCAGCTCGGCAGCTCCTGCACTGAGCGTCTGCCCCCATGGTCACTGCACATCATAGCTACTGTTAGGACGGTCGGACTGTCTCTTAGCCTTTTATATATATAGGTTGTATTATTTTCCATACCGACAACTGTAAACCCATTTTTACCACACCCGGCATATAGCTCTTTAGGGACTGGTTTCTTTCACTTAGCAAAAATACTTTTCAGGCCTGACTAGTTTGGCTCAGAGGATAGAGGGTCAGGTCAGCCTACGGAGTGAAGGATCCTGGATTTTATTCTGGTCAAGGGCACAGGCCCAGGTTGCATGCTTGATTCCCAGTGGGGGTCATGCAGGAGGCAGCCGATCAATGATTCTCTCTCATCACTGATGTTTTTATGTTTTTATTTCTCTCACCCTCTCCCTTCCTCTCTGAAATCAATAAAAATATATTTAAAAAAATACTTTTTTGGTTCATTTCTGTTGTTGTTTCTATCAGGTTTTTTTTTTCTCTTATTGCTAAGCATTTTCCCATTATATGGATGAACTATGATTTGTCTACCCAGTCAGCATTTGATGAACTTTTGAGTTATTTACAGTTTTTGGCAATTATTAATAACACTGCCATAAACACATAAAAAGTTTTATGCAGACATATAGTTTCACTTTTCTTATATAAATACCTTCAAAGTGGGATTACTGGATAAGGTAAATATGTGTTTAACTTTATAAGAAACTTCTAACTTGTTTTAAAAATGGCCGAGGTCGGTTTGGCTCAGTGGTAGAGCATCGGTCTGTGGACTGAAAGGGCCCGGGTTCGATTCCGGCCAAGGGCATGTACGTTGGTTGCGGGCACATCCCCGGTAGGGGGTGTGCAGGAGGCAGCTGGTCAATGTTTCTCTCTCATCGACGTTTCTGGCTCTCTATATCTCTCCCTTCCTCTCTGTAAAATATCAATAAAATATATTTTAAAAATGTCTGTCACTGAGAAGTAGGAGTGCGTGAGAATTCTCATTGATTGCCTCTTTGTCAGACCTTAATATTGCCGTATTTTTAATAGATACACAGTGGTGTCTCATTGTGATTTTAGTTTACCTTTTCCTAATGACCAATGGTCATTTCATGAGCTTACTCGCTATCCATCTCTCTTCTTTGGGTGACATGTCTCTTAAAATCTATTGAGCATTTTTCAATTGGGTTGCTTCCTTATTATTGACACTATTCTTTACATATTATTCTTTATATAAACTGAGCATTAGCCTTTTATCAAATATGTTTTTCTTCCAGTCTGGAGCTTATCTTTTTATTTTCTATTGAAGAACAGGAGTTTTAATTTTGAATTTATCATTTTTTCTTTCTGTTATGGCCAGCGCTTTGGGTATTGTGTCCAAGAAAATCTTTTCCTTAACCCAGGGTCACAAAGATTTTTCTCTTACGTTTTCTTTTAGATTGCTTACAGTTTTAGGTTTTACATTTAGTTCTATGTTCGTTGGTTTTTATATATAGTGGTAAATTTTTTATATATGATGGTAAATTTTTATATATAATGGTTAATTTTTATATATAGCGATAAAATGTTTTAAATTAAAAAAGAACATTTATATGGAAGACTACACAAATCATAGGTGTACATGTCAATGAGTTTTTGCCAACTGAGCATGTCATAGCCCAGGAAACAGAATATGACTAGCACCGAAGAAAACCTTCTGAACCTCCTTCCATGAAAAACTTTTTTGGGGGGTGGGGAGTTAATTCTCACCCAAGGATATTTTTTCCAACGATTTTTAGAGAAAATAAAGAGAGGGGTAGAGACACAAAGAGAGAAACATCAATGTGAGAGAAACACATCTATCGGTTGCTTCCTGCACATGCCTTGATGGGGGCTGGAGATTGAGCCTGCAAACAAGGTACATGACCCTAACCGGAATCTAACCCATGACCCTTCAGTTCGTGGACTGATGCTCTAACCACTGAGAAAAATGGGCCAAGGCTGAAAAACTTTTAAGCAGAAAGGTGACAAGAAGCATTTCTCTTGGAGAAATGACTCTAGGGGGGATATGAAGGGTTGATTTGTGGCAAGAAACGCTGCATCTTGGTTTGTGTTGGGGCAACATCTTCAGTACCTACACCATGGTAACTACACTGCTCTCCAAGATGGTGCCGAATGTTTACTGGGCAGATTGATCCTCCATATGAATACGCAGCCCAACGAGCAAATACAAGTCTAGGGCAACTCCATGCAAAATTCAGAAGTTAAAGGGCACAACCAACACACGTGCTTAAGAAAAAAAAACGGAAAAAAGATACTGACCTGAGCTTGGATTTTGAGATGGCTTGACTGAAAGACAAAAAGAACATCATTCCTATCAGAAAGGCTTGAGCATATGCTCCCCCCACCACGTCAGCTGAGCTACCGGAAGAGCCATGCACAGCAGCCTGGCTCGGCACCCCGGCTCCCGCAGCGGGCTGGCTGGGGCATTTGCGGAGCAGTAGCGAGGTGCGGCAGGCCCAGGCAGGCCAGGCTGAGCACCGGCCAAGCCCTGGCAAGAGAAGACTCTTAGCCAGGTGCCCTGAGCAGGCATGGCACGGGCAGGGACTCTAGGGGTCCCTCTCTCCCCGACCTGTGCTCCCCACACTGAATTCCGGGGGTCTCTCCTGCCTGCAACTCAGCCACTCCTCTCAAGAGCAGCATGTGCTGCTCTAGCAAATGGAGCACTGGACGAGGAGTCCTGGCCCTGCTGTCCACCTACTGAGTCTGGGCAACAGCACACCTTTCTGAGCCTCCGTGTTCTCATCTGTCAAGTGGGAAGGACAGACCCATTTCCCGTCTAATTTCCAACGTGGTAGGGAGGGCAGAGCAAGAGAAAGGAGGCAAGTTCCCTTTGTAGACTATTGAGTACCCTGCCCATAACACGTCATTTATCATGCAGCTCTGCATAAGAGATGGAATTCTCTCAAAAACAACACCTGCACTTTGCAGAGATGAGACCTAAAAGATACCAGATGAAAGCAAACAAAATTGTGTGGGTCCCCCGCCCCAACCCTCAAAGCAGGCTGCACTCTGCACATTCCACCCTGCTGGTCCTCCCCCCCACTGCTGCAGTCCAAATCCTCTAGTAAAAAGCCAATGGGGATCAATGGGATGGCGCCCTCCACTGGTAGGAGGGGGTGGTGCAGGGCTCCCAAGAAAAAAGGGCTATAAGCATAGGGCAGGGAGGGTCTCGCCATCCAGCCGCTGTGCATAAGGTTGGGAGAACCCAGAAGCAAAGGGAAACTCAAATAGTCTCATCAGCCACTCTGCCATACAAGCTCTTCTCCAAGCACTGATGCCAGCACCAGCCCAGGAGGGGAATCGGGCTTTACCCCCACCGCCGGCACCCAGAGGGCCCGGCCTGGGCCGCGCCGCTTCTTTTCCACCAGCACCTGGCGGACACAGTGGAACAGTGGTTACCTGCTCCTGCTCTGCGGGAGGAGGCGGGGAGGGGCCCAGGGTAGGAGGATGACCAAGGGGCCCAGGGTGGGGTGGGCCCACCCGCCCCTCCTGCCCCTGAGGCTATGGCCCCCAGGCTTCATGGGAATCTGGGGTGTCTTCCCCATATTTGCTCCCCTGAGACGATGATGATGGCGGGAGCCCAGAGGGTGAGCTGCCTCCACACTCACCAGAGAGTTCCCCAGCAGCCTTGGTTCTCGCCTTCGCCACTTACGTTCTCCGTGTTCACAGACTCCGTCTCGCTGGTTGGCATGCTGGCTGCGGGGGGAGAAAGCGCTTCAGAGGGTGCACTGGGGGCGCTGCATGCCCCGGAGGGGCCGGCGTGAGATCCGCCACCAGCAGGCCCTCTGGGGACCCGGGAGGAGGGCAATGGACCAGCATGAGTGCTGAGAAGCCAGCACCTCCACGCAGGGCAGCCTCGGCTGCCGTATCCTGCCCAGCAAGCCCAGGCCCCATCGGGAGGAAGTTCTGTCCATCCAGACATTCTGTCCACCCAGAAAAGCAGCCTATGGACCAAACAGGCCCCTGCCCTGCGCTTGGTACCAGCTTACTCTCCCGGTTCCCAGGTTTGCACTGAGGCCACCAAGACACCTCGGGACTCCTTGCCTGCTCCGGCAGGTGGACTCTAGAAAACCTGTGAACAGACCGATGCTTCATGAACACACTCTCACTTTAAACATATCGGAGAGGGGGAGTTATGGGTGGAGGAGTACACGAGGTACCGGGCACAAAGGCTTTTGGGAAGTTGAAAACCCTACGCAGTGTTAGCGCACTTCTCTGATATCTGAGATGTGCTGAGCGTGTGAAGCCAATGCGTAGCGGCTCTCACCACCAGAGCCGGACGAGAGCCCTAGGGAGGTAGGTCTCCTCCCACCCGTGACCAGGGCAGAGTGACTGCGGTCCCAGGGCCACCAGCGTCTCTGGGCTCGCTTCACGCCACCACATCAGGGTCCTGAGCAGAGCGGAGGAAATGTGGAAATGCACCCACTGGTGTTGGGGGGGGCCCAGGGACCCACTTGGAGCCACCCCATCTGGCACCTGGCTGTTTGTTTGCATCCACTTGGTTCAGCCCCGTAAACATGAGAGCGTGCTGGAGACCCGGTGCGGAAGGGGGTGCGGGCACCTGGAGGGCCAGTGGGAGTGGCAAGCCCAGATGGATTCAATTAACTGTGAAATACAGAAATACAGACACACACACCCCTCCGCCCCCCACTCAGGGGGGGGGGGGGGGCTGGACAAGGAGTCTGAAATGTGTGGTTAGGAATGACTAATTCTGCTCTGGGGTCAGGAGAGGCCATGGAGACTGGACATGGGAGGATCACCCAAACGCATGCACTGCTTTCCCATGATGCACCATTCTGAACGGGAGCAACTGCTTTTATCAACCTGATGGGTCAACAGGAAAGTCTTCCCCGCTCCATGGCCTCTGCCCATAGGTTCATCTTAGCAAGGACGCCTTGGTTTCCTCCACAGAAGCTGGGGGGATTATGGGGTCAGGAGGGGTTCCTGAGCATGTGGTGGAGGTTCAATGGGCAGCCCGAGGTGGTGGGGGAGGGCGAAGGGTGGGTCAGCGTCTCTGTCTGCATAGCTATGCAGCTGCCGACCCTGCTCGGGCAACGGACATGGTGTGAATGACCAGGATGGGTGAGGGGGACCTGACTCAAAGGGCCCGGAGGTCTGAGAAACATCTGCTCTGAGGGCGACAGGGAAGATCCCGCTCCTCTGGTGAGCACCCAGGAAACGGAGCCGGCTGGGCGGGAGTCTGGAGAGCCACGTCCAGCAGCGCGCAGGCAAAGGTTTCAAAGGAAAGGCAACGTGAGCAGAATTCTAGACCCACAACCCACAGCACACAGCACACAGCACACGGCCGGTATTCTTGTGGAATAACCTTTTTCCTTCTTAGTTAAGTCGAAAGAAAGCTACTACAAACTTTGACTCAAATTCTCACAACGCCATGCAAAAATAAAGACAAACCAAACCAAAACAGAAATTCAAAAAAATCCAATCATCCAATCATGAAGAAAACCTTTAACAGGAAGTTCCAGAGAGAGAGAGAGAGAGAGAGAGAGAGAGAGAGAGAGAGAGAGAGAGAGAGAATCTGAGATGCTCCTGCAATTTGTACCACGACTGCCCCACGCCTTGGCTTCCGCGAGAGACTAAAAATTCATAAAACTCAACCAAGTTCATTGTTATGGGTTCTCCCCATGGGGCCAGCCTTCTTTTCAAGAACAAGACAAAGAGCATCGCAGAGGGCGCTCCTTACAAGCAAGACCACGAGCCATCTCTGTGGCAGCTCTTCCCGGGGGTCCGAGGCCAGCAGGTGCGAGCACTCCGCCTCACGTGGGGCCTGTGGGGTCCTCGGGCCCAGTTGGGTCCCGACTCCCAGCGTTGGCGTCCTGGTGGTGCCAACCCCACAGGCTCAGGCTCACTTCCGCCTCTCACCGTAGACTACTTCAGGGTTCTAGTACTACGTGTATCATAACTTAGTTGTTATTTCAAGAAGAGCAAACGTCTCCTGAACAGGCTGAGGCTGGTGGCTTGTCATTCTCTGGGGCTGTGTCCCACGATGCGAGCAATACAGTTGCCGAATTTCATTTCTAAAGCTTCATTTTCAAACAATACGACTGAAGCAGATCACAGCGCGTACCGCCTGTTGGGGAGGGGGCGTGCTTCTGCGTTGCTGGCTGGGTGCCAGCTGGGAGGGGCTGAAGGGCGCCAGTTGCTCTCTTGACTAAGCGGGGGAAAGAGAAGGAATAAAGCCAAACTCCCTCCACCATCAGCAAAGAGACGATACCCAGCTCCAGGCTTCTCTGCCTCCATCCTTCATGTAGACGGGACGGTGGCTAAGAGCAGGCTCTCGGGTCGGCCAGATCCAGCCTTAACTTCATGTTTGTGACCCGCGTTCTCCCGGGCTCCACGTGCCCGTCTGCAAAATGCGGGGAACCTACATCTCAGGGCGGGAGTGGGTCACCTCAGAGCGGGTTACCCCAGATGGGTCCTCGGTGCCAGGCAATCACGAATGGCAGCTCTGTCATCTTGGCCAAAGCTCTCGTGGGGCTCTCTGGGGCACAAAGCAACACTCCCCGTGTGGCCCCCAAACCGGTGTGGCTCCCCGACCACTTCCATCATTGCACGGAGGCCTCTGGCGTGAAGTCTCCCGCCCTTACTTCCGTGCCGCGCGTGGCTTGTACTTCTCCCGCCCAGCGCTGAGCAATTTCCCTCTAACTTGGCCTGTTGTGGGGACAGCAACTTTCCCGTTGGAGGCATTTGACACCTCCACCGCCGTAATAAATGAATCTATTCCAGAAGGATGGCGCCAGGGCTGAGGAGGAGGGCGGAGGGAGAGAGGGAGCGGGCAGTGACTACGCTAGAATGGGGTGACCTCATTTGGTCCTGGAAATGGACCTTGGTCCAGTTCCCGATTCTGAGCAGAGGATCCAGGCTCTGGCTGGGCCCTGGCGGCCTTTCTGTCCTCTCCGGGCTCCCGTCCCCGCCTGGGGACACACTTCCTCCTCTGGAAGCACAGAACAGGCCCGGCCGGGCGGGCATAAGCGGGAGCCTGTGCGCACATTAAAGCGTTTCACCCTTCACTGGCACTCGGCATTCATTTTTTTTTCCAATGTTGATACATTAATACGGGTTTCCCTTTCACTTAGCCCCAGTACGATCTCCTCCGTGTTTTCAAAGAGGACAGGGGCTTCTGAGATCGCATGAACAAACTGTGATTTCGCAGATGAGAGAGCCGACCAGCAGCCCCGGGCACACAGCTCAGACGTGAGAAAGCTCCCCTCCATCCCCTCAGCACCCTCCCCACGTGCCACCCGCCCTGCGGCTCTGGCCCACACTGGAATGTGCTGGGGTACACTCTGATACTGGTACATGTTGGTATAGACGGGGGTTGATACTTAAAATCCACAAACTGAAAACTGCCAAAAGCCAAGCGAGCCCCTTCTCCATCAGCACTGGTTCCCTGTCCTAATGACCTCGGTTAACCCCGAGAAACACGACAAAGAGCCTGCCCGCTCACCGAAGATCGGCCCAGAGCGGCTGATATGGTACAAAATTCAAGCTGATGAGGTGATCATTTCGCTTTTTTTAAAATATATCTTATTGGTTTTTACAGAGAGGGAAGGTGAGGGGTTGAGAGTTAGAAACATCGATGAGACAGAAACATCGATCAGCTGCCTCCTGCACACCCCCTACTGGGCATGTGCCCGCAACCAAGGTAGATGCCCTTGACCGGAATTGAACCTGCGACCCCTTAGTCCACAGGCCGACGCTCTATCCACTGAACCAAACCGGCCAGGGCAAGGTGATCATTTGGATTTTATAAAACTCCAAACAGAAAGAATTGTAGAAACCCAAGTAAGGAAAGCCACAGGCAAATGACTGGAACACAAGCCTGTCTCCCTAACCACTGCCCCGTGTCCCCTTCAGCAGGGACCCGGTGTCGGTGGCGGACAAGTGGCCAGGCCCGGCAGAGAGACCCCGGAGCCCACCGCATCACCTGCCTGCCCCAGACCCTCCTGCAGCAGCTGCAGGGGCCGCCTGCGGGCAGCGACGCTGTCAGCCCTTCTTCCTCACACTCCTCAGGGAATTTTCAGGGCTTTGTTGAGGAAGTTTTTATGTCTTTAAATATAAACTTAAAAACTATTTTCCGTGAATCTGGGTGACACTGGGCATTGGGACAAGCCTTATGCCTTTAACGGGATGCCGGCTTGCATTGCAATTTACCTGCTGAGAACCCGGGGAAGCTCAGAGCCCCTGCTCTGTGGTCTGTTCCCGGCACTGGGGTCTCTGGGGGGGAGGGTTCCACGATGGAGGCGAGGCTCTGAGTGTGGGTGCTCTGTGGAGGGGCCCCAAGTGCTGCTTCGATGAGGAAAAGAGGCGGGGCAGCACCCCAGAGCACCCCGGGCTGTAGACGAGAGATGCCAGCCTGGACCACATTATTTCTCTTTAAGATCGTATCACTCGGCCCAGATGCCATCCTCGGTAATGCCACACAGACAAACCAGGAAGTACACTTTCTCTGGCCAGAGCAACAACAAGCATTTTCACCAGTGAAATGGTTTTTTCATTCCTCTCGCTACTCTCACTCTGAAGGACAACATACCTCTCCACAGAACCGACCTGGCTTGTGAATTCAGGTGTGATTGAGGTCGGAAATTACAAACACACATGTGTGTGAGCGCACACACACACACGGGATGAGTCTGTGCATGGGTCCAAGTAGGCAGCCCCCAGATCATGTTCACCGTTGACAGGCACAGCAAAATCTCAGCCCAACTTCAGTGATGGAGGCTAACTCGGTCCTCGTCACTGGCGCTGAGGGGACAAGACCCTCTTCCTCCGGGCCTGGGTTATCTAATGCAGGTAATATCAGCCCAGAGACCCACTGACCTCTGACCGCTGCGGCTGTGCAGAGAGGAAACGCCCACAGGCCGTCTGGCCTGGCTCCCACACCGAGGGGGTTTTCCCTGGCGTTCCCCGGGCTCGGCAGGGGGAGCAGGGAGTGAGGGCTGGGGAGCCCCTCCCCGCCCCTCAGGAGGGTCACCAGAGGTCACCCTGGGGCCTGGAGAAGCAAAGGAAGAGCAGGCCCCGAGCGACCCCGAGCCAGCCAGACTGAGCCCACGGGTGTCCGGCAGCCCCACTCCTGTCTGCCTCCGTAGAGCAGGCTTTCTTGCGGGCTTGGGGGTTCGTCAGCCTCTCCCTCCATGCCCACAAGCGTCTCGCCCCTTTCAAAGGAACGCTAAGGGGGGAGGTCGGACCACCGAGCCGTGGTGGGCATGGCTGCCTTCCGCGAAGAGGGGGGATCCAAAGCCAAGACCCTGTGGTTTTTCCTTGTTTCCATGACAGGCATGAGCAGTGCCATGACCGGCCGTGAGGCGGTGGCCTGTGCTGGCTGGCGGTGACATGCTTAGCCCGGTACAGGGTAACGGATTCCTGTCGCTGTAAACAAGCCAGACTCTTCTTGGAGAATGTGGGTCAAGGCCAGACCAAGGTTTCTGTGTCCGGAGCAAGAATTACTCCCTGACAGTGACTATTCCCACATGGCCAGCGACAGGGGAGGGAGCACGGCATCCTCACAACAGCCTCGGCCCTCGCGTCACCTGCAGCGCCAGCGCCTCCCGCGGGGACCCTGGCGGTCTCGGTCAGGAGGAGACCTCCCTGCTCAGAACACACAGACAGCTTCCTGACGACAGGATGCTGCCTCCTCTCCCTGCAGACCGCTCAGAAAGCTAACCGGGAAGCCTCGAGCCCTGGCTGAGGAGGGGAGGTCCCTTCTGGGGACAGAACCCACGCATCTTCTGGAGGCAACCTCCGCAGAGCTGCGGCCCGAGGCCGTCTCCGCCAGCGCTGCCTGGCGCCCCTGACAGTGCCTCCTGCTTAGCTGGGGCCCGTTCTCCCCGAGGAGGCCCCGGAGCTGCAGCCAGCCCTGCCTCTTCCTGGAAAACAGGGAGCTGAGCAAGTCTGCCCTCACCCCCCAACTCCCTGCCCCTCACTGTCAGGCAAGGTCTTACTCCTCGTCCTCTTCCTCCTGGGGCCGCGAGGGGCTTTAATCTGACAGCCTCTGCCCCTGTCCCCTTGCAGGCCCTCTGACCAGAGCGGGGTCCTCATACAACCTCCGGGCAGACCACCTTGGCTGCTCCCAGCCCCATTCCCGGTCTCTGGGGTCAGCGTTCCCACGGTCACTCCCAAGAAAACAGGGCCGCCCACCCCTCTGCTCTCTCAGCAGCCGGCGGTGCGTGCCACAGTCTAACACCTCTCACACGGAGTCTTCCCTCCTGCAGGGCGGCCTGACCGGGGCCGGTGGGGTGGCAGCAGGCAGGGGACTGGGGTGAGCAGAGGCAGCTCGGTGACGCTGTGCGACCACAGTGGGGCCTTGGCAGGCAGACAGGGCACCTGCACAGGGATGGCCCGGGTGCTAACCCCCGGGCTCCCACTGAGGGGCGATGTTTAGCATGATTTTGGACCATCGCTGGAAATGTCACTACTTCCCACCTGAGCCCTTTCCTCATTCCTCCTCACAAAGGCAAGGACCCCAAAATCTTTGCCTCCTCAAAGTGTGTGTGTGTGTGTGTGTGTGTGTGTGTGTGTATTATTAATTTTGGAGAGGAAGGAAGTGGGGGAGAGAGATTGAAACATCCATGCTGGGAGAGTCAGTGATCGCCTGCCTCTTGCAGACCTTGCACGGGGGATCGAGCCTGCCGCCCGGGCCTGCACCCCAACCGGGAATTAAACCGTGACCTCTGGGTGCACAGGTTGATGCTCAACCACGGAGCCACGCCCACAAGGGCCTGGAAGTATATTTTTTAACTTCTGGGTGAAACAGACCTACTAGCCTGAACAGGATCCTGGGCAAACCTGCCAGGGAGTGCCATCCCAAGAGGCCACCTGAAAAACGAACCCTGGGCCAAAACCGGTTTGGCTCAGTGGATAGAGCGTCGGCCTGCGGACTCAAAGGTCCCGGGTTCCATTCCGGTCAAGGGCATGTACCCTGGTTGCAGGCACATCCCCAGTGGGGGGCGTGCAGGAGGCAGCTGATCGATGTTTTGCTCTCATCGATGTTTTTAACTCTCTCTCTCCTTTCCTCTCTGTAAAAAATCAATAAAATATATTTTTTTAAAAAAGAAAGAAAAACGAACCCTGGTGAAAACACCCATCCGGTTACCTCACCGCACTGTCACCTACACGGAGACATTTCAGATGAAGCAGCATCCTTGTGGGGAAAGTGTCCAGAAAAGCCTGTCTCCCAGACTAACACCACTCACGCTGAACTAACACGTTTTCTGAGCTGGTTCAGCTGCCTCTTGGAAAGGTACAGTTCACACGGAAAGGAAACGGCAGCGCCGTCTTGGCGAAGACACGCGTTTTTTGGGGAAAAGTCAAGAAAGAAGAAAACAACACGAGCAAGTTTCCAAGAAACCAAGCGAGTGAGACACACGGGCACCTGCAGACGCAGCACACGGACATGCACCGCACACCACCGCGCTGTGAGCGGGTGGCAGGTCGCGGGGAGGGGTCTGCTGGAGACGGGTCCCGTCCCAGCCCTTTACCGTGATCTTTGGCCCTGCGCTGGCGAAAGCAGAACTTCCTTTTCTTCTTGTCCTCTTTGAGCAAGTCGGCCAGGGTGACCCCTTCAGGGTGAACACAAGCAGTTTCATTATGGCTCGGTAGAGGGCAGCAAGAACACCGCACACAGGGCCCCGGGAGGTGCAGACAGCCAGGGGCTCTGACACGCACAACCCCACACTGACCCGGGAGGAAACCTACCGTGCAGGACCTGGCCAGGGAGCGAAAGCGCGCATGTTACAGCGAGTATACCAAGTGCCTGTCTTTAAGAACCTGTCCTAAATGAACAACCAACTGCAATAAGCAAGCAATCTACCCTCGCCAGACACAGGTTTCCAGGGTCTGACGTCCCCTCTAAAAAGGCTAAGAAGGGTGTCCGGGAGCGGGCACTTGGAGGGAGTCAGGAGTCCTGGGTGCTGACCGGCTGGCGGTTCCAGTCCGGCCAGCATTGCTCTCTGGGGCAGGACGCCTGGGTGCTGGAAGAAAAGGCGCTGGACTTGGACCGATCAGGTCTAAACTCACTTTCTGGCTGGAGACCGGGGGCGGGTGACCTGAATTGGTTAAGCCTCAGTTTCTAATAGTGGTCGGACCTGCTTTCATAGGGCTGCTTTCAGAGGAATCTAGCAAATTCGGGAATACAAGTGGCACCCTCGGCTTTGGCAAGGCGCGGTCAACCACAACAACTACACTCCACTACCAGGTCATGAGAGAAATGGCAGGGTCCGTGATATGGTGGTCGCTCCACGGGGGCTAGTCCTTGTGGCAGAGGCCCCATAATTCGGGGAAGCGACCTGCAGAGGCAGGTGGTGGGGCCGCAGAAGGAACGCCTAGCGGGCAAGGGCCTGTATGGACCATCAGTGGGAATGTAAACTGCTGTCACTTGGCACAGCACCGTATTTCTAAAGGGCATGCTCTTTCACCCTTTCGGATGAGCTCTCCCACGAGAGAGAAGGTGTGGGCCCAGACCCAGGTGCACACATTTGTGGGGATGAGCGATGGCCAGGGGCAGACTGTGGCAGAGCCTTGGGTTCAAGTCCCAGCTTTGCCACTTGACAGACATGGGACCCTGGGAAGCTTCCAAACTTCTCCGTGCTTCAGTCTCCTCATCTGACAAGCCCAGTCTCACAGAGCTGCTGAGGAACAGGGGGTTAATGCACCCACAGCCCTTAACGCTGTGTCTGACACACGGGAGCACTTGACAAATGTGAGATGTTAGTCCGTGTTCCTTCACTCAGCAAAGAACATGCGACACATACTGCCATAGGTGCCGGCACAATGAAGAGCAGAAACAGACCCTGATCCTGCCCCGTGGCACACAGTCTCACGGCACGGAAGATGGCCAGTCACACCAACCAGGCCAAAACTGCAACCCTGACAACTCCCACAAAGCGGAGGTCCACGTGCTACGTACAGTCCATCGGGACAGCTTTTGTTGTGGCAAATTACTGAAAATAGCCAAGGTGTTGCCTTAAAAACATGGAAAGCTGTCTATGGCTCACGGCTCAGAGCCAGCTGTGCTTTGGCGATCTCCTGGTGGGACCAGGGGCCAGCTGTGCTGGGCGATCTCCTGGTGGGACCAGGGGGCCAGCTGTGCTGGGCGATCTCCTGGTGGGACCAGGGGCCAGCTGTGCTGGGCGATCTCCTGGTGGGACCAGGGGGCCAGCTGTGCTGGGCGATCTCCTGGTGGGACCAGGATCCAGCTGTGCTGGGCGATCTCCTGGTGGGACCAGGGGGCCAGCTGTGCTGGGCGATCTCCTGGTGGGACCAGGGGGCCAGCTGTGCTGGGCGATCTCCTGGTGGGACCAGGGGCCAGCTGTGCTGAGAGATCTCCTGGTGGGACCAGGATCCAGCTGTGCTGGGCGATCTCCTGGTGGGACCAGGGGCCAGCTGTGCTGGGCGATCTCCTGGTGGGACCAGGGGCCAGCTGTGCTGGGCGATCTCCTGGTGGGACCAGGGGCCAGCTGTGCTGGGCGATCTCCTGGTGGGACCAGGGGGCCAGCTGTGCTGGGCGATCTCCTGGTGGGACCAGGGGGCCAGCTGTGCTGGGCGATCTCCTGGTGGGACCAGGGGCCAGCTGTGCTGAGAGATCTCCTGGTGGGACCAGGATCCAGCTGTGCTGGGCGATCTCCTGGTGGGACCAGGGGCCAGCTGTGCTGGGCGATCTCCTGGTGGGACCAGGGGCCAGCTGTGCTGGGCGATCTCCTGGTGGGACCAGGGGCCAGCTGTGCTGAGAGATCTCCTGGTGGGACCAGGATCCAGCTGTGCTGGGCGATCTCCTGGTGGGACCAGGGGGCCAGCTGTGCTGGGCGATCTCCTGGTGGGACCAGGGGGCCAGCTGTGCTGGGCGATCTCCTGGTGGGACCAGGGGGCCAGCTGTGCTGGGCGATCTCCTGGTGGGACCAGGGGGCCAGCTGTGCTGGGCGATCTCCTGGTGGGACCAGGGGGCCAGCTGTGCTGGGCGATCTCCTGGTGGGACCAGGGGGCCAGCTGTGCTGGGCGATCTCCTGGTGGGACCAGGGGGCCAGCTGTGCTGAGAGATCTCCTGGTGGGACCAGGGGCCAGCTGTCTGTGCAAAACCTGTGTCCTAACTCCTTCTGGGAACAAATGAGGTCGGAAAGAGCAGGCCCTGCGGGCAAGTCTGGTTCGCTCTCAGAAGAGGGGCAAGAGAATGTTATTTCTTGCTTTATATACTTTGATATTATATGGATTCCTTACAGTGGGAGAATATTTCTTTTGTAATTAAAATACATCAAAAGCAGAAAAAAACAACCCTGACTGGGACTCCGTGAACCTGGCAGGAGTGCCTCCTCCTCTCGGTCCCCAGTGGGGCGACCACCCCCCACTTTGTCTCCCTACAGCGCTTAGGAGGCTACCCACTGCTCCCAGGACCACCCAGGGGAGCCGATGTCCCCCGAGTCACCAGCACCCGGCCCTCCCTGGCCAGCCGCTCCGGAGAACGGCCACCGGACCCGTGTCTGCCACATGCAGCTCTAACTGCGGCTGTTTGCGTCTCAGCTTTTAATTGAGGGTTTTCCGCTTGGAACTTGTGCCCTGAGGTAGTTTTCTTGAGATGAAAGCAAGTTTTTGAAATCAAATTTTGAAGACATAACCCTTTGAAATAAGACCGGGAAATGTCCATGCTGTGCGCTTGCAAGCGGCTATCCCATCACTCGTCTGCCCAGCCTCGAGTCACACACCACAGAGAAAGTTGTCGGGGTGGCAGGTACCGTGGCTGTGGCAGTGGCCGTGGCCACCTGCGCCCTGAGGCCCGAGGGGCAGGGGTGACGCTCACAGCCTCTGCCTGGGCCCCTGATGAAGACACAGGCTCTCCCTGGAGCGTCAGGCATCCCTGCCCCGTCTCTGAGCCTCAGTGTCACCTCTGACGGGGACTGCCCATCCCTCGTAGCGCCCACAGTGAACTGGCCCTGCTTTCTGGCCCGAACTTCAGAACGAGCTCCTTTAAAGCCATTTCATTATTTTTAATGCCATTTTTTAAAGACTAATCACTGACAATGAGAAGAGTTTAAAATAGAATTTTAGGCTCTCGGATTTTAATGGCCCTAGAAAAAAAACCCCATTGTTAACGCGGAAGCAGCTGCATACGTCTAAAAAACCGCTTGGAGAGTTGGCAGGGTTCCTTACGAAATCTGAAGCTCAGCAAAAAAGTGGAATTATCCTTGAAAATTTCCCAAATGCTCAGGAACTAACTTCCAAGGAAATTTCCCCCCGTTCGATTAATTGTGTGATACCAGCTTTCTAACAGCCGACGTGTGGGGCTGACGTTTTAAGTAAGTGGTCCGTGAACGCAGGAAGCCAGAGCCACCAGGCACTCGGCCACCGCCCGGCCCGGGAGGGACTGCCTGCCTCTCCGTTTTCGTCTTTCTAGGCCAGTGAGCTCCTCGGTGGGGGTACAGGGTGGGGGTGGGGGGCATCCAGGAGTCCCCAGCCCTGGCTTTCCATGCAACTTCCAGGAAACCGTAAATAAAGCCGCCTCACACCGAGTCCCGTCACTGACCAACTCACCAGCGAGGGGGCGGGGGCGGCATCGGGAAGCGTTCGCGCTCCCACGGGGGGTTGCCACGTGCAGCCAGAGGTGGGTACCGCAGATGCAGAACATGGCATTTAGGAGGTCAGAGAGAAACGATGATGCGAGCGCATGTCCGAGCACTCGACTCAACATCTGTCCTCTGGCAGAAGCATCGGCCCACGAGGTGGGCTTCGGGAGCTAGAGAGCTGTGCCGCCGTGATCTCGAAAGCGACCGGGTCAAGTTTGCTTTCCATCGCGACTTTGGGAACCTTATGGTTTCTAAATAGCGAAGTGTAGGGAGGGCATGGTCCTAAAATGGGTCCCCACCCTGAGGCTGGGCAGAGGTCCGGTGGCATCTGCGAAAATAACTGTTTCAGGCAAGTTTTGCTGCAGTCTGAGGACGGGAGCAGCAGCACGGACCCAGAGCTGTGGTGGCTCCTACCAGCCATCGGGCCTGTAACCCTCATGACAACCCTGCGGGCGGATATCTTGACCCCCCTTCTTGCAGACAAGGAAATGGGGCTCAGAGACGTTGGGTAATGTGCCTAACGCTCCAGTCCACATGCCCAGTCACAGAACTTAGCCGCAGCCAGCTCAGGCAAGTGCCGTCCGAATGACCTCCAGCCCCGCGCCCCCTCCTCGGGCTCCTGACACCTGCTGTCACTAATGGCCTCCGCTCCTCCCCTTTGCTCCTCTCAACTGAGGCTGGGCCGTAAGGAAGGACTTCTCACACTGTCACCTAATGCCTGGGTCTGGGGAATCCCATCCACTACCCACCTGAGAAGGGCAGTTGGTGAAGTCAGCACCCTAAAGCAGCGTGGACTAGGACAGGCACCCCATGCGGCACCCCTCCCCTCCCCGGATATAAGGCAGGAGCCGGCTGGTGTGTGAGGTGTGTGGGCCCGGATCTGACACACCCAAGGGGCTCACTTGACTTGCCAGCCGTGCCCACACTTCTCTGCCAGCTAACCGACGGCAGAGACCAGGCCTGGGTGTGCAGGGGGCAAGTCAACCTCTGCTGGTTGGCGAAGGAGGGCTTCTCCCCTGTGGTTTCTGGCTGGGGCCGGAGGAAAACGGCTAGCAGCCACAGGGAAGTAGCGAGGTCGCAGGGAAACCCACAGTGATGTTCCCCCAGGTCTGGGCTGCTGGCAATCTGTGCAGGGAGGCCCACTTCCTCACCGGGGGGGGGAGACCCGGGGCTCTCTTACGTCAGTTACACCCCAGCGCGTTCCCACAGCCCGGGATTTACGTCTGCATTTCCAACCCTGATCATCGGGGCTCTGAGCTCTGATGACTCAGGGGAAACTGGGGCCTCGCTCCATGGGCAACAGTGGCACTTGGCAAACGAGGCTGACGACGAGCAGGGTGCCCCACGAAGGATGTGCTGCTCTTCTGGATCAGATGCCTGCCAAGCTGGTCCCGCAGGCAGCGTCACGCATCACTGTGGGCAGCAGGAGCCACCACGCTGACCATCCTGAGACCCAGTGCAGCTTTAGGGGCCTAGGAGCCCCCGCTACCAAGTGAACTCTGAGGATCCACAACTTTTGAAGGGCAATTCTTTCCTTCATTGCCTTACTAAGTGATGCTTTTAAGGGCTTTCGCCTTTCGTAAGCTGCCCCACCTGGTTCATGCCCTTTCCTCAGCCTGAAAGGCGAGGAGGCTCCTCCCCCAGAGCTCAGCAGGATTCCCGCCTCTTCCATGGAGCCCTCCCTGCATTCCCGCCAGCTGAATCGCTGAGGCCTCAGGGCTCCCACAGCAGACTGCTGGCCCTTGACTGTGGCGCCAGCTTGTCCACTGCTTTACTCCGAGGTGCCGCTTCCCCTTCTGCCCTCCATGGCAAGGTCTCCGATGGAAGAGGCACTGACTGTGTGATCGGACAGCAGCAGGACACAGGAAATGCTGGGCTAGGACATAGCATGGACCCGCAGGCCTACCAGAAGGCAACGCCTCAAACCCACAAACGCCCCTGCTCCCCAGTCACAGGCCAGAAAAAGGGTCCCACCACAACTGAGGCCGCCACCGCCACAGGGGTCCCCGCCTCTTTCTAGAGGTGGAACACTACAGATGAAAGGCCACCGGCCTGCAAGACCGCCTCACTCAGCTCCCTTCAGGACACGCCTAGGAGAGCAAAGAAAGGCTCTCTGCTCAGAAGACGGAAGGGTGCCTTCAGCATTTGCCAGGGGCTGGGCTTCGGAGAAGGGGGCAGCGGCAACGCTGGGGTTTGGGAACAAAGAG
Source organism: Vespertilio murinus (assembly GCA_963924515.1). Classification (NCBI taxonomy): domain Eukaryota; kingdom Metazoa; phylum Chordata; class Mammalia; order Chiroptera; family Vespertilionidae; genus Vespertilio; species Vespertilio murinus. The sequence continues at coordinate 38,870,244 of OZ004715.1, read as the reverse complement.
GAGAAGAGCGAGGCAGGCATTCCCCAAGCTGCACACAAGTTGCCGCCACTCCGCAGGTGGGAGGGCCCTGGGATCAGGCTGGCTCTGACACCTGGAGTGCTGCGCCGAGGGCATGCAGACACTCTTACACCCAGTCACCCAGAGGGCACCACCGAGCTTGGAGCGTAAGCCAACTTCCACTTAGAAACTCTGCTCTCAGACTCGGCAAGCACAGTCAGCTCTAGCAATCCCCCTGCAGCTCCCTAATCCTCAGGTGGTGAGCACCAGGCTCTTCCTTGAGGCGCAGTGGGTGAGACCTGGAGGAAGCGGGGAGGGGGAGGGGAGGAGAGCAGCCTGCACTCTGCTGGCTCCCAATGGCACACAGGACTCAAGCGATCGTTTGCATCCATGACAGCAGGAAACCCCCACTCCTCGTGGCATTACAGCCCCAGAGTGCCGGGCTAGACGTCACTGAAGGCCATCTCAGGCAAGACTCCCCTCCAGACAGGCCTCAGCCCCCACACTCCACTGCCTACAGAAGCCACCCAGGCTGGCCTCATCCTCTCTGCGTCCTGTCTCCCTGGCCTGCACACCCTCTGGGGTCCAGCCAAACCCACGGCCCATCGCTCCTTCCTTAAAGCCTTAGCTTGCCCACCTCGATGTCCTCCTCCTGCCATTGCCAGTGCTCAGAATGTTTTCCTGACACTGAGCTGCTGACATAGCTCAGATCCGACCTTCCAGGCCCAAGTCCACTGCCTCCACAGCTCTCTCCTCCGGCCCTTCGTCCTCTCAGCCCCACACCACCTGCCTTCCTTCCGACCTGTGCCTGTCTCCCTGCTGCACGTGTGTGTGTGTGTGTGTGTGTGTGTGTGTGTGTGTGTGTGTGCAGGCATAGCCTTCCCCAGATGGAGCACACACAACCTCTCCATCTCAGGAGTCCTCCAGGCATCGGCGCCGGCCCTGCTGAACGAGGGAACGACTGCGTGACGTCTGAGGGGCTCCGCTCTCTGGAGCTCCCTCGGCTTCTTCTTCTTCTTCTTTTTTTTTTAAAATATATTTTTATTGATATTTTACAGAGAGGAAGGGAGAGAGATAGAGAGCTAGAAATGTCGATGAGAGAGAAACATCGACCAGCTGCCTCTTGCACACCCCCTACCGGGGATGTGCCCGCAACCAAGGTACATGCCCTTGACCAGAATCGAACCCGGGACCTTTCAGTCCACAGACCGACGCTCTACCACTGAGCTAAACTTGTTTCGGCCCTCGGCCATCTTCTGAGAGGCAGTGCTCGCTCGGTTTCCCAGGCCTCTCAATGGGCATGCGCCTCTGAAACAGGTTGTCGGTCTTGACTACCCAACTATTCTAGATTGGAAACAAATCACAAATATCTTAGTCAAATCCACTGCTAAATGTCAGCACCCACTTTACCCAAGGCACGGATGGCCCCGGGGAGAGGGAGGGCACGCCTGTGAGAAGAGTCTATGGGAGGACAGACCATGTCTTGGTGGACTCTGATGATGAATTCCAGTGGTCGGCTGAGCCCTGGCGTTGCTACTGCAGGAGGTGCTGAGGGTACCTGGTGTTCGTGTGAGGACCGGGCGGCAGGGGATGGGGGAGGGCTCCACAGCAGCCACACTGACTCCCATGCCTCCTAACGCTGCCCAGAACTGGCTTCCTCTCAGCCCCTGATGGGCCACAAGCATTTGGCTTCTGGCTTCCCCTGGCTGGCACAGGTGGGGGTTGGCACAGGCAGCAGAGGGGTAGAGAGGGCCGCTGCTCTCCAAGTTCCACTGGCACTGCCCACTAAGGGAAGGAGCCGCGGCTTTGTCTCCGGGGCCGCAGGTGACTGTGCTCCTCCCACACCCGGACCCGCTCCGAGGGGCTTACTGAACCCCTGAGGCGATCCGTGAGTCTGTCCGGCAATGCCCTCTGCCACCGTGACGCCGTGTGACCAGAAACACCTCTAACATCCTCACCTGGGCAGAAACCCAGGGGCAGGGGCGTGCCCTTGTGCTCTCGGACGCGCAGGCAGAGGGCACGGGTGGCTGAGGGGCCCCGGGTCTCGGGCTGGGGCAGGGGGCAGCTCTGCGCGGCACACACACTGGTCGGGCGCGGGAAGGTGCTACATACTATTTCGTTTGCTCTCCTCTCCTCCTTCCTCCTCATTCTCTGGATCAATGTCTTCCGCCTGCGTGATCCAGTCCAGGTAGCCCTTCAGGTCCTCTTCCAGCTGCTGCTTCTCCCGCAGTTTCTGGAAATCGCCCCGGGCTTTCGCCTTCTCCCTTTCCTTTGAGAATTCTCTGGGAGGGGGGAGGGAGGGCGAGAGAAGAAGCACATGTCAGGACCCCGCGGGGACCCGCGGCCTGGGCCGCCTGCCCTGCGGCACCACGGCCTCGCGGCAGGACACACGGTGCGAGTGCAGCCACGCGAGCACAGCAACAGGGCCACACACGTGGACAGACAGGACAGTGGCTTCCCAAGCAGGACTGTGGGTGGGAGAGCTGCAGAGACCGCCCCACACGCATGCACCCGCTCCTAGCGCACCAACTCCCTCCGGGAGCCCAGAGATTCCCGAGGAGCCCAGGCCAAAAGCACCGTGTGCCCTCAGGTCAGGCCTGACACCTCCCGCCCCGGGGGCCTGACTCGGAGGTTCCCTCCACCCCTTATTCCCCACCCCTCACCCCCGCCCCAGACCACAGGCATCACACTTCGAAGAGAAAGGGCCCGGGAGGCCACGGTGTGGTCCCAGAGCACACCAAGTCAGTGTTTCTGCAATAGCTCCAGAAACGGAGCATTCATTCCCTTGTGTGCCGGCCCCTCTGCCCAAACCGAGAGCCTGAGAGGCAGAGCGGTCCAGGCGCCCCCCCACCACCCGCAGGTTCCGGGAGAGCCGTGGACAGGCTCAGGGGAGGCCCACCTCGGCCCCGGCCCCCCATCCCAGCCAGGAAGCGAGCACTGGCGGGGCACCACTGTCGCTTACCCCCGCCGCATGCCATGATCTGCCCCCAAGCCTTCCTGCAGGGGGTGTGCGAGGCGGTGCGGGCCGCTCGCTGCCCGGCTGGAGGGGCGCCTGCCCTGGGAAGGCTGGGCGGACGTGCCCACTGGCCACCTTCACTCCCAACTGGCCGCCCTCACTCCGCCCTCGTGTCTGCACGCCCACATCTCTGCGCGCACACACACAGAACCCCACATTGCCCAGCCCGTCTGGGAGTCGGGTGGACGGTCACCCGCTTTCATATACCAGGAACCACCTGCCTTCCCAGCCGAGAGCGGTCCCAGGAGCCAGGTTCTGCGAGCTGCGGATTAACGAGTATCACCGGAACAGCTGCTAAGAAAGACGACGTCCTGGGCAGCGCGGCTTCTGCACACAGGCCCCCGGGCTCCGACCGAGGTCCCATCCGCCCGCCTCTGCCTTCCGCCCAGCCCAAAGCCAGCCCATCTGTCTGCCTTTCAGGGGCCACATCACCCCAACCCCAACGACAAAGGGGAGACCACCTGCTTACAGAAAGCCAACCCCCATTCTCACTCCTCACCCCGCCCCCCCTCCACTCTGGGCCGTCAGGGCTGACCAGATACGCGAGCAGCCAGTGATGCCGCCGGCGCTTCAGATAAGTAACTGGCATCCTTGCCAAGGTTCACCCTCTGCCCTCAGTTCGAAAGGGCACACTCACTGCTCATCACCCACTCTTCTGACGCTTTGGACAGAACCTGTGCTTGGCTCTGTGGGGGCCGGCCCGGCCCCAGGGTCACCTCAGGGAAGCGAGGAGGGCAGGGCCGTGCTGCCTCCTGGGCCCGGATCCCAGGGGAGCGCCCTCCAGGGTCAACAAGGGAGCGAAGGTGGTGAAGACCCCGAGGTATTGTCTGCACCCACCGCTCAGAGGCCTCTCCTCCGGGGGGAGAAGACCTTGTGTCTCAAAAAAGAAGGTGCAACCCAAACAAGTAAATAAAAACATGACGAGGGCTTGCCCTGAGGATACAGGAGCCAAAGCAGCGCCTCCCACTGGCCAAATCTGTGATTGCGCCCCAAAAGTTATAACGAAGGGTAGTCATGAGCTATGAAATATTTTTGAAAATCAAGTCCACGCTCTTCTAGGTGACAAATAAAAGGCACACGAGATAAATCACTAATAAAGTGAATTCAAATGAAGGATAGATGTGCTCTTCTTATAGTTCTCCACGGTGCCATCCTTACAACATTTCCGTAGTTTGAAGCACAAAAAGATGTTGAGGGTTTGGAAACCGTAACCATGGTAAACAAGTGCAAATCTGCATTTTCTGTCCTCATTTCCGCTCCCCGGCCAGATGGCTGGCTCCGTGTGGGAACGGACGATGCTGTCCACTTCTTCGGTTTTTCTCTCCATGCCTCCGGCTCCCCCCGGGGGCCCCGCCCTTTAAGCAGCCACGCAGGAAGGCTGGGCACCAACCAAGTGCACACGACAGAACAAGCCTATCCTTAAAGAGGCCAGAACGCACCGAGACAGCAAGCCCACGGCCCCGAGATCTCCCAGGAGCGTGAAGTGAGCGAGACCGAGCCAGACGTGCCGTCTGGAGCAGCCTCCGCCACCAGCCTGCCGTTTCCTCTTACCATTTACAGGCCTCAGGGGCGGTGGCCGGGCTGTCTCCGGGTTGTTAGACAATCTTCCCCCTCCAGGCCCGTGTACTCCGGAAGGAGCCATGTCTCAGGGAGGACCCTCCCCGCCAGCTGGACAACTACCAGGCGTCTTACGGGGCCGGTCTGCCCACACCTCGTCCGCCGAAGCGCCTGACCACGTCGGGGCCAGAGCGTGTCATCGGCTTTGCTTCCCTCTTGGCTTCCGGTTTCTACTGCAGGCCTGACTTCATCCTGGGGCTGTCCTGCTCAGGATGCCTCGTGGCTCCTCCCTGCCGCCCTCCAGAATCAAGGTCAAGTGCTTCAGGCTGGCACACAGCCTCCTAGCCTTCTCCCCCAGGACACGCCAGCGTGCTTTCCCCTCCTAGAAACGCACACCTTGTATCTTGGCTTCACTCCTCTCAATTCCTCAATGAGCCCCTGTCCACAGAACGCCACACACCTCAACAGCCGTCTTCCATCTTTAATTCCAGCTCACCTTCCCAGACCCCGCTTCCTGTGGCTACCCCATCCAGAGTCCTGCCTCCTGCCAATCACCAGGGCACTCTGCTCACTGAACGCCAAGACACGTGTGTGTGTGTGTGTGTGCCCTCTCCCAGCTGGCCTCCGCGGCGTGATATCCAGAGCAGAGCCCGGCGGGATGCCTCACCCCCACCCTCCCTGGAGAGTGCCCACTGTGAGGGAGGGTACAGACACAGGGGAAACTGAGGCTCTGGGAGGTTGGTCACACAAGCCCGTCTACCTCCCGAATGACCCTCCTAAGGACCTCAACACGGACACATCAGAGGCAGAGGAAGGAGAGGGCAGAGTATGAAGGGATGAGCTTCAAAATCAGACCTTAAATCCCAAACTAAGTTATTGGGGTTGTTTCCCCGTAGGCAATGGGGAACCAACAGAAGTTTGATGGGAGAGAGTCAGCTTTGTTTTGCAGGAGTTACTTGGGAAGATGAGATCAGAATAAGGAGATGATGGTAGCGAGGCGGCCAGAAGGCATTCAGTAAATGAGACCACGAAGATTCAACATCAATAAAAATGCAAGGTGGAAGTAATATGGCTCTGATAAAATTCCCATCTTTCCTACACTATTACACAGAGAAGCACCTGGGAGCCTGCCACTGCTGATCCCCAACCATGCCCCCCCCTCTGGGCAGCTCCACCTCCACCCCCCCTTTTTGTGCTGGTGCCCGAGGTCTGGCACCCCCAGTGCCGTCACCCCAGTTACCACAGACCTTCCTGCAGGGCCGGATGATGCCCACCTGCCATGTAGACATCCTTTGCTTACCTTCTCAGGAAGGAAAGTGGGGTAGGTAGGGAGGCAGAGGAAGGGCGAACAAGAGGTCAGAGGGAGAAGAAAAGGACCCTGACATACGCCCACCTGAGCCCACCGCCACCTCAGACAGTCCTTCACCCGAGACTATGCCAGCCCTGGGCCCCACCCATGAGCCCACGGCAGCCGCAGCAGAATCTGGGCCCTCGCTGCTGGGGGCTGACCTGGTTTCCCGCGGGAGAACCCATCTGGGCCCGGCCCCTCATTCTAGTGATAACAGAAACAAACCTCGTGTATTTATTTCAACCTCTATCTGAAGCCCTCAACACTGCCCCACAGACCCTCTCGACCTCAGTGTGGCACAAGCAGGAGGAGGATTTCCTCTCCCGTCTCACAAAGACCAAGGCTGGGGTTCCAGAAGGTACTGCGCTGGCCCCAGGCATGTGCCCCGCACACAGGGACCCCGGGGCTCCTAACCATGGCTCTTTCCACGGGATGCCAACTCCTCTGTCTCCTGGCTCGGGAGATGCACAGAGTGGACGCTTATTGGTCAGGGGCAGAATGCACTGGTTACCCCACATCCCATCTTCTTCCACAGCCCCAACACAGGCTCAGAGGAAGGTGACAGCACCCTTTCTGCTCATCTCCCCCATGAGACACCACCGGGAAAAACTCTCTGTGCCGGGACCCAGCCAGCCTTCCTCCTTGGGAGCCCGTTCCACCCCGGGGGCTGGGCACAGGCCGAGAACTCCCAGCCTGACACTGCCCGAATCTCCAGGCCCCGACATCCTGGGACCCCTGGCTCATCAGCACTGCGGGGGGGGCACCGAGCCTGAAGCAGGCCGCCGCGTCCAAAGGCAGTGCGGGGCCGGATGCCACAGATGCCGAAGGATGACCCACCATTTGCTCTGGAATGTGTTAGTTCTCAGATGCCCCATAAAATAAGGGGGCCACTGGAAGTCATGTTGATTTAGAGAGAGTGCTTTTTTCTTGAAGGATTGTAATGCTCCTTGTTCTAACCCGACTCACACAAATAAAATTTAGACAAATTAAATACTTAGAAATATATACACACGCATAAAACAAGCACAAAACAAGCATAAAAACTACAGTGAGCAAGGCCAACAGAATCACTAGGTCCCAGCCGAAACCGGTTTGGCTCAGTGGATAGAGCGTCGGCCTGTGGACTGGAAGGTCCTGGGTTCGGTTCCGGTCAAGGGCATGTACCTAGGTTGCGGGCACATCCCGAGTGGGGGGTGTGCAGGAGGCAGCTGATCAGTGTTTCTCTCTCATCAATGTTTCTAACTCTATCCCTCTCTCTTCTTCTCTGTGAAAAATCAATAAAATATATTTTAAAAAAATAAAAAGAATCACTAGGTCCCAGATTTCAGGCAAAACAGGAATCAGAGATTCACTCCTCGCCCCCCCCCCCCAAAAAATGTAAAGGCAGCATTTTTAAAAAGTAGGGGTAGTTGAAGAGTAACCTACTAATTTTTTTTATCATTAGAGGCGAGTCTTCCTTAGACCTAAATTATTTCCTCTACACAGACATAAAGGAAAGAAAACATATGAAAAAGTAGTTTGGTTCAAAATATTTCCTTATTTGAATCTAATTTTTTTGGAAAGCACATAAGTTCAGTCTCTGTTCAAGAAAAGTGTTTTGTTATTTTAAAAATCAACAATGAAGTGTGATGTTCCACAATAAATTTAAATTTGTGGCACTGATTCGGTTCAAAGTTCACCAAAATCGTTGGCGTTGCTCCAGGTTTTCCTCAATCAATCACAAAGAGCCAAGATTAGCCACAGCGTGTTCCTGTTCTCTCTGCGTGAGGCAAACGGGCCAAGACGGGGGCAGGGGCCCTGAGACGCAGCTGTCCATCGACAAGATCCGCTCCTCTGCGGGGAAGACCCAGGGAGGGCAGAGAGCGGATCTGTGACAGCATCCTTCAAGGGCAAGCGAGGCACTGGCCGCCAAGGAGAGGGCGGCACGGGCTGGCAAAGGGACAAGAGAACGTGAAGGACCCTGGCTCACACAGTAAATACGTTCAGGGGGCATTTTTCACAATCTTACTTCTAATCATCAAAACACATTGCAACTATTCTTTGGGAACTCTTTACTGAAATACACCCCCTGGTGCATCCTTTCATGAGGATGCAGTGCCTCCTCATTTTTCGGTTTGCAAAGGTCTGGGTGCACTGAGATTTTCTCAGAACAACCCTCCCCTTTTCATGCGCGTCTTTGACTGCTTTTGTGGACGTACAAGTCTCTGAAGATGCATTAAACAGCAAACAGTTTCCATCTCTGGGGCAGATGAGCCGTTTTCAAAGCAGGCGATTCCTAGCGTTTAGTTAAGACCAGGCTGAGTTATCCGCTGTGGACGGCCGATGAGCGGGCTGGGTGCATGGGGCACTGTCCCGCAGGAACGGGGGTGGGGACAGAGCGAACAAATGCACCAGCTGTCCAGGGCTGTGTGGCCGCCCCTGGTCCTTTCAGACCACTTGTCCTCTCACTCTGTGCCCCAGCCGCCCTGATGTTCACTCATTCTCTCCAAGGCACAGAGCTCTCTTTTACCTCTAGGCCACTGTGTCCTTCCCTAAACCTCAACTGCCCCTCTATGACCCTACTGGTCTGCGTCAGTCTATAAGGACATTTATCCAGTGTCCTTAAGAGTCTCGTAGGTAAGAACTTATTTCATAGCCCTGCAGCTGTTATTTAATTTCATAGAATCTCATAGCCCTGCAACTGTTGTTTAGTATTCTCTTCATCGCACTAGACCGGAAGGTCTGTGAAGGAGGCACTGTGTCTGTCTTATCTTTGTACATTGGTTCCTTATCACAAACCCTGGCTATTAGTAGTTGCTGGATAAGAATAGGCTGAATCTATTTAACAGATAGAACCATGGGCTCATGGTCATATGTCAGAGACATGGACAGTATGCTCTGTGTTACATGTATTGGATCACAAATGCCCATGTAACTTTCTATCACCCAAAATTGGGGACAGAGGAACGCTCTCTTTGAAGACTGGGTTTCCATGGCTACCAAAGACTTTCTAGTGCTCCTGCCAGGCAATTTCCCCCGCTGGTAAGCATCCAGGCAGGTTGCATGCTCTAAGTTAGACTTCTTGTTTCATTCTGTCTACACACACACACACACACACACACACAAATTTTAAGAGATATTCTTTTTAAAAAACACACACAAACACACACATGGGCTCTCTTGCCTGGCATCACTTTCTCTGAAAGAACTCATCCATCAATCAAATGAGCCAAGCCAACATCATACATTTTTCATGACGGGCTTCAAACGCTGCTGTTTAAGATGTCACTCGAGATGCACGCCTCGGTAGACTTGACAGATCCCAGTTTTTAAAGAAAAATAAAGAAAATGTGTACCTTGACGTCTGACTGGACAGGGTGGAAGAACCATTAAAATTAACATGTTTGAAGGTACCAGCCACCTCAGGGCAGGATGGACTTGGGCAGCGATGGTCTGCTGTGTGAAGGGCCTGGTGGCTGGACCTGCCGTGCAAACACCTGTGGCTGGGTCTGACTACTGATGAGAAGAAGCTGGGACTGAGCCTACCTGCTGGGATGTCCTCAAAGCAATGCCTATAGGAATTTCAGCCCAGCCCCACCCACTGGTCAGGCCAAAGGCAAGGCACCTGGCGAGAGGCCCTGAGAGGAGACGGAGTCTCCCTCTGAGCAGGACTCTTCCTTGGAAGGCAGGCAGGGTGAGAAGTGCCCTTGCTGAATCACCAGGCTTAGTTGAGAACAAGGGAACAAGCACCATATCATAAGGGAGGCGCAGGGATCCAGAGAGATCCACCCCCAGGAACAGGATCCCCAAGGAACCCTTGAGCTAGAATGGAACTTGTTCACACCCGGTTTTAAGAGGAAAGAGAGACCAATTTCCCTGAAGCCTCCCTCCATATTCCATGAGTCCACTTTGTTTTGGGTAATTAATTCCAGGCAGAGAGAGAAGCTGACCAGGCATGGAGGACAGAACAGCTCAGGAGATACCAGCACATTCCCAGTCTGGTAGATGGGATCCCACGGGGGATTCCCCCACCCCTCTCCAGACACAGAAAGAACTTCCAACTGCGGAGACAAAGCAGATCGAGAGTTAATCCCTCCCTTACTAGGATTTTACTTACTAACTTAGCTGTGTGATTTTGAAAAAAAAGGGCAAACCTCTCTGAGCTTTGCTTCCCTCATCTGTAAAGCGGAGGCAATGCCACTTCATCAAACAGTAGTGAAGGGTGAAAGAAATAACGTAACAAAGCAGTCGTCCAGTGCCTGGCATATTTCAGCTGCTATAACAACAATCATAAGCAATAAAACATTTTGCCATACAATCCATAGCCCCGAGTTGACAATAAAATCCACAGATCACTCCTCAGTTGAGAGGCACTGGCCCCGAACTATCTTCTGCATCAACTCCTCCAGTCCATCTCCACCACGGCCGCCCAGAGCTCCCCTCAGTGCGTGCCACCGTGGGAGGCCCCAGCTCCTTCTGGGCCCAGCTCTCCCCGATCACTTTATTCTCAAACACTTCAACAGCTCCCGTGAATGAAAATATCCTGCCTCCCTCGGTGGGTGTTCCCAACTACGCACCCATGTTCGGTCCACAGCTCACCGGCCAGCACAGACGCCCGGCAGCCTCACTAGCCCGGACACAAGGTGCATCTGCTTTCCTCTGGGGGTCTGGGATGTGCCCTCCTTTGCTCCCCGTCCTTACAAGTGCCGGTCCTTCAATGCCCTCCCGAGTCTGGCTTCCTCGGGGGAGCCCTCTCGGCTCTGCCAACCCTCCATTACACTCCTCGGGCACACTGCCAGGTACAGGTGGTGCTAAAGAACACTCAGCTGAGAGCTGATGAGGGAGGGACTGGGACTCCTCTGGGGAGGCGGTGAGCCATCATTCATGGTTAGAACCCTTCAGCGGGAGCAAAAGCCTCTGACCCAGAAGCTGAAAAGCCCCGAATGCTTGAAGGCTCCAAGGCTGCCGGCAGGTAATTTAAACCAAGCTTATTTTAAAGCAGAGTTTCAAGGGAATGATGTTTTACCCCTGAATCCGAACTCTTACGACAATCAGACTTAGAGAAATTAGGTCATGGTTTCTAGTGCCACTCCAGGCCCTAGAAAGATGTGGGGCCTCGGAGAGAAGAGCAGCGAGTGAGTGTTCAGATGGCAAACAAGAAGGCTTTTCAAACCGCAGGAACCTCCTTCTAGAAGGAGGCCGCTAGCTGGCCAAGGCGGAGCACATCTCACATGGGAAAGGTCTCTTCAATTTACAGAGTCCCTCCCCATCCACTTCTCTCCTAGGACCTGGGACAGCGCTGGGAGAAAACTACAGGGCAGTGGTGCCCGCCAAGTCTAGGGATGAGGAAACCTTGATTGGAGAAGGGAACTACACTGACCAACGTCACGATTCTAGGCATTACAAAGCCAGGATAAGAGCCAGGACGCTGACCTTGCACTCTGCCAACTACAACACGAGGAAACCAATAACCACAGCAACTAGTGATGCCCTCGGTCCAAGGAGCCGCCGAAGACCCGGCAGCACTCAGAGGTGCCAACCACAGCACCAGCACACCTTGGGCTGGGCCAGCAACACTGTCTGTGTAGAGACTGGAGCTTCTGACACACTTCACGCTGGATGAGCCTAGAACCCTGGGGGCTGGACATCATCATCCCAGACCAAGTGAGGCAGGGTCTCCCTTAGCTGAGGCCTCTCCCCCATCAGAAGACCTGCTACCACTAAGCCTCTGCCCTCTTCACTGAGGGCTCCAGCAAATGTCTGCCCAAAGTGCAACCCCTGGCTTCTGCCCAGAAGCCAATCCCTGGCTTTTCAGCTCCCTGACACGTTCATCTCCAATGACCTTCTCCTCCATGCTGCTTCAGCCGCCCAATTCCACTGTGGAACCCTAAATTCTACCACCGCCAGCCACAAATTCAAGATTTCTGCTGACCACCACCTCCTTTCATCCCAGCTGACTTGTTCGACAACTCCCACTATAAACATTGCTGACCTCTTTGGAACCAGTCCAAAAAGGTTAACAATGCATTTTCTCTCAATCCATTAGGCCTCTCCTTCCCTCTTAATCTATGACCCATCAGTGATGTTCTTGCCCAGACCCTAATCACTCTTCCATCTTTTGACTGTACACAGATAGCAAAACTGCCACCCCAGATGAACTCAAATACCCCTTTTCTCTTCTCCATGGCTGGGTATGAGCAGTCACACATGGCGACAGGAAGTCATACCATGGGACAGTCTGCCATCAATAGAGATCCACCATCGCCAGCTTCCGGAGACACCTCCATGCTACCTTTCATCTTCTACCTCGGTTCTCCGGCCCACTCACTCCCTGACTCCCTGGAATGACTATTTTGAGCCTTCCCCACTCTCTGTAGACATATGACTCAGCCTCCGCAGTTAACTTTGCCTCCTGCCTCAGAAAAACTAGGAAACCAGACAGCAAGACTTCCAGCTTCCTACCACCACACCAAACTTACACCTGCCCCATTTCCTCTTCCTTTCTTCTCATTACAAGGAACAGCACCTTCTCTCAATACTACCTGTCTTCTGACATCTTAATAAATTGAGTTTTCCAATCCATGAACCAACATGCCCTTCCAAAAATGCCCTTCCAATCCATGAACACGCCCAACGAAAATGCCCTTCCAATTTTGAGGCCTTCCATTTCTTCAGCAGAGTTTTATACAGAAGCAGTCTTGTACATCTTTCACCAGATTCACTCCTAGGATTCTTACTTTCTTAGCGGACGGGGAGGTTGTATCTTCCATGTCTCTGTCAAACATTTTGAACATATGTAATACAGTTGTAATGATCCTTTTTATGTCCTTTTCTGCTAACTCCAACATCTGTTTTTCTGCTTCTTTGCATTCCTAATAACCTTGGATTGAAGCCAGGCATTGTAAGTTTTATCTTGTCGGGTGCTCGAGCTTTCTGTATTCCTATAAATAACCTCATGCTTTGTTCCGGGAGGCGGTTAGGTAACTAGGATCAAACTGTTTGATCCTCTCAGGTTTTGCTTTAATGTTTGGTCAGGTCAATCTGGAGCAATGTTCAGTCTGGGACTAATAATTCCTCACTACGGAGGCAAATCCCTTCTGATCCTTACTCTGCCCAATGTCGTGTGAATTATGAGTTTTTCCAGGCTGGCTAGTGAGGACAAGCGATGTTCCTGGCCCTGTGTGAGCACTGACCACCATCCCTCCTAATCCATTTGGATGCTCTTTCCCCAGCCATAGGTCGTTTCCTCACATACCTGTGTGGAAAAGTACTCAACACTTAAGGGGTCTTTCTGCTTATCTCGAGTTCTCTCCTCCGGCACTCTGTCCTGAATACTCAGCCACCATGGTGTCCACAGATTCTTCATCTCCTCACCTCGGGGAGAAGACGCTGCCTGGGTTCCCCTCAACATGCCAGAGCCCAGGATTTCTTGCTTCAGCCAGTGAGCGGTGACAGCCATGGAGCTCGTTTATTTCCTGTTTCTCAGGGATCAGAATTGTCTGATGTCTGGTGTCTTGAAAACCGTTGTTTTATACATATTGTCTGTTTTTGGTTTTGTTGTTGTTTCAGATGGGAGAGTGGATCTGGTATCTGGTATCCTCTCATGACCAGAAGCAGAAGTCTCTTTTAAATCTATTTTTAAATCAATTTTATCCAACGTACACAATTTAGGCTTACGGTTTGGCTAATGTTGACACCACGTAAACAACACCAAAGTCAAGATACAGAACATGTATAATACCTCTGTTCTCTCATTCCCTTTCCCCAACCACTCCTTCTTCCTCCCACCCTGGGAAATCAATGAGCTGATCCTGTACTACAGCTTGATTTTGCCTCTACCAGAACTACACGTATGTTCTCCTTTGTGTCTGGCTTCTTTCCCTCAGCAACATGTTTTTGAGCTTCATTGTATTCATACTTCAATCCTTTTTATTGCTGAGTAATATTCCAATGTCTGAACCCAACACAATTTCCTCATCTATTCACCTGCTGGTACAGACCATGGTTTCATTATCTGTTTAGCTGTTGGTAGACACTGGGTTTTTCCAATTTGGAGCTACTATGAACAAAGCTCTATAAATATTTATATACAAGTCATTTTGTGGGCCTGGGTTTTCATTTCTCTTGGGAAAATACCTAGAAATGGAAGTGCTGAGCCATTATGATATGACTGTTTCCAATCTTAAGGAAAAATATTCAGTCTTTCATCATTAAGGATGATGTTGATTACAGTTTATTTTAATTTTTTGTAGATGGCCTTTTTTAGGTTAAGGATGTTCTCATATATCCCTAGCTTAGAGTTTTTATCATGAATGGAATAGTCTACATTTATCGATATATTACTTTTCTCCTTCATTTGGTTAATGTGGTATATTACATTGCTTGATTTTACAATAGTGAACCAACCTTATATTTCTAGTACATACCCACATGGTCATGAGGTGTTATTATTCCTGTAATATTGCTAGGCTCAATTTGCTAATGCTTGAGATTTAGTGAAACTTTTTTTCTTATAGTCCAGATGTGGTCTATCTTGGTCAATGTCCTAATTACTCTTGAATAGAATGTATATTTGGCCATATTGGATATAGTGCTCTATAACTATCAATTAGGTCAATTTGATTGAAAGTGTTTAGGTATTATCTATAATTAGCATTTATTTTTCATTTTTTTGCTCTATAAATTATTGAAAGAGGATTATAAAAAATTTTATCTATATGGATTTGTTGATCTTTTCACTTAATTTTGACAGCTTTTCCTGCATGTAATTTAAAACATATTAGGTACAAACATATTAACAATCGTGTTTTTCTTGATTAATTGACCCTTTTATGATTATGGAATATCTATCTCTGAGATAGCTCTCTCTCTGGAAACACTTCTTGTATTATAGTCTATTTTGTATATTTGGTATTAATATGTTTATCTGATTCTTTTAGTTTTAATCTATGTTGCTATATTTATAGATATTGCATTTTTATTCAGTCTGAAAACTTCTGCCTTTTAATTAAATGTTTTATCCATTTTCACTTAATGAAATTATTGATATGGTTGGGTTTATGACATTTTGTTACTGATTTTATTCACCCATATGTTCTTTATTCCTTTCCTGCAGATAATTGAAAACCATCACAATTTAGTATTCCACTTTATCTGTTCTTTTGCCATTTAAGTGCTACTTTGTTTTATTTTTTAACCATTGCTCTAGAGATTATCATATGCATCCTTAATTTATTATGGCCAACCATTAATTCATGTTATATTAATTCATGTTATATTATAATGTAAAACTTTACAATAGTAAAGTTCCACTTAGCTCCCTTCTATCTTCTGTGCTATTGTCATATAGCTTACTTCTATATGCCATAGTCTCCATAATACTGTGTTATTACAATAAATCCTCACTTAACATTATCAATAGGTTCTTGGAACTGCAGCAAAATGATGTATTACAAAACCAATTTTACCAAAGGCTAACTGATATAAACAGAAGTTAAATTCCTACTGCATTTCATCAACATTATAATGAAATGACATTGAACAAAACATTATTTGAGAACCAGCTGTATTTTTACTTTAAATGATTGTCTTTTTAAAAAAATTAAAAATGAGGAAAATTCTATCTTTACCTTCATGTTTACTATTTTTGGTGTTTCTTATTTCTTAATGTATATTTAAGTTTTGACCTAGTATTATTTTCTTTAGTCTGATCCTTTAATATGTCTTGCTGGTGACCAATCACCATGGCTTTTATCTGAAAATTTCTTTGTTTTATAGAGTTGTTTTTATTTTGTTTGTTTGGGGGGTTGTTTTGTTTTGTTGCTGAATAAAGAATTCTAGTTTTTCTTTCAGCTTTTTAAAGATGCCTTTCCACTGTTTTATGGCTTGCACTATTTCTAAAATAAGTCATTAAATGATATTATTTTCTCCAAGTATAAAATTGTCTTTTCCTGAGTGGTTTGCTTTAAAATGCTGTATTTTTAATTTCAGTCATTTGAATTTAATATGTTTAGTTGTGCTTCTCTTTGTTTTTTTATTGCTTAGGGTTTGTTAAGCTTCATGGATTTGTGAATTATTTTCATGAAACTATTAATTCACAAATCCATGAAGCTTAACAAGCATTTTTAGTCATTTTCTTTCTTTAAAAACCTGTCTTCTTCCTCAATGTCTCTTTCCTCTACTTTTGGGACTCCAATTTCACATTATCTCAGATTGCTTATTATTATTCTAGTGCTCACAAAGTCTTCACTGATTTTCTTCCCTTGAGTTTCCAATCTGCTGCTTATTTCAGATATTGTATTGTTTCTATTTCTCTACTGAGAATTGTCATCTGTTCCTTTATTATCTTCATCTTTTCCTTCTATTCTTTGAACAGGTTTATAATAGCAATTTTAAAGTCTTTGCTAATTGCAACACTTGTGTCATTTCTCAATTTGTTTTTTATTGACTTCCCCCTCCCTTGATTATGGATCATGTTTTCCTGTTTCTTTTCACATCCTGTGGCTCTAATGATGGGGAAACATTTGGGAAACATCTGCATTTTGTTGTCTTTCTTTAATGGGTGTTGACTTTTGTTTAGGCGGGTGCTGAATTATTGGGCCACTTGGTCTGATCCTTGTGACACTTGTTTATAAGATTTGTTGAGACAGGTTTCGAGTGACTCTTACTCTGGGGTCAAAGTAGCCCCACCTCTAACGCCTGGCTTTTCTGAGGTCTCAAATCAGTGTCCACTGCATTCATCAAGGTTAAGCTACTCCGGCTGTCAGAACTCCTCTGTCCACGAGCACTGGGAGAGTTCCAGCAGCTTCCAGCTTCCTAACAGCTGTTCTTTACCAAGCCCTAATAGTCTCACCTGGCACAGAGAAATTTAGTGTACAGTCAAATATTAAAGCGAATCCCCACTCAGATTTCTGGAGCCCCTCCTCTGCACACCTCTCCCAATACTCTGCCCTGCAAACGCCAGCTGTCTGGCAGCCCAAACTTTACTCTTTGCCTCTTCAGCAAATAAAATGCTGTCCCCTGCTGGGCTCTGCCACCTGAGCCACAGTCCTAGGCGACTCGAGCAGAAAACCGGACAAGTGTGAGAGACACTTCATGTGCTTCCCTGCTCTTAGGGACCCCAATCCTGTGCAGCCTATTTCCATCTTTGGAGGGGGGAAAAACCCCCCACAAGTTTTGCAGTTGTTTATGGTGAAAGATTCACTCCAGCACCGTTACTATGTGGTGGCTAACAGTGGGTTAGAATGGTCCTAATTTGGTCTCCCCACATCCAGTCTTGTAGGACCCATCTAGTCCGTTCACACTGCTGCAGCCAGAGTGGCTTTTATATGCAGATTTTCCCAAAACTTTATCAAGAAAATGTTCAAACATTCATAAAAGTATAAAGGACTATATAGTGAACATCCAAATGCCTACCACTTAGATTCCACAATTAACATTTTCTACATTTTTTTAAATCACCTTTCTATCCCATCTTCTATTCTGAAGCACATTAAGGTAAGCTGAAGGCATCAGAACACAAAACAAAAAATCATTAAGTGAGGGAATTCAAGTCAATTTTTCTTACGAAGTCTAAGACAGAGGCAAAGGTGATCTAGCAAGATTGTCTGCTTCTTATTAGTCTGTTATATTGAACCCATCCAGGTGACACTGGATCAGCCCTATGGAGCCTCCAGGCCAAACGTACCTGTCCTCCTGCACATTGCGGAGGATCAAAGTCACTAAGAAGGTCCATCGCTGGAAACAAACCCACAATTTCTCAGTGGTGTCCCAGAGAGCCAGTCTACGTTCTCACAACACTATGGGTCCATACCTTTACTCCAGCCTCAGAAAGACACTGCTGAATCTCAGAGCTTTGCTTTTTTTCCAATAAAACCTTTTCCCACAATATCTTGTTTAAAACTGGACAGTGCCCAACAGCTCATTCTGGGCCTCTCCCTGTGTGTTCTCATTTCACACCCCAGGGCAGTGATGATGGCTCTCCTTTGCTGTGTGGATACTGTCTCGTACGGCAGGAAGACACTGATGTCTGGGGGGCATGCATTTGCTGAAATATTAAAAGGAAACCCCAGGAAAGGAGCACATGCTAAACTTCAGTAAAAGAGAGAGAGAGAGAGAGAGAGAGAGAGAGAGAGAGAGAGAGAGAGAGAGATCCCTATACGGTGGACATGCCAGTCCTTGTACACTGAGTTGCCTTGCTCTAAGCAATTTTATCAGCCTGTACAAGAAGAAAAAATTACATAGAAGGAGGGGAAAAACTAGCAACGGTTGACACTAGCATAGCATCTTAGAGGCAATCATCAAAAATGTTTTCTCACAAGATGTAAAATTATTAAATTCATAAATATCCCTCCCACTGTAAAAAGTGATAGCAACTGTTAATGCCACCGATCCAACAGGGGACACGGGAAAATTATGGCTTTAATTTCAACCATTAAAGTACAGGCGGCTTTATGGAGAGCCGGCTCTGTGCATGAAAGCACCGCGATGAATTCTCTTCCCCGAGGACTTGAGATCAACAGACGAAGCCGCCTGCCCTGCCACACGGATGCCCTCATCCACCTCTCCCTGCTCCTGAGCTGCACACCCACCGGCCAGAGCGCCGTCGAGGGGATGCTGCCGAGGGAGCCGCCGCTTAGGTTAGCACAGCGCTCTCCATCGGGGAAGTGGGTGCCCAGGGGGGCACATGTGGCCAGAGGCGCCTCCTGGGCTCCCAGAGGTCTCTGCCGGGCATTAGAGAGAGGACCTCGGTCGGGGACAGATGATAGCCACAGCTGACAAGTGAGAGCGCGCCACTGAATCTGTCGCTAGCGCCTGGCTGCTGTCCACTGCTGTTGCCAGGGAAACAGACGTCAGCTTGATGGAAACAAGGATCAGCGAAAACTTTCACTTACCTCGTTTCCACTGATCCCGACAGCCATTTCTATGGAAACAGTAGCCGCGAGCCAGTGGCAGAGACTCGGTTACCACTCACTTGTTAATGTCAGGTGTGGCTACCAGCCTGTGCACTTCCGGTGCCAGGGTACCAACAGCACCAGCATCCAGCTGCCAGCTACCCCCGACAGCCTTTTAACTCTGCAACAAGAAAGTTCAGTGTTTAAAAGTATAGAGAAAGGTCTAGCTCGGTTCTCTACTGGAAAAAGGAAGTTAGCATTCTTCCACCTGTGGCTGAAGCCGCGCTTGGCTTCTTGTTCTACCAAAGCCAAACCACGTGAAGTCATTAGAGGACACGGATCTCTCCCCCCCCCCGCTTCCACCTCCATTCACGACACTACTTCCAAGCTCAAGAAAAGAGACATCCGACAGTGTGAACACATCTTTTACATACTAACCTGGACAAGCCAAAGACAGATCCAGCTATATGTTGGGAAGTATTTTGCCATAAGTGATTATTAGGGCTGTCTTTTTCTGGAATTCTGGCAGCCTGATCATCATTAATTACACACAAGAAACCCTTTTTTTATTGTAAAAACTATCTACAAAGAACCTTCCGACACGACTTTGTTCTTCTTAGTCTGTTGGTCAAGATAGGAAACTAACTCATGAACTCAGTACAGTTTTATTCTGTAATACAGTGGTAACCAGGCATACTGATTACCTGGTTTATCCCATGACCTAACACATGCCTTTCAATGTTGTAAGCCATTCAGCTACTCCCTTAAGATGCAGGTTATGTCAGAGGGGTGTGCATAGGGAGAAATTCTGTTGTTCCTGTTCTATCAGCAGAGGCTGGTCAAGTGCTGAATGAGAGCCAAATCGAATCCCGCTCATGAATAATGCATAAGAGTGCCTGTTCCCAGAGCGTATGTCGCCACTTAGAAACTATTCACAAGCAAGAGAACCACCCTCTACCCTGAGAGGTTTTGCCTCCTCTGCCAACCTTCAAGGGGAAGAAATCAGAGGCACTCTCCGATTTAACACAACTCACGATGGTGTGAATTTCAACGGACCAGGGTACAAATGGTGACGCCCCAAACCCTGCTCCTGTTCTGTGTAATTCTGATAAAATTCAGCGGACAGTCCCAGCACTGCCCCCACCATCCCTCCCCGATCTCCACACATCAGCAGTTACCATGGAAAGCACCCAGGCCTGGGTCTCAGTCTACCAGAGCTGGGCAAACTACAGCCCTCGGGCCGGATCCGGTGAATAAAACTATTGAATAAAAAAAAAAAACTCGCAAAAAGACCGTACCCTTTTATGTAATGATGTTTACTTTGAATTTATATTAGTTCACACAAACACTCCATCCATACTTTTGTTCTGGCCCTCGGGTCCAGTTTAAGAACCCATTGTGGCCCTCGAGTCAAAAAGTTTGCCCACCCCTGGCCTAGGCCCTGGGATCCGATGCGACTAGAATGGGCAATCGGAAGGATGGGGTAGTGGAATTCAGAATAATCACCTGGTTTGAAAATGGCTCTTCTATAACACCTCACTTCGTCCACGTCCCCACAAAATTCCTAAAGTTAAGATAAACAGGCCTCTCATCAAATAAAATGATTAGTGATTTTAAAAGAGAGCCTGTGATAGATTTGCAACTTAGTGGGACACAAAGACACAAATTAATTTAGAGCTGAACGATGTGGAATTTATAGACATGCGTTCAATTTACATTCAATCCAATGTCATACAATCTGATTTACAAAGAGCATTTATCTTCCAACAATATACAAGGACTGCTTACGAAAAGAAAAGAAGTGGTTCAAATGTTTTTCATAAGAGGTTGACAAAAACCACAGCTTTGAATTCATGGGCAAATTACAAATGATTTTCATCTTTCTTTAAAGCAGGCCCAGGAGGTGGTTTATGCAGTAATATTCTTTAGTAATCACTGGCTATTTCATTATATATATACATACATGTATATATAATAAAACATTTTAAAGTATAACTTTGACTTTTCATTAATTCAGGCCTACCTTGGCCTATAATTATTAATTGGTTTAAAAGGACTGATTAATTAGATTTGCCTTGCATCCCATTAACTAACAATATGCCTCATACACTCTTACTTGAGCCATCACAACATGACCAAGCTCTGTACACCCTTGCTCATTGAATCCTCACACAACTCTGCACGGTCAGTATTATTAGCTGCATTTCACAGACAGGGAAAGTGAGACTCAAAGAGGTTAAGTCACTTGCCCCAAAGCTTATGTGGTAAAAGGCCGAGCAAAGATGCAAGTTATCCTTTATTTTCCCCAAAACACGTTCAATAACCTGGGTACCCCCACTGACAGTTGGTGATCCAACTCTAAAGCCGGTGTGTTTAACCACTATGTTACAGAAATGCCATTACCTACCCCTATTTGTGGCCAGAAAAAAAACAAAGCACTGTCAGACACAACTTCAATCGCAATGATTCAGAACTTGACAAAGAACCTCCACAGCCTCCTCGTGGAGGGCACAGAATACAGTAGTAACGTGCTCCAAGCACGTTTCTCTGGTCACTTCCTGGGAAATCCAGAGAAGGGTAGGCACCCGCTAGGTAATTTCCAAAGAACCCCCGGGGAGGGGGCAGAGACTTCATGTACAGATACATTAGATGAGTAAAACTCGGGGTATTTTTTGAAGCACCTCTACATCCCTGAGCGGACTGAAAGCCAGCACCCTGTGGGAAGGCGGATGGTGGGTCGTCCCTGTGTGAGGGATGAGGAGACTAAGTGAAGTCCCAGAGTTACTGTGTGACACTGGCTGGACCAAAACCCAGGTCTCTTCTTTCCCTTTCCACCAAACAGTCCCCTCCGCTCTGGGGACCATGCTAGCTCATGGTCCTGCGGGTGCAGAACAGAGCCCACTGCCCACGGCACCCTGTCCCCTGGGAATCTGGCGATGATGCCAAAGAAACAAAGCACCGAAGCACCAACTTGCTCTCTGACTTTGTCTGTTTACCGACAAACACCTCAACAGAGACTTAAGGAGTTAAATGAACAATTTTAAAAGTGAAAAATCGCGAAGCTTCTGAAAAGCCAGCACGGCGGCCGACGTGGTCTGCCTGAATTGTAGATGTAACCGAGACATGCTTTCTAGTGCCTGGTCACAAGAGGCCCATCTCCTCAATGACAACTTAATGTGAAGCCGCCACGCGAGTCAGACAGCCCGGCTCCTCCGCGGCACCCTGTCCTCGGAGGGTGCCGAGGTCTCCGTCCGCTCAGGCCTGGCTACAGGGGCTGCAGATTGTAAACTTCATACTCACCTTGAGGACAAGGGTCTGCCGTGAAACCAAAGATGTTTCCAAAGCATCAACCTTAGACTGCTTTCAAAATGCACCAGCAACGAATCAAATGGCAGGTTAAAGTCAGTTCAAGAAGAAATAGGATGGCCTGGCCACGCCAAGTCTGAGGCGGAGCCAAGGAGCAGAAACAACTATTCCCCCGCGGTCAACAGGCTTAAAGACACACATCATCGTCTCGTGATTCTGCATCAGAAAGCTACATGCCAAAACCGGTTTGGCTCAGCGGTAGAGCGTCGGTCTGCGGACTGAAGGGTCCCGGGTTTGATTCGGGTCAAGGGCATGTACATTGGTTGCGGGCACATCCTCGGTAGGGGGTGTGCAGGAGGCAGCTGGTCGATGTATCTCTCTCATCGATGTTTCTAGCTCTCTATCTCTCTCCCTTCCTCTCTGTGAAATATCAATAAAATATATTTAAAAAAAAAAAAAAGAAAAGAAAGCTACAGCAGAGTCTTAACTTTCTCCACTAGGAGTCTTTTTTGCTTCAGTGCTTTTGGGATCCCCTTTGTATTGGTCTCATGGCCCTAAAGGTTTTGCAATGTAAGTTGTCTTGCTTTTAAGGCTTACATCCTTCTGGTGCTGTCATCTCTGTGAAAAAATTGTGAAGAAGAACCCTAAGACCAAAAGGAAAGTATTTTGAATTTGCTTGCACAAGTTGATGAATGCAAGGGACCCATTTTGATTTCCGGTTGCCTTGGGGGGAAGCCAAGGGGCGGTGGCTGGCAGAGAGCTGCAGGTCACGGTTAGGGCCATGGGAGCCTGCCAGCTCCTCGTGTGTTTCCCCAACAGATGCCTTATCATCTTCCAAGACCCACTGACAGCCCTTGGTCCACACCTCTCCTCTAGCCTTGCCCGCCTGCGCTGCTTAACACTAGTGTCTCCTGCCAGACACTGAACGTCTGAACACGAGGCCTCTGTCTGCTGCTTAGACATCCTGGCACCCCCGGCCTCTGGCCCCGAGCCGGGCACTCAGCAGAACTGGGAAAGCGCTGGCCAAATGAGCCAACAGGCTGACAGGCTCTGCTCTGCAGACGTGGTGCTCACTCCCCACAAAATGCCCCCGGCATCTCCTACCAAAGCGGCCCACGGATACAGGCGCCCACCGGGGAAGCCGCCGGGGAGGAGTCCTGGGTTTTATTTTTAAATGTACACATCGTTTGCCTCCTCCTTCAGAAGGGACCTAGTTTTGTTTTGGTACAAAAAATGTTTTTAAGTTACTTCCAACTAAATTATTTTCCCCAAAGCACGTTCAATACATGGATTGTTTCATGAGGGTGTGTGCCCTTTCCATCCCCAGACCTGGGTACCCCCATTGTAGGGTGCACATTTCATGCCCACCTTTGTCACAAGGAGCCCCTCCTCCCGGCTTTTCCCTTGTTCTTTTTTAAGCAGCCTCGCCGTGCCAGGGCGCCGGGCCGCCCCGCATGGCTCACAGATAAGGCACGTCCCCGGCGCTGTTGAAATGAGCGGTTTCCATGGCCTCAGTCAGTGTAGTTGGGTTTAGGAGACATGAGGCGCCACGGAAGTCACAACAGAACTGCTGTTGACCTTGGACAGGCTGCTCCTGCAGCAGAGTTAAGCACGATGCCATTTCTCCAGGGGTAACTTCCACCCTCAAACCCCACCACCAGCCTGAGCCACGAAGGTTCTCTAGGGGGAGGGCACTTTAAAGGTGTAAGTGAAAGGGCATGAGGCTTGAGGAGTCAGCTTTGCTATGGGTGGGGGTTCCAGGGCATGCTTCTACCCCCAACTTAATCCCAGCCCCCCAGCCCTCCAGCCCCCCTCGCTGGGAGGCATGCTGCTGGGCCCTATGTAGGCCTTCGCATGTGAAACTGACCCCCTGGGTCAAGGAGAATTCCAAATCCTTACCCTCTGCCAACAGGCAGGGAGGTGGGAGGGAGGTGAAGAGGGAAGCAGAGACGGACAGCTGGCTCGGCTTTCTGCTCTGAGAAAAAGTCGACAGAGGTCTCTCCACTGGCTCGGCGTTACATGAAGACATCATTTGCCAGAGACACAAGCCCCACAAGCTCCGAAAGTGGGAGATAAAGGGAGTGCCAAGAGGAAGATAAATGCACCCAGTAGCAAATCCATCAGCAGCGTTTCCTGAGGATGTCTGCACTCAGTGAGTTACCCAGCTCCCCCCGGGAGGTGGGGGGCCCTCCTGGGCCTCCAGCAGCACCCCCTCCAGGCCCCCCAGCAGTTACATTCCCCCCACTGGAGCCGCTTCTGACATAGCCTCGACAGTCCCGGGTCCCTTCCCTGGGGTACTTACTCCCCTTTCTGGGGTACCTGCAGGACAGTGAGGTGGCACGGCTGCCCCGAGGTAGGGCAGAGCCCAAGACGCCTGAGTCCCGGCCCTGAGCCAGTCTCTCCTGAGCCCTCTCTATAGAAAGTAAATAAAATGAAATTCCAAAAACAGTGACTTAGGGACAGGACCATGATAAGACCAAAAAACATGTATGTGCAGCCCTGGCCAGTTTGCTCACTGGTAAGAGCATCAGCCCATGAACAAAAGGGTCATGGGTTCGATTCCCAATCAAGGGCACATACCTGGGTTGCAGATTCAATTCCCACCTTCCACATGCCCCACTCCCCCCAGTTTGGGTGGGTATGGGAGGCAACCAATGGATATTTCTTTCTTTCTTTCTCTCTCCCTCCTTCCCTTCCTCTATTAAAAAAAAATCAATGGAAAAATATCCTCAGGTGAGTATTAACAAAACAAAACAAAAATGCATGTGCAAAAGCTGATCATTATTCGATATTAAAGAAAGATTCTACTAGCTAGGATTAAAAATGAATTAGAGGGAACATTCTGCCAGTGACAGCAGCAGAAAACCAAGATGATCAACAATCCTGAGAGAAGGACATTAAGATTCTGAAATTTGCCCAGTATTTATATGCTAACCTAGGCTTATTTCTCCTTCACAATAAAAAATCTAAAATGCCCTGGAAAATATGCATGATTATTTCAAAGGGGCAGCTTATGCACCGATGGGAATCAAAGCACAACAGACGCCCTTTCCTGGGGGGAGACCAAGGTCGGGACTCCTTTGCCTCGCTGGCAATTCGCTTCTGCACTTCAGCAAATTAATGCAACTGGCTTCAGGGAAACGTTCTCATTAAATTAATAGTGTTTGGCAAGCATCAGAAACACAGAACCCCACAGACAGATACAGACAGGAAGAATCACAGTTCAATCCAAAAGCCACACACGGAGGAAACACCGGAGTCCACACGCATGCAGGGGAGCCTTGGGGGTGACGGGGGTGGGGGTGGGGGGGACACACACAGCCGCCCCCGCACACGAGGCAGCAGAATGGGCAACATGAATCCAACTGCTTACCCACTAAGGACACCAAGAACCAGGTTAAGGACGAAAAATGAGCCAAGGATTATCAGACTAACAAAATACACCCATGGCCATTCCCAGCCTATCGCATCATTTACCTGTAAAACGTAAGGAGATCAGTTATCAGTTATCTATTTACTAAAGAGCGGAGCCCCAGGAGCAGCTGCCAGACCACGTGGGGCTTTGGTGGAAGGTCAGTGCCCCTAGAGCGGGACCCCACCCAGGGCCATCTGTGGGGTTTTTTTGTGTTTTTTGGGGGGGGTTTGTCTTCACATAAGGATAAGTTCTGCTGCTGGGACCAGCTCATTTAGCGACTGTCTCGTACCAATTCATCTGCATTACATTTGGATCCAGACCAGTAAAGCAATTACAAATGTGTCTCATTTTTAGGACAGACAAAAGGGCAAGCAATGGAAAGTATTTAAGTCCCAAGCAACCGTGCTGATTAGCTCCCGGTCAATAACTATTCTATGGCTTCCTCTCATGAAGGCTGGTGAGGTTCCAGGAAGCGTCGTGACTCGGGGAGGCTCGGCAGAGGACGAGCATCTTGGAGGACACGCGAGGCTTGGCACCCACCCGGCGGCCCCATCTAGCAAAGCCTGTGTGGTCTTGGCAACTGTCCTCGGGGCTCTGCTTTCAAGATGAAAGAGGTGTAGCTTACCCGCTCAATACACCAAGTACAAGATTTAGTACGAAAAATGACCCAAAGATGACGAGACTGACAAAATACACCCAGGGCAATTCAAATCCCATAGCATCATTCATCTGCAAGAAACAAGATGGCCTCACAGGGGAGGGTTAATAAGGGAATCTAGTCAGGAGAGAGGGTCACATTAGAGACAGCATTTTATACATTTAATGAAACATTTACTTAGATCCAAATCAGAGACAACAGTAGCCAATACATATTATATCACACACACACACACACACACACACACACACACACACACACACCAGTCATCAAAGCTTTAAGGGCAAATGAGAGCCAACTTCAGCCACCGGCAGGGCAATCCGCTGGGATTTGGCTTTTCCTCCCAGGAAGCTGTCACCATTAGGGATTTCCTGAAAGAGTCGTGGTAGAGGACAAAACTCCTGCTTTGCTGAAAATTAGTTCCTCGTCTGTCCAAGTTGTTAGTGCTTTTTCTTTTTTTTTTTTTTTTGCTTTTGAAATTTGGGATGGTGGAAAAGTCTTAGTTATAGAGACAAACTGGCAACATTTGACTCTATAAATTCTATTCTTTTAAAAGAAAACACGATAAAATAATAACTTTCCATTGGGAGCCAACCTCTCCAAGGAAACCCAACCCACCCTAATTCTGGATGGCCCTCAATCAGAAGGTCAAGCACAGCTAAATGCTAAGAAGAGCAGCGCTCAGAAACCAGCGAGCTGACCTACTCCAGGCTGCTCTGGGGAATGAGATTTTCACGCCTGCACCACAGGAAGGACCCAGGAGAAGGAGAGCACTATCCCTCACTCCTACCGTGGATGGCTCAGCCTACAACCCTGGCTTCCTCTAGAGCAGTGTTTCCCAAACTTTTGACATATGTGTACCCCTTCTATAATTTTTGTAACCCTAAGTACCCCTCGTTAAAAAAAAAAAGGATGTATTTTAATAACAATCAAAATATATTTTTTTGTACATACACAAAATAATAAACGAAAAATAAAATTATTCATAATAAAATATAAATAAAAGTTATATTATAAATAACATTTATTTGCACACCGGACCATCTCACGCCTCACAAGACTGTCTTGACTTGACTCTTGAGAACGTAGAATTAGGCGCAGCTAAGCACGGTGCAGTGCATATCTCCACCAAACTCTTCCCGTAGCCCTGGGGGTACACGTACCACACTTTGGGAAACACTGCTCTAGAGGAACCCCGCGTCCCACTGTGGGACAAGCTTTTGCAGGACAGTCAAACATGGCCTCCCCAACAGATACCCCCGGGAGGGTTTGGTCATGAGCAGCTTTCGTGCTGGAGCAAAGAGAGGCTTTAAGTTTCACGGCCAGATGGAGCTTTCCAGCAGCACAGGTCAGTGTTAAACTGGGCAAATGCTTCTCCCAGGAAGGGGATGCGAAGGGCCAGTTGGGGACAACAGGAATGGCCCCGGGCCCGACTTTGCTGGAACACCCAGCATCTCCAGCCGACAGAACGGTACTAGTCTGGGCCGATTCGTGGCTCTTGCCTGCAGGTGCAAGCCCCTCAGCCTTTACACATGTGCTTTCCTCCACGCTATGTGGCTCCGGGTTTCAGCTGTACAGAATGAGGCTCATGCATCTTACTGTTTGCCTCACACAGAAGCCGAACAGGAAAAGAGAACATTAAAAAAAATTAGCGAGCATCTGTGACTGAAGTCTAGGGAAAGGGCATTAAGTCCCTTACGAAACACCTGTTTGGCCACATGAAAACTGATGTGCTTAATGGAACTCATATCAGTCTGCACATCTTACACTGGCAATTAGAGTAATGAATGAGCCAAGGCCATGGCTGCAATTGTTGATCTAATTAAGCTGGATAAACTAATTTCAGCAGGAAGGCAGAGGATAATTCTTCCAAAGCAACTACGCCACCAAACTTATTTAGAAACCCACGTGTGGAGGACAAGAAAACAGGCTGCTTGGGGGAGTGGCCAGAGCCCAGCCTGGAGGCAGGACCTTCCACGGGGACCTCTCTGGGCCTGCTTCCTCTCTGTTGGAACAGGGGTGCACATGACGGGAGAGAGCATGTTCACAGGATGGGAGAGAGCTGTCCAAGTCCCGGGATTCCCATCGGGAGACCTCGCTTTTCAACAACTCTGCCCAAGTCAGTGGGACTGAGCCCTCGGCTCCACCCCCTCATTTGGGCCTCAGTCTTGTGTTGTCTGCTCCACGTGGAAAGAAACTTTTATTTTTAAGGAAAGACCTTCATAATTTCTTAGGAGTGTTTGAGAGATTCAGATTTGCTCAAATCAGAAATACCACCTGGAATGATCACCGGAGGCTGGGGGCAAGGCTAAAGCTAAACAAAGGCCATAGGAGACTCTAATCCCCAGACATCGGGGAAGAGAAGCAGAGCTCAGGCTTTGAGGCCAATCTTTCTCCCAACTAAACCTTCTCAGCCCAGTCTCTTCTCAGAGGCTAGTGTTTCTCAGACCTTATATACACAGGACAAATCAGAACTGGCAAGCTGTTCCCCAAAATACCCACATGAAAATAAGAGACACCAGTTGGGATTTTGTCTGTGAGGTCTTTATCCACAGTGGGGAAATGGGCATGAGCTGAAGCGTTTCAATTTAGATTGCTTTTTGAAATATTTATCTCAAAGTCATCACGTGGAGCCTCCTGGTGCCCAGGGAATACTATTCCATTGAGTGTCAGTTTTCCCTTATTTCAAAGGTTGAAATGCATATTCATGTCTCCAATTAAAGGCCATCTTAAAACTACAGGAAACACCACTGGATACACTTGGGATGCTGGTTGTAGACCCCCTGAGCATGGAATGAGAGAAAGGTACAAGAGGGCAAGCACTTGGCCAACTAGAGAGGAATTCCCAGGTCTCCTGAAGGAAGTCAATGGTCAGGTTGGCCATGAGAATACCCCGTCGGAGCCTGACAGCCAGCAACTCCATGGTGCCTTCACTGAAAAGAGCTTGGCAAATAAGGCAAGCGGCCATATATAATTTATATGGATAGCTCTCTCCTGAAACCAATACTTTTTAAATTAACTTCTTACATTAAAAAACATGTTCTCTGAGTTGAAGGGGAGAAAAAAAGAATTATATAGTCTTGTTTTGCATCTTAAAGACAACAAAATCAAGCCCAAAGATGACCTGTCTCAGGTCAAACAGCAAGCCCTAGCCCAGCCCTAACGTTCTTCCTCGCACTACACCCTTCTGCCTCTGTGGCCAAAAAATGCATGTGGGTCAGATGACAGCTTAGTTATGTTTATGGAACTCAATTTATAAAAGCCCCATTAATAAATTTTTTCCACCCGAGTTAGTAATCCCACTCCCCACACATCCACATGGCTCTGTTCTAAGTGTGTGTTTCTGACTATCGGGCCTACCTGTACTTTCCTTCTCAAGACCATTTGCAAGACTCTCTTGAGATCTGAGGTCTCAGTGAGCTTGGGAACACTGACTGAATATAAACCTGACAAGATGCAACATAATCCCTGGGCAAAGACTTTGTCCACCATATACAAACATCCAAAGGGTTGGAAAATTTGCTTGCCATCAATATTTAAAATCAAATCTCTTTAGTTATCTCTTATGATGCCCTAGTTGTGGATAAAAATTAATATTTAAATGTAGCCCATCTACACTGAGGCAATGGGGTTTTACACTTGGAGAGCAATAGTAATTAGTATTTGCTGTGCTGGGCATGAATGTTCTCTTCTGGAACAGTATGTGGCTCCCAGCTGACTGTGGCCCAGAGCATATTAAGAAGGCTTGGTGACTTGTCTGCCTATCTCTATGAGGTAATCAACAGGTAATTAAAAATAACCTTATGTGTTTCAGAGACCAAGATCTTGGTGAAGACGTGACTTTGCTGCCCCAAATGTTATAAAATAGTGGAGGAATTCCAAGGAGAGAGTGATGGATTTTAGTCTAGACCAGGGGTGGACAAACTATGAGCTGTAGGCCAAACCCACCCACCCACCTGCTGTTGTACTACATTTGAGCTAAAAATGGCATTTACATTTTTTAATGGGTTAAAACAATCAAAAGAATATTTTATGTCACATGAATGTTATACAAAATTCAAATTTCAATTTCCATAAAAATGGTTTCATTAGAAACCATCTGTCTACATGTTGTCAATGGCTACTTCTGAGCAACCCGGGCAGAGAGCAGAAGTGAGTAGTTGTGACACAGGCATCATGGCCTGCAAGACTATATTTACTCTCTGGCCTCTTATAAAAAGAATATATAGCCACATTCTAGATCATGGACCACAACCTCTTGCTGTAGGACCTAGGGATTTCCAGTGGTCTCTCTATATTCCTCTGTTTCCATCTTCAAAATCCCAGACTTTCTATAAAGGGATATAGGCTGGAATAATATTAATAAGTTATGAGTGTGCCTCCATTGAAATAAAGAGGCCATGTAGTTCATAGATACTATACTTATTGTTAAATTATTAACGCTGATTGTCATATTAACAATAGAGATCATAATTACATGATCTTAGGTGAGACGGAAATGTTCTCAGGAAGGCAAGTGGACACTCATTTCTGGGTACATGGAGTTTTCTCTCCTTTAATCGCACACTCCCAGAGGTTTCACTTGCTTGACAAAAGGGGAAACTATCATGAGAGAATGTGCAGAAATATAACATAAAGTATAAAATTGCCCATTAGTCAAGGCATGTTGGATCAGCAGTGAACAATTTACCATGACTAGACAGAATAACAAAGTGGAAAGGATCATAGATTTTTTTTCTTAATCAAAATGCTATTTTCTGTACTGTTTGGGGGAAGGATTAGAGTTTGGGCTATTCGGATGACGCTCTTTGCATTTATCAGAAATTTCAAGGGAAATCGGGGAGTGAGACCCCAATCTAACCAGGAGTTGTGACTTTTTAAACGATACCAGTGGAAAGGAACCCTTTGCTTAATGTGAGGGTCCCCTTGCATGGCCAGGGTCTTGGCTCATCCAATATCATCTCCCTCCTTTGTCCTCTCCATGGAAGACATTGACATATAAACATAAACAGCAGATGTGCATACCCACACAGTCACACACACACACACACACACACACACACACACACACACACACTCTTATAACAACAAGGAAAAGGAGAGAAAAGGGGAGAAACAAGAAATAACATGTTGGTGCTGCTTAAACCTTATGACCAAACTAGACACAAATTTTGGGATTGAAAATAAAAGCATGCCCTCACTGCCTAACATTGAGGATACAGGGGCCTCTATAATCCTGTAAGCATGTGGTCACTGGTGAAGGGAAGCAAAAAACCACTGTGACCATCAGATGCTCGGTTCTCTGAAGTTACAGAGTAATATGAAATCCTATAAAGTGTCCTAAAACGGAAAAGCTACATCTCAATCTGCAGGCCTTCTTGCTCGAGACTGCCCATTCAAGCGGCATTGTATTACTATGAATTGCCTTTTAACAAGTTATTATCGGAATCCTGGTTAATCTCATTTGGACTTTTGGTTAAGCCTCCAAAAATCTACACATCAGCTGTTTTTCCCGGCAAGTCTGTGGCATGGAAAATAATTTCCAAACGTCTGTGCGCTTCTTCAGATTCTACCAAACAGACTCGGCTCTGGGAAATGGCTGTTAAAATACTACCACTCTTCGTCTATGGCCAAGCCACCTGGCACGGTCTGGATCAAGAAGAACCAGAATCCAGCCACCGAAGGGGTGTCCCCCGGTTTTCACAGCCAGTTGGAAGGGTCCCCACTCCATTTCTACCCTCTCTGCCAGGGTTCTTTGGCTCCAAAGAGAAAGGAAGAGAGAGCTAAGGGCTTTGTGCTGGGCTGATTTATATAGTACTGAAGAGGCAAGGGGAATATAATAGGGGAAAAACCCATTTGGCTTTAGGGCTGTGCTAAGTTATGGAAAGCACGAAAGGTATGCAATTTATGTTCCCTGTCTTCTGTTTAGGAAACTAATAAAGCAACCTTCCTTTGTATATAAAAGAACAAGTTTAGCCCCTGAGGCCTCTTCACCTGGGAAATAACTCCTGGCTCTCTAAGGGCTTAGTGGGGCCAGCCTGGCCTTCGGGGCTCCTCCAGACAGAGGCCAGGAGCCACACTCAGCAAGCACGCCCCAGGCAGCACAAGGCCTTGGAGGGAGCCAGCACTAGCCTCCTGCTCTCTAGAATGGACACTAAAGCCCTGAGGAGCAAAGGTGATGCGTCTTGCTGAGTGAAGGGTCTGCTTCCCTTCCCTTGCCCAAAACACTGACTTCCGGGGTTTCTTTGTCAGCCAACTCCCCAGTGGCTCTAGCTAATGCAACTGCTACCCAAAGAGAGAGCACTCCGCCAACTCCCTCCCCACGCTGCTTACCCAGTAGAGCACGTCTGTCCAGCCCTCCATGGTGATGCACTGGAACACGGTGAGCATAGCGAAGGCAAAGTTATCGAAGTTGGTGATGCCTCCGTTGGGGCCGACCCAGCCACTCCTACACTCCGTGCCATTAACAAGACACTGGCGTCCATTCCCTGAGAACGCACATGGCGCTGGGTCCTCTTCAGCTACGATATCTGCAAGCAGAGCAAGAGGGCTTCACCACCCAACAACGAGCATCAGGACACCCAAGCCCGAGGAGGCCGAGCACCGTTGCCACCTCCCATCTCTGCTGTCTCGGACTCCCACTTGGCCTTCAAGGTCCGTGCCACACAGTGCCTCCTCCGTGGAATCTGCCATTTCCTGTGCTCATAGCACCTCTCTCTCCTGGGGCTCTCCCCGCTGTGCTCACTCACAGCACCTCCCTCTGCTCATTCTCACTGGCAGCACCTTTCTTAAGCCTGTATACACCACTGATTCACCTTATGCTCTAAATTTTGGAGGGGGGAGTCCCTCATCTTGCTTGCCAGGACACATATAGGAAATTGGGACCAAAAAGGAGATTTATTTATTTTGAACATAATTCACACTAGGAACTGGCTCAGTAAATTCACTGGTACATTTGGCTTTTTTTTTTTCCTTCTTCATCTCACTCTCATGTTGTTTTAGATTTTCTCAAAACCACAAAAGTTGTTTGGGAGGAAATAAAAAGTTGGGTAAGCGACCATTTTCATTACTCACCTGAGTCAGCAAAAAAACATGTTTTGTGCATTTTTCCAATAAAAAGTTCCAATCCTATAATAGCATAGATTATGATTACAAATAATACCAAAAGGGCTATGTGAAGGAGGGGAACCATGGCTTTTATAATGGAGTTCAGGACAACTTGTAAACCTAGGAGAGAGAGAAATAAGTTTGTGAGCCAGGAAGAAACTTCAGTAATGCACATATATAACTCCTATGGCGCCTGCTTTGCATATGACGCACAGTAATAAAACTCAGAGATATCTCAAAGCTTTTAATTGACATTAATCTGGAGATGAAATAAGTTAAAATGAAAACGAAAAAGATCATCCCATCCAACTTCCTCCCTTGACAGATGAGGAAGGCCTAGAGAGGGGACTGTCCAATATCAAAGTTAGTCATTCATTCATGCATTTGTTCATCCATTCAACAAAGTTCCTCGAACATCTACCATGGGGAAAGCATCAAGTTAGTGCTTTGGGAGAAATGGGGATGTATTGCATAAAGTGCCTTCTCTCAAAGAGCTTGTATTCTAGGAGGAGACATAAGAATGAAATGCAAATTAAAGGTAGCACACAAATGCTGTAGGAACATCAGTCACAGTTAAACATCGTTTCTGAGTGGGGAGGAGAAAGAGGACTGGGTGGCAGCCTCCCTTCAGCAGGGCCTGGGTCTGAGGAGGGTGACTGCCTCCTCAGGTGGGCAGGGGAGAGGCTATGCCAGGCAGAGGGGAGAGCGCACCAAATGCAGAGGTGAGCCAGCGCTCTTTGGGCTCAGGATGGGGAGTCTTGGCTGGTGAGAACAAGTGGAAAGGAATACCAGGAAGGAAGAGCATACTGCAGCGAGGTAGCTCTGGGCTTTGAAGCTGGGCTACAGGACCATCTTTAGTCCATTAGCCAAAGGCAGCCTCTTTAGAAAGACGAATGGGGCAGCAGTAGACAGGATGGGTGGAGACCAGAACTCAGCAACTGAATTTGAGGGAGAAGGTACCTATGGAGGCAGCATTATTGGGGAAATTCTAGTCCTCAGCCAAAAGGGAAAAAAAAAAGAATGTCAAAAGGAGGCTCTCCTGGAAAGAGGGGAAGGAAGGAGAGGGTGAGAGCAACTCAAAACCAGTGAGTGGATCACCTCACAGCATGAAGAGGAAAGCACCTTGCAGCGGAGCCCCGGGCTCGAGAGAGGGGGAAGGGACACGAAAGCCTGGAGGCTGTAGATGGAGTAATTCTCAGAGCCATGGTTCAGGAAGAGAGAGGGAATGGAAAGCAGGATGGTGGTGGGAGGAGGCAGAAGACTGAAGGACAGTGATGGCCAGGAAACCAGAACTCACCCTAGAACCTGACTCTCACATTTAGTGTCCTACCATCTTCCCACCACCCATGACCACAACTTCTGCTCTGCACAGTTCACTCTCCTCTTTTTTCTCTTTCCCTTCCCCTCTCCTCCTCTTCCTCCCCACTGTCTGACCTCATTCAAACCGCCCTTTTCTAGTATCTTCTCACTCTTCCAGTAATAGTCAAAGAATGAAGGAATGTAAGTTGAGATACTAGAATTAAGTTAGAAATCAAAACACACCAAGTAGAGAGGAGAATAGTTATTAGCAATTATAAGAAAGATGGGGAAGAGATGGGAGACTAGTTGGGAGGGAAGAATGATCAGAGGATTTCAGACTCATAAAGAGCCCATCTCTCCAAGGCCCTCATTATGACCTACGTACTGCCTTTGGATGTTTAAATGCTCAAATGGTTTCTTTTGGGGGAAAATGATCATTAAGATGATTGGGGAGAAAACAAGATGGCAGCATAGGTAAACGCCTAACTGCAGCCTTGCACAATAATTTCAAAAAAATACAACTAAAATAGAAAGTGGACATTATCCAGAACTATAGGAAAGTCAACTGACTGGAAATTCTACAACTAGAAGGAAAGAGAAAACCAGAAGGAAAATCAGAGGAGCTGTAAAAACCTAAGGTATGAAGACATGGTGCGCGTGTGGGGAGAGGACAGAGTGAGAGGGGAGGGGTCGGCTGAGTGCCTGGCTGGCGTTCTCTATCCGGAAGGAGATAAAAGCTCCAGGCTGTGCTGAACTCCAGTTCTGAATGCATTGAACCACAGTTCTGGGCGAGACCCTGGGGACCCAGGCTCATACAGAGGGAATCTAGGCTGTAAGGCGGAAACTCAGGGGAGGGACGAAAGGCAGAGTCCCAGAGGCACACACATTGCACACAGAGGACGGACTCTTGACTGTGCAGCTGGATTGCCCTAACGGGAAGGAGACAAAAGCTCCGGACTGCACTGAACCCCACTTCCAACTGCACTGAACCCTAGTTCCGGGCTCATTGGGGGAGAGACTAGACTGTCTGGTAACAGGCAAAACTCGAGGGCACCTTTCTCTCAGAGGTGCTTGCAGCGAGTACCAAAGGACACTGAGGAACACAGACTCAGGAACCTCATAGGACAGGGCTGACGGGAAGCCAAGGCTGCAGGCTCCACCCTGAAACTCCACCCCATCCAAGCTGAGCACAGAGGCTTTTGCAATTTTCCAAGTCTAGTCGAATAAGGCTGCCTTCCAGCACAAACACAGCTGATCCTCACAGCCAATTAGCCTGGAGGTCATTTCCTCCCAGTGATACCAACAACAATCAAGACTTAACTACAGTGTTTCCCTGAAAATAAGACATCCTCTGAAAATAAGACCTACTTCATGGAAATGTAACACATCTGAAAATAAGACCTAGTGCATCTTTGGGAGCAAAAATTAATATAAGACACTGTCTTATTTTCAGGGAAATAGGGTGCAACAAGGCTGTACACACAGTCCACAAAGGGGTGCACCAAGAGTGTCCACCTCAGATAACTAGGAGGCTGACCCACTGAACCATATAGGACACCTTAGCACACAAAGCCACCCTACCAACTCAGGGAAGCAGTGAAAATGCCAAGACTAGGAAACAGATCACAAATGAAAGAAATGGAGGACAAAAAGTGACTGGATATAGAGTTCAAAAACCATGGTTATAAGGTTTTTCAAGAATTTCCTAGAAAAGGCTGATAAAATAAATGAGATCTATGAGGATATGAAAAGGGATCAACTAGAAATAAAGAATACATTGTCTGAAATAAAAAATATTATATAGAATCCTAAAAACAGAATGGAAGATCACAAGAATCAAGTCAAAGATTTGGAACATAAAGAGCCAGAAGACACTCCTCCGCAGAAGCAAGGAGACAGAATCCAGAAAGTTGAAGATAGTGTAAGAAACCTCTGGGACAAATTCAAGCGAACCAACATCAGAATTATTGGGGTCCCAGAAGATGACAGAGAGCAAAATACCGAAAACATATTGAAAGAAATAGTGACAGAAAACTTCCCCCACCTGGTGAAAGAAATAGACTTACAAGTCCATGAAGCACACAGAACCCCAAACAAAAGGAATCCAAAGAGGACCACTCCAAGACACATCATAATTAAAATGCCAAGAGCAAAAGACAAAGAGAATATTAAAAGCATCAAGAGAAAAGCAGGTAGTTACCTATAAAGGAGCACCCATACGATTGTCAGCCGACTTCTCAACAGAAACCATGCAGGCCAGACGGGAATGGCAAGAAATATTCAAGGTGATGAATAGCAAGAACCTACAACCAAAAATACTCTACCCAGCAAAGCTATCACTCAGAATCGAAGGCCAGATAAAGAGCTTCACAAATAAAAAAAAGCTAAAGGAGTTCATCTCTGCCAAACCAGAATTATATGAATTGCTGAAGGAGGTTCTTTAGGAAGAGGAAGAAAATAAAGATAAAATTATGAACAACAAATACATAACTATCAACAAGTGAATCTGAAAACCAAGGGAATTAAAAAATCTGATGAACAATATTAACTGGTGAATATAATAGAATCAGAGGTATTGAAGGGGAATGAACTGACGATTCTCGGGGAAAGAGGAGTGGGGGTGCGGGAAGAGACTAAACATAAACTGTGCACCTATGGATGAGGACAATGGGGGGTGGAGAAAGGGCAGAGGGTGGGGTGGGAACCTGGTGGAGGGGAGGAATGAAGGGGAAAAAATGAGGAACATTTGTAATAATATGACAATAAAGATTTATTTTTTAAAAGATGATTGTTAATGTTTTTACCTTCTAGAAATAACAAATGGAGAAAGAAAACATCTGCTTTAATCTATTTGGATAGGATTTTTGTTGTTGTTGTTGTTGTTGTTGTTTATTTTTAGATGTGAAAGGCCATCCAAAATCAGCCCTCAGCAGTTAGCTCTTCTCAATTCCAGGCAGTGACACACATACACACACACACACACACACACACACACACACACAGAAGCATGTCTGATAGGACAGTCTCAATTCTCTTTAGACATGACTGGGCGTTTCCCAGGTGAGTGTAAGCAGCCACCCTTCCCCAGGCGCCTTTAACCACCTGGGGTTTTTGAGAAGAAGTCACTGGGCCACAGATGCCAACCAGCATGGGCAACAGCATGACCCAGACCCCCACCCTCTCCCTCCCCAAAGCCCGCTGGGTCTGATGGGAGGCTTGGGTGGTCCCTCCAGGGCAGTCAAAACACGGCTGACACATTCTCACTCACGGCTCAGAGCCCGTGTTCTCCCTGCTGACCCCCAGGAGAACGTGATGCAGACCTCGGTCAAGTTTAAAAGTGGGTATTTTTGGGGGGGGGAAAGGAAGAAACACAGTTTAGCACCGGTTCGTGAGAGGCGGTGAGAGCACTGGACTTAGTCATTCAGTGACAAGCTCACGAGGCAAGGGAGCCAGACCTGGCTGTGTAAGTGCCGAGTTCTCACCACCGTGCACGCAAGCCGCAGCAACACGCAGGCAGGCTCCCTGCTGTCTGCTGGGCCAGGGGGGGGGGGGGGAGGAGTGGAGGGGGGCTCGGGAGGAGGTGTCGTGGTTATTTTGAAATTAGATTAAGCTGTAACAACTCCATCTGAAAGAACGTGTCTGCTCACTGAACTTCTCGTGTAACCACGTTCCACCCTAACGGAACCAGGCATTTCCAAGGTATTCCTATTTTTTTCTTAACTGCTTCCAGACAGCTCTGTGGTTTTGACTTGCGCTGATCTTTTTCAATGAAAACAAACGAACCATCTGGAAAAACAAGTACACGCAAAACACCACTTCCTACATTTTAAAACGTTAAATTTGGAAATGGCTCTTTCTTCCAGAGAATGTCTGGTGTGCTCTGAGCGCCAAGAGGTTTCATAAAAACTCAGAGCGATGTGCTGGAGGAGCGAGACCGTGGCCCGTGCCCTTCTGACGGCTTCCCGGGGGTGGACACAGCCACGGCCTGCAGGCCCAGCCCTCCCCCCACACCCCGGTCCTGGGAAAGGTGCCAGGACACCTACCCTCTGAGGTCCCCGGCAGGGGGTGTCCCATCAGGGACAGAGCCCAGGGAGGCACACCCCACCCCCCTTATGGCAGTGGCAGCAGCAGCCTGCGGCTCCCGGCCAGGGCACAGGCAGGACATCTGTTCCCACTCAGGTGGCACCCAGCCGGGCCTGGTCGGCAGCAGGCAGCCCACGAGGGCCTGGCCCGGTCTGGGGGGGCACGAAAGCATCTGCCTCTCCCCCCAGAGCTGGGCAGGCACAGTCCCTCATAGTCGGGAGCCAAGCTTTGGGAAGCCCAGCCCCCGTCACTCCTCACACCGAGAAGGGGCCTGCATGGAGCCCTGGAGAAGCCACCACTTCCAGAGAAGCGCCGGCCAGGGGGCTGTCGCCGAAGGAAACCAGCCTTGAGACGGGCCTCATGCCACCACTTACTCCGTCTCCTCTTTCACAGAATCGGGACGGCACATGGCTGCCAGCCCCTCTCGGGGCCATCACGGGATCCGGGGACAACACGAGCCGGAGCCCACAGCACAACTCACCTGCAGCCCTCGGCTCTCGCACCCGAGACCCACCCAGAAGGGAAAGCGGACCAAACCCCGGCCTGAGGGAGCAGCGTGCTTACTGGGCACTCCTGATACTAGTCGAAGCGGCCGTAGCACTCGAAAGGCGCGGAGGGCTTTGACATCAAAGCCTCCCGATTTGCCACCGGAGTGGTTACCGCCTTCTGTTTCTTTGGTTAATTGTTCCAAAATGACACTAAACAACCTGAGAGAAGGAGAGAGGGAGAAGCGTTAGAGTCTGCCACCCAGGGAAGCAAAACAGAGTCCCAGCAGCGGTTATTTCGGAACAAGGGCTAATTCCGCGTGGCTGCCGCTTGAGCAAAGGGAAAGCGAGGCCAAGGCAAGAACCGGGCTGGGACTCTGGAAGGTGGCCCCCGTGTCTGACATGATTTGGGTCAGGGACCGATCTCCTGCTTCTCTGCCAAGGGAACGTCCTCAAGCAAGTCCACCAGCACGGCAGAGGGGGCTCACTGGGGTCCAGCGATGACCAACGGAATTGCCCCGACAGGAATAACCACAATGACTGTGGCCATTTCCAAGCACTCACCAGTGCTGGCTACTCTAAGTACATCATCTCACTAATCCTCACAAGACGTTCTGCAGGAGCAGTTATTACTAACACCGTTCTACAGCTGAGGAAACAAACTTCCTGGGAGCAAGGGAAGTGCCCAAGGTCACAAAACCGGTGGTAGAACTAGGGTCTGGATCCAGGTACGTTGGCCCCAGGAGGACGTAGGTCCCACAGGGCAGGGAGTTTCAGCCTGTGCTGTTCGTTTGTTCACTGAGTCTCTCCCAGCAAGCAGTTCCTGATACGTAAGAGGTGCTCAAAAATATCTGATGGATAACTCCGTGTACGAATATTGACTTCGAAGTCCCACATCTTCACCGAATGCTTGCCATCCACCACCTCCGCCCTCGGAGGGATGTGTGCAGGATGATGTAAACCAGAGGCCGGGGGGCTGTGCGAAGGCCAGACGCAGCAGCCTGAGGTATGAAGACCAGCCTTTCTCTTCTGAAAATGTGAACAACATTGCCTCTGGCAGCCACGACAAATTTTTTCCTTCTCTCAGAAGGTTTCTCGGATAAAGCTGTTTCCAAGCGATCTGCTCTTTTGACAGTTACTTTTGCTCTTTCAAATAAACATTTATTCCTTGGAATTGCTGCTTGTTTTTTTTTTTTCCTTCTATTTTTCAGGATAAATATAAATTTGCCCATTTCAAATAGAATCGGCTCCGGCCAATCAGATTGTGGGAAGGATTGGCCCAGCAACAAAGACAAGGTTTCTAAAGTTTAATTAGCAGCCAAAGCAGAAACTCGGCCCCCACTGGCACGCCTCTGGCTGGCCCAGACGCCGCGTCCATAAAGCACAGGGTGGTCTGACGTGCAGCCCGGACCAGGCACACACATGCCGTTCCGGGGCGTCAAGTCCAGTCGTTTGTTCTAATAACACTGCAGCAATTAGCAGCGAGCCCGGGCGGGTGAGGGGGGGGAGACTGAGTCCGTCTCTACCTTTTCAAAGCTTCAGATGGCAGGTTTCTCTCATTAGCATCGTGTTTTAATGGCCGCAAACCCCTGCAGCAAGGCTCAAGTTCAAAGTCGCCCTCCAAATAAGTTTATAGCTTCACAAAAACAAAGAGGGAAGAAGGAAAACCTCAATTTTTTTTTTCTGAAGCATGGCAGCCTCGGGGATTTTCATCCCAGAGAGCTAGGCGAGTAATTTATGCAGGTAGTGGCTTAAGACTGCTTTCAAGTACCGGTGTTTTTGCAGTATACACTCTGTGGTCCTTTTTACCCCCTGTTCTTTAGCAACGCCCTTGAAAACAGGTGACTAATGTCTCCCTCCCGCTACAGAGGAAGCGGGGTCTGAGAGGGAAGCTGGCTGCTGTTTCCAGACAGCCCCAGTGGCCGTGGTCAGGGGCTGGCTTCCTTCCTGTGAGCCAGGAGGCATTACAGCAAGCCCCTCGCCTTCCCCAGGCTTCAGTCTCCTCTGGGTAAAATGAGAGAAAATGGGATTCAATGATGCAGAGCCCCACACCTTCCCATCCTAATATTCTGTGATTCTACTCCCTTCAACACCACCCCCAACAACAACAAAAAATGTACCATGTGCCTGAAGAGATAAGGACATGAGGAGAAAGTATTTGATATTTAGATTATTATTAAACATTGACCCCAAGCTCTGGCCTGTGTGGCTCAGTTGGTTGAGCGCCATCCCAGGCACCAAAAGGTCCCCCATTCTGTTCCTGGTCGGGGGACATGCCCGGGTTGTGGGCTTAATCCCTAGTAGGTGGCAGCGATTGATGTTTCTCTCACATCTGGATGTCCGTCCCCCCCCTTTCCCCAACCCCCACCTCCTCCTCTAAAAATCAATTTAAAATTTTTTTTTTTAATTTACCCCAAGACAGGAGCAAAAAGGCAAGCAGCTACCCAACCTGACTCAGGTCAGAAGCACCAGAACGAGCACTGCACGTCCTTCTTCACAAAGCTTACATCAAGAGCCCGAACGCTCTGTCCATCAAAAAATCCGAGGTGCGGGATAACAGTGGCTCAGATCAAACGTTCCTCGACAGGGTACAGTATCAGCTCTGGAGACCCACTGAGTCCTCTGAGCTCACATTTTAGGCCTGTCGATTACTTTCCCAATGTCGCTGTTACTAGGAATCTTAACAAAAGCCGGCCATGGCTGACTTGGAATGGAAAATCCATTGGATTGAGATACAGTTTGTAGTTGGGAACTTTAAAAGAGTAGGAATTTGGTTCCAGTGAAGACATCATTTCATTTTTCATGCCTTTTTAACTTTTCTTCCACTCTTTGACAATTTAGTGCATATTTTAGAAGAATAATGTAATGTTCTAAAGTTTTTAATATTTAACAGGGGGAAAAAACCAACAAGTCCAGTTCTAGTATTTTAACTTCCTTGAATTTTTATGTTCTCAAAAACAATGTTATAGCTGCTAATTTATAATAAATACACCCATTCTAAGCATATAATGACATGTTTTGACAAAAATATAAGCCTGGGGTAGTCTTCCTCCCTCCAAGCACAGCCTTGGGTAGCCACGGGTTGGCAGATTATCAGTTGGGACTTTTTCTCTTTTCTTGAATCTTATCTAAACAGAACCATACAACTTGTTCTTTTTTTTGTTTATCTTCTTTTGCACACCATGTTTTTGAGAGTCATCCAAGTTGTTACATTTATCAGCAGTTCATTTATTTTTATTGTTGAGTGATAGCACAATGACGTGCCCATTCACCTGTTGAGAGATATTTGGGCTGTTTCCACCACCTTTTCTTTATTATGAAATAAAGTCTCTTTGTGAACATGTACTTTCCCTTATCTTGGCTAAGGGTCTACCAATAA
The DNA here is from genome assembly GCA_963924515.1 of Vespertilio murinus. Taxonomy (NCBI): domain Eukaryota; kingdom Metazoa; phylum Chordata; class Mammalia; order Chiroptera; family Vespertilionidae; genus Vespertilio; species Vespertilio murinus. Next base: position 38,827,722 of record OZ004715.1, on the reverse strand, counting down.
TACTGGTAGTATGCTCATATGATGAGTATCTGATTAATATTGTAAGATATTGGCAAACTTTTCCAAAATGATCGTGCCATTTTCTATTCCTACAAGCAGTGTATGAAAGTTTCAGTTGCTCCAATTCTTGGTTAATATTTGGTAGTTTCCACCTTTTGACATTCAGTAATACCAGTAGGTATTAAAACACTGTCCTTGTGGCTTTAATTTGCATTTCTCTAATTACTAATGATGAACATCTTTTCAGATGCTTGGTGACCATTTACATATCTTCTTTTGTTCAAAAAAATCTGTTCAAATTTTTTGCCCATTAATGTTCTGAGTTGTCTTCTGACTATTGAGTTGTAACAGTTCTTTATATATTCTGAATACAAATCTTTAATCAGTAAGTACTGTGAATTTTTTTCCCAATCGGTGCATTACTTTTTCATTTTCTCCACACTGTCTTTTGAAGAAAAGTTTTCAAGTTTGATAAGGTCCAAATTTTCAATGATTTCTTTCATGGCTAGTGCTTTTTGTGTCCTAAGAAACCTCTGCCTACCCCAAGATCATAAAGATTTTTCTCTTAAACATTTTATAGTTTTAACTTTCACACCTAGGTCTAGGATCTGTTAAGGTAGTATCTATATACAGTATGAGGTAAGGATATAGTCTTTTTTTTTTTTATATGGGGGGAATAGTTGTTCCAGCACCATTTCCTGAGAACAGCTTTCTCAACCCACTGAATGATCAAGGAAGCTTTGTCTAAAACCAATTTTTTTTTGGGGGGGGGAGGGGGATTGCTTTTTGCCTGGTGTGCTCAATGGTCAAGCATCAACCTATGAACCAGGAGGTCACGTTTCGATTCCCTTGTCAGGGCACATGCCTGGAATATGGGCCCCATCTCCAGTGCAGGGTGTGCAGGAGGCAGCCGATCAATGATTCTCTTTCATTGTTGTTTCCTTCTCTCTCCCCCTCTCCCTTCCTCTCTGATATCAATAAAAATAAAAACCAATGTTATGAGTCTATTTCAAGACTCTCTACTCTGTTCCATTGATCTTGATGTCTACTCCTTATGTCAACATCACACTGTCTTGACTACTTACTGTAGTTTTATAGTAAGCCTTAAAACCAGGTTCTTTGTTCTTAAATATGTCTTTGGCTACTCTGGAGCCTAATTCCCATTTAAATTTTCAAATAAATTTGTCTATATAACAATCTTACTGGGATTTAGAGTAGGATTCCCTCTGTAGCTTAATTTGAGAAGAACTGATATCCTAACAATATGGAGTTTTCTAATCTATGACACTGTACATCATTCCATATATTTAGGTCTTCTTTAGTTTCTCAGAAAAGTTTAGTCACTTTCAATGCACTATCCCTGCATATGTCATGTTTTTAATGTTACAGTAAATAGCAGTCTTTAAAGTTAATTTTCCAATTAGTTCATGACTATTACATCGAAACTAGCAGGGGTTTTTTCATACTGACCTTTTCCCCAGAAACATTGCTAAATCATTCAGAAAACAGAACTTTGTTGGATTTTCACCCTTTTAAATGGACTCAGACCTGTTTTATGTCCACAAATATGTCTCTCTTGGTTAATACTCCATGTGCATGTGAAAAGAAATGTGTATTCTACTCTTGTTGGTGGAATGTTCTAAAAATGTCAATTAAGTGAAGTTGATTGATGGTACTGTTCAAACCTCCCTGTGTCCATAGTGATCTTCTGTCTACATGTTCTAGCAACACTCCTCAAGGGCATTAAAATGTCCTACACTGTAGAGTTGTTTCTTCCTTCTTTCAGGTCTATCAGTTTTGGCTTTGTGTATTTTGAAGCTCTGTTATTAGGCACATATATATTTAGGATTATTACATCTTCTGGATTAAATGACAATCTTTATTATTATGAAATTTCTCTCTTTATTCTTGATAATATTCCTTGTGTTTAAGTCTACTTTGTTGGATATTCATATAGCCATTGAGGTTTTTCTTAGTTTTTTCATTGTATGTATTTTCCTGTCCTTTTACTTTAAGATTGTCGGTGTCTTTATATTTAAAGTAGTTTATAGACACTGTAGAGTGGGGATTTTTTAACATATAAAATCTGTTAAACTCTGGGTTTTAATAAGGGTTTATAAATCTGGGTTTAAATCTACCATCTTATTTCTCTTCTATTGCTCTGTCCATTGTTAGTTTTTCCTTCTCTGTCTTTTTTGGGTTGAGCTTTAAACAAAAAAACAAACAAACAAACAAACAAAAACATTTAATCTCCTCCAATACAGGCCTGTTAGCTAACCCTCATTTTTCTAGTGGCTCCTCTAGAACAAATGTCAGCAAAAAAAAATTCTCAAAAGTGCCTTATAGGATTTGTTGGCCATAGAGTCTTCATCACAACTACTCAACTTTGCCATCCTAATACCAAATAGCCATAGACATGAATGAATGTGACTGTCTTCCAATAAAAATGTATTTACTAAAGCAAATAGCAAGACACTTGTCAACGTGGGGGAAGGAAGGGATGGGCTGAAGTTTGCTGGCCCACACTCCAGGGTTTACACTATACATCTTTAACTTATCGCAGTCTACCTTCAATTAATATGTCGTCACTTCACCTGCCATACAAGCACTTTGCAGCAGTATATGGCTCTTTTTCCTTTTTCCTGCCCTTTGTACTATTATTATGTATTTTACTTTTATAGAAGCTATAAACTCCGTAATACGTTGTTATTGTTTTGCTTTGAAGAATAAATTAATTTTAAAGAGATTTTAAAATGAGAAATGTTTTAATATTTATCTAGATATTTACCCTGACATTCTTTATTCCTTTTTTTGTAGATCTATATTTCTATCTGGTGTTATTTTCCTTCAGTGTGAAGATATTCCTTTAACATCTGTTGAGATGCAAATCTACTGGTGACGAATTCTCAGCATTGGTTTGTCTGAAAAAGCTTTGGGGTTTTTTCACTTCAATTTAAATATCTCTTCACTGAATAAGAAAAAAAATAGGTTCCCTAACACGTGAAAGATGTCGCTGTAGTGCTTTCTGGCTTGCATAGTTGCTTATAAAAAGTCTGTAACATCTTTTTTCTCTGATAGCTTTTAAGATTTCCTCTTTGGTTTTGAGCAATTCAATTATGATTATAAAATGCCTTCATGTAGCTTTCGTCATGCTTATCTTGCTTGAATTTCTTGGATTTTTAGTTTATATTTTTTATCACTTCTAGAAAAATTGGAGCCATTCCTTAAAATAGTTTTTGCTGTCTCCCTCTATCTCCTCTCTTCTGGGATGCCAAATACGAGTATCTGTAATGCTAAAGCACTTGATATTGTCCCACGAGTCACCAGGTGTATTCATATTGTATCTATCATTACTCTTCGTGGTACTTCAATGTCTTCACGATCCTTGATATTTTTTCTTCTATTGTGTCTAACCTGCTGTTAAGCCAATCCAGAGAATTTTCACTTCAGATATTTGTCAGCTCTCAAAATCCCATTTGTGTGTTTTTTATATTGTCCCTCTTCCATCACTGTAGTCATTCATTCCTTTCAATCCATAAGCATATTTATAATAGCTATTTTTAAAGTACTGTAAAATAATTCTCTTCTAATTCCATCATCTCTGCCATTTCCAGGTCTGTTTCTATTGATGGAATTTCCTCCTGGTTATGGGCCACATTTCTTCAGATGCCTAGGGATATTTGGCTGGAAGCTAGAAACACTGTAGAATGTCTGGATTTTGTTGTTTTCTTTTAAAAAATGTGGCGTTTTCTTTGATGGGCAGTTAGGTTATTTGCATATCAGTTTTCTCCTTTTCATGCTTCTTTTCAAACATTATCAGTAAGGGTTTCAGGTAGTCCTTACTCTGCAGACAGGCTGGCAAATTTACTTTGTAAAGGGCCAGATAGCAAATAGAGGGTGGGGCAAAAGTTGGTTTACAGTTGTTCATATGGAAAATACAATAATTAATAATGACATAAGAATAAACTCTGTGTTTCAGATATTCACAACTGTAAACCTACTTTCCCCCCCACTCTGTATTTTAGACATTGTGGATTTAAACTATTCAACTTTGTGAACAAATATATGACACTGTTACAATAAAACCTGATTTATAAAAATCAGTGGCAGGCTGGATTTGGCCTGTTGGCCATAGTCAGTCAACCCCTGCCCGAAGCTAGTTTATCCCCAAAACTAATCTCCCTCTAGAGTCTCCACTGACATTCCATGGTGTTCAATGACATCTTTCCACACTGGCTGGTGGTCCCTAGCAGTGTTCTCTGCCTGGCCTTCCAGAATCTCACCCATTAATTATAGCTGAGCATTCAGTCAAAACGCAAGAGGACCCCAATGCATATTTATAGAGCTCTTTCTCTGAATAGCTCCCACCCCTTCCACACGTTGCCTCTCAAATTTCAGCCACTTCAGCCTCCCTGACCTTTTGTTTCCATCTCAAGGTAACAAAGACCACCACACTGTACCTGGTCCCCTCTCTGTGCTGTACCACAGTCTAAAGAATGTCTCCAGGCAGAAAGCCAAGGTGACTGACTGTAGGGCAGCGACAAAGAAATGGAGCTAAAGATCTCCATCCTCTAGCTGAACACCACGTCCAGGGTCAGGAGAGGCACAGCCAGGTTATTCCAGAATCAAGAGACCTGCAAGGGTCATGCCAGCCACTCCTGTTAGAGTTCACCAAATACAGGAAGATGTGATACGTGTCTATCAGCTATTCATTCTAGCTGCACTGCCTTGGCTGTCATACCTTAGATGCCAATATACCACAGTGAGTTTTGCAAAAGCTAACTTTCCCCCCATAAGTCTAATTAACCCATGGGGCCAACATTGCGGATCCCATTTTAACCTCAAAGGTTTGAAATTAGAGCCTCGAAAATTTCCCCCCTCTCCCAATCTCCAACTTGATTAGTCTCCCATAAAAAGCCAAAGGATTCATGATAAAAGAATAATCCAAAAGATAAATTATCTTGCTCAACTATAAAAGGTTAATTGAGATGAAAACAGAGAGGTCATTTAACAATCTGTCTCTAAAAGACCAAATGTCATTTTAGGAGCAACCCATTTTGCAGCCGCGTAAGGAAGACCCAGCGAAGGGATATAGTTCCTTTTTCCGTGTGGGTATTTGGACGAAAGATCCAGCATTCCTTTAACACGGATTCATTTTTCTCTGGCTGGCAACATCTCCAGGTGTGGAAGGACCAGAACAGCACAGGCCAGTGGTTTTCACTTTACCGGTTTTCCTTTAAATAAAACTGTTGGTGTCTTCTTCCTGTGACGGGAATTCGGGATAATGCCTGCCTCTCTGCATTTTCTGGATTGTTTCATTTCATGCCAGATATCTGATATTATTCAGACACTTGTTTTGTTATTTAAAATGGGATAGTAGCATGCCAAAGTTTTTCCCCCACAAGTCAGCAGAATTAATAGCTTTGCTCAAGGGATGTTAAATAGCAGAGTACCTCACTGCTATAAGGATTTATTACTTTTTTACTATTCTGAGGGTTTTTTTTTTTTTAACTTAACAGGGTGCTAAATATAAGAGCTCTACACATTTGACTCAGATCACCACCAGGGCTGGCCTGTTTGTGGAAGCCAGAGGCCCTGTAAGATGAACCCTCTCACACCAGGAGCTTAGACTTCCTGCTACAGCCATTTCTGAAAGCATTAGTAAAAATCGTGAGAGATCCATCCTTCCTTCCTTCCTTCCTTCCTTCCTTCCTTCCTTCCTTCCTTCCTTCCTTCCGTGTGTGCTTACCTGAGGATATTTTTTTCCATTGGGAGGGAGGGGAAAGAGATAGAGACATCGATGTCAGAGACACATCGATGGGTTGCCTCCTGCAATGCGCCCTGACCGGGGGGCTAGGGATCAAAGTTGCAACCCAGGTATGTGCCCTTAACTGGGAATCAAACCCTCAACCTTTGGTGCATGGACCAGTGTTATGACCACTAAACCACACCAATCGGGGCAAAGCCCTAAGAGCATTTCAAACCAGTTCTGCCTGGAGACTGACAGCAGCATCACCAGTTTTCAAAGGACACCTGCCAGGTCTGGCTGCCATCACTGGCACAGAGGAGTAACCATATTTCCCCAAAAGACGCAGTTCTTCTGTCACTCCCCCCTCCCATTCTCCAAACAAACACCCCCCCCCCAAATAAAAGGGACTTACCCTACTATTACTATAACAAAATCCAGTAAATTCCATCCATTCCTAACATAAGCATTAGGATGCAGCAATAATCCATAAGCTATAATCTTCAAAAATGTCTCGACTGTAAAAATAATCAGGAAGGCATATTCTACTTTTTCCTGTGGAGAAAAACAAAGAAAAGAGAGAGGGGGAGGAGAAGGAGAAAAATATTTTTAAAATACAGATCAAAATATTAGAATTAATTTCCAAGCATTTTTCTCCAAGTCAAGTTTTCATCACGAGAAATGGAACCATTAACACTGCACCTGAGCAGGAAGGCATTTTCCTTCTAACACTGACTGCCTCGTAAGCAGCTGAGCACAGCCCTCTTTTCACCGGGGGCTGCATGCCTGCATTCTGCCACCTGCCCGGATGCATGTGCAGTGAGAGTGCGAGGACATAAGAGGCATGCGTGTTGTTTGCACACATTTGCAAAACGCAGCATGTTTTCCTCCGGAGGCTGCCAAACCGGGCCCAGGAAAGCATGAGGGTGCAGCAGCGCTTCCAGCGGCAGCTCTGAACAAAACGTCCTGCGGGAGAGAGGAAGGGGTGTCTGCTTTGACCCTCTCTTGATCTTGGGTGTGTATCAGGGTCAGCTTTGTCACTGAGCAGCAAGGTGACCCTGGCAAAGCCCCGCTTCTCCGCTGGACCTAAGTTTCCTCAGCCGCACGCACAGTCACGGGGGTGAATTCGGGATGGAAAGGCCGTGGTCTGCTAATTGGCATGCCCCCTTTCTGGGATGACCTGCTGAGTGGCCACCACGCATGTCCCCGGGCCAGGCTCAACCTTCTCCTCTCAGCAGTCACTCCCACACGACTGCCACAGACCCCCGAGACTCCGTCCCTGGGCTCCGTGGCTCTTAGAACCTCCCCAGTCCCAACTCCTGCATCTCCGTGTGTACAGAAAAACACACCCATCGGCCTAAAAATGTTGCCTTTTCCCTCTTTTATAAAGGTTTTCTTTATACAACTTCAGCTTTCCTAGAAATATGGTCCTACCGAGATGGGTGTGATTCATTTTACAAGAGGCAATCCCCGGTAAGTAGTAATGAAGTGAGAAATCCTCAGGAACGAAACTCTTCCCTGTGGGCCACAACGTCCTCTACGGATATGAATTCCACGCTGCGGGACCTGAGGAAGGTCACCAAGGTCAGGACAATGAAGCCAGGAATTCACTTACTAAGATGCCTCGTGCACCAGGTCAAGTCAGCCTGGCCCAGGAAACACTTGGTGAGCAACTCTTCTGCTTGGCGGCCCCATCCCCGGAGCCAGGTGAACAAAGTCTCCTCTGTGGTCCCCAGCTTTGAAAGGCTTAGCCTGGGGGGGGGGTACAGGGGGACACAGGGGGGCAGTTTCTAACATGCACACAGAGACAGTCCCAAAAGAGGTACGTGACAAAGAGCAAGTCTGCATCATCAGCCCTCTGATAAGGCCAAAGGGTCCATCCGCTCCTCCCCTGCAAGGCCTCTGCTTTGTCATACGTATATGACGGCTCTTTGGCGCAGCCACCCTGGGCTCGAGCATCTGCCACCAGGGATACCCCTCTTTGCTGGCCAGTCCCCAGCTGAACTTCTGCGTGTCTTCTCATGGCACCCTTCCTCTTTGCCACCAACCACTACAGTGCCCTAAGCCTTCACCCCTCATTCCCAACTCCCCACTGGTTCTGCCAGTTTATCAGGTCTCCCTTCCTGGTCCCTGCCATTCCTATGCTGCCCTCAAAGTGCCCTTGATCCTCAGCACACCATCATGGCAGCCTACTTAATTTTTTGTGCAGTGAGTTTGCCAGAGTCAGTGTGCCTTCCATTTTAAAAGCCCAGTTCAATATACAGCCCTATGTTCGCCGCCGTATTATTTACAATAGCCAAGATTTGGAAGCAACCTAGGAATCCATCGGTAGATGAATGGATAAAGAAGATGTGGTATACATATACACAGTGGAATATTACTCAGCAATAAACCAGAATGAAATCTGGCCATTTGCAACAACATGGATGGAGCTAGAAGGTATTATGTTAAGTGAAATAAATCAAACAGAGAGAGACAAATACCTATGATTTCACTTACATGTCAAATCTAAAAAAATATAAAGAAAAATAGACTCATCAAAACAGAGGAGAAAGGTAAAGAGGGTGGGGGATAATTGACGATGGAAGGAAACTTGACTTGGGGTTGTGGTGAACACACAAAACAATATACAGATAATGTATTATATACAGATAATGTATTATAAGATTGTACCCCTGGAACCTATATCATTTTATTAACAAATATCACCTCAGTAAATCCAAAAAAATAGTAAAAGTAAATAAAAAAGAGAACAAACTGATAGCTGCCAGAAAGTGGGGGGGACGGGACAGGAGATGGGAGGAAGGAGGAGGATGAGAGGAAGATGGGGGAATGGGAGGAAGATGGGGGAATGGGAGGAAGAGGTGAAGGGTAGTAAGAGCCTGAGCTTCCAGTTATAACATCCACATGCTGCAGTCTGTAATATACAGCACCGGGAATATAGTCAATAACATCGTAATAACTTTGCCCGGTGACAGAAGGGTGCTAGGCTTACAGGGGTGATCACAGTGTAAAGTATATAAACGTCAAATCGCTATGATGTACGTCTGAAACTAATATAATGTTGTATGCCAATTATACCTTAATAAAAAAATAAATAAACATTTTTTAAAGCCTCTCGCCTCCACAGCCTCCAGACCTTCAAAAAAGAAAAAAAAAAGCAGGCCCTGTCCTGGGGGTCCCTCATCCCATGCACCCCAGCCCCTCCTCCAGGCAGTGGAGAGCTTTCCTGGCTGTGGCCTCACCGCCTCCCCCAGTCCAGGCGGAGGTGAGCAGGTTGCAAAATGCTTCCAGAGCAGCAGCAGGCACACAGACCCCCACGGCCGCTGGTTCCTCTCCGTGCTCCCTGTAAGCTCCCATGAACACCCGCTCCTCTTCCCGAGCACTGCCCTGTCCCCGAGCGGGGGGCTGCCACGGGAGGGGCCTTCACACCCCTGAGGATGTTCTGAGGGGCAGGGGTCCACTTTGCTATTGGGTGGGGGAGGAGACATCCAGGAGGGCTCCCGTGAGGCAGTGGAGGAAGAGCTATATTCTGTTTTAACCAGAAGCAACCATCCCTGAAAATAGCGATCCGCCGTGCTGAAATTAGACCCTGGCCACCAAATGTGGATCGTCAATATGTTTTGGAGACTTGGAGTTCTAAGGGAACAGGATAAGCTGAAAGCAGCACACGCTGATTTTACAATTTCGCTCCCCCTTTCATCCCTTCTGCGTTATTTACTAGGCTGGACTGGGGGAGGAAGCTTTCGCTGCCATCAATATTCAGAGCAGTTACATGCCTACGTCAACACCGTGCTATGCTGTAGAGCAGAAAAACAAGGCCAGGAACAGCGAGTACACCTATCAACCCTGCTTGTTTTTCCTCCTCGCCTTTCATTTATAAGTGATTTTGCCACAATAATGCACGGCCCATTAGTATAACTGGATTGTTGAGGGCTCTTTTATCCCCCCCTCTTGTCCTCTTCTCTTTCCTTTTTAAAGAATTTGGTTTCTCTTTCCAGAATCCTCAGTGCATGACTGGATGGAACTGACTCTAAGAAATACAACTTGGCCAAAACCGGTTTGGCTCAGTGGCTAGAGCGTCAGTCTGTGGACGGAAGGGTCCCAGGTTCGATTCCGGTCAAGGGCATGCACCTTGGTTGCGTGCACATCCCCAGTAGGGGGTGTGTAAGAGGCAGCTGATCGATGATTCTCTCTCATCGATGTTTCTAACTCTCTATCCCTCTGTCTTCCTCTCTGTAAAAATTCAATAAAATATTTTTTTTTAAAAAAAAGAAAGAAATACAACTTGCTTTAATGTGATGCTTTATCACAGCAGCGCTGCCATAAGCCAACTCAACACCAGCCTAGAGAGCAAGGCAGACCCCCTGCCTAGAAGCCAGTGTCAACCTGGTCCCCAGTCCTGCTGTTAAAGAGGACTCCCACGAAACAAATGCCCCTCCACGTTAAGCAAATGTCGTGTGAAAAACATCTTACAAAACAACAATTATGAGAAGGGGAGGTCATATACTTCACACACACACACACACACACACACACACACACTTGCTCATTTGAGGAAAACATGTTGAGTTAGTCATGTGAAAAAGAAGCCGGACTCCTAATGGGGGAGGCAGGAGTGGGCACAGAGCTGAGGGGCTGGTGAGGTCTGAGGAGAAGGCATGGAGTCTGTCGAGGATGGAGGAGAGCACGGCAGAAGCACCAGCAGCAAGGAGGAAGGAACGGGCTGAAAGAGTAGGCAAGTTCAACCCTCCAGAAGTGGACGTGAACCGAGGTGTCCCAGGGCTGGGCTGCCCCTTAAAGTCCTATCCCAGGCTAACCAAAGAGAGTAAATGATCCCTGCACCTCAATGTCTCTGCATTCGCCAGGCAGAGTCACGTGGCAGGGGATCCTGGGTGAGCAGAGCCAGTCAAACCCCCTTTTAAGAAACCACCAGCCCGGCCAGTGTGGCTCAGTTGGCTGAACATCACCCCATGCACCAGGAGGTCGCTGGTCTCATTCCCAGTCAGGGCACATGCCCGTGTTGCCGGCTCCATTCCCAATAGAGGGTGTGTCGGAGGCAGCTGCAGCCCATCGATGTCTCTCTCATCGATGTTTCTCTCTCTCCCCCTCTCCCTTCCTCTCTCTGAAAATCAATAAAAACATGTTTTATTAAAAAGCTAGTAGCTGCCAAAACCGGTTTGGCTCAGTCGTAGAGTGTCGGTCTGCGGACTGGAAGGTCCCGGGTTCGATTCCGGTCAAGGGCATGTACATTGGTTGCGGGCACATGCCCGGTGGGGGGTGTGCAGGAGGCGGCTGGTCGATGTTTCTCTCTCGTCGACGTTTCTAGCTCTCTATCTCTCTCCCTTCCTTTCTGTAAAATATCAATAAAATATTTTTTTTTAAAAAGGCTAGTAGCTAATAAAAAAAAAAGAAACCACCAATTCCTCTTAATCAGAGATCCATCTATCTATCTATGAATGAAAGCCCCTCCTGAGACTTCGAGCCACCAAAGAAATAAAGTCTCCAAATTTAATTCTGAAACCCGAGTTATTTTCTTTAAACATCGACGTTTCACCAAACAGTAGAGGCTCTGCCAACAGTCTCTAAACCACTTACCTCTGCACAGAACCTTGAGAAACAGAAGCTACAACTGGCCGGGAGTGGGAGGGGCCAGGACCCTCAATGGGGCTGCGCTGGTGCTTGTTTGATCCAGGCGGATGCTTGCCCGCCTCCGTGCCTCTGCCCACCCTGCTTGCCCCCCACAGTGTGCCTCCCAGATATGGAGCCCCGCCCCCTCTCAGTGAGCACACAGCAACGACACAGGCCCACAGCCAGCCCAGCACTGCTGACTGGAAGGAACGCCCAGCTCGGAGTCACACATAATACCCGTTTTCTACTAGCCCGGCTCAGGTCTGCTCCCCGGCCCCTCTTTCTAGAATGGTTTCCCGCATCCTGCTTTCACTGGGCTAAGTTCTACTCTTCCTTCAAGGCTCAGCAAAAATGACACGCTTTCCCAGCGAAACCCCTGCTGACCTCCCAGACAAAATCGGGGCCTGCAGTTAGGTGCTGTCAAAACTCCTTACACTTCTTCATAAGTTTATTTGCAAATTTTAAATTCTTTAAAAATTATCTCTTTAGTATCCCAATCAGTGATAATTTCTCTAAGGTCAGAGGCCATTTCTGTTTCATGCATCATTGTATTTCCAAGGCCTGTCATAAAAATATATATACGCATGTTTACAAACGAATAAATAGGCAAAATGAGAGGTTTCGACCAAACACGACTCCACGTCTCTTCCTGCTAAGGAGTTCCATAATTATGTTAGTCTGCTCAGGCTGCCATAACAACATAACCATCAACAAGGTGGCTTAACAACAAATTTATTTCTCACAGTTCTGGAGCTAGAGGGTCCAAGGTCAAGGTGCCGGCTGATCTGGTGTCTGGTGAGAGCTCCCTGGCTCACAGGGGGCTGACTTCTCACTGTGTCCTCATCTGGCCTTTGCCTGGTACATGTGTGCGTAAAGAGAATGAGAGAGAGAGACCCCTCTCTTCACCTCTTCTTCGAAGGGCACTAATCCCATCATGAGGGCCCCACCCTAATTCCCTCTGAAAAGCCCCGTCTCTAAATGCCAACATGTGGGGGGGTGAGGCTTCCACATACAAATCTGGGGGGGGGGGCAAACATTCAGTCCGTAGCAGTAACACGAGGGGCCCATGGCTTTGCCCTGTTTTGAGAAATCGTCCCAAGTGTCAGGGAAAAGCCTCTGAGTACAGCCGTCCTGTTCCCTAACCTCAGCCCCATCCAGTGAGTGAGGAGGATGCACACAGGCAAGGCAGTGAGGATGAGGAGCTGCCCAGAGATGGGGAGCACGGGGAACGGGGAGCAGGCGGGAGGGGGCTGGGCGAGGCTGAGTGGACCGTCCGAGGAAGGCCATGAAAGGCCCCCGGGGGCCGGGCCGCAGGGCGTGACCTCCGTCTCTCGGCTGTAGGAGGAGCAGGCAGCACAGACAAGTTCTTCCCACTATAAGACGATGATTCCCCGGGCCCGGATGAGCAAAGCCCCGGCGCAGGTGGTGGCTAGAGGTTCTGTGGGGCTGGACACCCTGGAAGACACCCACCCAGGAGCCGCAGCTGTTTTGTCAAGCGGCCGGGTCACATCCAGGCCAGGCTTGCTGAGAGACATGCGCAAGGAGGCGACTGGGGAGCCACAGAGCTGCTGTCACAGGGTCTCCGTAAGCCATTCCATCTCCGGCGAAATCTGGGGGCGAACCACAGGAGGGTGACCAGCGGGTGGCCTCGGCTCCGAGCGGGGATGGCAGCCCGGGTCGTTTTTCTCTCTGCAGGTATTAATGAAGCGTGTGCTTAGCGGGCCCCCAGTGGGTACTTTCACGCCGTCGCTACATGAAGAAGCTGGCTAGAACAGTCAGCCTGCCTTTGGCTCTCTTCCCCCTTGGTTTAAAAGTATAAACTTCAGATGACATTTGTGTCCCGAGTCCAATTCTAGTCTGTCGGCTGGGTCACCCACCCCTGGCTGAGTCACTTACCCTTTCTGCTTCCCTATAAAGCAAGGGTAGCCCCCCCACCCACCAGGCTGCAGTGAAAATCGGGTGAAATGAAAGGGGGGAAAGCTCTACCATCGGCCAAACCGGGCACGGTCACAGGTTGCCCGGAGCCTGGGATGGAGCGGGAGGAGCGGACGGCTCTCAGCCTGAGAGGGAAAACTGGAAACTCTCTGAAGATGTGTCTCCTGAAACCCCCTAACAGTCCAGTGGCCCCATCACCACCCAGGGGGGAAGGGCCACGGCCCAGGATGCCATCAGGAGGTACTGGGAGGATCTGGAGGAGGCCAGCGGGGTGGCCTGGCTGGCACCACGGAGACCAGCTTCAGGGACAGCCGGTGGGTGGGAGGAGGGCAGCACCCCGCCTGGGCACAGGAGGCCGAGGTGGCCCACTCGCTCACCTGCTCAGCAGAGGCCTCTGCTGCTTTGCTGCCGAGAACAAAACAAGCCGCTTTGGTGGGGTGGTTAGTTCCAGCTCTGGCCCCCCAGAAAAACTACCCAGGTGATAGCACCCTGCTCTTCCCCCAAGAATTGCTTCTTTCCTACTCTCGGTCCTGGGGCTGCAGGGGTCAGCACGTGGCCCAGGTTACTCGTTCAGGGATAGGTGTGTTACCTAGCGCATGTCTACCAGGTCCAATTCGAGCTAGTCCTGGGGTTTTCACTTCAGCAACTAGGCAAGACATACCGTCAATGGCTGGACGTAGCTCTGAGATACAGAGCCAGAAAATGGGGAGAGGCAAGCATCTGGCTCTGAAGCCTTTGTTTGAGCACCTGGTCAAGCTAAGCCTGAAACTAAAATTCTCCCCTTTACCTTGGGCTATTCGACTGCGGAATCCAATAAATGGAGACATAGCTTGGGTTTGGGCTTTTGACCAATTACCGTATTTGCCAGCGTATAAGACGATTTTTTGGCCCTGAAAAATATGTCTCCAAGTGGGGGGTAGTCTTATACAGCGAGTATATAACAAACTCTGTATTTTGAGTGGAAATGTTAGGGGGTCGTCTTATACGCCCAGTCTCTTATACGCCGGCAAATACGGTATTTTTCAGGGCCAAAAAATCGTCTTATACGCCGGCAAATACGGTACATACAAAAGGGTCCTCGCTAACAAATACCCGGGTCCTACAAGCTCACTCTGCTTCTCTGAACGTTTTGAAGCATCGGAGAGAACCTTCAGCAGCTCCTCCTCTCTCTCAAGAGATTCAGCCCCTCTGTGATTCCTTCTGCCCCACAGGCTTATGGGTGGCTCTCTATGCAAAGGACCCAAGCGCCCAACCAGCCGGGTTTCTCTGGGAATTCATCTAGAAGACTCAGCTTTCTAAATTGCCTCCTTCAACCTCATTCATTCTCTGTCTTCAGTTCCAACTGGTTTCCTACCCGTTACACCCTCCTGTAAACTCGATGCCGGGGACTTGCCTTGCTTCCCACCCTACCCATCCTGGGGCATGCACTCCCAGTTCCCTTGCAGTAGCTGCCGTGTACGGTTGGCAGCCGTGCCCTTCCTCACCCAGCTTCAATGTCAAGGCATGCCCACCTCCACCCCAGCTTGCGTGGCGGTTCAGACACCCCACTTCGGTTTAATTCAACGCCATCCACGGGGCGTCTACCCCCTGCCAGCTGCAGTCCTGAGCGCTGGGTTTTCAAAGATGGCTAAGACGTTGTCCGCGCCCTGAAGGGGGGCATCAGGTGCATATGTAAAACTTCCAAAGTAGACACTAATCGAAGCCAAAGCGGGAATGCCGGGGAGAAGGGGGAGGGGGAACGGAGCCCTTGGTTGTATCTGGAGCGTTTGGGAGAACTTCCTAAAAAGCACAGGACCGTGACACGTCTAAATTCCTCCATCTGGCATCCCCGAGGACCTCTGCAATCTGTCTGTGCTCTACATACTGACAACCCCACCACGTGCAGGCCCCGCTCCACCTCATCCCCCCCCCCTTGCCTTCTCCACGGCTCCCTCGGCTCCCACCCGCCAGTTCCCATAACCCCCTGGCCACACGTGAGACCCACTAGAGCCCCCCCGTGTTGTGTCTGCTCTGCCCCGTGACGAAAGCACTGCTCTCTGTTTTCTAAAACCCTGCTCCACCCTTCCAGGGAATTTTATCTCCTCGGAGACTACTCTGCCCCCTCTTGCAAGCCCGATGCCTTCATCAGGGAAGACAAATGTCTGCCACGTGCCTGCTGCCTCTGCGCCCGCCCGGGGACCCGGCAGCCGACATCACTCACCCGTCATCGCTGGCACCCCTCCCACGGCAGCCCACCGCAGCTCCCCCCGGTGCCCGGGCGAGCATCACCGCTCACTGGAGTGGGCGCATGAGCCAGAACACGTTGCTGCCCCGGAGTTGAGAGCTGTGCCACGGGTCTGGCATCCAATCAGGAAGGTGAACCATAACAAACACTTAAGCACCAACCCTGTTCAAGGCCATGGACTAGGGCAGAGACGGGCTCGGCATTGCCCTGTTTCAGGAGCCCCTGTCTCCTGGGAAGGTGGGCCTATTACATGCGCCGTCATGTGTGAGGCAGGCACCACCGTATCTCCCTCTGCAGGATCCTCTCACCGTCCCAACCCGAGAACCGAGCATGCAGCCTCAGTAAGTACCAAGATGGCATCAGCCACACACACAAAAAAACGGACAAACAGAGCTATTATTCCAAGGCCGCATGTCCAAGCGTCTGAGCCAAGACCCTGTCACTGTCGGGAACCCTAACGCAGTTCCAACACGCAGCCGGGGTTCCTCTTGCCCTCTCCGGGTTGGAGTTGCAGTCTGCTTTCTTTCCGACCAGCGTCAGGCGCTCCATCCTGTCCTGACAGCTCAGGTCAAGGTTGAGCGCCGTGGGAGTACGCGCCCTGCTGCGGCTGACCGAGCGCCTCGCTGCCTCCCCGCCTCCCCACGACCTGTGGGGCCTGGCTCGTTGGGACAACTGCCAAACCCCCATCATTTCAGAGGAGAGGCCTGTTCTTGGCATTGGTTCGTTCTAATGACACAAGCCAAAGCTCCACCAGGTCCGTCTCCTTGGCTGAAGAGAAATGAGCAAACATTTCAAAATGGCAGGAAATGAGCACGTTTAAAACCAAACATTTCGTTTCGACAAGAAAACGGCCATTCCGTTCCTTCCGTGAACGCGGCTGGAGGAAAGCCTTTCAGAACGGTATACAGTTTCACGCCCTGACCTGTGAATCATAAGACAATCTCACCCCATTCCCCGTACACGTGCACCTCAGACACAGCCCTTGGGCGAAAGCAACTTCCCAGCATCTCAATTCCACCGACCTCCAAGCGACAGAGTAAGACAGGCAGAGAAGGGATCACTGTTTGCATTCACCTAGACCAGCCGTGGGCAAACTATGGCCTGAGGGCCGGATCCAGTCCATTCAGCTGTTCTATCCGGCCCTCGGAGTCAAAAGAGCAGAGGGTTCTCTTGTTCTCCCCTCCGCTCCTTCACCAGCAGCCCAAGATGAGAGTGCCAGCATGGTCAGGTTGCTTTTGTTCCGGCCCTCCGGTCCAGTGTAAGAACCCATTGTGGCCCTCGAGTCAAAAAGTTTGCCCACCCCTGACCTAGACAGTCACAGGCTCTAAGTTACTCCCTGTCATGGTCAATGGGAAGAGGCCTGACCACACCTACCTGGTGGGGAGCCACACCTCCCCTGCCTGTCAGATCCCGCCTGGCCTTTGTGCTTTTCCACCTGCCACACCACAGTGACCTCAGCCTCGGGTCACCTAGGCCCCTTCCACCGGGCAACCTGAGCTGCACCTGGCAGGTCACAGCTGCTGACGGCAGGAGAGGTACCTTCAGCACCTGGTCAAGCTAAGCCTGAAGCTGGGGCTCAGCCTGGCGGTGGGGCTCAGGAACACGTCCACCACCTACAGGAGGCCTGGCTCTGCCGCTGACTGGCTTTGCGGACTCAGACAAGTGACTGCACGTTCTCCCTGCAGCTTCTTCATCACAAGATGAGCAGGTGCCCGGGTTTGCTGTTGAGCGAAAATGAGGCAAACACGGCTAAACACATGCTCCAATGAGCCCAGGTCTGCGTGCAGCACGCTCCCAGGCCGGGGGTTCGTTTCACTGTTGTGTCTTTGTAACGAGCCCTGAATAGCACTGGCCGCCACCCAAAAACAGCACAGGGCCTGCACGGAGCAACTGCTAACCACCCCCTAAACCGGCGCGGGGACAACGGCCCACTCCCTGCCGGCCCCAGGTCTGCAAGCTCCCAGGCAGCCTGCCCCTCAGGGGCCTGTGGTCAGCACTGCTGCCCTCGGAGGGAGGGAAACGCTCCTTCTACACCTGCTCCCGCCCCCCGGCCTGTCCAGCGGTCTGCCTGGGCTATCGCAGACAGGCGGGGGGTGAGCCAGGGCCCAGCCCCCAGCCCCCGTGGTACCTGCCCCTTCACTGCGGACAGAAAGGGGAGGACTGGGGTCCCGGGGGAGCCGGCGGCACTCAGCTCCCCCGTGGTTACTCCACCATAAAATCCACTTTGGGGGGTGAACAGCCCTCGTTCACAGCCCCCGATTTCCAGCGGATGTGCTGACAGAATAGGAACGTGGATATCCCTACATATATTTACGAATCGAAGTTTGAATACACCAAGCGTGAGGTCTATAACCTGAGATGAAGTGTTTGCTGCATTTACTCAGACTAATCCCCTGAGGGTAGTTTGCCTTTGCTTTCGTGTTAGAATGTAAAATGAAGTTAAAACTCGGGCACCGCCCGGGTGTGGCCCTGAAGTGGAAATCGATGCCCAAGCCAGTGACTGAGCTGGCAGAGTCTCCGCAGACCCGCTCCGAGCCGGGGAGGGTCACAGCGGTGGCCTGGTCCTGCCAGTCAAACCTCTGCCGACCCACCCGGGTCTCCCACAGCAATTCCATCCCCAGGGGAACCGTGGCTCCAGAGCCTCTGTTTGTTCAGGTGGCTAAGGCTGGTTAGTAATCCCCACTGTTCTTTTTTAAGTAAGTTTTTATTTAGTACCTAACTCGTCCCCCCAAAAAAGAACTCTACGCAGCAAGAACATCAGAATGTGAAGCAGTTAAGAAAGGGGATGCTCTATGGCTGTTGAAGAGAAGGCAGCAGACCTGTGCTGAGGGCAGGGAAGGATACATTACCACAGGGTCGGTATGAATAATATGAATAAGCAAATAATATGACCCCCTGATGAGCGAAAAGATCTCTTAATAATCCAGTATGCAGTGCAGGCTCCTCAAAGGGAGGAGGCTTGCCGGTGAGGGAAAGGTAAAGGATAGGCTTTCTATCTCTCCTTTGGGGGATTTCTGATTTGTGTAAGCTTTTCTCCTTGCCTATCTTTCATGAAAGTCATATGAGACTCTAAATATTTAGAAAAATGTTAAGAAAAATAAATACATTACCAAGGGAAAGAAAATGAAACAGGAATAAGACCATTTACAAAGATGTATACTCGGTAGACATATTTTATTACTATGTCTCTGCAATGTCTAACAGCTAATGGGGGAGAAGGAAATCAGATCAGTGACACAAGTCACCTCATCTTTTATTTCTCTGCACAGAAACATAATTCTCCAAAGGATTTGCAGAGAGAGAGAGAGAGACAAATCAGCTGACAATATGAAGTGAGCACCCATTATATGAGGGGGAATAATAGTTGGTATTTGTCTTTATGAAATGTATACTGTAATGGAAGAGAGAGGACTTTTTAATGGAATACATACGACGTTAATTTTGTGGTTTATATCCACCAATTTTTGGGAAATAAAATAAAATGGAAAATTATCAGAATGCATAGAAAATGTCGGAATTTATGAAGTATTTTTTCATCAGACTCATGTTTTAATGACATATACATATGTGTTTCTGAGTTGCAATGTTAAAGGTATCTACTACTGATGGCCAAGGTGAAGAAAGTTGAAAACCACAGCCAATATCTGAGCTCACAGTGGACCCACAGTGGGCACAAATATCTACTCTCTTTCTCTCATGCTCACTCATGCACACTCTCTGCCCCCACTCATATGTCCACAAAACCCAAGGAACAAACCTAAGAGGAAGAGCCAACCCAGGAAGTGACGGGCGTGGAGTCCATTTCCTCTGGGGTTTCTAGAGGAGGCACCGAAGCTCCAGGTGAGGAGACAGGGTAGGGCCAGGGCTGGGCAGTGAGTTCCCTGCCCGTCCTAGGAGGTCACCTGGGCCACCTTGGGAGTCGGCACTTTCTAGGGTCATTCATCTGGAGAGGGAGGAGAGGGAGGAGAGCAAGGCAGGCCAGCCAAGATGGGAGTTTCCATGGAAGGAAGATGACCTGTTTGCAGGGCGGCACCGAAGGCAGAAGGGAGCACGGGAGGAGAAGAGCACCAACCAAAGGCCTGGAGTGCCCACAGAGAAGGCGCTCAGTCCAGAGACTGGCAGCACTGTCCTCTAGCAGATGGAGAAAGTGAGCCCCAGGTGTTAGGGCAGCGCCAGCACAGGGGGCATCTGGAGGCGGGGAAAGCAGCCTGGACCCCTGGGAGCTGGGCATGGAAAAGCAATGTGCCACAGCCCCCTCCCCCATCCCATCCTCCCTGATCCACCTGGAGTCCGCTTGCTCTGGGAATGGCTCATAAACATTCCAGGGCAGGAAGCAAACTGGCACCCCCACTGGGCCAGCGGGTCAGAGAGAAGCAGAGCGGGGAACATGAAGACCTGGGTTACGGGTCCCCACCTGGGACCGGAGCATGCAGGCCCAGAGGGTCCACGGAGGCTGCGTCCTCTGGCAGGCACAAACACAGCTTTGCTGGGGACAGGGCGGTCAGTGAAGGGCCGTCTAATTCACCAGGAGCTACCAGGGGCAGAAGGGGTTCC
Source organism: Vespertilio murinus (assembly GCA_963924515.1). Taxonomy (NCBI): domain Eukaryota; kingdom Metazoa; phylum Chordata; class Mammalia; order Chiroptera; family Vespertilionidae; genus Vespertilio; species Vespertilio murinus. The sequence continues at coordinate 38,807,632 of OZ004715.1, read as the reverse complement.
TCTTACCCCTGCGGAAGGGAGTCAGCTAGGGTAGAAAGCTCTCAGCCGGGCAGGCTCTGCAGCGCCGAGGCTGTCATGTTCGAGCATGTTTCTTCACGGTGAAGCCAGCTCCCAAAAGAATGCTCTTTCAAGGAAGCCCAGATGGTGGGTGAAGACGAGCATGTTCCAATCCTGGTTCTGCCCTGGCCCCAGACGCGAATATGAGAGGTGAGACCCTCAAGCGGCACCTCCTCACGCTCTCAATGGGGACACCACACCCACCTCCGGGGATTAAGAGGAAAGGCCTGGCACGTGGTCTGCCCTCTGCCAGCAGCTGTGCCGTGACTGCCCCACAGGAGGGTCCCCCAGCCCCGGGTGGGGGTTCTGAATTGAGGCCTGAAGTGGAAATCAATACACAAGTCAATGACTGAGCAGATGGAGTCTCCGCAGATGGGGACCTCCTGTCAATCAGGGGTGAGGTTCCAGGAAGTTGAGAAATCATCCGACTCCACTTCACTGGACGTTGCCACAATGCTGGGGTCCAAAGGGGCACACCAAGCACCGCCCCCCCCCCCTGCCCCGACACCCCATGTTTATATCCTATGACAAAACACAGTGTTGAAGGCTCGGAAAGACACAGGAAAGATCATCAGCAAGCGAGCAACTTGCAATCACAACCACTAAGTCCCGTCTGGCTAGCTGAAGCCCAAAACCGCCTGCAGCCCGTTCATTCTGCACAGATGCCTTCTTAATGGTTTCATGATCACTGAGATCAATCATCATTTTAATAATGATTAGTGTTGAAAACGCAACAGGCTCAATCATAACTGCCTCAATTCAAAATTCATTAACACTGTGACCAGCTGAAAACATTACACTGGAGCGCTGTGCCCCGTAGATGTCCCTCCGAGGAACGCTGGCCAGCTGCCGCACGCCCAGCCTCCGCCCCGTAAGCTGCCTCTGCAGGTCAGGACGGAGTGCTTTCCACCGCCACCTCCCGCTGAACTTGGGGCTCAGGCACACTCACCCCCTCAGGATAGCTGAGACATCTGAACATGAAAGCCCATGAAGCGTAAACAGGGAAACAGATGCTATTTTCTAAATATCTAGGTACATTCTTTATAAAGCATCCTGGTGAGTTAGGATAAAATAGAGCAAACAAATACAGGTTTTCCTTTAATTACAGTATTATGCTGGTGAATCAGACCTCAAAGGTCTGGAAATTACTATTTTCTATAGCTTGTGATTCTGCTCAAATGTCGAATAAAACATAACCAAAAAAAAATCCAAATCCTGAACAAGTAGTTTAGCTGTAACATCCAGGCTTGCCTCCCTCTCCTCACCGCCCCCTCCCCCCCCCCCCCCCCAGCCCAGACACATGAGCGTGCAGAGAGAGACAAAGACGTGAGATAAGATGAACCCTCATTGGAGCAAGTGAAAGGTAGAGAGAGGGGCTCGAAACACAAGTGGCTATGTCACCTGGGCAGGGCCTACACACCATTGGTCTGCCACCATTGTTTTTGTTTGTTGCTGATCCTCACCTGACGCTATTTTTTCCCACTGATTTTTAGAGAAAGTGGAAGGGAGGGGAAGAGACAGAGAGAGAAAACATAAATGTGAGAGAGACACATCTACTGGTTGCCTCCCTCATGCACCTAACAGGATCAAGCCTACAACCGAGGTACCGACCCTTGACCAGAATTGAACCCACAGCCCTTCAAGTGCATGGGCCAACATTCAATGTTCCAACCGCTGAGCAAAACCAGATCGGGCTAATTGGCCACTTTTAAACCACCAGCCATCCATGAAGCCAGGAAAAGGAAAACTGAACGCTGGCTGGACGACGGGTTGCCAGTCCTAAGCTGGTTACTCCATGCATTTAGAGTGCGTTTGGGTTTGAAGGTCCCTTGTGGTCCAGCTACACAGCCTTGCGCAGGCATTCATCCCTGAGAGCCTTGCTTTCCTCATCACAGATGAGTGTGGCTGGAAGAATAGTCGAGATCCTGTGCAATGCCCCGAGCATAGTGTGCACACAATGAATGGGCGTGATTATCCTGGGAATTGAGGGTAGAGGTTTAGGCCTTGACCTAATACTGGATAAGGAAGGAATGTAGCTAAACGTTTTGTTGTTGAATTGGACATGGGTGAACTGACAGCAAAAGATAAAGGAAAAACCACAGTAAACTTTCAGAATTGCTTTCAGCTTTCCTCTCATGTATTTTTATTTTATTCTATTTTTAAGTAAAGCACAATTGGAAACTGGGGGTACATAATAGGTGTAGTTTATGTAGGAAAAACAATGGGAGGTCTGGCCAGTAGGTGCACATACTCAAAGGAACCCTTTGGCCCCACTCCAAAAGATTAGCAATGAGTGTTATATGTTCTAGGTCAGAAAAGGCCGGAAGACGTGTTTCTGCCTTTTTCAATGACTCCCCCTGTAACTGATTTTTTTTTTATAATAACCAACTTCTAAGGTCAGATATGAGGGCAGCTGCAGCGGGAAGCCAGGGAGTCCAACCAGGGCTCACTTCGTGCTCAGTTCCAGCATCTGACTACGCTCACCACAAGTTTGTTTCTAGAAACTGCACAGGAGGGTGCAAGTGTATGGTGGGTCAGAAGTGAGCATGTCAGTAAATAGCAGGGCAAGTTGTGATGCACTAGGTAGGATACAAAGTACCCCATCTCCGTACTTGGGCTTGATGCTGGCAAACTTTCCAGAGTTGAATGCTCCGTCACCACCTGTCCTCGTAGTATGCGAGAGCAGGGAAATGCTCATGTGTGCTTGTGTGTGTGTGTGTGTGTGTGTGTGTGTGTGTGTGTGTTGGTAGAGGCAGTATTATGAGCTGGGGCAAAGGGGAAAAGGGAAGGAGGCCATGTATAAGTGAGAAACAGAGAGAGAACACATTTGAGCAAGAAAGGCCCACAGAGCATCACACATGGGACAGGAGGGTGGCAGCCACTGGTGGAAATTCACACCTGGATCGAGCTCCCCAGAAAATCACCCAGGTCCCCGCGGCTCAATCCCAAACCATGGCTTCCTCTCAAAGGTCAAGAAGCCTTTCATTCTCCTTGATAAAGTTCCTGTGTGCAGGTGGAGTGAAGAAGGAAAATAAGGTTCTCTCTCAGAAGTCTACACAGCTGGCCACAGGTGTGAAAAGGTTTTTAGGGGAAGACTGGGAACCCGCCTGCCTCACCTCACGCCCTCGTCCATGCTCAGCTGCAGAAGGCACAGGGTGGTACACAAAGGTGATCGGGCAAGCGTGCTACCTCCGTGGGCTAGATGAGACTCCCCGTGACAACTCAAAACGGGTACGTCTCACTAGACCAGGGTTGGCAAATCATGGACCTCAGGCCAAATCTGGTTCACTGGCCCACTTTTAAGAAAATATTTTTATTGATTTTTAGAGAGAGGAGGGAAAAAAGAGAGAGAGAGATAGATCAATATGCGAGCATCAATCAGCCACCTCCTGCACACCCCCTACCAGGGGCTGAGCCTACAGCCCAAGCATGTGCCCTGACCAGGAATCAAACTGGCACTGACACCCAACCAACTGAGCCACACCAGCTGGGGTGCAATGGTCCAATCTTTGTAACTCAAGTTTTGTTGCAACACAGCGTGCTGACCTGTTTATGTACTCCCTGTGGGAGCTTTTGTACTACACCAGCAGCGTTGAGTGGCTGTGACAAAAACTTAGCAGCCTGCGACGCATAAAATATTTCCTGTCTGGTGCTTACAGGAAAGGTTTGCCGTCCCCGCTCCGGACCCTTGTGCCCAGGAGAGAGGTTCTGCGAGTCCTTCCTCTCTGCTTCCTGTGAGGCGCACAGCGCTGACACCACAGTGGCCACGGAGGCCGCACGCGCACGCACGCCCTATCGCCACGGCCACAGCCTGGCTGGAGGCACAGACGACCACTCGGCAGGCGGCACAAAGCAAACTGCTCCGGCGGGCATCGTTTCCTTAAAGACCTTGAAGGACCTCATTCCCCCTTATCCTCGGAGAAGCTTCCGTTTTTACTCTGCATTTAACTCGAAGTTCCTGCGAGACTATAAAAAAAAATCCACAGCCACTGTGAAAATGAGTTAAAATAATAGTTGCTGCAAGATACTTTAAGTGCGTGGCATTCATCCTGAGAACTGGGTCAGGGAGTGCTGTAATTTGGGCTGTCGGCTCTGATGGGAGCGCGCAGCAGGCCCAGAACAGCGCCTGTCGACTCCCTAAGGTGGGGGGAGGGGGACGGGGACGTGAACACAGCCTTAAATAAGACTTAACCTCCTCCATCCTTCTGCAAGACATTATCCCCGGACTCTGACAAATGGCAGCATCCGAGAGCGCGCAGCAAAGCCGGGAAAAGGCAGCCCCAGATAAAGGGCAGGCTCTGCCTCTGATCCTTCCACGTGTGTGGAGGAAGTACGGTGGCGGCGGGCGTGAGGATCGAGTTTATTTTGTAGTTAGGGAGCTGGCGAGGCGTTTCCTGTCACCCAGGGACCAGAGGCTGGGCCTCCTGCACCTCCTGCCGGAAACGAGGGCTCGGGCCCCGTTTCCTAAGTGGCCAGCCAACAGGGAGGACCAGACACCTCCCCGGCGGGGCTGGCCACGCAGCTGCCACCATCAACAGCCTACCTACCACTGTCGCAGCCCAGGGAGGCTTAAGGAGGCCCCTTCCTAAATCCAGGTGACAAGGGCACAAGAGAACCATAAAGATGGTTGTGCTCGCGACAAGGAAGACCAGCACCTCGTCCCCAGGGTCCCGTCCCCGGGCAGGAAAAGCCAAGTGGCAGGGAAGTCACATTCCACCCACTGGCTGGGAAGGACCTGTGGGCTTCTTGGGAGCCGAGTAGACCCCACAGGGCACTGGGCTTGAGCTGGGGCCTCGCCCCTGGGGACTGGTCACCAGGAGAGGTCAGTCGTCTCAGTGACAGGCTGTGCATTAGGGTCAAAGTGACTGAGCAGAGCCACGTGTCCCAGGCCAGGAAAAGCCTTCCACAGAAGCCCACACAGACTCCCGGGGGGGGTGGGGGGGGGTTCTTACGTGGACACCACCAGATGGAGGGTCTGTCACCTGGTTGGTTTTAGCTGGAAAAGCTGCAAAACCAACTAGGAAGAACCTTCAGTTATGCCCCGCTGGGTAAAATGGTGTATGCCCTTTCACGCGATTCCTCCTCCCTTTCCTCAAAATAAGGGCTTTAGAGCTGGTGTGCAGGGGGTGGGGGGAGCACCCCCACAGCAGGTTACAACCCTGAAGTGTAGTCACTGAAAGTGGCTGGGAAGGTGCAGTACCTGCCGGACGTGGGGGTCGGGGGGAGGGGGGAGGTTGAGACACCTCTGCACAGGTGAGCGCAGTGATCCGACACATCAGACCCCTTCCTGTGAAAATGTGGTACCTCTTGGTGAAATACAAATGGGTAATTTGCTCAGAGAGAAGAACAAACCTATCCATCACATAAACCAAGACAGCAGCTGCAGTGAAACCTCCCCCTGCACAGTGACACTTGAGTGTGACTTTCTCATGTTTCACTTTAAAAAAAAAAAAATGGAGGGATTGGCTCGGGGCCTTGGGTCAGGTTACAGGTCTTCCCTCCTTGGGGGTCTTCCTGAGAGCCTCCTCTCTCTTCATGCCACCACTCAGCCTTCCCCATCGACCCTCTTCCTCCCTCTCCCGGCAGGTTCCTCTGTCACCTGCCCTGCCTGCCCCCTTTCCCCTCCTCAGATTGGTTTCAACCACCTGGACCTTCCTGGGGGGACAGGTGGTCCCCAAATACTCAGGCTCCGTCGTGGTTCTAAGCTTGTTTCCAGTTCGGGGCTCGAGAGCAGGCCTTTCTGGAAGCTGGCCATCGGCCTCCACCGTCTCCTCACCCCTGGCCACGAGGGGTACGCACAGGACAGCGCTGACCACCCCAGCCCACCGCGAGGAGGCAGCGAGAGTCCAGCCTGAAACCACCTCCATGAGCCCCCTCTTTTATCAGGAGGAAGACAGGGAGCCCCGGCCCCTTCTGCTCTCAAATTCCACCAGTTCAGTGGGTCTCACCGGCCAGTGTCCAGTTTCTTAGCTAATCTAGAAAAACTTGAAGCAGAACTAGAAACAAAAGTCTTCCTTTCCCTCCGCCCCGATCCAGTCTGAATGTTCTCGCTTGACTCCCCTCTGCTGTGAAGGCAGGGAGCAGAACCAGGTGACACCATGCGTCTCTCTGCACCCAGTGTCCCGAACCCCTGCACACTCCCCCGACAGCAGGGAACCAGTCACCCCACCATATGACTTACTTCCTTAATTTGTCACAAGCTCACAAACAGATTTGAAGGTCACATAGAGATCTGGGTGGTCACAAATTATCTACAGTTTTAGCAAGTTCCTGTGGCTACACATGACACAGCATGGGCACGGATTAGCTAGTGAACACATAAATGAACAGCTGTGTGCCGCCTTTCTAAAGCTGACTGCATTAGAAGTCCAAGCCTGGAGAGGCGGGGTGCTGGAGGAGGGAGGGAAGGACAGGGCTGACACTGAGCACACTCCCACATCCCAGAGCAGCAAACCCTCCTGCAGGATGACTGGTGCCACCAGGGCCCACACAGAGCTGAGGGCGATTAGGAAAGAATTGTCTTGGGCCAAGACCGGTTTGGCTCAGTGGATAGAGCGTTGGCCTGTGGACTGAAAGGTCCTGGGTTCGATTCTGGTCAAGGGCATGTACCATGGTTGCAGGCACATCCCCGGTGGGGAGTGTGTAAGAGGCAGCTGGTTGATGTATCTCTCTCATCGATGTTTTTAACTCTCTATCCCTCTCAATTCCTCTCTGTGTAAAATCAATAAAATATATTAAAAAAATAAAAAATGAAATAAAAAAAATAAAAAAGAATTGTCTTGGGAGATGTGCTGGAGACAAGAGGCACATGTGGGGGCGCAGGAAAACCACAGAGCAGCACATCTGAACCCCCAGCGGGGGAGGGCAGAGACCCAGTGGGACATGGCCAAGGACCCGTTTATAACCGGGTGGCTCTGCCAAATGCAGGGAGGAGGGCAGACCTTGGGGTCCAGCTCACTTGCATCAGCACCAGTGCTGGGACCCGCTGGCTCATGCCCTCCGGGGTCCTCCCAGGCTCTCCCTCAATGCAGGAGGGTGAGGCCCCGAGAGGCGTGGAATGTGGTCTTTCCTGTGTGTGCCCTGCGCTCAGTCTGGTCCGCTGTGCTGAGCTCTGCCGACTGGCAGTGACACAGAGACAAGCTGAGCCTCTTTATTCTGGGCCTCGAACAGTGCGAGAAACACACTAGCCACCGTGAGTCCTTTGCCGACTGACACACTCTTCCCCCATTCCCTCTTCATTTCTTTATAAAAGCATGGCAATTGATCAGCTTTCTTACACCCCTGTTCTATCAAGGCAATTTTCACTGTCACCAGGATGCTGTCGGTTTCTTAGAGTTTCTCAGGGCACCCACAGGGCGTCCATCCCTGCCCCTGTGCAATCCCACTGCCGCCACCTGGACGAGTCCATCCCAGCCTGTCACCTTCCATTTCCAGGGACCGCTCCCACCAAGGCCACAGCTCCAGCACTGAGGGGTTTTTTGTGCGATGGAAATCACTAACACGATGAAGGGCTTGTAGCATAGAGCAGAGTGCCTCCATAGGAGTCCTTCACAAGGCCTGGGAGGTAAACCCCAGGAGAACACACCTTGCAGACAGTGATGAGGGCTGGGCCTGGGTTGGCAGGGAGAGGGAGGGTCAAGGCTGCCACCTGGAAGGGGGACGGGGGTGGGGGTGGGATGGGATGGAGGGGGGAGAGGCTCAGCACAGCTGGGGGAATGGGCCCGGGAAGAAAGGCAGCGTGAACTTGACCAGAAGGGCAGAAGCTCTCCGTTTTTGTTGTTTTCATTATCGCGCAAGAATGCACTAGCCAACGTGCTGACTCTCCCTTCTAGCTTGCCTTTCCTGTGCTTATTATTGCAGAGCTCAGTTCAAAAATTAGGTTCACTGCAAATAAAAATGAGAACAATGTTGCTCTGACTTCATTCCAGAAAAACAAAAAAGGAATGAGTGTTGATCTAATCTCTGTCCTCAGTTCACTCCATGCTTATCTGCAGCGGCTGGTAGCGTCCCCTCCCCACGCAAAGGCTCGCCTGCCCTTGCGAACTCGAACGATGTCTCTGGCGTTTTTTTGTCCGAGGCCCTGAAAGTTCAAATGAACGGCCATTTTGACTCTTGCACGCAACATCCACCATTGCACTGGAAGCGGGTAAAAGACGTCCTTCCACATCTCTGGTTTAAATCTTTGTTGAAACACTAGAACTCTGTCTAGGTCACTGAGTATAATTCAAGTTATTTCGTGAACTCCGAGTCTCCCCGGTCACTGGTTCCCAACCCCCTTCGGTTGGTGTTTTCCAAACTAACAGACAGGGAAAGCAACAATTTTAAAGCTACTCCGCTCCTGAGAAAACACCCACTCTGGATGGTCATGTTCAAGGGCAATAGCAAAGGGGGGGAGAGAATCATAGCGGTGCTGAGAAAATGCACTCAAAGGTAGCCAGGTGATGCAAATGAGGCAGAGGGCGGAAGGGTTCTCCCGAATGTGACAAATCAGCGATACTGCAGAGGCTCCCGCGGTGGGGTTTAATGGAATATTGAAGAAGATAAGCAATATAGCCCTGTGCAACGGGGCAATAAATCACAATTATTTTGCATGCATATTACTGCAATTTGCATCCTCCACTTGAGCAGATCTATTCTAACGTTGTGAGCATTTTCAAACACACAGGAAAGCTAAAAGAATTTCGCAGCGAATACCCATATAGCCACTACCTAAACTCCACAATTAAGATTTTGCCATGAGTGCTTTATCGCCTACCCAGCCACCCCTCAATTCGCCTGCCAATGCATCTTTCTTTTAGATAGCCTCTGTATAATTTGTCCCTAGGCCCTTAAGCATGCCTTTTTACAGTTTTAAAGTGAAACTTACACTTTGAGAAATGCATTATTAACCTTGGGTGTGCTGGCTAATGAGTTTGACAAATGCATGCTCCCCCCACCCCCCATCAAGACAGCCGTACATCACCTTGAAAGTTCTGGTGAGCCTCTTCCCACCCAGTCCCCACCCCACATTCTCTAGAGTCATCCATCCTCTATTTTGATTCTTACCACCAAAGATGAGTTTTGCCTGTCCAAAAACTTGTATAAATGGACTTACTAGGATTTAGTATTCACTCCTTCACTCAGCATAATGATGCTACACATACCACTACATCACGCCCTTTGTTTTTTTTGCTGAGCAGTATTCTATTATTTTATGAAAATATCAGTTTGTTTATCCTTTATCCTAATGATGACACCTATATAGTTTCTAGGATTTTTTAAAATATTATGAATAAAGTCGTTGTAATCATTTGTGTAATCTTTTTTTGTGGGCATGTTTCATTTCTCTCAGATAAATGCCCAGGAATAAAAGTGCTGCGTTACAGGTCTCATAGAAAGCCACCTGAGGTTTTTCCGAGGTGGTGTGCCCCTCACTGGACAGTCCCGCCAACAATGTGTGGGAGTCAGCACCCCCGGCCCCTGCGCTGTGTCTGTGCAGATCCTCCTCCTCACCCTGGACATGCCCTCCTGGCTCCTTCCTCCGTGTCCCGGGCCTGTGCCCCTGCGGCAGAGCATGGGCAGCCCTGCAGGAGGACAGCGTTTCCTCCTCCTCCGGCTCGGAGCCTGCATCTGCTCCCTGCCTCTCAGTTGCCCCAGTCCTCACCGGATGTTAAAGTTCCAAGTATCTCTCAAACAGCAGTGGAATCTTTCAGAAACCACCCTGAGCTAGTCCTTCCAAAAATGTGCAAACACGTTCTTATACAAAACTAGGGTTGCAAATGCTTGGGGGGAGTTCTCAGTTGGAAGAAATGTTCCCACACCACAATGTAAAAAAATTTTGTTTTGGGGGTTTTCTTGTACCTTAAAAAGAGATTTCAGAACCGGGTCCAAGTGGAAGGAATTACAGATCTCAACACCCTTCTCAAAAGAGCCCACTCCCTCCTCCAGGTCCCTCCACACACACACTGCCCGTGGGAAGCCCACTGGCTAGAACACCCCTCCCCGCACCCCTCCCCGCACCCCTCCCCGCACCCCTCCCCACACCCCTCCCCTGCCTGGATTTCTCTGCCTTAATGGGCAGGAAGGATGACCAGGGCCTTTCCAGGGCTGGTACGTGATGATCCTATCATTTCTCTAAGTGCAGTATTTTATTGTGTTCTATGCGCATTGCTATTTAAGTTTTCATACATTTTCCTCGTAGCACTTACAGCAATCTGTAACTATTGTGATGATCCCTTTCCCAGTGAAAAATGCCCTGGTGCCTAAGAGGCTTTTTTGTTTGTTTGTTGTTTGTCACCAAATCACCAACTCCCAGCACGGTGCCAGGCACAAAGCAGACTCCCGGGAACTAACTACTTGCTCAGCGAAGACTGGTGTGTCCTCTGCACCGCGGAGAGACTGTACATCTCTAGAAAGAAGCCACAATTTCCCTTCTCCCCTGTACAGGGCTTTGCACACTGACAAGAGAAGCAGGTCAAACGGGAGCCTCCACTCTAGACTGATGGGCCAGGAGAGCCCGGTAAGAGGATCCTCCGTAGTCCCTCTAACGAACAAGGAAGGAGGTCAAGCTCAGAGGGAGAGGACACCCGACTCGGGAGAGCCGGAGCCCAGTCCTCTGTGAAATGATAGCAATAATAATAATAATGGCCCCCTCCAGCCACCGGGAGCCGGTGAGGCCCGAGGCCGTCAGCACCAGTGCGGGGGACCGGAAAGCACACATCCATCCGGGAATGCTGGTTATCATCCCCAGCACTCACAGTCCCGGGCACATCACCAACGCTTCCCGAGGTTTGCCAAATTAAGTAATCCGGGGGAATAACCTGAAACTATAATCTTCACAGACAAACGAAAGGGGAGAGAATGGGGAACTTTCCACGACTCATTCCAATTCTGAATATTGATTCTTCTGAGGACCAAAGAGATAAGGCTCCAGCACATGCCACAGCTGATCTGACTTCTTTCTACCAAGACTGGGTCCATCAACAGCCCTGTGCAGGGTGCGGGGGTTGTGGGGTTGGAATGAGAGCCACAGGGTAGGTATCTGTTCTTCTGGGGTGATTCCTGCACCCCGACTGGATCTGGCCTCATGCTAATACTTCTCAGGCACTGTTTCTGCCTGGGAGGAGGTGGAGTCGGTGGGGAGACAGACTCGAACCAACATGGGACAGCTGATGCCGGTGGGAGCTACCTTGTGGAGACCTATTAGTTCCGACTTGCAAATGGCTACAAAGGCACCATCTCACACCCCCCTCTGACTGCAGTGTTAGCGCCCCTGCACCCCCAATGATACTAAAGCCCACAGGTGAAGCGACTCACCCAGGGTCGCAGGGCTAGTGATGGGCAGAGCCATCGTTTCAATCCCCGTCTGTTCGGCAGCAAAGCCAACATTTGGGCTGCTGGAGTGCATATAGTACCCGACAGAGGGAAGCCCCCGACAGACAGACGGAAGCCACGCACTCCGGGTGGGTGCTGGAGAGTATGTCTGGAAGGGGAGGAGACGCCTTATGAAGGAAGACACCTGAGCAAGGATGGTGGAAGCCCCAAGAGGGGCGGTGTGCACAGGGGAGGGGAGGGGAGAGGAAGGGAGGGGCAGGGACAATGCACGGCCGATGTGGAAAGTCAGGGTTTCCTGTCTAACTGGAGACCAGCAAACAGCTGAGGTGGCTGCAGCAGTGTGAATTTTGGGCCTGGGGACTGGGAGTGAGAGGTGACATGAGAGGAAGCCAGAGCACCTCCGAGACCTTGACTGCCGCGCTCAGAAGTTCGATCCTGTTGGCCAAGCAGACCTAGAGGCTTCCGGCCTCGGAGAGCCAGCACGGCATGATGCCTGTTGTCACAGCGCTGCCTGACTTTGACGAGGCCGTGGCAACGGCAGCAAATCTGGCTGCCAGGGAAGTCCGTCAGCATCAGCACAAATCACGGGCTGTCCACCAGCTGCGTGAGCCCGCGATGCCCAGCCGGCCCGGCCATCTGAGGACAGCCACACACACTGCCCGCGCGCTGCCAGCACCTGGCACCCCTGCTGCCAGCCAGCCCCGCGGGCCGTTCACGCTCTCACCTCTCCACCCGGTTCCCCAAAAGCACGGCGGAGGCAGGACGCGTGCTGGGTGGCAGACAGCTGCCAGGCCCCTGAAGCGAAGCCCAGGAGAGCCGTGTCCGCCGAGGACAGCCGCCCCAGTGCGGGACGATGCCGGGGACTCGGAAGTCGCAGGAGCCCATCGGGGTTACCCAGGTGAGGGCACAGCCAGCGCTGCGGCTCAGCGCTTCTGGTCACTTCTCCAGGGAGCACAGAGCACCTGCTCTGTGTCTGCCTCCGTCAGAAAGGCACTCCTCCTGTCCTATCTCCAGGTCAAGTGCACTCCCCACCACATGCACCTGCCTCCCAGCACAGTGGGTGCTCACATGCACACGTCCTTTCTCCAGGCGGCACCCCTCCCTCCCTCGGCACCAGTCCCTATGGCAGCACAGTGTCTAGCGTGGGCCGGGCTCAGAGCCGGCGCTGCATAACCCAGTCCCCACGGGGCAGCCACGCCTGACTGTGCAAGTGGACGGAGTCGCCTCCTCCTCGGGCTTCCTTTCCCCAGCTCTGCAATGGTACCAGTCACCCCGGCACTTAATGAGCACCGACTCTGACCCTGACACTGTGCTACGTACTTCACAGGCATAACCTTACCGGTGAGAAAACTGAGGCTAAAAGGGCAACGCACCTTAACCAAGGTCACACACAAGTGGCGACTATGACAACTAAAGCCCTTAGCCCACACACTGAACGAGCTCTCTCTGCCTCCCTCACCACCAGGCCCTCGGGGTCCGAGGCCTCGGGAGAGGCCGGGGACATGACAGAATAGTGCACGTGAGCTCTGCACACGGGCACTGGACAGAGGGCCGGGGAGGTGGCTGCTTCGGTGACAGACAGTGGTCACTATGCGTGGTTGGTCCTGGCAGCATCGGGAGCGCTAGCCCTGAGGGAAAGGCAGGTTTGGAGAGGCAGGAATGGGGGGGGGGGGCATTCTCAGCAGCTGTGCTGTGGATGGGACATAGAAGTCATATGGAAGAGAGGCCCAGAGGCTGGAGAGAGAGATGTTCAAGGCACAGTAAGTCGAATCGCCCCAACTGTATTCAGTAGCACCACCTCCAAACGCCTCCATGACCCCAAATCCTATCCCCTATGCCCTAACCAAACAGGCAAGACATCAAATCAGTGGCCAGTGCCTGCCTCCATGGAAATGCACCCAGCACATCCTCCTCCCTCGACCTCCAAACCCAGATCCTAAGCACACTCTTTAAAGGGAGAGACAGGAGAGGGGGAGCTGCACGCTTCCTGCCTTGTTTCCTAGAGGCTCTGGCTCAGTGCTCATTTGCATGGCTGATTGGATAGCCAATTATAGAGTGAAGTATTTTTAGTCTTCACATCTCAAAAGAAAAAGCAAAAAAACAGGGAGAGCAATAGTGTATTTCCTCCTGGGCCTGCGGTAACTTCCAAGGGCGGCCCCGGGCCAGGGAGTGGGGAGGAGGAAGACACCGAATGGCAGGCTCCTCACTCAGTCTGGTTCACTCCAGAGCAGTCTGTATGTGCTGGAAAGGAGAGAGAGAGAGAGAGAGAGAGAGAGAGAGAGAGAGAGAGAGAGAGAGAGAGAGAGAGAGAGAGAGAAGAGAGAAGAGAGAGAGAAAGAGAGAGAGAGAGAGAGAGAGCGAGCGCAGGTGCACCTCTGCCTCTGGACAGGGGCAATGAGGAAAGGGAGGCAGGAAGATGCAGACTGGGACCATCACACTCCTCCAAGTTCCCGCTTGGGCTTCTCCACAACTCCGCCCCTTCCACATCCCCACCGACAGGCTCCAATCCAGGGCACTGAGAGCTCTGACCCCAGGCGTCCCGGGGCAGGAACAGGGTAGCAGAGAGAGTGGAGTCAAGCCCTGGACCCTGGTGATGAGAATGAGAAGGCACAAGGGTTACAATTGTCAAACTCCCAGGTGCTCAAGCCCTGCGTTAGCAGTTCACTTTTACCCACACTGTCCCAACCCACCTCACCACAGCCCCGCAAGGTTGCTGAGCGAGAACACACAGGAGTGGAAGATTTCCTAAGGATACAGGCCAAACCTCCCACTCTTCAGGTGCGATTCAACTATCCAGGGAGGGCACATGATTTACCTGAGGGGCCCATTGAGTCATGGCCAAACGCAGATTAGATAAAGCAAATGTGAGCATCAATAAGCCAGCTGTAACGGGAATACAGAACTGCAGGAACCATGCTATCAGTACAAGGTCAAAAACTGCCAGCACCCTGTCACGGGCAGGGACTGGCCTGAGAGGTGAAGTGGCTTCCCTAAGACTCCGTATGCCATCCCATGGAACAGAGCACCCTGGAAGCATGGGATTCCGTTTCTCAGGAGCAGCATATGCTTTGCCTCAGAAACCAATATATGGTGTGGCCTCTCCACAGCCAGAATACATGAATCCAGATTCCAGGGGCGAAGTGAGGTAGGAGGTGCTCGCAGCTAAGACCCAACTTTCAGAATACATGACTCCCTCTCAGCAACTTGGAATGTGCTGGCCTGGAGAAATTAGTCAGTCCCCCGGGGAGGAGTGCTCCCACCAGCGTATACAACTCTGGTGCCACTGAATTTGAACACTAGATTACCACGTGGACATTTTTGTCCTTGATGCCACTGACCCAACAGGCAGAGAGAAAGGGGTTCCACACACTGGCGGAAGTGGCTGATTCTGATCAGCCAGGGGAAGTTAGGGTGCTTCTACACAATGGAGACAAGAAAAATCTGAAACCAGGTGGTTTTCTGGGGCACCTGTAGTATTTCCATGCCCTATAGCAGAGAGCACTAGTTAAGTATACAATTTTACCTATATGTTCCCAAAAATTCTAGTTTAGCACTTCTTAGTTGGGAATCAGGAATCTGTATTTTAACAACTCTACCAGGTGATTCTCATCATGAGAGAAGTTTGGGAAACACTGCCCTACAGTAAAGGTTAATAGAAAACTCCAGCAATCCAAGCCAGTCTGGAAACTGAAAACTCAGACTTTCAGGAAGAAAGGTTTGGGTCAACCCACCAGCTGAGGATGTGGCTTGAGAGCAGAGGAAATACAGAATGGGCTGTGGGAAAAGGAAGGCAGCTGTGGTCATGTGCCCAGTTATAGAATTGAGGACATATTTTTAATTTGCCTGTTGTGTGTTTTTATTTGTATATGTTAATCCCTTTATTCCTTTCTCTCCTTCCCAGTTTTATTTATACAAGTTGTTAGCAATTAACTTAGTTAACACACAGTATAGTCTTTACAACATTAAGGACATGAAAAGACAAGTCATATATACTGTGAAAAAAAATCCACAATGCACATGTCTTACAAAAACTTGTATCCAGAATATATAAAGAGCTCTTATAGCTCAATAAGATGACAAATATCCCAATAAAAAATGCACAAAATATGTGAACAGGCACATCACAACAGAATATCTACAAGTGAAATATAAATTAAAGCCATAATGACATACTACCATACACTCATCAGAAAGGCTAGCACGAAAAAAGACCAACAGTAAGTGTTGGTCAGAATATGGAGATACCAGAACTCAGATATATTGCTGATAACAACGGAAAATTATACAATCGATCTGGAAGATAGTTGGGCAGTTTCTTTACTAAGTTAAATTAACACTTAGCATCTGTATTCATTTTCTATTGCTGCTGTAACAAACTACCATATACTCAGTGGTTTAAAACATCACGAATTTACTATATCACTTCTGAAATAGGTTGGAAGTCCAATAAGCATGCTGATTTCTCTACCCTAGGTCCCATTAGGCCAAAAGCAGGGTGTCGGCCAGCCTGGGCTGACCCACAGGTGCTGGGGAGGACATGCTTTAGGTTTATTCAGATGGTTGGTGGAATTCAGCTATAAATGGCGGAAGAACAGAGTTCCTTCTTTCCTCACTGGCTGCCAGTGGGGATCATTTTCATCTTTCAGAAGCTACCTACATTGCCTGGCTCATGGCCTCCTTTTTCCATATTCAGAGCCAGCAATGGCGGGTCGAGTCCTTCTCTCTCTGAATCTGTCTGGCCTCTTCTTCCACCATTCCGTTTTAACTGGCTCTTCTGGCCTCATTTTCTGCTCCCTCCATGTTTTACTCTGGGGATAGCCATGTAACCCAGGATCCGTCCTATCTGGAGATCAGTTAATTAGCAACCTTCATTCCATCTGCCAAATCCCCTTTTGCCATGTTACATAACATATTCAGCTACATCACAGAGGGTTGGAGGGGGAGAGAGACAGTCAAAGAAATCCCACCTACCATACCATATAACTCAGCAATTCTAGTCTTTGCTATTTTTCCAAAGAATAATAAAAATGTTATTATTGGGCCTACGTGACTCAGTGGCTGGAGCATCGCTCCCAACCCCCACCCCACGCCTGCACCAAAGGGTCTCAGGTTCGATTCAAGGGGAAATACCTGAGTTACACGTTCAATCTTCGGCCCCAGTCGAGGCACATACGGGAGGCAACCAATTGATGTGTCTCTCCCACATCAATATTTCTCTCCCTCTCTCTCCTCTTCTCTCCCCTCCCACTCTCCCTCCATCTTTCTCCCTCTCTCCTCATCTCATCCTTCCCTTCCACTCTAAGATTTAATGGGGAAAAAATATCCTCTGGTGAGGATTAACAAAGCAAAACCAAAAAAAATATATATGTATGTCCACACTAAGACTTGTATAAAAATACTCACAGCAGCTCTGTTTGTAATAGCCAATACCCAAAACAATGTTTCCAACATTTGGACCCAAACTTCCAGTAGCAGGTAAGTGGGTAAACAATGGGCTATCGTGACAAACCTCGGATGCACACACAACAGTATGCTCTGAATTATTTCATTTCTCTGAAACTCTAGGAAAACTTTATAATAGTAAAAAGCATATCATTTTGCCTTGGGTCAAGAAATGGGGGAGGACTGACCAGACAGGTCACAAGGGAACTTAATGGGGTGATGGGAATGCTCTATCTTCAATGGAAGGGGGGGAAGGGGGACGGGGGAGGAGGTTACAGAAGTGAATGCATTTACCAAGACTTGTCTGTCTGCACACTTTAAGATGAGCATATTAT
Organism: Vespertilio murinus; assembly: GCA_963924515.1. Classification (NCBI taxonomy): domain Eukaryota; kingdom Metazoa; phylum Chordata; class Mammalia; order Chiroptera; family Vespertilionidae; genus Vespertilio; species Vespertilio murinus. The sequence continues at coordinate 38,790,485 of OZ004715.1, read as the reverse complement.
CATGTGTAAATTCTACCTCACTGTTCCTTCCTCAAGCACTCACGGGAATCAGACCCCAAACAACATACAACCTCTGGTGACAGTCCAGAAAGTCCACCGTCCCTGGCAGGTGCTGTGCCCCACACCCAGACCCTAGGTGTCTGTCATTTCCAAGTCTGCCCTCTCGTCTTCTTCATCCAGGGTCAAGGCTACCAAAGCAGCCAGCGCCCACCAAGGTGTGCGGGCAATAGCGCAGGTAAATGTCGCTCCCTGTAACTGAAGGAGATTCGAGCTGTCCCATCTGCTGTAACCAGAGGCCTCAGAAGCCAGAGAGCTTCTCACATTAATTGTAACTCACACCTCCCGCGCCCCCTTTGGGTAAACCCAACCCAGGGGCAGAGGTTTCTTCACTTCGGATCCAAGTAACCCCAACTGTATCTCTCAATCTCCCTCTCTCTCTCTGGCTTTACTTTTCCTTTCCATGAAAAATGACTAAGATGATTAAGAGATAAAAAGGAAGAGACCGTTGGGAAAACTCAAGCCAGCCAATTAGGCACTGCACCAGAGCTGACTTCAGCACCGGGGGCCTATTACGAAACCCAAGAGGACCTGGGGGCTGACGGGCCGGTGGCTCTCTCCGACTCCCGGGCAGGGCTGCTGGTGTCTCCGCCTTTCCCTCCTGGGGCCATGAAAGAAGCTGGGGAAGAGGAGAAACAAACAGGCTGGGCCGTGGTCCCAGGGCTGCGCTCAGAGAAAGACGGAGGCAGCTCTGGGGAGGGGCGGCCACGCTCGGAGAGCACAAGACCTCTTCCCACGGGGCTCATCCCCAGGGCCGGGCCTCCAGGGAGTTCTGGGCAGAACTCTGGAAACCGGCACTGCGGACTCCAGGCCATGCAGAGGGTTAGAGCACCAGAAACTCTAGGGAAAGTTTAATCTAATCTATAATAGTAAAAAGAAAATCATTTTGCCTTGGGTTAAGAAATGGGGGTAGGACTGACCAGACAGGTCACAAGAGAACTTAACGGGGTGATGGGAATGCTCTATCTTCACTGGCAGGGGCTGTGTTTGATCTTTTCTTTTCTTTTCTTTCCCTTTTTTTTTTTTTTTACCATATTTTATTGATTTTTCACAGGGAGGAAGAGAGAGGGATAGAGAACTAGAAACATCCATGAGAGAGAAGCATTGATCAGCTGCCTCTTGCACACCCCCTACAACCAAGGTACATGCCGCCCTTGACCAGAATCAAATCTGGAACCCTTTGGTTCACAGGCCCAAGCTCTATCCACTGATGTTTTCTTATCTTAGGAAGAGAACAGCCCTGCCTCATCAGGGTGCGGTGGACATTATATGGGATCCTGGTCATCGGAACAGTCGGCGGGATCCTTGAAAACGTTCTTTGAAAATCGGAAGTGGTGTGTTACGCTTCCGTTTTAAAGTTTCGGTTGCCATGTTTTAAGGTGCCGCCATCCCCACCACCCTAACGGCTTCCCCAATTTGTGTTACCTGCCTGGCTCCCGCAGGCATCAGAGCTCAGGATGCCTGCAGAAAATGTAATGTGTAAAACACATTGTGTAATGTGCAGATCAGAGCCATTACTCTGATTCATTACCAACAGCCAGCCAGCGGCCTATCCTGCAGCGTGCTGGCCAGTTAGACCACTGCCTCTCTGAGCAGCTCCTACAGAATAAAAGCTGGTGGCTCCTGATGTCTGGAAGGACCTCCCTGCTGGTTCTTACCTTGACAACTGCGGGGTGGAATATTGTATGTCGTTTATGTCTAACAGTACAGTGTCCAAAATGGAATAACCCTGTCGTTTGGGGGGGGGGGTTCATCAGTTGGGTGGAATTAGGGTTACCTCTTTAACGATGTCCTTCTTGCTGACGTGAGTCATAGTGAAGAAGAGAAAGGGATGGAGGAGCCACAGCAGAGCTCTGGGCATCACCATTACAGCGGCCACCACGGGAGAGGGCACAGGGCCACCTGAGATGGGTGCAGGAAGGCCCACCCTCCCACATCTCAGGCCATGAAATGAAGGTGATAGGAAACTAGATCTTTTATCTGGTGCTCTAACCCAGCAGCACGTGCCCCCGCCGCCATCCAGGGCACAGCCTGCTCTCTGCCCCCAGTACACGGGCAGGCTGCGCCCACATCACAGGCAATGCTTCCAGGTCTGTGAGTGGCTCTTTACGGGGACGCCACCAGTCACATCCACAGCCAACTCTGCACAGCTCTGTAAGGTAAGGACATCCACCCACTTTATAGCCAGGACCAGCCAACCAGCCCCATGGGGACCGCTGGCCCACCCTGCCATCTCCCTTAGCTTATGCGGTTTCTTCATTAAGAGGCTTTTAAAGACGTTTTAGCTACAGGGTGAAGTGCCAAGTAGCAGGGAGAAGGAAGTGCCCAGTGACCCTTCGCAAAGCCCTCCATTGTAACTCTCCCCCCCAGGATATGTCCAGCCCCTCTCCTGATTTAGCCTATGGCCCCCGAATGGCCCCCTCCTCCCAGACTAAGGGAGGACTCTACACTAGCTCTGCCTCCCCTCCCCTAGTCAGTCTTCCAGCCAGTCACCCCAGTGTCTGCTCCCTGATCCCCCGCACTCTCCCCTCCACCTGAGCTCCCACCTCTGCAAAACCCTAACCACAGAGCCATTTCATCTCACACGGAAACATGAGAATCCACCGCGCTGCCTACAGACCAGGCTCCCCAAACTGCCCAGTTCCAGATCCCTTTTCTTTACACTCACTGCCCACTCCTCGCCCGGTAACAGTCTCCGTGAACACCTCCCCCCACAGCAGGGAACCAGCCAGCCAGGAAAAACTGACCTCAGCGAGAAACCCAGCCAGACTCTCAGCCCCGGGTTTCAGGTGTCTTTAGATGCATCTACAGTTTCTTTCAGACAGACCTGCCGTGTGGCCTCGCCCACATTATCTAATGAAGATGAGTATATACGGAGGTACCTGCTATCAGAGCCTCTACTAAACCTGCCTGCACCTATTAAATATAAAAACGAATTCTGCTAGACCCAGAAAGTCAGAGCTTCCCCAACAGACCAGCTGCAACGAGGACAAAGACTTCCTGGGTCTGCCTCCTCCCTGCCCTGCAAAAATTCCGATTCTGCTCGTTTGGAAAGGAGCCATGGCTATGTGTTTTTTAAGTCTCCCGGGGACTTTAGGACATAGCTAAGTTGGGGTACCACCACTCCAAAGAGCTCTGTCCTCCCCATCATCTCCTACTGGCCAATCTTATTGCTGTGGCATGGATTGGGATTAGCAGCTATAATTTAGGCTAGAACATTCCATTTCTTCGCCTTTTGTCACTGAGAGTATTTGAATGCTATTTTGCAATTTACAGAGCATTCTCAATGGATTTGGCAAATCAAATGACAGAGCAGTGTGGTGTGTTGTGTCTCAGAAACCCTTCTGATGCTGAAAGTAGAAAATCACAGAATGCCAGGGGGCAGGTTCATTATTCTCTGGTTTTACAAACGAGGAATCTGGGGCTCAGGGAGCTTGAGGAACCTGCTCAAGGTCTTACAGTGACATCAGAGCTGGGACTCAAACCCCAGCGATCTTCCAATCACTTTCAAGTCTCTGGTGCCCACACTTTCAGCTGTTCTGCTCCACTGCCTTTCAGAGCAAGCCTGAGCATCGCTTCCACCTTAAAGAGTTTGGAGAACTGCTGCAAGTTCATCTCACATAGATGTTTCTCTCTCCCTCCATATCTCTCTCTCTCTCTCTCTCTCTCTCTCTCTCTCTCTCTCTCTCTCCTTCTCTCATCCTCTCTCCTTTATACTCACTCTAAAAATCAATGAAAAAATATACTTGGGTGAGGATTAACCAAAAAAAAAAAAAAAAACATTCCATGTGAGTCCATGCCTCCTGCCAGCCCTCCCAGCCACACACCTCACCGTCCAAAGGGACAACCTAGTCACCTGTGAGAAAGAACTTGTCAAAGCTGCACTCGCTACATAATCAGGTCAGAGGTCTACAAATGGAAGTAGACAGAGAGAACAGGCTCTATCTACACACCCGCTCTGCTCCACTGGCAGAGAATGCGAGACTAAGCAAGGGGGAGAGGTGAGGGAGGAGGAAGGACGAGGGAAGGGAAGCATGATCAACCAGGGATGGATGGAAAGGGAGCTTTCCAGAGTCACAGACACACTTCATGGCAGGTTACCACCCAGGCTCAGGCTTGGCTCCTGCCCCCGGGGGTCCAGGCATCGTCCTCCTAAGCATGAACTCTAGGCTGGTATTAACTTCTAGTGTCTGTTACCACCAAGATAAAAGCTATCCATGCTGACAACTAGATAGCACACCACCTGGTGAATGAGAGTCCACGCACTCACTTCCACCAACCCTGATTCCAGAAAGGGTTTGTGACAGCAAAGACCACGCGGCACAATTCAGGTAAGAGTAAGAGCTTTGTGAGCCAGGAAGAGGGGCGGGGAGGATGGCAGCACAGGTGATTTTAGACAAATGCTCTGAGAGCCACAGCAGGGCATCCTGATAAATACAAGCCTTTGGTCTCAGGTAGCACAGGCTGAACTACCTAGTTGTGGGACATGGGAACGCTTACCCCCATGCGCCAGGCCTCTCATACCTAAATGAGGGAGAAATACCCACAATAGGGGGGCACAGTTAGGATTAAATGAGTATGACAAGTGCCTCCCACAATGCTTAGCACATAGTAAGTGGTAGCTTCTGCCATTATCATCATTATCATCGTCTTTACCAACGTTACGTGTTCTCTATGGAGTCAAGAAAATCAGTGACTGAGCTACAATGGCTTCAAGGCTTTCCTCGGGGAAGACCGAGTTTTGCAGGGCTCTTTCCCCAACTCAGCACCATCCCGGCCCTTTTTAGAAGCCTGGGGCTTGTTTTCATCAGTCTCCTGCCTTCTCCCCCACTACCAGACCAGTGGTTCTCAACCAGGGGCCATATCCCAGAGAGAGACGTGCCTTGGTAGAGTGGACAGGGTCACAGCAGTGGGTATAGATGAAAGGAATGTATTTAATATTGGGATGTAACTTCGTATTTTAACATTTAAAACCTTCACACATATGGCAGGAAGCCAAGTTTGGTCAAACCTCTGCTGATGAGAGGTACAGAGGAAAAATCCATCACCCTCTTTGCACACTAAAGATCCCCTGGAGGGGGGGGAGGGGCGGCGGGCATGAACGCCACCCTGCGGAGCCGTGTCAGCATCTTTGAAGTGAGGGTGTAGTTTTTATATTCATGACAAGAGCGCATGACCTTAAGAAGGGGGGCAGGAAGTCACTATGCAGTGTGTGCCCAAGACAGTTTCTCTCCCACCACAAACTCACCGTGTGCTGTGGAGAACGGGCCAGGTTCCCACGTTAGGACTTCACATAAAGGAAAAAAATCAGCACGTATGCTAAGTGAGAGCAGGGGTGGCAGTGGGCACAAAAGATGTGTGTGTGTGTGTGTGTGTGTGTGTGTATGTGTGTTATAAGGTCATCTATTTTGAGCATTCAGAACAGAATTCTCCAGAGATTTGGGGGTTTAGAGCTATGTATCAAACAGGTGAGATATTTTCATATAGTAATAGAGTTATTTACTGTTATCACTACATAAAAATTCCTTAAGAGCAAGGTACCCATTTGTCTTTGCATACGCCCAATGCAACGATGGTATAACTAGCGAATGGATGGTAAATCCCACGGTGTAGAGTGGCACCAAAGACATTCTGGTAAGCAGATGCTCCCTGAAAGGTGATGACTGTGTAGTGGTTAAAAGCGCCAGCAAAGGAAGCAGACCAAATCCCAGCTCTGACAGCTCCTAGCTGCACGTCTTTGGCCACAGTCTTCTTCGGCACCTCGGGGTCCCTGTCTGTTCTCGTCTCGTGGGTTGTCAAGTTGGATAAAGGAGGTGTCTCCCACTCTAGAATCTGGAGACTCAAAACTCAGCTCAAGCCCGGCTGGCATAGCTCAGTGGTTGAGCATCGACCTATGAACTGGGAGGTCAGGGTTCAATTCCAGTCAAGGGCACATGCAGGGGTTATGGGCTCGATCCCCAGTGTGGGGAGAGCAGGAGGCAGCCGATCGACGATTCCCTCTCGTCACTGATGCTTCTATTTCTCTCTCCCTCTTCCTTCCTCTCTGAAATCAATTTTTAAAATATATCATTAAATTAAAGAAAAACAACCTCAGCTCAAGTCCTCTGCCCCACGGCACCAGTGCAGCCCAGATTTGGACTGGTGGGGTTTTAACAGAAAGCAACTCTTTAAGGACCTCTGGCACTCTCATGGAGGAAAAACAGAAACCGAAATCAGCAAATGTCTCACCTCTATGAGCCAATGAGGAAACTTCTAGGACAAGGAAACCAAAGCTCTGCCTCCCGGTGAGGAGCTCAGAGCCTTTCCCTCGGGAGGAGACAGGGAAGACCTCTGGGACGTGAGTCAGGGACACAGAAGCTGAGGCTGGTGTGTGTCCCCAGGCAGGATCCGCAGTTTTGCCAAGGACAGAGGTTCTGACCAAGAGCCCCCCTACTTCCTGCTTTCTGACCTTGCCCAGGGGGTGCCTGTCGGTACCTCGGTACCTGCAGAATTTCTCCAGGCTGAGAAACCGGCGCCTTCCACGCCTGGCTAATTCCGAAACCACCAAATAGATGGCTTCATCTGGCTGCAAACAAGCATGAGGAACCGCAGCCTGATTAGCCTGTCGGAACGTATGAATGTCTGGAGGCAGGCTCTCTGAATTGGGACGGACGTCTCAACCCTGGTGGCAGCGCACCGAGATGGCGGCGGCTGTTCTGTGCCTCCGGGGAAGCGGAGAGGAGACTGGCTAAGGTCCCTGCACTCCAGGGGGAAAAGGAGAAATGAATGACCTCTGTATAGAGAACTCATATGCAGCCTTATTGACACTGTGGAATTCAACTGATGCTTACAGAAGGATAGCACGATGCCCGTTTTATAACTGAGGAAACGGAGGCTTGGAAATGTGCAATAACTTGTATCTGACTGGACCCTTGAGCATTCAATTACTCTACCATTGAAATGTCACAGTGTTTACCCCTTTTAAAAAATCAACACCAAAGCAAAGAGTTTGCAACTCACGTCAAAACCCATAAAATTCTGTATACTCTGCTTCAGGAAATTCATGTCTAAAAACCGATTGATTCTAAGGAAATAATCATGGAGCTGTGCAGCGATTTTGCCATCAAGATAGTCAATGCAACATGGTCTGACGTGGTGAAGACAGGATAAGAACCGAAACGTCCAACAGCAGAGCACGGGTGAGTGGAACAACCAGGCTAACGGAGCGCGATGCAGTGGGCAGGGACCGGGGCCGAAGATCACGTGACGTGCCCAAGGCCATTCACAGCACGTGTTAGGTTTCAAAGGCGTATGCTTTAAATGAAACCCTTTTTTAAAAAAATGGTTATTTTATTGTGTTTTTTGTTTCTCTGTGATTCCTATCTGTCCGGAAATAAATATGTTTTACTTTAAAACTCTGTAAGCTTGTGTGGGAAGAAAAAAAAAAATGCAGGCAGAGCTGCCCCTTCAGGAGAGCCTAATGCATAAAAAGGTCAAAAATTCCTTCCATTGGAAAACTACTTAAAACCCCATTTACGTACAGCTTTTTACCAGGAACATACCTGTGGTCTTAAGAAAGTAAAAAAAAAAAAAAAAAAAAGGGCACACTGATAGCATATCCAAATTTGGCCACCGAAAGCTACTTTACTTTCAGGATTAGCTAACTGGCTGGCGCTCTCGAGAGCATTTTCAGATGGCGTCACGTCTCTCAGCTGTCCCGGGGCCCAGAAACGTCTCCCAAGATGGCACAGAGGTCAGATGCAGTGATGCCAGCACCCACCCAGCCCTCGATGCCCAGGCCTGGCCCATCCATCCCTCTGCACCAGCATGCCCCAGCCTTCGCCCAGGAAGTGTGGGTCCTGCAATTATCCTGAAGTAAGCCAGCTTTTCTCTCCGCTGCCCCTGGAAGCCGCAGAAAGAGGAAATAAGAGAGAAAGGAAGCCTCAAACTGAGGACGAAAAGACAGCAGCCGTCCATTCCCTCAGACCCCCTTCCGTTTTGCACTTCCAAAACCAGCCTCTAAAATCCGCTGTTAGCGCCTGGGAACACTTACTAATCCCTACTGATGTGACTAGTTCGCGTGTAATGCCGGAACGCTTTGCTTCCCCGCGTCTTCCTGCCACGCACCTTTCGCCGTCACTGCAGAATCGGGCTGAGAAGGGAAGCTCACGGACAGAGGAGCTCGGGGGAACAGTTCTAGAGCTTCCCGCTAAAGACGCGACAGCTCCCCAGAGAAACCTATTCCAAAATGCCAAAAGATGATAAATATCAAACCGCCAGGAAAAGGCCATACTAAAGAAATATGGTCATAACTGGTATTCAGTGAGGGCCCCTCCCCCAGCTGTTTATGGGCCATCATCTTCCTGAGTTACGGCCTTGCTCCTGGCCTCGCTGCGATGAGCCGCCTCGGAGGGGGCGGAAACGGTGGCCGTGCGCATCCTGCACGCCCGCCGGCTCCCTGCAGCCCCCGGCTCCTCGCCAGCATGGGAGCGGGCCTTAGCTTCCTGGCATTTCTTATTGACAAGGAGTTAAAAATACCCCGAATGACGGCCTGACAGCCACTTCTTTTAGCAACAGCTGGAGAGAAGTGAGGGGATTCAAATCCGTGAAGGGGAGCAGGGCCTTTCCCAGCCTAAGAGGTGGATCATATCAGACCTGGATCCCAGCCCCGCCCCTTCCGGAGCTGCACTCTGCAGCGATGCCCAGTCCTCTGAGTTTCCATCCCTAACACAGCTAGGACCAACCCTTGACCTGCTCTGTTTGGCTCCCATTCCAACGTCACTTACAGTCTTCTTAGCTATTATGTTTAAAGCTGCCTCCCTAAAGAGTGTAACTTTCAAGAGGCAAGATTTTTGTCTGGTTTGTCCACTATTGCACCTCAGCACAGCACCTGGACGTGCTATATTGACAAGACAGGAGTTAACAACACTCCAATACCTGCTGAAAGAATAAAAGAAAGTGAGAACCCTTTCATATTTCTCAGATTGCTATAAGAATTAAATGATATAACCATGGACAACACCTGACACCCGTAGATATTCAATAATAGTTCCTTTCTGCCCTCTCCTTTTGAACTTTTAGGATCACTTTCTCATTTTGTGAATCTTAGAACTGGAAGGATTGGGGGTGGGGAGGAATCACATGGTCTGATTCTCAGCTTTTAGACAGATAACATTTTTTTGTTCCATTTTAGAGCTGAGGCAACTAAAATCTAGATGGGTAAGTGACATTAGCTTCCTACTGCTGCTATAATAAATTATCAGAAATGTAGTGGCTTAAAAAAACACAATGTAACCTATGGCAATGGAGGGTGATGTCAGCATAGGTCTCATGGGATAAAACTAAGGTGTTGGTCAACTGTGTTCCTTCTCTCTCTCTCTCTCTCTCTCTCTCTCTCACACACACACACACACACACACACACACACACACACAGTCCCTCACACACTCCTGAGTCAGATTTTGTCAGGCTTGGTGGGCTCTGTGGCTGAAGACATTTTCTGTTCTTCCTTCGTCCAAGATTCCACCTTACTCACGTCTTTCTTTTTTTACACCTTCTAAGAAAAGCAGCGGCGCCCTGCAGGACGGATTCTAACATCATCACTTCTGACTGAGGTTCTTGCAGAGCTGGCTGGGACCGCGGCCATCTCTGCTGGTGACTCAGGTGCCCAGCAGGGCACGTGGCCCCCCTCAGGCTGGGGGGGGGGGCAGGGCGCCGCCTTGGCCCACCTGCTGGCTAGCGGGGATGGGGAGGGAGGTCAGGCTCAAAAGGAAACCCTTCCGGCTGCCTGGGTGGCCCTGAAGCACCACTGCACAGCCTGAACCAGAGCTTTCTGTCTCCCATACGTGCTTTCTTCACACTTCAAGGATGAAGACCAGCCGACCACCTTTTCCTCCCTCTCCCCTCGCTTGCTCATCATTTCAACACCAGCAGGGTGTTCCTGAGGCTTTTATGGTCCTCAGAGAGAAGGGGACGCACCCTTAGGCACCGAATCACAGTCAGGTTCTCAGCACCCTGGGCTCAGGCCTCGTTCCCCAAACTGTTGGCGGTTTGCATCTGCCGTGAGAGAAGCAGCAGGCTTCAGAGTCACTTCATTCCACTTGTGCGATATCCCTTTTGCTTATGGATCTTTCCCATAAAATAATTAGGGGCCCCTCTGCGAACGCACAAGTAACTTCCCTTCTCCTCCGACTGAGTTTGTTAGTTCATCGCCTCAAGTTCATGAGAGATCTGAGGTGACACCACGTAAGTTGCGTCCCTCCGCTCCTCAAGATCCTCAAATGGCTCCCCACCTAATTCAGGATAAAACCCAAGGCGCGGGGCGGCTGAGAAGGCCCTATACACACTAGTCTCCCACGATTCTCTGTCCAGCCCTCCCACTCTCCCACCTCCATTCCCGCCAAACGCACCCCCTCACTGTCTTCCCAAGACAACACACACCCCATCTCCTTGGGGCCTTGGCGCCTGCCGCCCCTTCTTGCCTTGCATATTCTTCCCATGGCTTCCTGTGAGGCTTGCTCCCCCCACTTCCTCAGGGCCCTGCGCTCACATATTACCGCACCAAGGAAGCCTTTCCTGGCCAACCGAGACACACCACAGCATCGCCCTCCCCTACTTCCCCTTCCCTCACTGTCTCCTCCGCCACTCTGTAAGCGCCACCTATGGGGTGCCCCAGCTAGGATAAGAGTGGCCTTGACCCTGACCCGGCCCCTCCGCACCCACAGCCTTGCCCTGTCTGTGCTGTGCCCTACCCATAATGCTGTGGGAACAGTCACGCATCTAGGGCAAGTTCATTCTCACAGGACGCACACCCTCAGTTTGTCACCCAGGTGGGACGCACGCTTCAGCAGCCCCGTTTCTTCGGCAGCATCTGTAACGCGCGCGTGTGCCCGCCCAGATGTTCCCTCCCCAGCTCCCAGGCACTGTCTCTGAAACATCATCCCTCCTTGGTAATCTCTCTGTTTATCAAGTACGCTAATGAGGAAGGGACGCACAAACAGCATTAATAATGAAATACGAGATATGGAGTTCCTTTGATGAAATATTCATTAAAGGTTTAATTAAGTTGGGGGGGGGGAGAAGAAGACACTTATTTCTGCATTAGGAAAAGCCCTACAGATCTGAAGAGGAGAGATCACGCATCTGTCACCATGCGGAAGCGGCGGTAATTGTAGCCGTGGCACCGCGCGACCCGGAGGAAGTGGCAGGTGCTCTCCCACAAATGTGAGCGCGACGCTGCTCCTCAGCACCTTCCTCCCGTGTCCCACTAGGAGAGAGATTTTTTTTTCCACAAAGGAGATCAGAGTCTGTTACAGTTTGACATATAATCTACCCTAACCATTGAGAGAGATGAATCAACTCCGTAAGTCATACGTTAAGATTCCCCACTTTTAAAATGATTCCTCGGGAGCATTAAATGGCATTAGGGTTGGAAAATACCTGGTTAAAGAGTCACACCGCAAAAAACGAGAGGGTAAGAAAGAGCTGGCTGGGCGTGCAGCGCCGGTGCTCTCTCGGGTCTCGCCTGCTCGCGGGCACACGTGGCTCAGCCGGCTGACCTGCGCCCTCGGTGGGCACTCTCCGATGGCCAGAGACCTCGGGACGCTGAACGCGGCGTACTGAGCCGTTAGTCATCTCCATTAATCCAATTACCATCATAACCTCTGCGAAGCCCTTCTCCACCCCCAAGCGGGAGCCCCTCCCGTCCCCACGTCTCCCGCCTCACACAGAGCTCACGGGGCAGAGCTCCTCCTTGGCTGTAATTGCCCGAGTAGCAGCCACGGCTCCAAGGCCACCAGTGCAGGCCAGAGTTATGTGTGTGCCCGAGCTGAGCACGGAGGGGGGTGCTCACTGGCACTGCGAGTGGGCTGGTGAGCGAGAGCTTCTCCCGGGCCTTCATGGCACCCACAGAGGGGACCCTGCAAACCCAGGGAGGGGCCACCCTTTGGGTGAGAGAGACCCCCGAAGCTCTTGCCCACCAAGTCCAGAATTCTTGCTGGCAGGAATGATCAGTTGCCTTGGTAACAATAAAGAGGCATAAAAATGTGTGTCCTTTATAACAAAGAAACCAACCTTTGGGTATTCATCCAAAAATTAATCCAAAATCTGCAAACACTATGAATGTAGTTCAGAGTTACTTCTAACTGTGCAGTATACCACCAGGGTCTAGGTAAGTAAACTTAAGTAGAACAACGTGGTCACACACACACAGAGTCATACAAGGTGTCACCACAGCGACCGTGTACCAGCATGCCTTCTGTCAACCATCAGTTATTCAATTAGCAACACTCCCATCGCACACCAAATTCATCTGGTGGTTGCACTCACCCACCGAATGTTCCTTTTGCATTACAAGGTCTTTCCTGGGACCTGCGGAGCAGCCTTTATTAAACAGCCTTTATTAACTATTCAAATATTAAATAATTGAATAGCCTTTATTAAAGTCCAAACATGGTAATGGCTCCCTCAAAGCTCTGGCTCCCGATCCAGGCCTTGCATGGAATATCCTCTGGGAAAGCGTGTTAAAGGTGGAGGAACACAGACGCACGCCTCTGCTTCAATGGCGCGAGTTGTCTCGATGGGTCAGAAATTCGCACTACCAGCCTAGTTCTCTCTCCGGAACTCCAGTCCACGTGCCCACGTTCCTACCAGTTTTGGGACATTTTACAGCAAGCATGTCAAACTCGTGGCCGGCCATGAGTTGGATGTGCTTGCACAGGCATCTCTCACTATGCCTAGCCCAGGAGGCCAGGAACCTGCCCTCCTTCCTGAAACCTGCACTTTCCCCAGGGTTCCCCAACTCAGAATTCTAATTTTTGAAGCTCTCCACAAAGAAGTAAAGGACTATGATTATGGTTGTTTTTCATAATACTAATAGTCTCTGGTCCCTGTAAATATTTTTTGTGGGCTACTTTTTAAAAAACTGAAGTGGCCCTGGCTGGTGTGGCTTAGTTGGTTGGGTGTTGTCCCATGTACCAAGAGGTCACATGTTGGATTTCTGGTCGGGCATGTGTCCAGGTTGTGGCTCAGTCCCCAGTAGTGGGTGTGCAGGAGGCAGCCAATATTTCTCGCATTGATGTTTCTCTCTCTCTCCCCCCGCCCCTGACCATCATCTTTCCCTTCCTCTCTTACTAAAAACATTTTTTTAAAACTGAAGTGTATTAATTGATTTGGTATTTTTTTTATGATACCATTCTTATAACTGGAGACACTGCAAAAATCTGGGTGAAGAATGTTGCCTCAGAGGGAATCCAGAAAACCAAAGTAGCGGGCAAGGAGAAGCAGTCATACCTTCCAAAGGGGAAAACCCAGAATACAGGCAAGGAGAAGTCAGAGGGAAAACCCTCTTCTCCCTTTCCCTGACATGATTCCTCTGGCTAGCACCCTTGCCATGGGGCTGTCCCCAGTCTCCCGGAAACTGAGTCCTTGCCACGTGAGGGGGACGCTCTGTAGAGTTCGCTGTCCAAGGTCTTCCAGAGGAGTGAGCCTACTGGTCTAGGACACAAGATCCGACACACGGTTGGGGTTGCTTAGTCTCTGGACCATAGCTGGAACTCGTAAAACCAAGTGAGGAAGAAGACAAAGATCTAGACAGACGTGGAAGCTCCCAGAGACAGGGGCGCTAGCTCAGTGCCGACAGGGCCCCATGCCGAGCCAGCGTCCAGTGTGCTCACCACCTGCCTCTGTGAGCGTCAGTGTCCTCTTCCGTGGAGAAGGCTAGTGCCCCCTGCCAGGCCTCCCTCCCCAGGCAGTTAACTGTCAAGGTCAAATAGGAGGACGTAAAACACTTGATTAGCCGTATAGCCCTGCATGCTGGCTCTAGGCAGCTGCAGGCTGGCTAAGGAGGCCTTATGAAGACACAGCCCCAGGCCCTGTGGAAACCAAGCCCCCCAGACAAGGTCTTCACTCTCTCCTCCGCTGGAATCAGGCGTTCAGTTCATGTGACACCAATACGAGCATGTTGGGGAGGTAGAACCACACAGCAGGCTTTGATAAGGCTGGGATGAAAATAGGTCAACTTGCTTTAAGATCAAACCTGGCCCCATCCCAAAGTCTGACTTTTTCTTAAGTCGATTTTTTTTGTGGGGATTTTTTTTTAAAGACCATGACAATCCTTCTGGCATCAGGACTGAGTGGGCCAGCTGCATCTGCTAAGAAGCACATCTGTGATCCACTGTGGACGGATGCCCTGCTCGAGTCCCAGCAGCCTGGCTTCCCGAGCAAGACGCCACCTCCCACGACGGGCAAGGGAAGAATGCCATCCCCGAGGACTCGGGCAGGCAGCGTGCTCACTATTTCTATTAATTAAACTTAATTTATGAAGCAAGCAATTCAGCGGAAGTCTGAAGTGTGATGAGACAAAGGTGTCTGACACTGGCAGCTCTGACCCACATGAAAAATTAATTAAGTGGCTTAAATTGACATATCTCTTTCTTTAAAAAAAAATAGAAAAAGAAGTAGAAGCATAAAGAAAAGGCATGAATCAAGCTTTTCACTCCTCAGGAAAGCCTCAAGCACAGACATACGTTGGGGATCTCTGCCTATTGAGACATTTTTTCCAAGTCCTGCCGGTCTGGATTTCCAAACCAGGACTAAGAGCCTCTCACCCAGATGCCCAGGGAGGTGGCAGTGACCAGGGTGTTCATGGCCCTGACAGGCAGGCTCACTCCGCAGACACCCGTTCCTGATAAGCCGTTCGTTCACCAGATGCACCAAGACCACAGTCCCAGCAAGCCACCGTCCAGCACACCTTTCCGTCTTCCAGAAATATCTAAGATGAGAGCTTAGAATTACGCTGGGGAACAAAAACCCCAGTGCAACTTAAGCAATGAGAAAGCAACGAGCCGAAACCTGTTTGGCTCAGTGGATAGAGCGTCGGCTTGTGGACTGAAAAGTCCCAGGTTCGATTCTGGTCAAGGCCATGTACCTTGGTTGCGAGCACATCCCCAGTAGGGGATGTGCAAGAGGCAGCTGATCGATGATTCTCTCTCATAGATGTTTCTGACTCTCCATCCCTCTCTCTTCTTCTCTGTAAAAAAAATCAATAAACTATTTTTGAGAGAGAGAGAGAGAGCAGTGAAAGGAGAGCTCCCTGAAGCTGGGGCTGAGTCTCTCTCTCTGCAAGTCTGCCTTCAGCCTGTAAGGGTGCATGGACAAATGAAGGGCTATACATGCATTAAGATGCTTAAGATGGAAACGAGTGGGAAGGATTCTGCAGGTTCAGGATAACAGAAAAGTAAACAGGACATCTCTGAAGAAGCAAGAGCATCGACCCAACCACCTCCCCAGCCCCTACCATCATACATCGCAGAATTTCTTAGGACACTTGGGAGCTGCCTTGTAATACAGAGAACTCTGAAAGGAGGATGTGTGTGTATCTGTTCACTGTCTCCCTCTCAGCGCATCAGACAACCAGTGAGCTGCTGAATGAATGAGAGTGAGGTGGAGGAGAGGGTGTATGGAGGGACAGAAGGCCAGCTTCCTGAAGGAGGCGGGGCTCAACGGGGGCTGGAGGGTCCAACCCCACCCGGGTTAGGACTTGCCTGACTGGGCTTGTCCCCCTAAAATGCTACGTGCCCCAGTTGCTTTCTTTCCAAGTGAAGCGAAAGCCCTTAACAATGGAAACCAAAGGCTCGGCTGGTGCTCTTCTAAAAAGGGAAAAACGACTTTGAAATCCTCTGAAGGGCCCACTCTTCCCCCTGACCTCACCCGCCGTTCTCTACAGCAGTCAAGGTCTAAATCAAAAGGGAAACAAATGCCCCGCCCATCGTGTTCCTTGCAGCTCTTGATGGGCCACAACTCACATGCACACCCACGTCACAGAATGCCAAGGCAGCTGCCCGAGGCCCACCCTCCGCTGGGCACCTCACAGCCACCTGGCGGAGCTCCTGGTTGGAAGCAGTGCAGGGTCACCAGAAGCCCTACAGCGACAGGTAGTCCTCAGACAAGATACGCAGGGGTCGCTGCTGGCACAAGCCGTTCTCAGGTCAGGCGTGGTGAGATAAGGTTCCCAAGCATCCCCAGGACTCAGTAACAGGCAGAGAGAGCATTTGGGCCCAGCTTTACACCTGGGGATCATGGGGTACAAGAGCCCTTTTGAGAGAAGACGGCTCAGACTGCATTTGGCCAGTGCTGGGAGGGTGCGCCACGGCCTGGCCCGGGCTGAGTCAGGAGGGGTCGGGCAGGGAGACCGGCCTGGAAAGGTCTGCTCCCCACAGGGCGAGCCTCGGGAACCTAGAGGTGGCCCATTGGCCGAAACCATCCACTCTGTCACAGGCCAGCGTACATGTGGACGGATATCCACATCAAAGCTATTTATTCCCTGAACAAACTATACCAATAGCCATGTGCCCAAGGCCAAGTTCTGGACAGGGTGGTGAGGGTGGGGACAGAAGAAAAGAACAAGAGACAGTCCTGGTCATCAGGGACGCAGTCCAAGGAGATCAGTGAACTGGGCCCGAGGGCATGAAGGCTCGCACACTGAACGCAACTTCCCCCACTACACTTGACAATTTGGGCGTTCTTAGGTTGTTGAAGTTAATCCAAGTGCCAACCTCCTTGCACCTAGACTTGGGCATATCCTTTCGAGGGTAACAGAGACCTTGGAAAACTGGAGGGTAAAGGGGGCACACAGATACAGAGCCGTGCACACAATTTCAGGGAGTTCCCAGTCACCTGAAACCCAGCGGAAGGCTCCTTTGTAGTCCATGGACCCCCGTCAGGAGCCCCACCCCGGAGGGGAGCTAGCTGCACCAACAACACTGGAGTGGGAGGCGGGAGGCGGGCGGGGATGAGGGGGCCACGAAGCATGGCCCTCGAAGCAAAGACTCCACTTGCCACCGCTGAGTCCCAGACCCCAGGATTCCCCACGTTCCTTCTTGCCTGCCCCACCCCTAGGGACTCACCCCTTCTCATCTCCTACTCCCTTCCCTGCCGGGAATGGTGTACCTGCAGCCTCCAAATGCTCAAACCCTCTCATCCTTTCCAAGTCAGCCCGCTTTTCAAGCCTTGCCTACCGGTCTCCCTCCCCCAGTGACCATGAGGAAGGCCTCCCGCCACTGGGCATCCAGGGCTCTGCCTACAAATTGAGCTCTGATCTTCCTATATTCATGTCATCTCTTCAGACTCAGGCTGTTCAAGACGAGAGGCTCACAGATGCTGAGCTTCCCACACAGGGGGCCTTAAGTGTTTGCTAGTGAGTGAAGGACTGCTCGGAAGACAGCCACAGAGAGGGAGGGACAGGGCCACACGCGTGTGCGAGAGCGAGGGACCGACCACCTGCCAAAAGGAGGCCCCCTTTCCACTGTGCTCAAAAGGCAAGGCCAGGGAAGAGGCATGTTAGGACAGTTGAATGAAAAACACACTTGAATCCATTACCATTAAGGCTCGAATGAGAAATCAGGCCTGTGGAGTCTGCGTACAATACAAAAGGTGATACCAGAGGGAGCCCCGGATGTGGGCTGGTACGGAACATCAGCAGAACGGTGTGAGAGCAGCGCAAAGGCGCCTCTGGAGACAGCTGCTCCGCTGTCCAGACACTATCCTGAGACAGAGCAGTACCCACAGACCCAGAGACGCAGGCACAATTAACCCAGCACCGGCCTGGCAGCCAGAAGTGCCAACCCAATGCCCTCCTGGCACCCGCACTTTAACCCATTCGCAGGGAGCGGCAGTGAGCAGGCAGGGCTCGGAATGCCAGCGCTGCCGCCATCGGGCCCTGGGCCCGTTTCCTCCCGGGCCCTCGGGTTCCCCGCATTTAAAATGAGAGTGTTAAACTATAGCGCAGGCTCTCTCCAGCCCCGAAGTTCTAGAAATCTGCTGGGTATTTAGCAAATACCTGCTCTGCCTCACACCAGACTGGGCTTGAGCAAGTGGCGGGAGAAATGGCAAGACAAAGCTCTTTCCTCTCCTGGAATCAGCCATTGCTGCGGACTGTGTCATCCAGAAATTTGTGTGTTGAAACTTAATTCCCACAGTGATGGTATCTGGAGGCGGGGCCTTGGGAGGTCAGGAGGTCAGGAGGTGGAGCCCTCACGAGTGGAATTAGTGCTCTTGTAAGAATAGACAGATGACCCCTCTCCTGCACGTGAGAGTACATCAAGGCGCCCACCTACAAACCAGAAAGTGGGTTCCCACCAGACACCACGGCTGGCGCCTTGATCTTGGACTTCCCAGACTCTTCTAGCTCTCTGAGAACAAATGTTGTGTTAGCCACCCTGGCTGTGGTATTTGTCACAGCAGTCCGCGCTGACTAACACAGCCACTTACTTCGGAAAATGAGGTACAGAAATAACTGTGAGATGACTAACGTCGCATCGTGTGTGTGCCTGTGTGCACACCTGCCCAGGAAAAGTCTCTAAAAATACTCCGCACGGCTCCTAGCGATTCTCTCTCCGCTTCCTCTCCTGGGTAATTATTGTTTTCAAATTTACACTTTACTGTGACTTCCAGATTTTCTCACTGACGGTGTATCTGATTTATTTCTCCACTTACTTAGATAAAATAAAGCCACCAGCTCTTGGGGCGGATGGGAAGGAGGTGCACACACATTGGCTGCCCATCCTGTAAGTGGGATTCCAACATGCTCTGGCAACAAGTGCTCCCACGGTCCGAGACATAACTTTCCCAGCATTTCAACATCCCTCCTTTCTTCGGAGCTGCATACGCAGAGCAGCAGCGGGCAGCCCCGTTTTTACGAAGCTGGGTTCTGCCGGCCCAGACAGGTGCCCAGCCTCCTTAAGCAAGGTCTCGAGACTAGTAGGCAAGTCTGGCCTGGAATCCAGATCATCTAATCCTCGTCGGCGTACCTACCACCACTTTCTGAACACCAGATGGCCGCTATGTGTCAGTCACTGTGTTGAGACTTGGGAGGGGGCAGGGAGCGGGAGGTAAAGGAGAAAGCCAAGATCTTGAGGAGTAGGAGCTTGGAGACACTCAGGCATGACTCTTAGAAATGAACTTGTGCCGAAACCGGTTTGGCTCAGTGGATAGAGCGTGAGCCTGCGGACTGAAGGGTCCCAGGTTCGATTCCGGTCAAGGGCATTGTATCTTGGTTGCGGGCACATCCCCACTAGGGGGTGTGCAAGAGGCAGCTGATTGATGATTCTCTCTCATCAATGTTTCTAATGCTCTATCCCTCTCTCTTCCTCTCTGTAAAAAAATCAATAAAATATTTTTTTAAAAGAAATGAACTTGTACTATAATGTAAGAAAGATGGGTGTACCCTATTCATTATCCACTCCCTCAAATGTTTATTAAGTACTTGCTATGTGCCAAGCCCTGCCCTAGGCACCGGGTAACAGCTGGCAGAGGTCTCTGCCTTCACAGCTCTGGGTGCCAAAAGAGGCCAAGTGAGATGACGAGGATGTCACAGCACAAAGCTGCCCCTGTGCGTGGAGGCCTCCGTCCACACTCTACAGATGGCGAGCACCTTTCTCCAGACAAGGACAACAGGATACATTCAACTGCAGGCGCCTCCTGTGCGCAGAGCAAGATACTTTGTGCCGTGGGAGACAACAAGGAACTGGCCAAGTGTCTACATCACCTCCGACTGAGCGATGCTCACCATCCGGGCCCCAGAGCCTGCACTCTTGTCAGCACAGCCGTGCAGGAGTGTGCCGGGAGAGCAAGTACATCACAACGGTTGAGAGCAAACAATCAGAACAAGGGCAGCTTCATTCTTCACCTCACGAACTGCACGGGCTCCCATCTATGACACCAGGTATTCCTTCACAAGCCCCTTAAAAAGCAGCAGGTATCATCTCCGTGTTTAGCATATGGCACACCTGGATGGTACCAAACAGAAAAGGTGCACGAGTTCGAGAAGGCCACTTTGGATGACCAGGTGCCAGGTGACACCACCAGCACAGGAGGAGCTGCAGTGGCCTTTGTACCCACCTGGAGCCCAGTCCTTGATGAACCTGTGAAAAGGACACCCATCTGGCCACGAGGCCGGAGTGGAGCCCTTTAACCTTGTCAGGAGCCTCACCCTGGCGCCTTCTGGCCCTGAGCCGCTTCCTCGATTTCAAGATGCCCCAGCACAGCATCTGGGGCTGGACGGCACCGCCCTGACCTCTGTCCTTGCGTCAAAAGTGCTTTGTCTGTGTCTGTGCCAGACAGGACACAAGGTGCTGTATTCATACAGCACACCCCTCCCTCCCCACTGCCCAGCGCCTGCTTCCTTGGGGTGCCACCTGTCAGCTCCTGGGCGGGACCCTACGTGAAGCTCGGCACCACCTTCATTTTCTGGAAGTGTGTGCTTGAAAACCAGAGGGTAAATACACAATGGTGTTCACTTCTATGTTAACTGAACCAGGGGAAGTAAATTCACTCATGAATAGTATTTGGAAGAGACTAAATAACCACTTCCGAACCCTCAGAGAGAGGACCGTTTCCTACATGCTAAGGTTTGTTGGCTCACAGGGCGTGTGTCAGGCGTCTTTAAGCAGGGCGCTTTACAATAACAAGTTCTTCTAAGTAATAGAAGCCAAAATAGGAAACTTCTTAGGAAGATGTCTCAAAATTAAATAAGACGAGAGAAATCTGATTATGATTAACTGAAGTTCGAGCTGTGATTTACTGTTTTTAACAGGATTGCTTGGTCCATCTGTTGGATTCCAGAATGTCTTGAATGTCTTTTCTGGTTATTTTGCATTCCCCGAATGAGCCTGCCAATGTCAGCTTTCGCTTACTGTTGCGAGTAGAAATATTAAGACAGTCTTGTATTCTCAGTTTGGAAAACCAGCCTTACCCACTGGAAGTCAGTCCCTGGCTCAGGGGACAGCGCTGAGCAGAAGTCCCTGGGCCCAACTATGCTCCTCTTGCCCCTGCCCTTCATAGCCTGTCCGTAGCCCTGGCAACCACAGGTGGCATCCCCTCTCTGTCCTCAGTATATGTCCTCATGGAGGCCCTTCATCTCTCTTCCTCAAAACTCTGCGACATTAAATTTATTGGCCTTTTCTAGGAAATTCCTGAAAAACCTTATAACCATGGTTTTGAACTCTATATCCATTTGTTTACTTTCCTCCATTTCCTTCATTTGTGGCCTGCCTCTTTGTCTCTGCATTTTGGCTGCTTCCCTGAGTTGATGGAGTGGCTTTGTGTGCTAGGTATTTCAGCAGGGCCCAGTGGCTCAGCCTCCCCAGTTACCTGAGGTGGACACTCTTGGTGCACCCCTTTGTGGGCTGTGTATGTAGTCTTGTTGTAAATCAGCAAGAGAAAAAACAGTTACCTACAAGGGAGCACCCAAACGATTGGCAGGTGATTTCTCAACAGAAAATATTCAGACGAGATGGGAATGGTGAGAAATATTCAAAGTGATGAATAGCAAGAAACTACAACCAAGATTACTCTACCCAGCAAAGTTATCATTCAGAATTGAAGGGCAGATAAAGAGCTTCACGACAAGAAAAAGCTAAAGAAGTTCACCACCACCAAACCAGGATTATATGAAATGCTGAAAGGTGTTCTTTAAGAAGAGGAAAAAGAAGAAAAAGGTAAAGATAAAAATTATGATCAACAAACACATATATATCAACAAGTGAATCTAAAAACCAAGTGAATAAAAAATCTGATGAACAGAATAAACTGGTGAATATAATAGAATCAGGGGCATAGAAAGGAAGTAGACTGATAATTCTTGGGGGAGAGGGGGGAAGGGGGTACGGGAAAAGAATGGACAAAAAGCATACACCTATGGATGAGGATAGTGGGGGGGGGGGAGCAGGTAAGGGCAGAGGGTAGTGTAGGAACCTGGTGGAGGGAAGCTATGGGGGGGGGAGTGGAACAATTGTAATAATCTGAACAATAAAGATTTACTAAATTTTTAAAAAACTGAGACAGTTTTTCAAATCACCCGCCTCAGTCCCTGCTCTCTCCTCCACTCCAGCGGGACACAACCTAAAGCACAGCTCAGACATACCATGTCACCACTCCCAGGCTATGTAACTTGGTGGGGGAGGGGTGAGGATGAGCAGAACCACACAAAATGAAAATGCAGGGCCCTGGTTTAAAGAGAGCTGAGAATGTCAACATGACAATCACAGAGCATTAAGCCAAGTAGGGGGCCCAAGCAGCTGCAGAGGTCACTCCTCACAACTCCTGCCTGGGAGACCTAGTGCCTAAAGCAGAGGAGGGGAACTCCGTGGGTCCTATGAGGCCCGCAAAAGCATTGGTCTGGCCCTGCCAAAGCATTATATGTGTGACCAAATACAGCAGGCTAATTTTTTTTCTTTTACCTCCTAGACCGAATTGTATCTTTTAAATAATTATTGTTGGAGGTATTACATATGTTCCCCCTTTTCCCCCCACTCACACCCCTTTCCAGCCCGCCCCTGCCCCAGGCCTTCAGCACCCTACTGCCTGTGTCCATGGGTTATAGCAGGCTACTTTTTAAATTGGTCATTTTGTATGGCCCTCGAATGATGTTATAAATATCCAAATGGCCCTTGGCAGGAAAAACGTTCCCCATCCCTGGCCTAAAAAATCCTAGCCAAACCTCTGAACGGGCATTCAAGGCCCTCTACCGCCTGCTCCACCTCCCGTCCTTCTGGTGAACCACCTGCCCCAGAAATACAAACCTGCTCATCATTTCACACTCATCTTTCCCCCTCCATCCCACCTCCAGGCCTTGGTTCACACCCCTCAGCATCAGGAAGGAGCCAGTGGTGCCCTCCGCCATGCCCTCGCCAGGCCCTTATGCAGACAACTGCCTGGGCACCTACAACTCTTTGCAATGTTCTTCCTCTACGAGAGGAAGTGCTATTTGACTTTGTTTTGTTTTGTTTAATTTATTTTTATCTTTTTATTTATTTTTATTGATTATGGTATCACATAATTGTCCTTATCCCCCCATTCCTATCCCAAACCCCTCCCTACATATTCCCCCACCCCCTGTTGTCCATGGCCACTGGCTAGGCCCATGTGCATGCACACGAGTCCTTTGGTTGATCTCTTCCCCTTTCCCCCACCCTCCCCTACTTTCCCTCTGAGGTTTGAGAGTCTGATTGCTGCTTCTCTTTCTCTGGGTCTATTTTTGTTCACCAGTCTATGTTGTTCATTATTTCCTCTAAATGTGTGAGGTCATGTGATCCAAGAAGTACCCTTGTAAGAACCTAAACTGTGACAAGCCTTAATGGCCAGTGCCACACAGAGCCTAGAATAAAGTGGACCCAAGAATGAATGAATCAGCTCCCTGTCCCTTGCCGCTCCTTCCTGCCGCCCCATCTTGCCCCCTACATCCCACGCCTATAAACCACCTCCTGCCTTCAAGGCTCAGCCCCAGTGCCACCTCCCCACGGGGCCCTCCCGCATTCTCCCAGCTGGCTGGGTGCCTGCTCCACTCGGTGCTCCTTACAGCTTCCACTCCCCTGAAAGCACTCTCCCATAGTCTACCTTAGAGCACAGGAACTATCCGTGTGATCTGCACAATTATTCACCCTGGGAAGGAGCTTTTCCTTGTTCCTTTCCATCCTCCCAGAACTTCAGAGAATGTTGTATATGGTAGATTCTCCATGAGTAACATTTGACTGATTAAACAAAAGATGATTAATTGAAATTTCCCTCTACTCTGCCTCCCTTAAAATAGATCTTTTCAAAACATTTCAAGGTTAAGGGTAAGTCAAATTAAAACTTGGTAAAGGTATTAAAGCTGGAATTAAAGCTAATACGTGAAAGTGGCTTTAGGGCCAATATAAAGAGGTTGCATTCCCTAGTTCAGTGGTCGTCAACAGAGCGGTTTGCTGACCACTGCCGTAGGTAGTAAGATAAGAGGGAGTGGATTCCACCCACAGAGAATTATGTTTGCATGAGGATCTCTGCCCACATCACCTCAGTCCTCCCACCACTGGGGGTGCCACTCGTTACTTCACACTGTTGTGGAGGCCCTGCACAATCTCCTCGTAAGACCCTCCTTCTCTATGGGGAACCCTTTCCTCTGGCCACAGCAGGGCCAGAAAACTCTGTTCCCCTGGCGATAGTGAAAAGGACAAGAACAACCCGGCTGGGGTGGCTCAGTGGCTGAGCATCAACCCACGAACCAGAAGGTCAGGTTCATTTCCCAGTCAGAACACATGCTCGGGTTGCAGGCTCAATCCCCAGTGTGGGGCGTGCAGGAGGCAGCTGATCAGTGATTCTCTCTGATGTTTCTCTCTCCTTCTCCCTTCCATCCTCTGAAATCAATAAAAACATATTTTAAAAAAAGGGGGGGGAACAAGAATAGACTATGTGCTAAGTCAAGTACTCAGAGACCACCATGGGACTTTTCTGATTTTTCTATTGGAAAAGGCTCTCTCTTTTGGTTGGGTGACTGAGTTGGTAAGATATGAATTTGGTGCTGCCCATGGCCCCTTGGCACCACATCCTAGGAAGAAGTCAAGCAAAGGCAGGCATTGTTGAGAGAGAAGGAAAGCGTCAGTCCTGCCCAGCCATTGGGTCAGGTGGTTGGAGCGTCATCCCATCCACCAAAAGCTTGATTCCCGATCAGGGCACATGCCTAGGTTTCAGACTCAATCACCAGTTGGGGCACATATGGGAGGCAACCACTGGTATCTCCCCTCTCCCTTCTTCTCTCTAAACACATCCTTGGGTGAGAATTAAAAAAGAAAGAAAGAAAAGAAAGAAAAGAAAGAAAGAAAGAAAAGAAAGAAAGAAAGAAAGAAAGAAAGAAAGAAAAGAAAGAAAAGAAAGAAAAGAAAGAAAAGAAAGAAAAGAAAGAAAAGAAAGAAAAGAAAGAAAAGAAAGAAAGGAAGGAAGGAAGGAAGGAAGGAAGGAAGGAAGGAAGGAAGGAAGGAAGGAAGGAAGAAAGAAAGAAAGGAAGGAAGAAGAGTCAGCCCCTCATGGGCACTGTTAGAGCTCAATCTAGTGACTCCACAGCTGCCCCCTGGCTTCCCACCCGCAGGAGCTGTAACTCCCCCATTCTGCATAAGATGGACTGGGCTTCTATCACTTGCAACTCGGAGTCTGAATGTGTCCAATTCTATGGGAAGGCACATGTCACCCACACCTCACAGATGAGGCAGTTGGACCTCAGGGAGATTTGGGGAAGCACCCAGACCACAGAGAGCCAGGAAATGGGGGGCAAGAGTGTGTGGGGTGTGCAGACACTAAGCCCAGGACTCTCTGATGCACTTCTTGTTCCTCCCAGACAGGAGCTGCCCAGCAGAGGATCTCAGCTCACAGAGCCCCTGCAGCAAATGAAGGGAAGAAAATTATCATTTGAATTATACTGGTGACAAGGTTCAGAGGGACATGGTTTAAAGCAAACAATGTAACACTTATCAGTCCTGAGCGAATCCAGTGAATAGGTGTGGGAACTGCGGGCGACATGGGTAAATCCTGACCCGCTGCGCTCACACGGGCTGCCACGTTCCGCCAGATGGTAAAGGCCAAAAATAAGAACCGCTGCGAAAGCAATTTAGACAAACTCAAGAATAATATGAATAATGGCCCCGTAAGAGCTTATTAAGGGAAGCTGTCCCTATTTGAACCAGACCCTAACGTCTTAAGGTGATGGCAAAAGGGTCACCAGGTCCTCCCCCAGTGACGCCCTCAAGTCCACAATCAGCGTCAGCATGCCGGACCGGAAAAACCATTAGTCTGACGGAGGACAGAGAGTCTTAGGTTCTTACAGGAAATCGTTAGAGAGAGGATGATTCTCTGAATACGACAGCTTTCAAGCATTTCTGCACACTGAAGATTTCACTGAGAAATCATCACATCCAGAGACCAAACTGCATTCAAATCCACTTAAAATTTAATGGGATACACTCACCAGAAAAAAAAATAATACTGACCTGCTAGTGAAACCTTTTGGCGTACGGGACGACACCCCAACCAACTGAACCAACTGGCATCTTACTATTTTTATAATATAACCAAGGTCAGTGGCCATCTTCCGACTTCTTCAGGGGCCACTGTGGTGGAAACAAATCGCAACATTTCCCAACGGCCTACATCTGGCCGAAACCAAGTCCTCCGGGAGAACAGAGAGCGCAAACCTGGGACAAGGACCATCAGCGTCGTCACGTTTCCGGGGCTGAGAAGGAAGCGGCCTCCAAATCAAAATTTTCCTCCCAGTGAACACGGGACAGGACAGATAATTTCGGCAAAATAATTTTTTTTCCACCTGTTTAGTAGCTGTGAGCTTAATTTTAAGAACAGAAAAGAGTCTTTGCCAGGTAAGGGATAGTGTCCCCTTTCAGTTAAGACATTCCGAGTTTTCCTTGACTTCAGCTGATCAGGAGGTAATGAGCGGCGTGCACGCTGCTGGGGGCACAAGTATTGTCAATGCTGCAATTAACAATCCGACACCAAATCTTATCACATAAACGACTACAAGGGTGAGCATCCTTTAGGATAAAGAGAACAGACTAGTGATTTTTCAAGTGGATGTAACTAGTAAAAACAAAATCTATCAAAATAGATTAAGCCAACTGGAGTGTGTCTGTGTGTGTGTGTCTGTGTGTGTGTGTGTGTGTGTGTGTGTGTGTGTGTGTGTGTGTCTGGACTCTCATAAAGTACCATTTAATGAACTACCAGGACACTGTTATACCCCACTATTTGGGTAAAACTGAATACTGTCCCTACCGGCAAAATGGCAACTGACCCTGGGCCCTGCGAGGCTGGGCACCGACCACATCTGTGCAGGTGCAGGAATTTCCTGACAGCTCCTAATGTCCCCAGCGAAGGCAGGAAGCCAGCCAAACAACCAATGATTAGAGCTGACAACAGAGACGAACATAATCCCAATTAAATCCAGTTCCTGTCTGTCACTGGCAAGAACCAGATGGGAAGCTGACCCAGCCTCCATCCCGCCCAGCACCCTGACTTCTCTGCCTCACTGCTCCCCCTCTGCCACACCACCAGCCCCCTAGCCTCGACAGGTTCCTCTGTGAAGTCTCCCCTGGCCTTTACCTGCACCCCCATGCCATACAAGTGTCTCTCTGTCCTTGGAGCTCGCCTTTTACCCCCTTCCCCCCCCACACACACAGACACATACACACACACAGCTTTTTGTGTACAGACCAGGTTGTCCCTCGAAGCAGCATGAGGTAGCTGGGGAGGGCAGCTCTACCTGCAGCAGCACTGGACTGCGCTCCTCTGGGGCGAGCCTGCACTCTAACCCTCTCCCTGCATCCCAAACAGTGGCAGGAACATCGAGGGAGCACACACAATGCTAGGGAGTCAGCAGAGGAGATCCCAAACGCTGAGCTGCGCCTGCCCTCTCCCCTTCTGTCACAAGACCACAATGGGGTCATGAGGGGAAACACCACCGCGAGGTCACCGAGGAGCCCAGGGCAGGACGGGCGATGGAGAACCGTGGGAACTGCCGTGTGGGTGTCAGCAGGGAAGGCCCCGAAATGGTAAGGTGCATGGAAAGGCAGGTTTCTACAGAATTCAACAAGCTGGTGAGGAGGAACTGCTCAGGGCTTAGGACAACCCTCTCTCCCATCCATCCGGGAGAATGCCACAGCCAATGATGTTGACCTGCACTTAATATTCTGTGTTTTAGAATAAAAAAATCAACAGTGCCCTGCCATCAATGGCATGGTCTCTCAGGGGCACAAAGGGAGGCAGCTGCGGTCCTCCCAAGATGTGGGTCCTGGGAGAAAGCTTTGAAGGGCAAGCACCTCCCGTTCACATCACCCCACGGTGGGTGGGAAGTGAGTCACATCCTCAGGTGTGCAAGAAGGGACACAGGTGTGTGTGGCAGGGAGAAGGGAACACGGCATAGGGCCCTCGTCACTTAGAAGAGGAGCCACATAGAACACGCCACATTTCTGAGTATCTTTGCTGTAGCCACCAGGCCTCCTGAGATGGTGCTCGGACTCCTCTCACCCTCCCTCCTCCTTAGCACAAGGACGTGCAGAGAGCACTGGGCCCCAAGTCAAGAGACCTACATTGTACACCTGCTTTACATTCATTCCGTTACTCTGGGATGCTTTCATTTCAGAAAAGCATACAGAGCAGATGGTTGTGAGGATTGCACAAGGATGTCAGTGGATCTATGCCCCTGAAGTGTACGTGGAAAAATGGTTAACATGGCACGTTTTATGTACAGCTCACTACAACAAGTGTACCGTGCCCACTATGTACCATTCACTGAGCATACATTATTCTCGCAACTATTCATTCATTCAGCAAAAACTTATACAGTACCGTGTGCCCAAAACTATTTAAGATACTGGGCATACAGCAGAAACTCATGGGAGTTTTCATTCTAGAGGGGGAGCCAGACAATAAATAAGATAAATAAGCAAAATGTGCCATGTAATGGACAATGGCAATTATAAGGGAGAGAAATAAAGCACTGGAGGGCAGTGTGAAGTGTCAGGGTGGGTACCGTTTTAGACACAGGGACCAGAAAAGTCTTCACCAAAGAGCCGACTTCGGTAAAGGTCTAAAGAAAATGAGAGTCAGCCATGCAGGTGTCTGGGTTAAAATACCTTCTGGACAAATGGCCCAGCGAGTGCAAAGGCCCTGGGGCAGCAGCAAGCCCAGCATGTTTGAGGAACAGCAAGGAGACCAGTGTTGCTTGAGTGGAATGAAGAAGGGCAGAGTAATAGGAGCTGAGTTGTAGACAAAAAAAGAGGTGGGGGGGGGGGGGGTATTCACATGGGTGAGCAAAATAAACATTGGCTCTTCCCAGACAGCAACCAGTACAGGAAATAACCAAATTAACCAATGAACAGTTATTGATAATGCCAGGTATCATGATAGAGACAAATATGGGAGAACTTATTAAGTAGAGGGATTAGCTGAGGCCGAAAGGAAGTGACATTTAAGTGAGGAACTAACAGATAAAAAGGAGTTTCTGGGTGGAAAAAATGCATTTGAAAGCTCTGTGGCAATCAGAGCTTTTAAAAAAAATAATTTGACTATCTTTTCATTTATACTGATACAAAAACATACCAGTAGAAATGAAGGAGAATGTTTGTTAAGTAGCCATAGAGAGGAGGATATTTTACTTACAAAACTCGCCCCAACCATATCACTGGTGACTCATCAGGTCCCCTTGCTGGGGTTCCAGGTGGAATGGGTGGCAGGAGGCTCCCTGGTGATGGGGCAGCCCCTGTGCGGATGGTCCAGGGAGGGGCGTGGTCATCGGTGGAGCTGGGCAAGGAGGCGGTGGAGCTGCCCCGTGGTCTGAGTCCGCACCTCATTGCCCACGTCCTCCGGTGGTAGACACTGGTGTGTCCACCTGTTATCGGCTTCCTGGCGGGTCTTATATTTACAGTCAGGCTCACAAAAGCACTGGCTGTACAGAATGAGGAGAAATGCCAACTCAATGAGGTACTGAGTGCTGCAAAAGAGGAGTGTGTGAGGATCGGGTCACCCTTAGACGATGCCAGGTGTGAGGGTTATTAAATACACCCACCTTAAGAACACTTACAGAAAGTGGACCAGGACCTACTGGATGACGAGGCAGGAGATGACCTCCCTGTTCTAAGAACCGAAGGAAGAGAGATCCAAACGCTCAGGCAAGAGGAGGAGACGGCAGACATGTTAAAAACACTCAAGTCCCTAGAAGAGGTGATGAAAATCACTTCACAAGGAGCTTTTCCAAACCTGCCAGGAGACCAAGAGCCACACCCTGGTGGCCCCCTCCCTGGAGTGGGCCTGGGTCTTAAAGCAGCACTGTTCCCTCCTCTCCCCAGCTGCCATAGTGCTACCCTCCTCCACCTCCACGGGACCATCCCTGAGGCCAGGGAATGCAGGGGAGTCCCCTCCCTGGGCTGGGGTTCCTCCTCCTCCACGCACACTGCACACAGCTGCCAGCTCCTGCCCGGGCAATCCCCCCAAATGTAAGGAATAGTAGGAGAATTCCCTGAAGACACCACGAAATGGGAGACCTCTGTATAGTCACAGAATGTTTAGGTTCTCTCTCCATGGCAATGAAAGAAATGCTGTCCTTCAGAGATGCATATTTTACTCAAATTGAGTCTTCATCTATGTTTCTCAGTGTTTTGCATTATTTATATACTAATCTTCTTAGTGAATATATTTTACTCTCTCCTTAAATATTGTATTTTAATTTGAAAATATATGTAGCTTTGCAATAGACATAATAGTAAAAAAAAGATATATGCACAATCTTCATTTAATTTTAGAGCTTATTATTTTAAGGAATCTAAAATAATGTTGATGAGGCTGGAGCATCACAGGCAAAGAAGGTAGAAGTCAGGATGTGAGAGGGAAGCAGGGGTCACACAGAGTCTCACAGACCCCAACAGAAAGCCCATTGGATTCACATAAGACTGATCTAAGAAGGGAGTAACAAGCTCAGATCTGTTTCTACAAGACCATCTAGCCACTGAGTGGAGAAGGGATTGAAGATGTAAAAGATGGTGGTTCAGATTAGGGAGGCGGTAACAGTGATGAAGACATGTACTAGTGGAGAGTTTCCAAATAAACCAGAGGCGGAGCGATCAGGACTGGCTGGTGATTCTGATGGTAGGATCAGGAAGAAGGAAGAATCCGAGAAATTCCCAGACTTGAGGTGTCAGCGCCGAGGTGGATGAAATGCCAGCTGCTTGGACAGGGAAGGCTGGGGTGGCCAGGCTAGAGGGGGAGCTGGGTTCCATTTGGGAAGGGTCAAGTTTGAGCCCTGGAAACGTACAAGTCAAGATGACCAAGAGGTCAGGGTAGATATCTAAATTTAGAGTCAACAGCAAATAGACCTCGTTGACATCAAACAAATCCATCCACAGGCTGTGAGGTAGTTTTCTCAGGTGTAAAAACAGGGTGTTACCTAAGGCACTTCCAGGAAATGTTATGAGTCCAAATTGCTCAGAGCCAGCAGTTCCCCCACCATCTGTTATTTAGAGAGCACTGAGCAGGCAGGCCAGGGACCAAAGCACATCATCTAGGATTCAAGTTCACTGTCACATGGGTTATACTTTCTCATGAATGAGCCTTTGCAGAGAAGCACTGAAATTGGGGAGGTTCTAAAAAGACAAGTTGTGGTTTTTTTACCCTTGCACACTGTTGTGGAAATATAAGTTGGAGCAGCCACTATGGAAAACAATATGGAAGTTCCTAAAAAACTTAAAAATACAACTATCATATGACCCATCATTTCCACTTCTGGATATTCATCAAAACAAAATCAGAAAGATATATGCACCCCTATATTCACTGCAGCATTATTTACAATAGCCAAGGTACAGAAGCAATGTAGGTGTCCAATGATAAATGAATGGACAAAGAACATGTTAAATACAACCCTAGCCATAAAAAGAATGAAACCTTGCCATTTGCGACAATATTACGCTAAGTGGAATAAGTCAGACTGCGTGATTCCACTTGAATGCAGAGAAAGGCAAATATTGTATGATTTCACTTAAATGTCAAGTCTAAAAAAAAACAAAACAAAATAGAAACAGACTCATAGAGAGAACAAACTAGCGGTCTACCAGAGGAATGATGGGGTGGAAGGGCTGAATGAAATAGGTGATGGGAATTAAAGGATGTAAACCTTCAGTTATAAAATAAATAAATCCTGGGGATATAATGAACAGCACAGAGAACACAGTCAATAACACTGTGCTAAACTTGTTATGGTGACAAGACGTATGGTGATCACGTCATAATGTATATAACTATGGAATCACTGTTATATACATGAAACCAACATAATACTGTAAGTCAATTTTGCGTCAATAAAAAAGACAAGGTTATTTCCCTGGTTAGGGTTCCGTGTTTAACCTAAGCACACATCCGCAGATGCAGCTGCCATGGAGAAGTGTGCCTGTCACCTGTGACAGCAACGGCCCTTCCTTTCCCATCTCTGCCTCCACCAACAGAGAGCATGACTCCCATGAAGCCAGCGTAAGACGTGGGCTCTTGGGCTCCTACACCCCCAGCTAGTACCACCGACGAGCAACAGCTACAGTCTCCCAGGAAACAATCCTAAGAGTTGAGAAAGTACACCAATATACAGGGTGGGGCAAAGTAGGTTTACAGTTGTTTGTATGGAAAAAATACAATAATTCATAAATAATAATACAAGAATAAACTGTCTCAAGCGCTCACAACTGTAAACCTACTTCTGCACCACCCTGTGCCACAGCTCTCTCCTGCCACCCCTCTGCTCCGGTCCCTGCCACGTGGCATCATCTCTGTGTTTGGTTTTCAGTGGGTGGGGGATTTAGGAATGGTGTCATGCTTCTTTCTGTCTAAAGCCTGAATCTCCCTTTTCCTTCTCCTACAGAATCATCCATCACATCACCCAGGAGAAACCCACAGCCAGAGGCTGCCCTCATGAACCCACCTCCGAAGTCAGGCACACACAGGGAACTAATGGTTCAAACACTTCCCCACCACAGACTTGGTCCTAAACTCCCTCTCCTGCCCTTCCAACGTAAGAACCATCCTTAGTCCTAACCCAAAGTCCACAAAAACACTAAATCACAGGACAAACAGGATATGACATAGGAATAATGAGCTGTTTCCTCAGGGCAGCTGTACAGCAATCACCAGACTTGCCCAGTCCTCCCAGAGGTTGGTATGGACTGGCCTGAGAACCACCCTCTCGTCTCTGGCTAGACCTCAGAAACTGTATCATGAGGCACAATCCGACATCTTCTAGTGCCAGTTCCAAGCTCACTTTTTCCAAAAAGCCTTCTCTGACCATTGTTAGCCTTTGCTAATCATTCCTTCTTTGAAATCACAGAACTTATATGCATCCTGTTAATTTGGCACTTGCCATATATTGCCCAGTGATCTATGACCTATATTGGACAGTAGTATCTTGAATTCAACAGTTTGTTCTTAATCATGTAACTGTGTGTGTGTGTGTGTGTGTGTGTGTGTGTTTAAGAGAGAGACCTCGTGTGCATTTGCATGCATTGTCTAGATGTCTTCAATTAGCTTCCTTTGAACTAGAGCAATCTACAATCCTTCCTCTAAGTAGGTACAAGCAATAAGTAATTATCAGGAATGTGGCTACTATTGACATTTAGAATTCAAAGCCAAAAGGCTCTTTTAAGATATTTTTAGGCCTGTGTTGAGTTTATATTCAGCAATATCACCAATACTTTCTATATCTCAGGGCAGTTCAATACAGAAGAGATCAGGTGAGTGTCTTTAGGTCAAGACAAGTAAGCAAGTATTTGCTGTGCACTCACTGTACACTTGGGAATTATGCTCAATGTACAAATAAAGGCATTTTAGAAAGAGCCTCCCCCATGAAATGAGTTCCTTTCTCATTAATTGTGAGATTCAGTTCCTCCAGAACATTCCATTCCTAAGCATTCTAGTTAAGTAAAATTTACTGAAAGGCAGTCCTTGAACTCTGTGACAGAGTAAATTCATGCAAAAGACTGTAAGTTGAAATAACATAAATCAAATCTAATTTTTACCACAGAAACAGTGTTATATTAGGCAATTATGTTTTCAACTTAAAGACCAATTGCCAACATTTAAAAGGGGAAAATGGCAAAATTTTAATTTCAAAATTATTAGAATTGCAAGCAATCCTAAAGCTCATCTGTATAGCTAAGGACAGTAACCTAATAGTTATTACTGAATACCTATTATGTGCCAAGAATTACAAGCATGTTAGATGCAGTTCATATATTCTACATTAATTCATCCTAACAGCCCTAATATAGAAATGTCATTTCACATCACAAATGAGAAAACAAAGGCCTGGGGTTGCTCTGTTTTGACTAAGGTTCTGTAGCTCTTTAGTGGAAGAGCAAGAATTTAAGCTCAGAAGTGCCTGGCTTTAA
Source organism: Vespertilio murinus (assembly GCA_963924515.1). Classification (NCBI taxonomy): domain Eukaryota; kingdom Metazoa; phylum Chordata; class Mammalia; order Chiroptera; family Vespertilionidae; genus Vespertilio; species Vespertilio murinus. Next base: position 38,756,718 of record OZ004715.1, on the reverse strand, counting down.
AGTCAAACATCTTTCTACTTCTCCAGTGGCCTCCCTAAATCAATCACGAAAATATACTTAATACCGCACACTAAAACATCTGAGGTCAATTAAACAGGGTTATCCAGAAACAATGATAACATTTTGCCAAATGGATTAAGAGATTTTAGAGGCCAGAACCATCAATGAAGGATTAAAGCACCACTGGACACAGGGAGAGCTGAAACAAGGTGTAACAGTGAATTATTAGTCTTCACTGAATATTACAACCTAACACATTTATCCTTCTAGGTGCTACGGCTACAACAGTAAACCAAAAGGCCTCCCTTGTGGAGCTTCCATTCCAGTGGAGGGCACAGAGATGACAACCAGCAAATACAGTGACAGCCAGCAAATACAGTGACAACCACCGAAACTGGTTTGGCTCAGTGGTAGAGCTTCGGCCTGCAGACTGAGGGGTCCCAGGTTCGATTCTGGTCAAGGGCATGTACATTGGTTGCAGGCACATCCCCAGTAGAGGGTGTGCAAGAGGCAGCTGGTCGATGTTTCTCTCTCATCGACGTTTCTAGCTCTCTATCTCTCTCCCTTTCTCTCTGTAAAATACCAATGAAATATATTTTTTTTAAAATACAGTGACAACCGGTCGGTGGTGGAGGACACCCAGGGCGAGCGGGACAGGGCTTGCCTCTCTGAGGGCAGGTGGACACATGAGCCTGGAGTGCAGAAGTGAAGGCTGAGCCGGAGCACGTGGGCTGTCAGCTTCTGGATACATTTAAAGTCACAGAGGGGTGAGATCGCTGAGGGAGGGAGTGCTGATGGAAACAAGAGGAGGGCCCTCTGACTGCGTCCCAGAGCACGCCGACAGGAAGAGGTCGAGGAGGAATCGGTAAAGGAGGCCGAGAGGGAGCCCCAAGTGTAATTTTTGACATCAACAATAATAAAAATCATGTAAAGTTACCTTCAGTGCTGCGTTATTAGCAAACATTTACTGCGCCTGGGTGTCATGCGTCAGGCATGAGACTATAGCAAACAAGACAGACTGGCCTTGTTTACTACTATCATAAGGATTATAGTCAATGGCGTTTTCTTATACGAGACTCAAGAAAAGTACATACAAGAATTCGGAATGAAAATGTTCCTTCAGCCAGAAGTTTGCATAAGAAATCAGAGTGTTGCCAAAACCGGTTTGGCTCAGTGGAGAGAGCGTTGGCCTGCGGACTGAAAGGTCCCAGGTTCAATTCTGGTGAAGGGCATGTACCTTGGTTGTGGGCACATTCCCAGTAGGGGATGTGCAAGAGGCAGCTGATTGATGATTCTCTCATTGATGTTTCTAACTCTATCCCTCTCTCTTCCTCTCTGTAAAAAAAATCAATAAACTATATTTTTTTTAAAAGAAAGAAATCAGAGTGTTGCCTACTTTACTGCTCTCCTCCTTGGGAAGACAATGGTTACCTGGTCCTGTTAACAGCCAAAGAGGCTACCGTGAGAGCAAAGAGAGTCAGCGGGATGACAGAGGGAAAAAACGTAAGACAGACCCTTGCCTCAAGGAAGGTAAAGGAAGAGAGCTACCTAAAGGGTTCCCGATTCTAACAGAGACCAGCAGGTGCTTCGGGAGCCTCGGGAAGGGGCCAGCTGGCGGGTGGTGGGGACAAGCCTGCTCCCAGCCCCTCTCTCTGCCCTTCTCCCCTTGGCAAGCAGCCTCACTCACTCAGCAAGGAGCCATCAAGTGGCCTCCACATGGTAGGCACTGTGCTGGGCCCTGACAATACAGCATGAAAAAGACAAAGTCCCTGACCTCTAGGACCATGGTTGGCAAACCGCGGCTCGAGAGCCACACTCGACTCTTTGGCCCCTTGAGTGTGGCTCTTCCCCAAAATACCACGGCCTGGACGAGTCTATTTTGAAGAAGTGGCGTTAGAAGAAGTTTGTTTAAAAATTTGGACTCTCAAAAGAAATTTCAATCGTTGTACTGTTGATATTTGGCTCTGTTGATTAATGAGTTTGCCGACCACTGATCTAGGAGATGACTTCCCAGTAGGCAGGGGGATGGGGGTAGAGACAGACAATGTAATGTGTCAGGTGCCGTGTAGAAAATCAGGCAGGAAGGGAAGCAAGGGGTGGGACGGGGTGAAACCTCTTCTTTTAGAGGTTAGTCAAAGGTTCTATCTGAGAAGGTGACATATGAGTAGATACACAGGTGATTAGGTGTGAACCAAACATATATCTGGGGAATCACATTCTAGACAGAAGGAAGAGAAGGGTCCAAGTCTGAGATGCAAGTGTGCTTGGCATTTTGAAGAACAGCAAAGAACCCATCGTGGCTAAAACAGAGTGAGAAGGAGGCGTTAGCAAGAGATGAAGGGGGCACACTGGCAAATGACGTATTTCTTAGGTCCATGGGAAGACCTGGCGTCTGCAGCTGCAGAGGCTTGGGGCTGGCAGGTTTTCCTTAGGGAAATGCCCCCTGTGGCCCAGGAATTCACAGCCCTCTATCAAAAAGCAACCGCAACTATAATTTTCACAAAGCCTCCTCTTCAGCCAACTAGGTTGAGAAAGGCTATGACTTAGCACACTGGTGTTCTTTGCAAGTTAACTGCTTGTTCCAGCATAAATAACACTTTCTACAGAAGAGGATGACAGGGAAGGGAAGTTTGTGCCGAACAGGTATACACACATTCCATTTGGTATTACTCGGATGTAATATTTGGGGGCAGAGATATTCCCAGTGAAGACTCCAGGCTGCCTACTTTAATTCCTTCAATAGCGTCAAGGCAAGATTAAGTACCAAACTGTACTTAAGGCCTGCTGGGTGCCACCATCTCTCCCTTGTCGAATAAGACAACTTAATCATAAGATTAAACATCCTGTTTTCCGATGCAAGAAAGCATACTATATATATCTTTTGAAGTTCCTTGGCATGTGTTCTAAACCTACCAGTGTAACATCTCAACACAGGGATTATTAATCCATCAAACAGCTTTCCTTTCCCCTTCCACTCCTTTACCCCAGATTCGGAGCCTTTTATGGGCCATGCATGGGGTGCGTTTGAAGAGACTTTTGCCATGAGGGTAGATCAAGCTTGAGCCATTCAAATGAAATTGTCTTGACTTAACTTTTAGCAACAAGGAAACTCAGTAGCAGTGATAAACCATTTTCCAAAAGCCCTTATATGAAAAGGGCTCCTCCTACCAGTTTGCTTTCAAAAAATAAGAAGCTCCGACCATTTTGCTTTCAAGAAACTCTCCTACAGTTTTGGTTTCAAAATGCAAGACGAATTCTACCATGTTGTCTTCAAAAAGTAAAAAGCTTTCCAAGATACCCTCGATGGAGTAGAACAAAGTGAAAGGATGTGACTTGCCAGATAACAAGATTTATTATAAAGTCACAGAAATTAACACAGTGTGGTGCTGACGCACAGACAGATTCACCACTGAAAAGAGAAGCCGGGAACGTATCTGGGCATACCAGGAAATTTGATTTGTCATACAGCTTGTGTTGCAGAGACGTGGGGAAGTAATTTTTTAGACTCTTAAGTAGTCTGTGCTAGAACGACTGGTTAGCCACATAGAAAAGAAAGAAAAAAACAACAACCCCCACCTCACACCATACACAAAAGTCTATCACAGAGCCATTAAAAGCCTAAATGTTAAAGAAAATAAATGTTTTAGCGAACGATATAAGAAAATCATCTGCATAGTGTCATGGTAGGAATTGATTTCTTAAACAAGTTATTGGCACCCACGTACTAGTTGGGTGACCTTGGCAAGTCACTTAACCATCCATCCCTCAGTTTCCTCACCTATAAAACAGCCTTCACCTCTAATGTTGTTCTGAGGATTAAATTAGTAAATATTTATAAAGTGCTTAGAAAAGTGTCTGGCACATAGAATGTGCACTTTGGGTAATAGTAGAAAGTACTCCACAAGCGCTTGTTAAATTTAAAAAATTCATAATAAAAAGATAATTAGCCACATTAAAATTAACAACTCTATTCATCAAAAGACACAATAAAGAGACCAAAAGAACAAACCACAAACTGGAAAAAAATAGTTGTATAACATGTGGTCTACAAAGAAGTGGGTTCCAGTAAATAATAATAATAAACGATTCAATAGAAAAATGGGCATAAGATTAGACAGACAAAAGAAGAAAACTAAATGGCTACCTAAAAAGATGCTCAATCTCATTAGTCACCAGGGAAATACATATTAAAACCACAATGATACACCATTTGATTAGAGAAATTAAAAGGTGTGACATCAAGTGTTAGCAAGGCTAGGAAAGCAATGCATTCCTGGAGGGGAGTTTAAATGCAAATAACCCTCTGAAAAACAAGTAGGCCTCATCCGGTGAAGCGGAAGATACACGTTGACTGCAACGCCACTGCTAGAAGTTCTCTGCACATGTGCACCGAGAAATTCAGCACCATCTGAACTAGAAAAATGGAAACATCCCCAACGTCCAACAGTAAATGTATAAACAGATGGTGGAATATTCTAATACACAGCAATGAAAGCAAAATCAGATAAATTCCAGAAATATAACTGGGAGAAAACTAAGTTGCAGAAGAATATATTCCATATAATTCCACTTATATATACTTCAAAATGGTACAAAACCAAAGACAGGTTACTATCTTAAAGCATACATGGGTAAACCATAAAGTAAAGAAAGATAATCATGAAAATCTTAATTATAGTGGTCTCCTCTATGTGCGAGGGGGTTGGAAGGGGGTAGGAAGGAAGAGGGGTGCGCAGAGGGGTGAACAGTAACAATTTACTTATGGGGAATGTAGGTCCACTGGTTCTCATGGTATCCTGAGTTGAACTTTAAAGTATTTTATAAATATTCTTTAGTATCTACTCAAATAAAAGTAAAATAACATGGTTTCCTCAATCTCTAAACACAGGCAAATTCTATTACAGACCCAGCTGTCGTGCCATTTTGGGGGGTTTCTCTCTTCTGGACTCCCACCAGGCGTCCTCGTGGCGTTCCATTCAGCCAGGGACAGAAAGAGCAGTGGTAAAAGCCAAGGAGCAAAGATCACATCTAAGTGCTAACGACGGCATCCCCACTCACACACTGCATATCGTGGGCAGGCTGCTTAGCCTCTCCGTGCCTCGGTTTCTACAACTGCAAAATGGGAACAATAATGGCGTCTGCTCCACAGGTTCTGGCAGGGACTGAATGTGTTCATTCGGTCCACAGTTCCTTATCAGAAGCGCTTGAGTCCAGGTCTGTCTTAGAATTCACAATTTTTCAGAAAAGTAACACCCGACATCCCAACAGGATCTGGAGCAGCACCCTACTAACAAACACTTTTCTTATTCCTTCAGTGGAGCGTCTGAAAATTGACACTTAAAGGGCAAAACCCATAAAAAGACAGGCAGGATCAAGAGAACTGAGGGGATAAAGAAAATGTTACAAAACTAGATTATGGTCATAGTTATAAACTTAACAAGTTTACTTTTAAAAAATTACTAAATTATACACTTGATGCGTGTAAATATTATGGGATATAAACTATACCTCAATAAAGCTGCTAAAAATAGTTTTCAACTTTAAAAAGTCTTCACCTCCATTCACATCCTGTTTTACCACCAAATGGGATTTAAAAAAATAAATAAATCCAACTCAGATTTAGAGGTTTGTAATTTAGAGCTGCAGATCGGGGAATGTGGGTCCGTATCTGTAGAGCCCACAGGACAAGAAGCGGTGCTCAACATGCAAGCTGATCATCATCATTACTATTGCTTACTCAGCCCAGTGTTTCTCGGCAGGGTCTCCACCAGAATCTTGGATAGGACAATCCTCCTCTGTAATGTAATCCCACACACAAAATCCTATGGCACCTCTCAGTATCTGTGACAATTACAACTGCCCTACACATTTCTAAATAGTGAGGGAGGATGATACTAAGTGCGAATCATTAAGCCTATTAGAGTATAAATTCCTTATAGGCAGAGACCAAGTCTTCCTCACTGTGGTAAAATAAGAATACTTTGTACAAGAATACGCAAAAATCTCCAGCATGCAGCTGCATTCAAACTGTTTCTCCTCTTTTTTGTTTTTGTTTTTCAGTGTTGGGTATGAAGTCTTTCGGTGACCCTACAATTATCGACAGGCCTGTCTGTACACAGGTCCACACGGGTAAGGAGCACAGCGTTGGCCTGGCGTGCGAAGCAGCTCTGGACTCATCCCAGTCTACTTGTGGTGTGGGACATGCTAGCTGTCCTCTGCACCTCAGTTTCTCCATCCATGAAAGAATCAAAGCATTTCCTTACAGAGTCATAAGGGCATGAACTAAGATAAAAGATGTAAAAGGCTCTCTTCTCCATGCAAATTCGAAGAAGATTGAGAAGCTACTTTGGTTTACAAGGTTCAGCTGCAAACACTCTGTAGATTTATGGAACGCTTGCTTTCCTACCTACATTTCTCCATAACAAGTAGAAAATAATCCTAGGATCAAAAAATGTTGTTGATTAGGGCCATACAACCCCTCATGACAAAAACAAGTTGGTAAACTTTGGCCAGTGAGCTGAATCTGCCCACTACCTACAAAATGATAGTAAATAATAATAATAAAAAAAATAACATTTCATGGCACATAAAAAGTAGAGAAAAATCAAATTTGTGTCAATAAAGTTTTATTGGAAGACCGCCATCCTCCTTGGTTTCTGTCTTGTTTATGACTGCTGTTACATGACAACAGCAGAGTTAACAAGTTGTGATACAGGCTGTAGGGCCACAAGACTTAAATTTACTATTTAACCCTTTACATAAATACTATGCCAAACCACACATACACACACACACACACACCTTTAAATTAAAAAAAAAAAAAAAGTAAGCTATTTAATCACTAGAGGCCCAGTGCACAGGATTAATGCACTCGTGGGGTCCCTCGGCCTGGCCTGCAGGGATCGGGCTGAACCCACTCTCTGACATCCCCTGAGGGGTCCCAGATTGTGAAAGGGCGGTTCTCCAGATGATGCACCCTGGAATCGGGCTCCCTCCACTCTGGTTCCAGGTGTATCACCAAGTCACCACAACTCCTCAGCTCCTGCATTGAGCGTCTGCCCCCTGGTGGTCAGTGAACATTATAGCTACCAGTCAGATGGTCTGACAGTCACCTAGGCTTTTATATATATATTTTATGTGAGAATTCTGATACATGTTATGAATACATCCTAAGGACTCAGAAAAACAGGCTTGGGAAATCCCACCCTATGCATGGTATGGTTAATAAACAATGATAATTTTTATGTTAGCATAAATAACATATTTTTATAAAAAATAACTATATTTTCCAATACAAAATAAAAAAGATAGTGATTGGCACTGTTTTACATTTCTGCAAATCACTGACTTAACAGAAGACAATTGGATGCATTCAATTTGTTGCAATAGGTAGGTTTTGTTGAAGAATAAAGAATATCTGGCCTCATGCAGATATACAGTTGGGAAAAGGAGGAGTATTCTAATGGTCTTTTCAGAGAGTATTTTAATACTCTTCTTTGATACTACATTAAAACTCTGAGATAGCGGAAACCGGTTTGGCTCAGTGGTAGAGCGTCGCTCTGCGGACTGAAAGGTCCCGGGTTCGATTTCGGCCAAGGGCATGTACATTGATTGCGGGCACATCCCCGGTAGAAGGTGTGCAAGAGGCAGCTGGTCGATGTTTCTCTCTCATTGACATTTCTAGCTCTCTATCTCTCTCCCTTCCTCTCTGTAAAATATCAATAAAATAAATATTAAAAAAAACCTCTGAGATAGTCCCTTAAAAGTTAGTTACAACATGAACTCTGAAACCATAACAATGAACTTTTCATTCTCTGTTACATTAAAATCCACTGGTTTATTGTGCACTTTGAATAGATCTATTACCCATATATGATTCTACAAAATCATGAGTCAATAATTTGAAAATAATGTTTAACTGCAGATGATCCAAATGTTAACACATTGCTTTATATAATTTCAAAAAAGTATATTTGTTAATATCACCATTGATCTTACCAGTAAGCTCACCAGAAAGTTCTTAAATACTGGAAAGTTTTTTTTCTGGCCTGCGTTGGTAAGTGGTTAGAACAGCCATGGGAAAACTATGGCCCCGTTCGGCTGTTCTATCCGGCCCTCAGAGCCGAAAGAGCGGAGGGTCCTCTTGCTCTCCCCTCCGCTCCTTCACCAGCAGCCCAAGATGAGAGTGCCAGCATGGTCAGGTTGCTTTTGTTCCGGCCCTCCGGTCCAGTTTAAGTACCCATTGTGGCCCTCAAGTCAAAAAGTTTGCCCACTTCTGGGTTAGAACATCAGCCCACACACCAAAGGGTAAAGGGTTTGATTTCCAGTCAATGGCATGTACCTGGGTTACAGGTAAATCCCCAATTGGGGCCTGTGTGCATCTCTCATCTCTCATATCTCTCTCTCTCTCTCTCTCTCTCTCTATCTCTATCTCTATCTCTATCTCTCTATCTCTATCTCTCTATCTCTATCTCTTCCTCCCTCCATTTCTCCCTCCCTCCATCCCTCCTTCCCCTCCACCTGTCTAAAAAATCTATGAAAAAAATAGCCTCAAGTGAGGATTAAGAAAAACTAATAAAATACTGGGAAGCTTTCACACTCACAATGAATTCAAATTTTTCAAAATTTTAATTTCATTTGAAAGCTCTAATGATATCATTTGATAACACTTGCTGTCAGCTGTTTCCCTTAAAGTGTAAGGCTTACTTCCATCATTTGCAAGAAAAAAAAGCTGCCAAATACAGTACCCAAGTCTAAATACCCACCGTTTGTCAGATATTTTTTTCAAATGAAATGATGTCCCATGAAAATAAGTGGCTAGTTCATCTAGCAACTCAATCGCGCACATAATTTTTCTTGAGACAACCATCATACTACAGTATGCAGCAGAGATGCTTTATGCGCACTTCCCGCTTGCCACAGAATATTAACAAGGACTGTATTCAAAGGTCAAGATTTAACACAATTAGTCATTTTTACTGCTTTATCGAGGACATTCTTAATTGAAATTGGATTCTGCTTTTGTTTTGTTTTGTTACCAAGAGTGACAGCAAGGACAAATACCATGACTACTAGCACAGTTTGGGGCCACACTTTGATTTGTGCTGAGACACAGGCATATAAACAACGACATTAACACCAATATGGAGGCCCCGGTTCCTGGAAGACGGATTAAGAAGACCCACCATCTCTCTCTCACTGAATGTAAATGTAAAAGCTGCGCAGAAAACATGGAGCCTCTGAGGATGCTGAAGAGGAAGAGGTAGCAGGTAGACGGGGGAGGAAGCTAGAACTCAGAGCACCACCAAACCAGTGGTGACTTTTCTGCTGTTGTTTATTCCCTCTACTATTACCCAGCCTGGATGCAAAGACAGCCCAGCACCCGCTGGTGCTCATCAGGAATGGACAGAATGAACTTGAAGAGAAAGTCCAAGTTCATTTCTTTCTAGCCTAAAAAAAAAAAATGGAACTAATGTTCTGAGAAGTCTCCTGGATTTGATTGCTTTGTTCTGATCTCTCCCACCTCTGCCACAGGCAATCCTACGGTGCCACAGAACAGCAGCAGGGAGAGTGGGCCCCCAGCATCTAAAAGGAATGACTGCCTCTCAGAAGTGTAGATCCAAGAACCAGGGGGTGAATCCCTGTTGCTTCTTTTCCTCTCTCCACTTCCACTGCTGGGCTCTGGGCAGCCACAGAAAGGATGCAGCAGAGGGAGGGGACCCAAGTCCTGGGTTTCCAGCTGGGGACAGTAAAAGGGAGTCTCGGGGAATCAGAACTTGTCAGAGATATTACAGAGAGAAGGGAGAAGTACCAAAAAGTGGTTTATTGACATTTGGGCTCCCCCTCCCAGCTGCTCGTTGTGGATCTGATCCCAAACAGCAAGCGAACAGCTTTGAGATTTGCACTTTCAAATAGATCACTGCCCAGATCCCAGACTGAAGAGTGGGTTACACACTCACAGGACAGATCCAGATGACACTTGAAAGGCTCTGAAAACTGAGCTGATGTTAGAAATACAGCCTACAGGAACGAGTCATAACTTGTAACCAGATCAATCATCTGCTTAAAAAAGAATAAAATAAAATAAAGTGTCCAGAAGGTACAAACAGGACCCAGATAATAATATCTGAAATGTCCAGAATACAATCCAAAATTACTCAGCATATGAAAACCAGAACACTCTCAACTTGCAAGGGAAAAGACAATCAATAGACTCCAGCCTTACTTAAGATAACACAGGTATTGGAATTATCATACAAATGATATAAAGAGTTATTACAACCATGCTCCAAGAAGTAAGGCAGGACACTGTTGAAAATAAATTTATAACAACCTCAGGAAAAAAAGACAAAATAACCAAATGTAAATTTTAGAACAAAAAATTTAATGTCATTTAAATGTCACTGGATAAATTCAAAAACAAAATGAAAGTGACAGAGGAAATAGTGAACTTAAAGATAGATGAATAGTCTATCCTATATAAAAAAAGAGAGACAGAAAAAGAAGTTCAAAAATAAACAGAGCTTCAGAGGCCTGTAGAAAAAAATAACAAAGTCTAGCATGCATGTCATCAGAGTTCCAGAAGAAAAGAGTGTTATGCATGAAAAATATATGGAAAAAAATGCTGGCTGAAAACTTCCTGTATTTGGCAAGAAACCTAAACTGACAGTTTTAAGAAACTCAGCAAAGCCCAAATCAGATAATTTCAAAGAAACCCATCATAATCAAATTGCTGAAAACTAAAGACAGAAAAATATCATGAAGACAGCCAGAAGAAAACAACACATACTAAACGGAGCAATCATTTAAATGACTATGGGTTTCTCAGAAGAAACCATGGGGGTCAGAGAGAAATGCAACAACATTTATCAAGTGCTGAAAGAAAAGGACTATATCCAGCAATAAACACCCTTTGAATACGAAGCAATTCCATACTCTATATCCAGTAATAAACATCCTTTGGATATGAAGGTGAATTACATTCTCATAAGAATAAAAAAAAACTAAGAATTCATGTCCAAGGAACCTACTATAAAAGAAATGCTGCCAACAAATTAGATAACCTAGATGAAATGAACAAGTTATTGGAAAGAAATGAACTACTGAAACTGATTCAAGAAGAAATAGAACATCTGAAAAAGACTGAATTGGTAATCAAAACCTTCCCACAAAGAAAACGCCAGGCCCATATGACTTATCTTAAGAATGTAAAGTGGGTTTAATATATAAGATCAGTGTGATGCATCATTATACAACAGAATAAATAGAAACCACATGACCATCTCACTAAGAGCAGAAAATCACTTGAAAAATATCCAATAATCTCTTGTGATAAAAACACTCAACAAACTAGGAATAAAAGGAAACTTCCTTTCCATTATGAAAAATGCATAGCTAACACCATACTTAATATAAAAGAGAGTGTTTTCCACCTAAGATCAGGAGTAAAAGATACATTCAAGTGAAAGGCTAAAATATATTCTAATAAACAAAAAAAGAGGCAGGAGAGGAAAATAGAAGAGTGGAAGAGATCAAACTATCCATAATAAAATGGTAGACTTAAATCTAAACATATCAAAATTAATAAATATAAATTATCTAAGCATACTAATAAAAAGACTGAGATTATCTTTGACAAAACAAATCTTAAAAGACTTAAATAAATGGAGAAATATACCATGTTAATAAGTTGAAAAATTCAACATAGTTGCAAAGTCAGTTCTCCATAAATTGCTCTATAGAGTCAATACAGTCAAAATCAAAAATCACAGCAATTTTTTTTGTAGAAATCCAAAAGCTGGATCTAAAATGTATGTGCAAAGGTGAAGGAAAGAGAATAGGCACAACAATTTTGAAGAATAAAGTTGGAGAACTCAAACCATCCAATTTTAAAACTTACAGTAATCAAAACACTGTGGTACTGACGAAGGGAGAGACACAGAGATGGAAGACAATGAGTCCAATAATAGCATCCAGGATGGCCAGCTGATGTTTGACAAATGTACAAAACAACTCAACGGAGAAAGGATATGCTTTTCAACAAATGGTGTTGGAACCACTGAACATCATATGTAAAAAAAGGTAACTGCAACCCAAACTTCATACTTTATATGAAAACTAGAGGCCTGGTTCACAAAATTGGTGCACAGGAGGGGGGCGGGGGTCCCCTCAGCCCAGCCTGGACCCTCTCCAATCAGGGACCCCTTGAGGGATGTCTGGCTGCCAGTTTATCGGGCCGAAACTGGCAGTCGGACATCCTTCTCACAATCCGGGACAACTGGCTCCTAACTGCTCACCTGCCTGCCTACCTGCCTGCTGGTAGATTGTTACTGTGAGGGCATCATGACCAATTTGCATATTACCCTTTTATTATTATAGATGAACTCAAACTGGATCACAGACTTCCATGTAAAACTATCAAACATTTGAAATGTTTATTGTGCATTCATTTCTAAAAATAAATGGAAGAATCATCTTGGCAGGGACTATCCAGATAAAGCAGAATACCTAAAGGCCGAGAAAGGAGCCCTTGGGGAGAGGCAGGCAGGCAGTCTGCTGAGAAGCAAACTCAGCCTAAAGATTCTTGCTCTCAATAGATCATCTGCAGCTGATAAGAGAGAGAGGGGAAGTGAGGAATAGGGCCACACTGAGAATGATTTAAAGAGGAAAAGAAGGGATGAGTCAATATGGCATTAAATACAAGGGCTGTCTGTGAGATTTGGGTACAGAAAGTCATAAATCCCTCTTTTATACTTGCCTTTGTCCACCTATTTCTCTATTTCCAGGGAAGTATCTCATAGGAAAAATGGAGAGAGAGAGAAGAAAAAAAATAGCCAGAAGCAAACAGGGAAAAGGGCAGGAGGTCCACGATGCAGCTGACCTCCATTAGCAAAGCCCTATCACATACCACGTTCAGTCACTGTGACTGAGACCTTCGCTCAAATGTCCAATACTTCCCACGGGTCTGTGAAGCAGGATGCCGTAAAAAATGCAGCTGGAAACTCTGCTCTTTTGATTCATCTCTCAAGTCTGTGACACTAAATGTTTGATAAGCCTTTTTTTCCATTTCTAATTCAAACAAAGCGGGTATAGAACCCTCCTGGGACACTGTTAGATACGCTATCCAGAAGTCGTGGAACATGGACTACAAAAACAGGATTTTGCTCCAGTCACAATCATTTTCCACCTTGATTGTACTTCAGTATACGAGCTTTAACATTTCGTACACGCCCATAATATTTGCCAATAATATTCATATTTGGAATGCAAACTTTAAAGGAGGGATTATGTGTGAGTAAATCAATGTGTGAGAGACAAGGGAAGTTTACTATCTACCTACCCACAATAGAACCCTTTCCCATTCATAGTTAAAAATATGCCTTTGTCAAACTGAATGCAGGATCCTAGAACCTCAATCAGCTTTATTTAATCAACAAAATATTTACTCACTGCTTACTGAGTGTAAGACCACGTGCCGTTCCCAAGTGGTGACAAAGGCATGAAGTGTGAGCCACCACAGTATTTCAACCTCATGCAGTGAAAGCCACGTAAAGCAGACCGTGCTGAGAGAGAAGGAGCCAAGAGCCAGCCAACCCCCACCCTCAAGGAGACTAAAATGTCGCTGAAGGGGGGTGACGAATGCATTTGAAAAAGACGTAGGAAATGGTAAGGGACTCCAAGTGCACCTTCTCCCCAATGACCGTTCTGCTGTGAGCTGCAGAGGGCGGCGCCAGGAAAGGGATCTCTAGAACTCAGGGGGCAAACTCACAAGGAAGTGAAGCTCGGTGGGAAGGCCTCCACAGGACACCGTGCCCAGGGAGTAGGGAAAATTCCCCATCTGTGAGGGGAAGTGAGGCTGGACACAGCATGATTTCTAAGAGCAACCTGTGACTGTTCACAGCAGTGAGTCTACTGTAAACACAGTCTACTAGCTCACAATTTCTGTCCGTTTTTGTAAGTAGTTTGTTTGTTTTTTAATTATTTACCATACATATCTTATTTCTGTAATGTGATACGTCAAACTCCAATTTTAAAACGCACATGCATACACACAACTTAAAACACTTTTCCAAAGTACTTAAACAATTGAGATTTGCACCATAATTTTCTATGTTAACACAAGTTTGTAGGCAAAAAAATATTATATGGAGTCCTTAGAAGAACCTTTGAACTTCATCATTTTTTATATTTTTTTAATTGATTTCAGAGAGGAAAGGAGAGGAAGAGGGAGAGATAGAAACATCAATGATGAGAGAATCACTGGTTAGCTGCCTCCTGCACGCCCTCCACTGGGGATCGAGCCCACAACCTGGGCATGTGCCCTTGACTAGAATCGAACCTGGGACCTTTCAGTCTGCAGGCCAACACTCTATCCACTGAGACAAACCAGCCAGGGCTGAACTTCATCTTAACGGTGCTAATTTTTACCTGTCTTCTAGAGCAGTGGTCGCCAGCTGGTGGTCCATGAGGTCCGAAAGGTTGGGGACCGCTGTTCCAGAGCAGAGACTGACTGCCAGGGGATCAAATATGTTGGCCCGAGGGCTCACTACTATAGAACCCGGCAGCCTATGTGTGACGTGTGTACCTGTGACTCGACACAGATCTGGGAAAGACCCTGTTTAGTGTGACACTGTTCCAACTGCCTTAAGAAAATGGCTCTCGTTAAATTTTTAATGTAATGACTTGTTTTTCTAATCATCGAGTATTCCTTGTAGAAATGTTGGAGATGACCTACACATATTCATCTTACATCTTATTGTGTTTTAAAGAGCAACATGGGCAAGTCCTTGGGAGAAACGCCTACACATACATGACACAAGCCGCTTCACTGAAATGCTCCCCTTGACAAGGCCATTCTGAACCAGCGTGTCAACTAGAACCTGCTGACATCAGTGAAAGCATCCCTTTTTAAAGTGAACTCTGTTTCCCAAGCTACGACCCCTGCCTCCTAGCGGCGCTCAGTATCCCTGCTGTGGTATACGCGGGCAGCTTGGTGTGTGTCTGCGGGTTAATTTTCTAGCGGGCCTGGGCCCCTTTCACGTATGGAAGGAACTGCTCTTGTGCACGGTCGGCGTTGCGTCCTTCTGGCTTGTGTGCGTTAAGCGCTCAGCAGGTAGAGGACGTGCAGGAGAATAACACGCAGCTCCCGGCCTGACTGAAGAAGCTACGGCTTAGGAAGGAAGAACAGTCACGGGGAATCGTAAATCCTAAGTCGTATCACGGCAGTTCCAAGTTCAGAAGAGGGTCAGTGGTAGCATGTTAACTTTGCACTACAAAGTCAAGCAAATGCATGTGAGAAAGTTTAGAAAAAGAGGTCAGAACATATGTCACACCTGCAGCAATCAAACAAGAAAAGGAGATTGACCTGACACCGCATATGTCAGGAACAGAAACGTGAGAATCTGGAAGTTTCTGAGGCCACTCTGAGCAAAGGGGACTCAACCAAATCCTGAGTGTTCTCACTCGGAGGTTGCAGGCTGGAGCAGAGCAGGCCACAGAGGGGAGCCTAGGGTCTCCAGCAGGTGAAGTAAAGGCCCCAGGAGTGAAACCCCACACAGGGACACGGGCAGAGACAAGAAGTGTTGGGTCTGCCATCTTCCAGGGCACCATGCTAAGCTGCCCTGGGAGTGGGCTCACTCCCGCATGGAAGGGGCCAGAGTAGAGGTGGGTGACAGAACTCCCTGGCGGCTAGCAAGAACCAGACCCCACATCCCACCTCGGCACCCCTGGGGGCAGAAAAGATGACTGCCCATAATCCCAGCACTCTGCCTGCAGCCCAGGCGGAGACAAACTGTTCCCGATAAGACAGGCAGGGCGTCTGGGGAAACGCACCCAGCCACCATCGCAGCCGCGGGCAAGTGTTGGCTAGGAGTCCAGCAGCCTTTGTGTCCTGGGTAAAAAGAGAACCAGGGAGGCCACCTGACCCGGGGGTTGGCAAAGAACCTCGGAATGTTGCCACGGTAAGCCCTCGGGTGTGGTGCTAGGGAAACGGTGGACCGTCCTTCCACAGTCAGTGGCAAATAGAAAATTCTCATTACCAGCCGAAACCGGTTTGGCTCAGTGGTAGAGCGTCGGCCTGCAGACTGAAAGGTCCCGGGTTCTATTCCAGTCAAGGGCATGTACATTGGTTGCGGGCACATCCCCAGTGGGGGGTGTGCAAGAGGCAGCTGGTCGGTGTTTCTCTCTCATCGACATTTCTAGCTCTCTATCCCTCTCAATTCCTCTCTGTGTAAAATCAATAAAGTATATTTTTTTTTAAAAAAATTCTCATTACCAGCACTTCCTAGGAGCAAGCGCACAAACGTGGGAGCTGGTGATGCGCGTGGCAGTGGCGTGGCAGAGGGGGACACAACAAGGTCGATGGTTCTGGGCAGGAACGCAAGCTTCTGTGCCCACCCCCACGCTGCTCACGGCGGACTGGCCCGGGGGGCAGAGGCTGGGGAGGTTGGACAACTTCCTCTCGAGGCTGCACTTGGAGGAGCTGGCGAGAAGCACGGGGCTCCTCCAGATGAAGGGCAAAGGGGGTGCTCACCACCAAGTGTGCCCTCCCCCCAACTCTGAAATAATCACCCTCTTGGCACGTCACCACGTGACCTTGGCCACGGAAGCCCACTCGCTCCGTGCCGTTTAAGTGTTCGTCAACACCAGACCGAGGGGTAGCATTTTTCCTGGGACTGAAGTCTGGCACCCCGGGGCTCAGCCCCAATGAAAATTAATTTCCTCAACTATGAAAACAGCCGCCTAATTAAAAGCCAGCCAAAATAAGTGAGGAGAACTGTATGTTCATCAGTTTAAGATGTTTTTTGGCAGAGAAATACCCCCCAAAAAAAATGTAGCTTTAAAGAAAATTTGGCAAACGGTGAAGGCCTAATCACTTTGCCTTGATACCTGTTCAAAAATTTTAAACGGAATGATATCATCGCTGTAATTTATTTATTTCGGAGGGAGCTGACAAAACAAATTTCAGAATGTATTTCCATCCCCAAATTACGGATATTACTCTTGTAGGTAGAAAACACTCTGGTCTGTCTCTCTTCCCCCTTAGTCAAATATGACTAACTCAGAAATCCGTTATTTCCCCCCCCCCCCCAACATTCTCCCTCACCACTTCTCAAGCAAGTTAGGGTCCTGGGGGTCAGACATAAATAAAGCAATGAAATGAAGACATCAAGAGACTCCTAAAAGTCTACAGCGACTGACGGCAAAGGTGACGACACCACCACCCACCTCAAAGAACAAATGAAAAGTTACCCAGCCCCCTAAAAACCAGGCTGCACGTCCACGGAGACTCTTCAAGATGATCCATGAAGTCAAACATCTTTTCAAACAAGAAACTGGCAGTGGGCAGGTCACACGGCTGCCTGACCCAGTTACGGGAGAAAGCCCGGCGTTCATGGAGAGCAAGGGTAGCGGAGTGGGAGGGCCCCTCGCCCCGGGTGCCATGTGGAGGGGAGAGCGGGGCCCGGGGTGAAGGGAGCACCTGCGCTCCAGGGTGACAGCACCTCCGCCAGTGCCCTTGTGGCCCTTGGCGGTCAGGACATGGTGAAAGCGCGGAGGAGAACTCGGCCGCTGCCCCGCGTGCCGTACCTCACCGGCTCAGGACGAGAGCCCCCGTGTGCAGCGCGGAATCTTGAAGGCCAGGCCAGCCCACTGCTCCCTCCGCCCTTGCCAGCACCCCTAGAAGGGCATTCCTGCCCTGCTCTCCTCCCACTGGCCCTCCAATCAGCCAGTGAGAATGCTCTTTTTTTTTAATTTTAATTTATTAAGGTATTATTTGTGTACATAGCTTACCATTGCCCCCACCCCCACTCCCATACATGCCCTCCCTCCCCAGAGTTCTGTGTTCGTTGGTTGTACTTATATGCATGCATGCCAGTCCTTCGGTTGTTCTCTTATCTCCCCCCCAGGTCTCCTTCCCCTCCCCGCTGTCATTTGACAATCTGCTTGTTTTATGGTGACTATCTCAGGACCACAGGAATAGAATCCGCTCCTCATTTGGCAGAATGCTCGTTTTTATGGGGGGGGGGGGGACATCGGGAACAGGTCGGCACACACACTGCCCCTGCCCCCCACGCCCCTGCAGAGGTCTAAGCACACACCAGGGGCCTGTCACAGCCTTTGTGTCGCCAGCCAAAACCTCCTCTGCTTTGACGCTATTCCATGTCCATCCCACTTAGAGAAGCAGAACAGCTCAGGGGGAAAAACAACCCTTTGAGGATTTGAAGGGAAGGAGAATTCCCCTTCCCCCCCCCCCCCCATGCTCCCTAACTTACTCGAAGTTAAAGGGCCAGGATGGACAGAGTATACGAACATCATTGATAGAAAATACAGAGGTTGGCAAAAGTAGTCTTACAGCTGTTCACATGGGAAAAGACATGCAGGTTATGATTATCACAACACAAGAATAAATGGTTTCTCATACAACAGTAAACTATTTCTGCCAACCCTGTGTAGCAATTTTGAATCTATCTATACAGATTTTTATATATATAAAAGGCTGATATGCAAAGTGTCCCCTTGGGAGTTTCGACAGGGAGGCCAGAAGTCCGATCACTCGCTATGACATGTGCTGACCACCAGGCACAGCGTGGAATGAAGGAAGGACTGGCCAGCAGCTGGAGGGCCCTGATCAGCTCTGATTGCCAGCCAGGCCCAGGGACCCTGCCTGTGCATGAGTTTTGTGCACCGGGCCTCTAGTTTGTGATAAATTAATCTGAAACAGCTCTGAAAACCACTTCTGTGCTACCTATCTACAAAGAAAATGCTTGATAAGCCAATGAAGAACATAAAGTGAAAAAAAAATAATAATTTTAAATAAGCCAGACTCCAAGGTCAAGTATAATACCCTTAAAAGAATCACCTTTTAAAGAATGTGATGTTACATTTCAACACCGCCGCTTATCACAGCTCTCTTAGAACAAGTGCCTATTAACAAATATGGACTGTTTGTAATATTCTTTTTTGTTAATATATTTTTAGTGATTTCAGAGAGGAAGGGAGAGGAAAGAAAGAAGGAAGGGAGGGAGGGAGGGAGGGAGGGAGGGAGGGAGGGAGGGAGGGAGGGAAGAAAGAAAGATCAATGATGAGAGAGAATCATTGACTGGCTGCCTCCTGCACACCTCCTACTTGGGATGGAGCCCACAACCAGGACATGTGCCCTGACCAGGAATTGAACTCTGACCTCCTGAAATCTAGGTCAATACTCAACTACTGAGCCCACACCAGCGGGCTGTTTGCAACATTCTTAAAGTCCTGTAAGTGTTCTAAAACAGTGTTATAAATCACTAAAAATATATTAGAAATGTATGAAGTCCTGTAACTATAACAAGGATATTGCACAATATTCTACTATTCAAACTCTGTTACAGCTGGAGACCTCCCCACCACCCATTCTTTTTCATTAATGTGCTTAACCAGGACAACAGGAGCCCCCATGAATGCCCCCTGAATTAATGTCCTATGTTTCAGGAAAGAAGGCTCAGTGGTCACCCCTCTGCTGCCCAGGGCCCTCCTCTATAAAATAAGGAGGAAGGGGCATGAGTGTAGAGCACCTTTAGGGCCTGCACTAAGCACCCACTATAAGACAGATGTTGCTCCTGAACCCCCACCTTAGAAGGGGAGAGGAGCTGCAAGTAGAGCAATAAATACCTAACAGAGGGGGCGATGGGCGGGGGGAGTGGGGGGATCAGATACAAGAACTGGGAAGTGTGAGGCCGTGGAGCCATGTGCTATAGGCGCAAACCAAAGGCACCCACCCCTTCTCTAGCGCGGCATAACCTTCGCCGCTCCCAACAGCGACCCCACGAGATGGAGAAGACGTCCAGCTAGTTCCAAGCAGCAGGCAGGGTATGTGGACTCCATTTCGAGAAACTTCCTTCCAAAATGCAGTTTGCTAAACAGAGAAAAGCTCTGTTGCTTACGGCAGAGACTGAACTCCAGCGTCAGCCCTCCGGAGAGCTCGGCTCTCTGCGAGGCCCGGGTCTGCTCTGCGGAGGAACCCGGCCAAGGTGTGTCTCCTTCTGCAATTACTCGCGGAGCCACAGAGCTAGTGTACTTAATGTGATTATTCCTGACCCTCCTGCCAAATCACCTTTCAGGGGAGAAAGGTACAAAGAGGAAGATCAAAGGCAAAGACACAGGCGGAGAGAATCAGGACCGAGAGAGGAAGAGGAAAGCCAGGCCACGGAGAAATTTGCACGTCGCCTCTGTTGTGTGATGGGAAGGGGAGAAACTTCCACCACGAGCCCGGGCCTCCTCCCATCCCCCGTGAAATCTGGACCGATCCTCCTCAGCCGGACGCACCTCTTTTCTGCACCAACCCGTGCTCGTGCGGGAAAGGCTGCCCGGCGGTGCCAAGGGAGAGGCCGCGTTTCACTGCACCCCGGAGGGGAAGCTTTGGTGGGGAGAGGACCATGGAAGGACCAAGGGAGGACGTTACTGTCTTGTTATTTCCTGCTCTGCTCAGAGCCAGTACACCTCTACACGTTCCCAAGTGGGATGGGAGGCCTCCGTGGAAGCTGCCGATGTCCCACCCACCCTGGCTCACGGCAGCCAGCAGGAGAGGCGCTACCCAGGGGCCACTGTCATCATCTTTAAGAGCCGTTTTCCTGCCGAAACCCGTTTGGCTCAGTGGATAGAGCGTCGGTCTGAGGACTGAAGGGTCCCGGGTTCGATTCCGGTCAAGGGCATGTACATTGGTTGCGGGCACATCCCCAGTGGGGGGGTGTGCAAGGAGCAGCTGGTCGATGTCTCTCTCTCTCATCGATGTTTCTAACTCTCTGTCCCTCTACCTTCCTCTCTGTGAAAAATCAATAAAATATATTTAAAAATAATAATAATAATAATAAATACACAAATAAAGAGCCGTTTTCCTCCTGGGAGATACCACCCTGTCGCTTCACCAGCCCACGCTATGCAACCGCCAGGGTCTCCAGCTGCTGGGCACACCAAGTCCCAAGGGGAGGCAGGAGGAACCCTAACCGAGGCACCATCTGAGGAGCCAGCTCGGGGCTTCCCCGAGGAGAGAGAAGGACAAAGCTCTAGGTGAGGGGACCGAGCCCCAGTCTCTCTCCACTCCAACCCCCGCACGCCCACAGGACACGGAGGAGAGAGAAGACCAGCTGACACTGTCATCACGAAAGCCTGCCTCCCCTACCAGTTCCCCTTGTTAATGGCGTTCCCCAGCCAAGCGCAGGGCCTGGCCGCCAGCCGCCCTCTGTCAGCAGCTCCCAGGCGAATGAGCGGGCGGGCGGGCTGGCGGAGCTCCATGGCCAACGAGCCTTCACTCTCTGCACTCGGCACAGTGCTGACAAGGGCGCTGGGCGAAGGCTCAGGACACCTACCGATTTTGGAAGTGACCCTGGACAAGTCCCTCCACCTCGGGAGCCTCAGTGCCCTCATGTGCGACACGGCGTGGAGAGGAATGATCCCTGCCCCTTCCTGGCACAGGATCGTTGATGGCATCAAACTGTACGCCTGAAACCTACATAATTTTCACCAACGTCACTCCAATAAATTCCCTTTTGTTTTAATTTAATTTTGGGGGGGAAAAAGAGAATGCCATCTTGTATTTATAAACATTTCATCATTTGAATAACTTTCACGTGTGGTTCTTCATGACCACGTTGTATGTTGGTACTATTGTCCCACCGTGAGAATAAATTTTCACAAAGTCAGAATCACTGAGCCACAACCCGCCCGCTGGTGGGAAACAGGCCGACTTTCTGTCCACTTACAGTTAAGTCCTCACTTGGCATCGTCAATAGGTTCTGTGACTTTAAGTGAAACGATGTGTAACGAAACCAAATTTACCAATGGCTAATTGAAATAAACAGGGGTGAAGTTCCTACAGCATCATAACAAAACAACATGGGCTGAAACCGTAACATTCTCTTCAAGGGCCTGCTGCCCTTCCCCGTGTCTCTGGGTGATAGATATAACGTGCTTGCTGCGGTCATGCCGATGGGGCCAAGCTGGTGAACTGAGCGTCAGGCTGGTGAGATGAGCCCCATAAGACACACTTCCCACATCCCAAGACACGGAGGGGGGCTGGGAATCAGAGACCAGGGCAACAATAAGTGCAGAAGATATGCCCAATCATAAAGGAAGCGGGGTCTGTTTGGAGTTGGCTTCTCACCCCCCGGTAGCCAAATCCTGGCTCTCCCGGTCTGGCAGGGGCTAAATTATGGTCTGAGCAGTCCGTCACCCGAACCCTAAACCAAAATGCCGCTCAAAGATAACCAAACCAAGGTCGATTCCTCTGAACCCTGACCACTAAGTAGCTATATGCCCAGTGCCTGTACATAAAGGTGCAAACAGTTTGGTATTCGGACCCCCCCCCCAAATTCTAACCCTCTGAGGTGAGGGTCCAAGCACTACTCTGTGGGTTCCTGGAATTAATCAGACTCCAAATGCAGCAGCCAGTCTCTAGGCTCTACCCCCTTCTCCCTCACACGCCCCCGGGGCCCGCATCTCCCTCCCAGCAAGAGGACAGGGCAGCCTGATGCTGACCTTTCACGGCTGAGCAGCGGTAACATCTAAATTACAAGCTCAGCTGCTGGCGCCACAGCCGCGGTCCTCCTGCAGCCAGTAAGCAGCTTAGGAGGAACGCAGGTGCTGAAGGCCTGGCCGGAGAGGCCCGCGGTGCAGGGTTTGTGACCCCATGTGAGCACTGTCACGCCTCTGAGAAAGCAGCTCCCTCCTCCCCATCCTCCCACACTCCTCACCTGCGCCCGGCGGAAGCCCAGTGGGCATCGGTTATCCGTTCTAAGAGGCTCCGATTCACACTGCTCCTGCCTATTTTCCCCTGCTTCTGTAATTGCTTTCCAAGAAGGGTGCGTGAAGCGTAAAGTGATAAACCACAGAGGGCACGCAGAAAAAAAAAAAGAATGACATCGGGACACACGAGAGAAACAACCAGCCTTCCTCCCCACCCCTGCCCAGCGCGGCTTCATCCTGGGCCCTGAATTCCAACTGCTTTCGGAATCAGAAACTGCCCCGATTCAGCTAATGGCATCAAACAAATTGATTTTTTTTTAAAACATGGTAACAACCAGAGATTTTTTAGGTCATTCTTTACAAGCCCGAAGGTTTTTCCCCCGAACCCCAGGTTTGCATTTATAAATGAAGAACACCGTGACCTTTCCCGGCTGTCAGAAGCCCTGGGATCACGGCTCCACGGTGACAGCCCAGCCTGAGGCTCCCCCCGGAACCAGCTCTCTCTCCCGAAACCCTCGCCCAGCCTGACACCTCCCCCCGCACCCCCCCCCCACCGCCCCCAGAACCCCTTCCAGACTCAGCTTTGAGTCAAGGGCAAAATATGCACCCAGAAGAAGCACATCTGCATTTCACACGTTCAGTTTAAAGGGCACTTAAGCCTTCGTTTTCTGGAAGACGCTCCCACGAGCTCTGTCGCCTTGGGAGGGCAGGTCACTCCCCATCCCTAAGCCTGCTCCCTCCTCAGCTGGGAAGATGGCAGGAGCGGCCATTGCCGCGCCAATGCTGTGGGGAGACTCGGACAGCCGATATTCCAAGAAGTGCTTTATTCAGTAAGACACACTTTCACACTACAGGATCCTCTGTGGGGTGGCTGACAATGGTCAAAAAGTTCAAGTTTCCAGCTGTAAAATTAGTCATGGGGAGGTAATTTATAGCAGACTGACTAATAAAACCATACTTCATATTTGAAAGCTGCTAAGAGAGTAGATCTAAAAAGGTATCACAAGAAAAAATGGTGCACTATGTATAAAAAACAAACACTGCAGAAGCATAAAATTACAATCATGGGTAGACTCTAAGAGATCATTTGGAACTATCCATCATCTCCCTGTTGAGGAAACTGAGGCCCAAAATGTTAGCATGACTCTTGCCTAAGGTCTGATAAGCCTGGTTTTCTTTGTGCACACAGAGAGAAGAATCCAGAGTTGTCCAGCCTCTCTCCCCTTCTCTGGAATTACAGAAAACTAGAGGCCCGTTGCACAAAGATTCATGCAGTAGGCCTTCCTTCCCCCGGCTGCCGGCACCCGTTTTCCTCTGGCACCCAGGACCCAGGCCTTAGCTCTGGCCAGAGTCTTCACTCTGGCTGGAGCCTTCAGTGTTTTCTCAAGCCAGAGCCTTTAATCTTCTCTGCTCCTGTAGCTCCCTTGACCCTCCCCCTCCCCTGCCCTTATAGCAAGCGCTGCTCTTGTAGCTCCCTCCACTCCTTGCCCTCCCCTCCTCATAACAAGCATCCCACCCCGCCCAGCCACTCCAAACCTGCATATGCAAGTAAACTCAAACATCTTTGTTGGGTTAATTTGCATATTCACTCCTGATTGGCTGGTGGGTGTCGCAGAGGTATGGTCAATTTGTGTATTTCTCTTATCCGTGTAGATTAGCTTACCTTTTAAAAAATATATTTTTTAATTGATTTTTTTTACAGAGAGGAAGAGAGAGGGATAGAGAGTTAGAAATATCGATGAGAGAGAATCATCAATCAGCTGCCTCTTGCACACCCCCCTACTGGGGATGTGCGCGCAACCAAGGTACATGCCCTTGACCAGAATAGAACCTGGGACCCTTCAGTCTGCAGGCTGACGCTCTATCCACTGAGCCAGATTTGGCAGATTAGCTCATCTTTGTTGAGCACTTCCTCTGGGCCGGCACTGTGCTAAGTGCTTTTTGTGCTTTTTCTCCTTGAATTCTTCCAACAACCTGGGAGCCTATGAAGCAGGTACTATGGGTGGCCCCACACTCAGGATGTTTCATGGGCTAAGCAACCTCCCAGGTCACATGGCTAGTAAGCCACACAATGGAGCATCAGGGCCCGAGCCATTCACCAGCACAGCTCACTGCCCACAAACCACGCCAGCCACCACTCCGACCTCTGTTCCAAGGTGCAACATGCACGTGTGAGCTGGAGCCAGGTCGTAAGTACAGTCCTTCTTCTCACACCCCTTCAGGGAAGAAGTGTTGACAGCCCGTTACCCACTAGAAACAGGCACAACGGCAGGAGACCCCCCCACCCATGACCAAGCAAATAGCTGGTGACTCACCGGGTAAAATCCCATCTGACTTTCCCATCGATCCTCCCAGCACTAGAGGTTCTCACGGCCTTTTCATCATATATGGATTTGCCTGCTCAGATTTGCAGGTTTGCACCTGGCAGAGAGCCGGCCCCAGCCCCATGTCTCGGGATGCCTCCAGCCAGGCCCTGGCCCCATCACACACCTCACTCATCTGCGAAACCCCCAAGCAGTTATGATTAGCCCTGCACATTTCCACACCGTGCCACATACTTGCTGTAACTGCACATGCTGCACAAGGTGCCCCTTCATATTTTTCTTTAAATGTTTCACAAGACAGAGAGCCGTTACAGCTGGCAGAGTGGAAAAGAAATTGAGGGGACACCCTGGGGCCAGTAAAGCCTCCCATGAGCTGGACTGTGGTCAGGATTTGTCAGAGCCGTGCTCTCCCCCTGCCCGCAGCCATGAAGCATCCTGAGGTATGACTTGTATGTCCTCCGTCCCAAGGTCCTTTAATGAGCAATGGCCTTCAGCGGCGATGGGCTGACAAGAGGTTGGGTGGATATAAAAATAAATCGGAAGGCATAAAAATAAAAGAAATAATAGAAACACATGAAAGACAGGTGTGCCTACATGGTAGAGTTAAGGTGAGTTATTTTCTTTTTTGTCCCAAATATATTTCTTTATTGATTTCAGAGAGGAAGAAAGAGGGTGAGAGAGATAGAAACATCAATGATAAGAATTATTGATTGGCTCTCTACTGGGGATCGAGCCCGCAACCCAGGTATGTGCCCTCAAACCAGAATTGAACCTGGGACCCTTCGGTCTGCAGGCCGATGCTCTATCCACTGAGCCAAACTGGCTAGGGCAGGGGTGACTTTTCTTCTTGGTGCTTCACCTCAACATTTTTATTATACAAACAAAAAGACATCAACTGCATGGCCCCTTTGCCAACTGGAAAAAGCTCAGACTCTGGTGCAGGACAGATCTGGGTGTGAATCTACCACTTACTGGCCGTTGTGACACTGGGCAGGACACCTAACCTCTTAATCTCAGTCCCCTCACGTGTAACATGGTAGTAAGTGTCTCCACCACTGCGGCTATGCGATCTGAACAAGATAATGACACCTCTGACTGTCATAGTTCTTTTCTGCTTTTAATTATTTTTATGGATATTTGGTTTTGCTTTGCTATTGTTGACACTACTAAAGATGTTCCCCATTTTCCCCTATTTACCCACCCCCACACAGCCCCCACTCCCCCTCCCTCTGGCCACACCACACTGTTGTGTCTATAGGTTATGCACATGTGTTCTTTAGCTAATCCTTGCACCTTCTTTCATCCAGCCTCCTGCCTCCTCCCCTCTGACAGCTGTCAGTCTGTTCCATGTATCCATGCCTCTTATTTCTATTTTGTTCATTGGATTCCACACATAAGTGAGATCATTCGGTATTTGTCTTTCTCTGACTGGCTTATTTCACTTAGCATAATGATCTCCAGGTCCATCCTTGATGTTGCAAGGGGTAAAATTTCCTCCTTTTTTATGGTCACATAGTATTCTATTGTGTAAATATACCATAGTTTTTTATCCACTCATCTACCAATTGGCGTTTATGACAACTTTAAACTATTTAGGCCTAGCACACAGTAATCAATCAACACACATTAATTATTGTTAGGATAAAATTACTATTCACACATTTGTCTCAATCAGGTGCTATATTCCTGGGTAACGCCAGAGTGTCTTACACAAAGACAGATGGGCATTAAGAACTCAATAAATACAAATTGATTCCTGAGTGTATACCATACACCCACCCTAGAGAGAGCCCTAGGAATAGCAAATACTAATCAACTGTATACACTGATGTTCTTTACTCCTCTCCTCACCCCGGCATCAGAAAAGGTTTACTCAGAAAGGGGGGGGAGGAGGGATGAGGGAAGGTACCATTTATAATCCATATTAATTATAGATTCAGAAACATCACATAGCTTTGAGTTATATTAAGGTGGGGGTGGAAAGAGTTGGTTTGTGAGTTGTGTTTTGTTTGGGGGGGCTTTGCTCTGAAACAAGAATAGTGTTGACCCCTTCTTTAAAGAACCTCTGAACAGCACTGACTCATACTCAGTGAAGAAGTCACTGTCACAGGAAGTCACTTTCCTCTCTGTCGGTAAGCAAACTAGCTATTTCACTCCCATCAAGCTGACACATCTGTTTTAGGACCCTTCTCCAGACCTGGCAATTCTGTACTACCCATTCTTTAAAGCAAACCAATGCACTTATAGGGGAAAAACTCACTGAGCCAAATGAGGAAAAACAACTGCATTGATTTTTCACCCCCTACAATTTCTAACACCATCACTGAGATGTAATCAGATACCATACAATTCACGCATTTTGAGCATACAATTCCATGGATTTTAGCATATGCACAGAAATGTGCAATCATGACCACAGGCCACTTTAGAACACCGTCATCACCTCAGGAAGAAGCCCTGTCCCCTTTAGCTGTCACCTCCCTGTGTCCCCAGCTGCACCCCTTCCCCCGCAGCCCTGAGCAGCCACTAATCTACTTTCGTTCTTCATGCACTTCCTGATTCTGGGCCTTTCCACTCACGGAATCATACAATATGTAGGCTTTTGAAACTGGCTCAGCTCCTTTGATTTAAATGATGCCCTGAAACGAGTAATACCCAATTAATGGTAAAAGTCCATTAAACAAATAATAAGCCACCTGCACTGACGACCAACAGTAAATCTCAGCATCAACTCCCCACTTTCCCCACAGCATCTACTACTGCCCAGAACACAGATCGGTGCTCAGGAAACGTCTGAGAGGGGAAAAAAAACAGTTACCATCCAAGAACTGCTAAAACAAACAGAGGGAAAACATCTCAATTTGAAGAAAATCCAATATCCCAAAGGCTGGTGAGAGCACCTGCGTGGGGAGGAGGATGACTCAGGGCCCAAGAAGCCGCCAGTCAGCCGTCACAGGGAGCATCACAGTCATTAGCAGAGGCTTCTCCGTGCCGAGTGGACAGCCCAGTTAATAATCACCTGCCTGCTTCCCTGTCCTCCACGATACATGCTCCACACAAGCACAGACTCCCCCATGAAGCTTGCTCCGCACTAAGATATAGCTAAAGTGCCAAGCTCTTCCTTTGCAACGTGGAGAATGACAGGTGTCAATCGTTTTTAAAATAACTATCTTGCAACTAATACGGATTAGGTCTAAAATGCACTTTCACACCCAGATAATTTCTCTGGACGTGGCCAGTAGGATCTTCTAATTTAGACTGCAGGAACTGCTGACTATTTTACATGTAGTCACTGAGAGCAAATCATAATGTCTGCTACTATTTATTTTTTTAAATATATTTTATTGATATTTTTTATAGAGAGGAAGGGAGAGAGATAGAGAGCTAGAAATGTCAATGAGAGAGAAACATCGACCAGGCGCCTCTTGCACACCCCCTGGGTGCCCGGAACCAATGTATATGCCCTTGACCGGAATCAAACCCAGGACCTTTCAGTCTGCAGACCAACACTCTACCACTGAGCCAAACTGGTTTCGGCTGTCTGCTACTATTTAAATAACCAAATTGTTAGACCCCGAAATTCCACTGTTCATAATTTGGCTTTATAGATATACTCACAAAAGTATGCCAATTTCATGCACAAGTTTTTTTGCAGCACCATTTTAATAGGGGAAAAAACCTGGAAATATATGTTGATTAGCATATGAATGCCATGGAAATATCTCTAAAATAAAACATTATGCAAAAAAGTAAGGTACAGAACAATGTGATATTATTGTGTGTAGATTTTTAAAAAGGGACTGTGCATAGAGTGGAAAAAAAGCTATGAAGATCAGCTCTTACGATGTAATTTTACTATATAATATTTCATATCTTTATTATATGTCCTTGCCTCTCAGGGTTGAGGGAACATTTCCTAAAACAAGATATAAAAAGCCCAAGAACTCATGGTAATGAAAAGGCACTATAAAGCAAGTGAAAAGATGAGCCACGGAATGGGAGATGGTATTCACCACACACACAACCCAGGAGAACCTGTCTCCAAATACATATAAAAACGCCTACACATCAGTTAAAGACAATTCTATTTTTAAAAAATGAACCAACTATTTGAATAGAAACTTCACAAAGAAAGAAATCCAAATAGTCCATTAAGCCTATTGACAGGTGTCTAACCTCAATGGTCATCAGGGGACACACCAAACTAAAGTCTCAGTGAGTCTTCTAATCAATAAAGTGGCAAAAATGGGAAGTCTGACAATTCCGGGTGTGAGGGAGGCTGTGAGGCAACAGGACACTCGGAACACTCACATGCTGCTGGTGAGCATGTTAACAGGTACAACTCTTCAGAAAGAAGAGACACATACCCTTCCTTCGACTCCGCAGCTCTAGTCCTATGCACATGCCTTTCAGAAATTCGCACACACCTATCCGAGCCAGGAGACAGGCACAAAGACTGTCTCCCCATTTTTAACAGCTCAAAACCAGAAACAACTCAAATGTACATCAGTAGTGAAATGGATAGATTGTGGTCTATTCAGCCAATGGAATATCATATTACAAAGAAAAAGGTTACGTAAATGAATCTCACAATGTTGAATGAAAGAAGCAAGATATACAAGAATCCACGCAGCATAATCCATTTGCATAAAATGCCAAAACAGAGGAAACCAAGCTGTACTGCTTAAGGATGTGGATATAAATGATATCCATAAATGGTCAACAAAAAAGGAAAGAAGTGATTACCAGAAAAGTCGAGAGAGTGGTTACTTTGAGGGGAAGAAGCAGAGGATTGTGGTCCAGAGGGTCCCACTAAGGTCCTTCTGAGCTTCTGCATGTTCTCCTTCTCGATGTAGGTGGTGATTACAGAAGAGCTATGCTTTATGCATTATCTGTATGTCTGGGTTGTTTTGGTTTTTTTTTTTTTACTATAAATGATGTTTGTTTGTGGAGATGTATCTCTGGGCCCATACTGGACTCTTGAAACACTATTTCCCACTAAAAAGAAACGGGTAGAGGTGGAAGAGGGCATCGAGGGGATAAATGGTGATGGGGGGGGGAAATCATAAAATAAAAATAATAATTTAAAAAAACAGGACTAACTCCTTGGACAAATGATTGATCCCAGTGTCATCTTGAACATCTTGTCATACCAGATAGAAAGATAGAATCCAGAGACTATGTGGCTCGTGTCCAAAGGGCTTGGGGAGCCCTGGCAGGTGGCTCAGGTGGTTGGGCATCATCTCATGCACTGAAAGCTTGCTGGTTCGATTCACGGTCAGGGCACGTGCAGGAGGCAGCATATGAATGTTAGCTCTCACATAACTTCGATGTTTCTCTCTTCTCCCTGTTTCTCTCTTTCTAAAAATCAATAAGCTTTTCTTTTTTTAAAAAAAAAAGGGGGGGGGGTCGGGCGCCTCAGGGACCAACTTGGCTCACACTCACAAAAAGGGGACAAGTTGAGCATCAATAACTTCAGTAAAACAGTAAATATTTATTAAATCCATCATTTTTTTATTATGAAAAACAAATATCCAAGCCAGTCACTGTTAAAGAAAGCTAGTGACTCAATACTTTCAAAACTGGCAAATATTGGGGGGGGGGGGGGGAGAATCAATGTTTCAGCTGATAAATGGCAAAGGATGACAGAATGAGAGTATCAACATTTTACAACCCATAACGAATGATTGGATGTATACATCAAACACCAAGTATTAGCATCCCAAAAAGAGACAACCAGATTGCAAGCGCCTCCTTTTGGATGAGCCCAACAACATCTCCTATGAAGTAGCCTAGCTAAATATATTACTACTACTACTACTACTACTACTACTGCATTTCAATGTGCTCCAGCCTTCTAGATCCAACTAGCAAACCAGAGGACAGAGGAAGGATCGTGCAATACCACAGGGATGTCACATCTACAAGAGAAAAGTCTCCTTACTTTGAAAAATAACAAGGACAAAAGTAATTTTACTAGCAAATTAGGCGTGCTATAAAAAGCTTTTTTAAAAGTATATACATATGTATTTTGGTATAACCACAAAAACTATTTGCCATGTTCAATATTAAATTATTAACAGTATTACCTTTTGAGTAGAGGAACTGGGATAGGAGAAAATGTCGGGGATACATTTTTATTTTATACCTTTCTTAAACTGTTTGAAAAAAATTTACCATGAGCATTTTTATTCCCCAAAAATGTTTTTAAAAAGGGTGGCCTCTGCCAAAACCAGTTTGGCTCAGTGGATAGAGCGTCGGTCTGCGGACTGAAAGGTCCCAGGTTCAATTCCAGACAAGGGCATGCACATTGGTTGCTGGCATATCCCTGGTGGGGGGTGTGCAGCTGGTCGATGTTTCTCTCTCATCGATGTTTCTCCCTTCCTCTGTAAAAAAAATCAATAAAATATTTTTTTTGGGGGGGGGATGGCCTCTGACCTGGCTGGGTGGCCTGGGTGGCTCAGTTGGTTGGAGTGTCGTCCTGTACACCAAAAGTTCATGGGTCTGCTTCCCCATTAAGGCGCATGCCTAGATTTCTAGTTCAATCACCAGTTGGTGCACATACGGGAGGCAACCTATTTTTCTCTCTCTCTTCCTCCTAAAATCAATAAAAATATATCCTTGGGTAAAGATTAAGAAAAAGAAAAGGGACATGTTTGTTCTTTATACGTTTTTAACAAAATAAATAGAAGTTAAAAAAAAACCTAAAATTAAAAGTTGAACTTGAAAAAAAGAAGCCATGAACAAATTAATACATATTAGGGCCGAAATTCCTCACCATTTGGACTTGGACTTGGCTTTCTTTTTCTGTAAAATGGCAGCCAGTACATATTTTAGGCAACTACTGGATTTTGCCCCTATGGTACAGCAGCAGCCACAGACAACATGGGAGCAGGTGGGAGTCTGTGTCCCAATGAGCCTTACCTGTGGACACTGAAATGTGGATTTTATATGAGTTTCACATGTCACAAGACAGCATTAGTCTTTATTTTTTTTTTTTTTGTTAACTATTTTTAAATGTCGCATGGCATCCTTAGTCCACAGCCATGCACAGACAGTGGTCTGGTTTGCTGAGCCCGGCTCTCAATGTTTCTCATGCCACTTGGACGCCCTGGTCTGGAGATACCACGGGTCTGTAAGGAGTGTCGGCTATTTTTACATGCTTTAACCTGCTAGTTCCCATGCATTTCAACAATGCTGCTGTGAAAAATAAGCACCATATGGCAATAGGACTGTTTGTAATTATTTCATTACAGATAGAATCTATTTTCTCGGTTTAAGAAAAAATAAAAAGTGAATGGTCAAGAAGACATGAATTTGCTTCAACCCGTGCCAAATTCGGCTTGAAAAATGACCAGACTAAGAGAAAAGGCTCTGACTCTTAACCTCCCCTGTTATTAATTACATGACTTCAGCTTCAAAATCTTTTGCAGAGAGAGAAAAAAATAAAATTCAAAACTTTTCAGCCTTTTTTGGAGCCATGTGTTCTTTCCAAGTTTCCATGAAACAATACAGCGAAGACCCTAACAGCACCCAAGTCCACAGGAGCACAAGCAGCGTGTGTTATGTTAGGTGCAGCGGCACGTTATAGCAAACAAAATAATCCCAGCAAACAGCAAACAAAGCCCTCCCGGCTCTCACTAGAGCTATCAGGGGGCTTATCAGTTACTCACATCTATTGAGCACACAGAGGAGAGGAACTAGAGAAAATGTAGGTTTAAGTTTATTATTATGTGCCTGACTCAACATTCTCACTTGATTGTCACTATTGCCCACGAGGCAGGAGTTTTTCCTCCACTTAGAGAGCCAAGAGGTGAAGTGATTTGCCTATCTTTACACTAAAATTTGAGATTCTAGAACAGGGGTGGGCAAACTTTTTGACTCAAGGGCCACAGTGGGTTCTTAAACTGGACTGGAGGGCCGGAACAAAAGCAACCTGACCATGCTGGCACTCTCATCTTGGGCTGCTGGTGAAGGAGCGGAGGGGAGAGCAAGAGAACCCTCCGCTCTTTCGGCTCCGCGGGCCGGATAGAACAGCCGAACAGGCCAGATCTGGCCCATGGGCCGTAGTTTGCCCAGGGCTATTCTAGAAACTGGGTCCAGGGCCCTTTTTATTAGAAAAGCCAACGAAACTTAACCAAATTATCTAAATAAAAAACGCAGTCTTTCTCTTCCAGAAAAGGAGTAGAAGTCTGTGGTCCGAGATATTATCACAATCTTCTAAGATAACTGCCCCAGCTTTCACCTGACCTTTGCGGGCTGATGAAACCGGATTTCAAGGATTAGCTTCCTCTCTGCTAGGCTGGGAGGAAGGGGGTCCTTGTTTGCCTTCCGGAACCTCAAAGGAAACAACATGTTCTCATTCCACCCGAGCTGAAAACACTGAGAGGATACTTGCCATGCGGAGCTTTAATGTATGGCCCTGCATGCGAGCATCTTCTACACGGGAGGTAGCGGCTGTCCATCAAATTCCCCCGCCGGCCAAAGACAGATTTTCACTGGCCTCTGGCCGGAGGTGACAAGCAAAAACCATGTAGCCTGTTCTAATACTGGATCCTTTGGTTCCCGGCATTCCACTCACAGAGGGGGCTGATCCCTCTCTACCTCTCCGGTGGGTGGGGGTCACCGGGGACCCCAGGCAGGTGAGGCGAGGCCGATTGCTCCTGCCTCCCTCCCTCTGCATCAGCAGTATCCTCAGGGGAGGGTGCAGCCCCGGCTCCTGCAAGCTCCAAGCGCTGAAAAGTGCTGCCCTGTTAGAAAAGTTAGCAAGAAAGGATAATGAAGATGCGGCGTGAAATTCCAGTTCTCCCGGGTCCTTGCGTGCAGCCTCGTGACTGAACGCTTTTCTGTTCCTCCTCACCCTCCCGGGTGTCTGTGTGCGCCTACGAGCAGGGATTTCCGGGGAGGAAACGGTGCCAGCCTGTATGAACCACTTGTGCCAGAGAGAGGGGGAAACTCGGAGAAACATACGTGGAGCGCAGACACAGAGAGCGAGAACCGGTACGGTGCTTAGTGAGTGTCCCGAGCGAGGAGCCGGCAGGGCTGGACATTTCAAAGGGGGACCCGGCCAGCGCTGACCGCCAGATCACTAATATGTCCATGAAGTAAATACCGATATTAAAATAAACATGTTGAACATTTGATTATACCAACTGCAGTGCGTGAGTGAGATGAGCAGATGCTTGGAGTGAAACGAAATAGTGAGCATGTAAGTGTGACAAAAAAAAGAAAAGCCAGCGAGCAGGCAAAAAAAATAAAGGGGTGGGGGAGGGGGATAGAATGGGGTTGGGAAGGCTCAAAAAAAATGGGTGGGGAAAGAAGAAACAATAAGCAAATTACGTCACAGAAAGGAGAGGTCCCCAAGTCTGAAAGGGCCACACCAACTCCCTCCAGGTGCCAGAAAATGCAGAGATTAGGCAGATCCTGTCCCCATCCCCTCGGGACATGGCGGGGACCCAGGAGAAGTGAAAGGGACAGAATGAGCACAGGCCCTAAGGATGCTATGCATGCACTGGGGCCGGAGGAGATAAAATTAGAGAAAATAAAGCTTAAGCCAGCAATTTGAAAAGAAAAGCAATCAGTTGAATTAGGGAAAGGAATGGTTGGGGGAAGGAGAGGGGCAGGTAAGCGTGGACAGCCTACATACGCCACCGCTCACGTAACTTCTGAAAGTAATGCAGGCACCCCCGGGGGCCACACCAAAGGGCTGAGGGAACCCAATGCGCTTGCTTTGGAAGCCCGGATATCTAGAATGGCCGTGAGGAGGTGTCCAAAGAGGCCCCTGCAGGCCAGAACACAGCCCAGGACGGGGAACCCTGCTCCCGTGTCCCAGGGACCAGCGTCTCAGTCTCCACAGGAGCCTCAGTTCCTGTGCAAGAGCCACTCTGAGCCCTCAGCATTGTTCCTCTGAAACGCACGGCCTGTGATGATTCTATCATATCGGTAATTACTAACGACTCTGCTGTCATCATTTCATTAAGTGTTTAAAAATATAGCACCATCTCAGTGCCCAGCTTATAGCTGGTGCCAAATAATTATTTGTCAAATATATGAAAGCTACTTCTAAAAGCCAGGCTGCTGCGGGGAGGGAGGCCGTGGTACCTAAGTCACTGTGCCCAAACCCTTCTCCTTCCGCATCCGAGGAGGACTGGCCAGCAGCTGCCCGAGCTCGGTGCCCCCCTCCCCCCCCCCCCCCGACCTCCACAGCAGCCTTGGCACCCCAGGGGAGCTGCCTCAGGCCCCTCACAAGAAAGAGTGAGGGGCGCGGTCCCCACAACCCAGGGAATCACAGGCCTGCCTACAGGCGCAGAACTGAAGGTCACCCACTAGTACTTGCATAATCAGGAAAACAAAATATTTTGTAAATATGTTTCTCCTGACATTTTTAGAGAGAAAGGAAGGGAGAGGGGGGAAAGAGAGGGAGAAACATCAATGATGAGAGAATCCATTGGTTGCCTCCTGCACACGCTGCCACTGGGGATCGAGCCAGCAACCTGGCACGTGCCCTGACCGGGAATCTAATGGTGAGCTCTGGGTTTATGTGCCCACACTCAACCACTGAGCAACACTGGCCGGGCAGCAAATAATCTTCATAAAGAAAACCTTTTCCCTATGCTTACCTTCCATGAGAGGACAGTAAAGTGAGCTATACAAATTATTTGATAACGAATAACATTAAAAAGTTTATATATAAAATCTACTCTAAACTTTTTTATGCCATTCCCCCAAATCTGTTTTGCATTTGTCAGATGGCCCTCCTTCCACAGAAATTATTTTTAAATACATACCTGACCTACTTCTCAAAAATGTAACCAAGAACATAGAAATAATAAGATGACCAACATAAAAATGAGGGGGGGGGATCACATAAAAAGTAATATATATATATATATATATATATATATATATATATATATATACATATATATATATATATATATATATATATATTTAAAAACTTGGCCAACCCAGCAGTGATAAGCAAGCAATAAATTTAGCCCTGAGCTCCTTTGAAGCCACGACAAAAGAAGGAAACACAATGGGAAACACAGATACAGTAACAAGGCAGAGAGATAGCTCCGTCACGTGGCTGAGACATCAGAGCAGCTGATCTAGTAACGAGCCTGGGTCAAAGGGCAAATTCTTGGTCTGTGTCCCCACTGTCCTCCCTCACTGGCTGTGCGGTTGCTGCCACCAGAACAAAACCTCCCCCGAACCCTGAGGTTCAGCCAAGGGTCCGAGAAAAGGCCACGGGGCCAGATTCCCCAGCCCGGCCCGGAGTGTCGGCGTCTCCACTTCTGCGACGCGGCACGTCAGGCCCAAAGCCAGAGCCAGGCGGCCGCGGGAAGGGGACGGAGTCTAAGCTCGCGGCCTTCCATTCAGCACACTCACCACTTCACTCAGTAGAAAGCCCAACAAATCTAAATGGTTTAAAAAAAAAAAAAAGTATAAAAACCACAAACATAAAGTCAGCTTACATGGAAAAGTCAATTTGACAAACATCATCTCAATGCCAGTTATCTTAAAAACCAAGAGATCTGATAAAATTCTAGTGTTACCAAAAAGTGCTTAAAATTTCATATCCTGTTTCATCTCTTCATTCCCCTCATCTTCCCTGAAATTCCCACTTTACCTTTCTCCCTGGATTTTACGCACCCACATCAAAACAGCCTGTTGGCGCCTGCAGTTTACTTCTTGGCCCCATGGAGTGTGGCTCTGGCTACTGGGGACAGTGCCCCCGAAACACAGCAGCTGCTCCATGAGTGGCAATTATTCCTGTGGCTAAAATCCCATGTCCTCAGGAAGCATCCTCTGTCCACTCCGCATTCTCTCCATCTCTCCCCCCCCCCCCCCCCCGATTATTTACTCCCAGATCTCCACGCAGGACACCAAGTAAGATACTACTGACTTCCTGTTGCCTCACCAACATCCTCGGTGCTATATAATGCATTGTGTCATCCCAGGACACCCGTTTCCTAAATGTCGCGCCTGCAACTGGCTACACATCATGCAACATGCCGTTACAATAATTCAGCCAACTTCGGTGCACAAACCTGAGCCTGGTGGTCCTCCCTTCGGCTCCCCACGACAAAGGTCTCCTACCTGCCAGGTTAAGTAACCCATGGGGAGACGCCTGCTGAGTTCAAGGACCAATGCAACCCCTGTTGCAAAGCAAGCAGAGATCTATTTTGTTACCATCAGAGCCCCTGCCATGTGCCCAGCATGGAACATACATTCTCTCAAACTCTGCCACCACCCTGCAAAGCAAGCTTCCTCATTCTTCTTTGAAAAGGGGAATAAGAGGAAGACCTCGGAGATTAACTAGCTGGAGATGGCACAGCCTGGAATCTGGTCCTGGGGATGCCTGACTCTGGTACCAACACCCTAAAAAAAATTGGTAGAGGAAGTAAGGCACAGAAAGCGAAAGGGGAAAATTACTTGGAAATCCAAACAGAGCAGGTATGGAGGAAAGAATTCAAGAATGACAAGAAGGTACCTCTACAGAAAAACCTTATCACGGAGTCTAAACGTAAAGGAAATGGGGCGATAATCATCCAGGGGCATCAAGCCAGAGAAACCAAGAGGCCAGATCATGTAACTTTGTTTATTTTGGCCTAAATGCTCTGCTCTGACACTCGTTGCTAGTACAACCTAAATTCT
This sequence comes from Vespertilio murinus, assembly GCA_963924515.1. Taxonomy (NCBI): domain Eukaryota; kingdom Metazoa; phylum Chordata; class Mammalia; order Chiroptera; family Vespertilionidae; genus Vespertilio; species Vespertilio murinus. The sequence goes on along the minus strand of OZ004715.1, from coordinate 38,719,018 downwards.
CTGCTTGTTGCAAACACTTCATTTCCCAGTGTATGGTGTAACTAGTACGAACATTTTTTACTCCTGTCTCCAAATAACTAAACCCTACTTGTGAATGTCAAATAACTAAGTAAAATGCCTTCATTCTGTGTTACTTTTTAAAATAAGACCTGGACTATATCCGCTAGTATACGTCTTGTCTTCTCAATTCAACTAAAAAAAAATGCCTTATTGTTAAGGCTATATTAAACCTTCCTTAGGCACAGGGAGATCTTAAGGGGAAGGAGAGGGAGCTTGAGCAGCAAGGGAAGCCTTCTTGAAAGATACTGGACTTGAAATACGTCTTTAAAAATGAATAGGACTGCCCAGCCAGCGTGGTTCGGTGGTTGAGCATCGACCTATGAACCAGGAGGTCACAGTTCAAATCCTGGTCAGGGCATGTACCCAAGTTGCGGGCTCGATCCCCAGTAGGAGGAGTGCAGGAGGCAACCAATCAATGATTCTCTCTCATCATTGATGTTCCTATCTCTCTTTCCCTCTCCCTTCCTGTCTAAAATAAATATATTTTTAAATAAAAAGAAAGAGTAGGATCTGGATGTGCGGAGAGCAAGGAGGGATATTTCATTCTGGGGGGACAACTTATGCAAATGTAGAAATAGTCCCAAGACTATTTTTAAAGGGACCCCCCAGAGGAACAAGTGAAACTGCCACAGGAAACAGCACCGGGGTCAGGTCTGTGGCATCCTAGAACGTGCACTCCGCCCCCCGCAAGCATCCTGTGACACCGCCACAACTGGAGACAGCAGCAGGAGGGACTGGACACCTGTCAGAGGTCACCAGAGGCTCCAGGCAATGTTGTGGGTTCCTTCTTATAGGTGCCATAACTCACTCACCTTCCTGGACTCTTGGAAAGAAAATAGGGGAGAAGACTCTCCTGAGTGACATGGGACCAAGTCCCCCGGAGGTGCCATCCTCCAGACTGACTGGAGGGGCCACAGGGAAGCACAGTAAGTGCTGCTGACAACATTGTGTAGGATGTGTCTAAACGCGCCACTCTGGAGACAGAGGTGTAGAAGTTGGCGTGCTTCCTAAAGCCTCACATCACGTGCCCAGAGCTCTTCCATAACAAGTCCCTTTTCCCGGTCCTTCCCCTGGATACACTGTCACTATGGGAACTGGCACAGTCGCCTCCAATTCCCTCTCACCCACTGCTTCCTTAGCAATTTCCACTTCACCAAGATTCACAGTCTGTTTTCTCCTAACTCCCTTCGATGCTGGACCACTGCTGAGTTAGACTGAACTTACAATCCTTCCTTTTGAAATAGAGTCTGCCCGAAACAGAAACCATAGTGGCAGCCCGCAATGCCACAAATACAGATGAAAAAAATATTTTTATTTTATCGGAGACCATGTGACCAACGCAAAGATAAAAAAAAAAAACTAACTGACTTGTGATGTAAGATTTTGGGGGGGAGAAATACAACCAAAAGACAACCGAGAGAGAAAAATGAGACTCATATTAATGTACAATAAAACCTTATTAAATGAATACTTCATACATTATGTAGGAATGACAGATAAATAATTCACTCCCTCGGTGATAAAAGAAACTTTGCTAATAAAATATAAATTTTAGCAAAAGGGAGGGTTGAATTGTTCATCCCACTTGAGATAAAGTATTTATAGCATTTTTTATGCATTACTTCGTACACACAAATCTACTATTCCATAGACATCTCATATGTTAATAAATAGAAATTCTTAGCTGGTTATTAAAAGAGTAACCACCTTTTTTATGTAACAGCCATCACTCTATCCACTTTAAAAAAAAAAAAAAAAAAAAACAACAACAATAAAAACTAGACCTCTGCTTCTGGTCATGGCAGAGTAATTGGTACCAACCCAGACTACTTCTCACTTTATGAAACCAGCATAACCCTGACACCAAAACCAGATAGAGACATTATAAAAAAAAGAAAATTAAGGCAATACAATTCAAGAACACATACACAAAAATCCTTAACAAAATATTATAAAATTAAATCCAGCAATTTTAAAAATAAAAGATAACATATCAGGACCAAATAGGGTCTACCTAAGTATGACATTTGGTTTAATATTCAAAATGCAATGCCATTTACCACATTAATAGAATAATAAAGAAAAACTATATACCGTATTTGCCGGCGTATAAGACGATTTTTTGGCCCTGAAAAATACCGTATTTGCCGGCGTATAAGAGACTGGGCGTATAAGACGACCCCCTAACATTTCCACTCAAAATACAGAGTTTGTTATATACTCGCCGTATAAGACTACCCCCCACTTGGAGGCATATTTTTCAGGGCCAAAAAATCGTCTTATATGCCGGCAAATACGATAATTACTTTAATACTTGCAGAAAGGCATTTCACAAAATTTGATATCCCTTCATAACAAAAACTCTCAACAAACTTAGAAACAGAAAGAAACTTTCTCAAATGGTAAAGGACATCCATGCAAAGCCTAACATTGTAGTCAATGATGAAAGACTAAACATTTCCTCTGAATTCAAACAAGTATAAAACAAGGATGTCCACTCTCACCACTGTATTGGAGTCCTAGCCAATGCAATAAGGCAAGAAAATATATATGTGCGTACATAAATATTATAAAACAATAAATAACCTTTTATTCACAGAATAACTGCCTTCATAGAAAAATGTAAATAATCTTCAAAACAAGTATTAGAATGAAATTGACAAGGTGAAAGGTACACAGTATGTAAAAATCAAGCATGTTTCTACATAACAGCAATCAACGGCTGGAAGATTCTTTTTTAAATTCAATTTAAATTTTAAAAAACACAGAGGGATAAACGTAATAAATATGTGTAAGACTAATAACATTGCTGAGAGACATTGGAGAAGCTTTAAATAAATGAAGATACTATATATTTAGCAATGAAAGACTCAATATTCTCCCCAAATTGATCTATTCAATATCATCTCAATCAAAATCTCAGAAAGCTATTTTATAGAAATTGACAAGATGACTCTAAAATCTATAAAAATGCAAAGGACTTAAAGAACCAATACATTCTTAAGGGTAGGGGGAGAGGGGCAGAACAAGAATTGAAGATCTTTTACTATCTGATTTTAAAACTTGCAACAATAAAGCTTCAGTAATCAAAACAGTGTAGAGATGGCATAAAGACAGACAATAGGTCTATGGAAGAGAAAAGAGTATAGAGAGAACCAAATTTAAGGGTCCCCTGATTTTCAGCAAAGGTGCTAAACATTTCAATGGAAATGGGAGAGTCTTTTCAACATGTTTCTGGAAAAACTGGATATCCATTGGGGGAAGGGAATGAAATTTGGCCCCTATCTCACACCACAGGGGGAAAAATAATTTAAAATATGACCACAGAGCTAAATGTGAAAGTAAAACTTTCCAGTTTCTAGGAGTAAACAGTATCTTTGTAGTCAATGTAGAAAAGAGAAATAGATTTAAGAGAACAGAGGGAACTTATAAGGAATATAAGTAATTAAAACACAAAGAAATAGATCTCTATGGTCTTTTACAACCATTTGCATTGTGAGGGTCATATTCCAAGATCATGAATAAATAGTTGATATAGAGCACAAGCTAATATATTCACTGACTCCATACTACATTCATTCAAATGTTATCAACCACACAGGATGTTCTATACCTGTTATACACACATAGCCTGGGCTCTCCAGTGTCTATGTGGAAAGTGGTGGGGGGAGAGGGAATAAAAAAAAAAATCTAGAGGCTTCCAATTCCATGGAAGTTCTTTCTTGGAAGTTGTATGTTTTTCTTAGCCTTTATACTTCATTTCCTGGCGATGTCAGGACATCTCTATCTCAGAATGTGCCTGCCCACCAGTATCAATCAAGGTTTCTCAAAACGTTTTAACCCAAGTGAGTTCTCAAACTAGCTTGACTACAGAAAACTTGTGCTTTTGGCATTATATTGAGTGAAAGGTAAACACACAACAGCGCATACTGTATTATCCCATTTATAACGCAGTTCATGGACAGGCAAACCTTAACTGATGCTGGTAGAAATCAAAACTGATTTCCTGAAAGAGGGCCTGAGGGCAAGGGCATGAAGTGATGGGAATGTTCTGTATCTTGCTCTGGGTGGTGGTCACATGGGGGTACATACATAAAAACTCAACCAGCTGCACATTTCAGATCTGTGCACTTTAGGCGCTCACCACATGTATGTTAACCCTCAAAAACATGTTATTAATCCGTACTCTGGTCTCAGGTGCTTTGTGTATGCTACGGCTAGAGCTGTCTTCACTGAGACATCTACGTATGATTAGACTACAAGTCCAGGTCAAAACCTTGTGCTTCTTCAAAGAATGCCTGTTCCTGGAGTATCATTAGCCTAGTGATCTGGCTTTAGTCTCAGCCCTCAGTCAACTAGATGTTACTCATCCTAAAGCTATGAAACAACTGATAAACCTACCCCAAATAATCTTGCTTTTTTTCTGGTTCCTGCGAACATTTCATCCACAAACAAACAAGAGGACAACACAGACACACTTTCAAATAATCTGGTCTACATTTTCAAGTGTTTTGATATCGAAGCTCATCCAAAAGACCTATATAATAATCTTAATAATTTTCTAACAATAGCCTGTTGGCAGATGGGCATACTCAGTTTTTCTCAAAAAATTAGTGCCATCATGATTATTATTCGGTACTGCAAATACTACACGTGCCCAAGGCTTTGGGGCATGTGGCTAGGAGGTGTGAACAGACTAAGAATTCAGCATTTAGCTCTCCTGCACAGGAGCCCAACCCCCCCACCCCACCCACTCCCCACCCCTCGAGAAATCTCTACCTTTGCCAAGATAAATGACTTGGACCTCAGCAAAGCAAGCTTTTCAAATTCTAATTAGGAAGTTGCTGATCATAACTTTGAAATGTTATAAACATGACTTAGTTCATACTACCCAAATTGAGCTCATCTGCTGTAAAATGGCAGGAGAGGTTTACAACTCCTTCCTGGTAAGTCAGGCCAATGAGCAAAGACAGAAGTGAAAGGACAATCTCCTCACTAAATGAGCTCAAGGCTTCTTATCGTGAAGCACTTACACACTATGGCTCCCCCGTCAAATCCGCCTGAACCCACGGCAGACATCTAGCAGACTCAGGGAGTTACATTAGGAAGGCGAACCCCTCTGGAGTGGCACGCTACAGCAGACATGGGACATGTGAGAGGACTCCTGACCACAGGCGCTGCCCGTGCTCTCCAGCCCCTCCGCCCGTGGGTAAGTCACTGACCCGCCTCCTTCTATGGAACGGGAATTATGGCTCCTGCTTTGCTTTATCACAGGCTGCTCTGAGGCTCGGATGAGAGAATGAATGCAAAAGTACTCAGTAAACTACGAAGTGCTAGCTTCTGTGAGGGCCCTGGTGTTGGAGAGCTTTCTACCATTTCACCCTCGATGAAGATGCCGCTCTTAAGCTCCGAGTAAGGCATGCGCGGCGGGAGAAAGATTTTCACGGGTTTACAGAAAGGCGATGCTGAAACAAACTTCAGAGTTGATCCGGCAGGACACCCTGCTCATCAAGAAATAACAACAGCCACCTATCCTGGGCTGCCTACTCTGATCTGGGCACTGTGCTTTATCCAGCAGCTCTATGAGGTGGCTACCCGAGGCTTCGTTACAGAGTCAAGATGTACATACCCACGTCTTTCTCCAAAATCTCTGACATCTGTACCATTTCCCACTCTGCTATATGAGCCCAGGAAGATGAAGACATGTTTGTCTGAAGAACGTGGCTAATTGGAGGGTGCCGTTGCACCACCTTGTCCTGATTTGGCTTGACCGTTTGAGAACCTCAAATAGTAATCTCCGTGAGGAGAGCTAATGTTACAGTCCAGGTCCCAATGTTCACCAGAAATAAGGTTCCCACCCCCACGCCCCCAACAGAACCATGGTCCCAGGGGAGACAGGATTTGGTGTTTAAATCCACAGCGCAGCTAAAACCACAGGGTAGCCGATGCTACGCTCTCGGAGGAATCAATTCTGGGTGTGTCAGGTGGGGATACAGCCCCAGGTTCTAGGTCAGGCCAGAGCCCAGGCCTGACACTTATCTTTTCCCAGCAATCACTGCTTCCGTGTCTCTTCATTCTCAGCCAGGGGCTCAGGGGAGACGTGGCTCCCCCTGGCTTCAGGGGTGAAGCCCAGGACTCGGGCTAAGTCAGTGCTTCACGCGTCCCTGGCCACACGACGAGTCCAGGAGATGCACGTGGCCCAGCCTGAGCCAACGAGATGACACACTCTGTCTGGCACGGCTGGGAGAAAGATCTCATGCTCCGTTTTTGCTGGAAGGAAGGTGGGAGGAGGCAGCCTGGGAAGCGCTGGCAGCCATCCTGCAAGTACCCGGGGAGGGCACGTCTGCTAACGGAGCCCACACACGGGAGGGGAGTCAGGGTGCGGGGGAGAGACACCAGATCCGGGTGACATCATTTGAGCCCCTCAGCTGACCAGATTTATCCCGGGACTGGTCAGTTACATAATCTAATAAATTCCTCGTTGACTTGATCCAGTCGGTGCTGGGATGGGGCCCATTGCTTGAACCAGAAGAGTCCTGAGATACCGGTTCACGAAGGGCCATCTGTCCGATACTGAACTGGGAGCTCCTTGGGGTCAGGGACTGACGTGGGACTCCCTCCATCAACGTTCAGTGAATTAGGCTGATCCTTGGCGCGTTCTGAGGGCTCCAAATGGATAGGAATTAAATAGGTCACCTCCAGGCTTTACAGAGCAAAACTTATACCCAAAGCAGAAAATAACCTGCAAAGCCTGTTCAGATCACTTACTCATTAGTTCCAGTTTATTTCCTCGGTGTCCGCTACCTCCCCCGCTGCAAAGCTGCGTGGTTCATCCGGCCCACTGCCTCCTCTTCATCCCCAATCGTCTCCTCCCGGGGAAACAATTGTGGAAAAATTCAGAAATGAGTCCATACCCTGATATAGCCCTCTTTCATATAAGAAAGGGGGGTGTGGATTAGAGGGGGGATACACTGAATTCTTTTCTAGATGTCCATAAGACACAGAAATCACTTCGTATAGGGCCTGCGCTCACTCGTGGTACCAGGTTTCCCTGCCCCAAAGAGCTAAGCTATGAGTTAAAGGACAAAGTGGCGGCCTTGGAATCTATCTGTGGCTCGCTCGGGAGGAAAAACAATCAACGGCTGAGCCTTCAACATCCTGCCTCGAGTCCTTGCTGACTAAGTGAAGATACGACACAGACCAAGCTCTTCTCCTCTGCCTCCATAAGGACTTTCAGAAACTTTCTCCCCAGATGAAAACTTAAGTGCAACCTCAAACACATGCACAGGGAGACAGGGAGGGGGGAAAGGAAGAAGGGAGGGAGGGAGGGAGGGAGGGTTCAGGGAGGAAAGCTGCTCTGTGGAGCCAGGAGTGGGGGGCACAGCTCCACCTTCCCGGGCCTCCCCCAGCTCCCGGGCACCTCCAGAGGAGCCCTGAGGCTTTCGTATCCTCTCATTGCTCCTCCGGAGACACGAAAATCAAGGAGTAAGCAGCAAATGGTTGACACTGAAATTCATGGCTCAAGTGAGTGTTTAAAACCATTTCCATTTTCCTTGGCTGAAAAGGCCAGATATCCACAGGCTACGTGAAAAGGAAAACAAAGGCAATGGTCCAAGTAATTCAGCCTGAAAACTTCCTCTGCTCCGACCAGAGAAACTCGGCCCCGGGCAACGCTGAGCAGGCAATTCATTAAAAGGAACCCAAAGAGTCTCCAAAAGCCAGGCCGACAGGTGCCCTGACCTGGGTCACATCCCTGCTCCGTGATCTTAACCCCAGAGCCCCTCTCTAAGGACTAAACTGGAAGTACCCAGCTGGGCCTCAGATGCTTCAACCTGCTTGAGATGTCTGTGCAGATCTTCTGTAAACTGCATTTCTCATGTTACCTGCTACATCAATTTATCTCGTGGTTGCATGTGTTGGCCCCACAGTCATTAAGCCTGCCTCAGAAAGGAACTGCTTTCCACCTGGGGAAAGAGGAGCAGAAAAAGTTCCACTATTCAGCGAGATACTCTGTGTTTACGGCATGGAATTCCTTCCCGGATTCCCGGCCTGCCCGCTCCCGCTCCGGGAATCCTTCCCAGGGGGTCCTGTGGGTTACGTCCACCCGCTGCCCAAGTCAGCAACAGGCAACCCTTCTCTGCACACATGCGAAAGTTCTCCAGCTCTCGTAAAGTTCAAAATCACCATGGGCAATCCCTCCTGCCACGGACAGAAAAATCATCCCATTTCTTCTGGCCATTATTTCCAAATTAAGACTCTACAACGTTTCAAGATCTTAGGGAGAAGGGACCTCAGACCTCAGAGACCCATCAAAAAGGGAGTTTTCCTGAACAAGAGGCCTTCCACAGACATTCACTATATAAACACGCTGCGCCAGGCCCCGAGTGGCGACAGAAGACAACCCTGGCCTTGCCCTCAGGGCCCTCACAGTCCGATGGACGGACAGACGGACAAGGCTGACCTCAAAAATAACAAGCCTGTTTCCCAACTCTGCCTCTCCAGTCCAGGGCAGACCTCCCAGAAGAAGCAGATCGTGGAGATAAGCTGGAGGGAGGAATGAGAACGCTGGGTGATCCTGCCCTAATTCAAAGGTTCCTTAATACTTTCTAACGACGACGAGAGCAGAAGGAGGGCTTGGAGGCAAGACTTAGTGTGCAACACGGGTTCCACGAATGTCCGCGCCAGGCAATGTCTCTAAGAAGTCATTTGTTTGTTGGTGTGCTGGAAGTACCGTCCTTGGCGTAAATGGATATGTACAAGATGGCGGGTGGAATGCGAACAGGCGGGCCAAGTGCCCCCGGACCTGGGTTCTTGTCTCGGTTTTGCCCACACTAACATGATGCAGGGTTAAGTCTTATGATTTAAAAGGTCATAAAACTCATATTTCCTTATGAGTCAAAAAACTCATATTTCCTTATATTCAGACTTGATGTTCTCTAGTACATAATTTTATGGCTTTTTAAAGTATGTTAGTTTGTGAGTATGTGCAATGAATACAAGCAGTTAAATGAGATTCTAGTTAGAAAAATATCATGTAAATACTAAGACTCCATAATTTTAAGTTTTATTTCTACCCACAGATGTATGTTTTAGATATATTTGTCTTAAATTACTTTTTAAAACTAGTATAAATTCCTTTTTCAGATGAAGAACACTAACCAAATATTGTTAAAATGGGTTCTTTCTCCCAAGCAGATGAGAGATTTGCTTCAAGGCTTCTAAAATTCACGAGCATGGCCGAAACTGGTTTGGCTCAGTGGTAGAGCATCGGTCTGCGGACTGAAGGGTCCCAGGTTCGATTCCAGTCAAGGGCATGTACATTGGTTGCGGGCACATCCCTGGTAGGGGGTGTGCAAGAGGCAGCTGGTTGATGTTTCTCTCTCATTGACGTTTCTAGCTCTCTATCTCTCTCCCTTCCTCTCTGTAAAACATCAATTAAAAAAATATATTTTAAAATAAAATAAAATAATAAAATAAAATTCATGAGCATGACGAAACCAGTTTGGCTCAGTGGTAGAGCGTCGGTCTTCAGACTGAAAAGTCCCGGGTTCGATTCTGGTCAAGGGCATGTACATTGGTTGCGGGCACATCCCCGGTAGGGGGTGTGCAAGAGGCAGCTGGTCGATGCTTCTCTCTCATCGACGTTTCTAGCTCTCTATCTCTCTCCCTTCCTCTCTGTAAAATATCAATAAAAATATATATAAAGATTATTTAAAATTCACGAGCATGACCTCTGTTATCTGAATTCTGATATTTTATCATTATATGGAATTGCTATATATTCTAGATCAAATATAATAAAAACAAAACCAAGTATTCTCAATAATACTACAAAAAATCCAATTTTTAAACGGGCAAAGGATCTAAATAGATGTTGCTCCAAAGAACATATAAATGGCTAATAAGCACATGAAAAGATTTTAATGTCATTAGCCACCAGGAAAAACGCAAATCTACAATGAGATACCTACTTCACACCCACTAGGATTGCTGCAACCCAAAAGACAGACAACAACACGTAAGTAAGGATATGGAGAAACTGGAAATCTCTTGTACATTTCAAGTGGGAATATAAAACAGTACAACTGCTTTGGAAAATAGGCAGCTCCTCAAATGTCAAAGTTATCACATGACCCAGCAAATTCCACTTCTAGGTATATACCATCCAAGAGAATTAAAAATACAAGTTCACACAAAACTTGAACATAAATGTTCATAGCAGCAATATTCATAATGGCAAAACACACACACACACACACACACACACACACACACACACACACACGGCAACAATCCAAATGTCCATCAGTTTTTGAAAGGGGGGAAAATGTGTTTTATCCATACAGTGGAATCCTACCTAATAAAAGAGTAATATGCAAATTAACCATCACTCCGATACACCTACAAGCCACACCCATCAGCCAAGCGGAGCGAGTAGGCAAATTAACCCCAACCAAGATGGCTGCAGCCACAGAGAGCAGGAGGGAGGCTTGGGTTTCCCTAGCAATAGAAGAAGCCAAGCTTTCCACACACTCTGGCCAGCCTAAGCCTCCACTCAAGGCTACAAAGTTTCAATTATAGAAGATAAATCCCAAGAAAAATGGCTGCAGCCACAGAGATGGAGAGAACAGGCTAAGGTTGCCCCTGGCAATGGAGGAAGCCAAGCTTTCCACCTGCCCTGGCTGGCCTAGGACTCCACTCCAGGCTACAAAGTTTCAATTATAGAAGGTAAACAAATCAAAACAGAAATGGTGGCAGCCACGGAGCAAGCAGGGGACTTGGCTCCATTCCAGGCTACAAAGTTTCAATTGTAGTAGGTAAATAAATTCCAGATACCAGGGCCTCTGCTTGGGTCACTGGGGGGCATGACTGGTCAGCAAACCACCACAGGCCCCTCGCCCAGGCCACCCAATGCCCCAAGGGAACCCCCACCCTGATCCAGGACACCCTTCAGGGTAAACCAGCTGGCCCCCACCCATGCACCTGGCCTCTATCCTATCTAATAAAAGAGTAATATGCAGATTGATCATCACTCCAACACACAAAATGGCTGCCCCCATGTGGTCAAAGATCCTGCCCCCATGTGGACACAAAATGGCCAGCAGGGGAGGGCAGTTGGGAGGCACCAGGCCTGCAACGGAGGGCAGTTAAGGGTGACCAGGCCAGCAGAGGAGAGAAGTTGGGGGCAAACAGGCTGGCAGGGGAGCAGTTAGACATCAATCAGGCTGGCATGGGAATGGTTAGGAGGTGATCAGGTGGCAGGCAGAAGCAGTTGGGGTGGGCAGGAGGGCAGGCAGGCAAGCGAGGTGTTGGGAGCCAGAAGTCCTGGATTGTGAGAGGGATGTCCGACTGTCGGGTAGGATTGGGTCTAAACGGTCAGTGGAACATCCCTCAAGGGGTCCCAGATTGGAGAGGGTGCAGGCTGGGCTGAGGGACACCCACCGCACACATACCCCATGCAGGAATTTCGTGCACCAGGCCTCTAGTATTATCTATAATAATAAAAGTGTAATATGCTAATTAGACCAGACAACCTTCCGGAAGAAGCCGGGGCTGTGAAGGAAGCCAAGGTCCCGGGTGCCTGCCAGTGGCTGAAGGGAAGCCTGGGTCCTGGGTGCCAGAGGGAAGCGGGTGACAGCAGCCGGGGGAAGGAAAGCCTATCTTGCACAAATTTCATGCACTGGGCCTCTAGTTCAACTATTAAAAAAAAAAAAAAAAAGGAATGAAACACTGATACATGCTACAACGTAGGTGAATCCTGCTAACGCCTTGCTAAGTGAGAGAAGCCAGGGAGATAGGTTACATGTTGTATAATTTAACTTGTGTAATGAGAAGATCCATGAAGACAGAAAGTAAATTAGAGGCTGCCTAAGCTGAGGAAGTGGGGAGGAGATTGCAGGAAATATAGGTATGTGGTTTCTTTTCAGAATGATGAAAAAGCGCTCACGTTAATTGTGATAATGGATGAACAACTCTGAATATAGTAATTTTTAAAAGCCACTGAATTATATAATTTTAAGTGGTCGATTGAATGGTATGTGAATTATATCTCAAAGACTATTTTTTAAACATTTTTTATTGATTTCAGAGAGAGAGGGAGTGAGAGGGAGAGAATGGGAGGGAGGGGAGAGAGAGAAAAAAAAGAGAGAGAGAGAGAGAGAGAGATCAATGATGAGAGAGAATCATTGATCGGCTGCCTCCTACACACAACACACTGGGGATGTGTGCATCCTGGGCATGTGCCCTGACTGGGAATCGAACCATGACCTCCTAAAATGTACAAGCCTTCATCCCGTCTAGTTAGTGGAGATCAATTAATTGTTCATTATTGTCCCCAGGTCCCAGGACCAGGCGCCAGTGGCGACCATGTGAACCTGGAGCTTGTAAAGCTTCCCTTACAAGCGAGGGGACTCTTCTCTAAAGCAGTCTTCGTCGTCTCTCACAGCTTCACGCACAGCGAGGGTGGAGCTCTCTTTACTGCAGCCGAGATTAAAATGTCTAGCTTAACTGGGATCAAAGGTGAACCTCTTTAAAGGCAAGAAGAAAAATGCAGAAACGTCTTCTTCCAAGTCCAGCCCGGGCAGTCCTCCTGGGAACTGACGTGGCTCTGTCTGCGCTCGTAAACCGCCGCGCAACAGCCGGGAACGACACCGCTGCCTCTGATCCACGGACCCCCGAGCCCTGGCAAGGGTCAGGCGTGTATCATCACCAGTTCCCCGACCCTGGGCTGGTGTGACAACCTGCCTCACCGGGGGATGGCAAAGGCCTTCAAAACCAGGTGTAAAACATCTCACTCGGCCCATTTTCCTGGGGCCGCGGCCGAAGAGAAAAGCACGGAAGCGAGAGTTCCTTGCACAGGAAGAGCCTCGGACCAGAGGAGGCCGTGGACGGAGGGGAGTGTGACTGCAGAGCCGTTAGGCTGTTTCGTTTCATAAACACGCCGGAATCGCGTAAATACTAAGTGTTGTTCCCTTCAAACCCGTAAGCTTGGGAGGCCGGATGGACACATCCTTCCCGTCATCCTGCCGTTGGCTGGACACTTCCAGAGCGCCAGCGCCGGGCCTTCCCCAGAGCTCATGGCACCTTCCTCCCCAGAATAAGACAACGTGGTTCTTTAAAGATAGGTTTGGTTTTCTTACCAATGCCCAAGAATTTCTTTGAGGAAAGACTGGTGAATACGGTCAGTGATCAACCTGGATCACCCCATTTTTTAGCCAGAAACAAAGCAAAATAAAAAAAAGTAAACATTGGCTCTGAAAGCAGTTCTGGAGTCAGTGTTCCAGCATCTCGGGGGTGCGAATGTAGCCCCCACGTCTGCTATGAGTGGGACAGCATGCTTTGGTTGTATAAGTTCCAATGTTTTCATTAAGCAATCACCGTCTCCCCCAAAAAGGGAGCCCCCCACCCCTCACCCTCTCTCTCACTGTGTGTCCAGTATTCTGCTCCTGGGTTGGAAAGAGAGACCATCAGGCTCATGTAAAGCAAACAGTCAAAGCAATTAGAGCAGCCTCAGGGCACCTGAGGTAGACACCGCGATGCTTCATCCCCGGTCAGTCACTTACCTGACCCCTGGCGCCGGGAGCAGTGGGAGACCTAAGACAGGGAAGACCGGGTCCCTGCCCACAGCAGCTCACGTTCTTGTTAGAAGTAAGAAACGAGCATCAGATCAAACACAGGCAAGTGTGCGGTTCAGACGGCAGGGCGGCTTCCACCCCGGGGGGCTAGTCCGTGGCGTGCCAGAGAGCCAACAGCTGATTTCCCGCCCAGCGTTAGGACGTGCACGCACACCGCCACGGTGCACACGGCCACCGCCACGCACACCCCCTGCCGCGGCGCACACACCACGGCCGTGCACGGGAGGGGGTCAGAATCACACATCAGAACCTCCAGCCTCAGACGGCTCCCCGGCTTCAGGCTGGGACTGCATTCATTACTCCGTTTTTCATCTCAGACCAGAAGAAGACAGATTTAGGGGCAGAGTGAAGGCACGATGCTATCTAGGCTCTGTTCACCCTTACACCCAGAAGCAGCATTGCTTGCCTAGAGGGCTGGCTGGTCACAACGCAGGAGCGTCTGTGGTTTCCATTTCGCAAGCATGTGGCCTCAAGGATCCCAAGGAGCGGTCAGGACTTCCAGTATCGGCTGGTCTTTGGAAAAATCGTGAGGTGGGAAAGGTCAGCTCAAGCTCTGGGTCCGGATGGCTTTTCCAGCCCTTCTCTACTCCACCTCAGCCTCCCCCAGCACCCCAAGCACAACCACTGTGGCCGTGCTGGTGGGTGTGACTCGTCCTCCGTGTGGGGCCCTGTGGGCACCGGCATCACGCAGTGAGAGTGGGTTTGGACTCGGCCTCCAGCTGCTTTCTAACGGGATCAAAGGGAAAGTGAGGTGAGGCCTCAGAAGTCCTCCTGAGCGGACAGTCGTAGGGAGGATAATGCCTTACATGTGTCTATGGCTTTCTGGGTCATAAAACACTTTGACGCGTCTCCCGTTTGACTTGTACTCCCTGCTTTATGACGTGTGGTCACAGGGCAGGAAGGCAAAGCCAGGTCCCTCGACTCTGCATTGTGCCTCCTTTCCGGGACCCGCCTCACGTGTGCACGCAGCACACGGCGAGCACCGGGCTGACGCAGGGGAGCGATCACAGGCCCCGCTCACAGTCGTACGGGTTTAAACCCTCAGCAAAGAGTCGTTCGGGTAACACCTCTAAGCTTTGTTTGCCTCACCTGCAAAACGGGGGCTCTAGTGATTACAGCATGACTTACGGTGAAGACCAGACAAGAAGACAGGCATAAAATTTCAGCCTGGTGCCTGAAACCAAGGCTACAAGGCCCAAGACACAGGCCCTACTAGTGCACTGCATGGCGGGAACATGCTCTCGTCTGAGACATCATACCAACCCCAAAGCCCCAAACTGTACTTGGTCTATCTCAGTGGTCAGCAAACTCATCAGTCAATAGAGCCAAATATCAACAGTACATCGATTGAAATTTCTTTTGAGAGCCAAACTTTTTAAACAACTTCTTCTAACGCCACTTCTTCAAAACAGACTCGCCCAGGCCGTGGTATTTTGTGGAAGAGCCACACTCAAGGGGCCAAAGAGCCACATGTGGCTTGCGAGCCGCAGTGTGCCGACCACGGGTCTATCTGAAGACTATGAACTCAGGGCTCCCTGCTGCCAAAAACACTGACCTCAGCATCTCAGCAGGGTCAGCGGGCAGTCTCTCAGCTGCAGCGCCGCTCACTGGGCAGCCTGGCCAGGCTCCCATACAGCCCTGTCTGCTGCCAGCAGGCCCTGAGCTGGGAGCAGAAACAAGACAAAGAGGGGCCGGGACAGGCTCCTCTTCCCACGCCCACGGGCTGGGTCACAAAGGGAAGCGGGTGGGGGAAATCACTGGGCCACGAATGGGAACACACATTGGAGAGAGCACACAGATTTAAGAGGCCTGGCCTGAGACTGAGATTTTACAGGCCCTACCGCACTCCACGGGGGGAGCAGGAGGCGGTCCCCCCAGGGCTCACCCACTGCTGAACCCTGACCTTCCTGACCAACTAAGTAATGTCCCTTGGTCTCGCTCACACATTTCTGTATTGATGCCTCACAAAAACTGCATGCACACAGGGAAACAAGCACCAGTATTCCTATGTTACAGATGAGAAAACTAAGGCCAAGAGAGGTAAAGGAATTTGTTCGGTCACAAGGCAAGCTAGCAGCAAATCCGAAACCCCAATCTAGGTCTATTTCCCCCGAAGCCTCTCCCGAGACAGGATAGTGCAGGCCCAGCAGGAGGGAGTCCAATCGGGGCAGGCCCTAAAGCGGGGGTGGGCAAACTTTTTGACTAGAGGGCCACAATGGGTTCCTAAACTGGACCGGAGGGCCGGAACAAAAGCAGCCTGACCATGCTGGCACTCTCATCTTGGGCTGCTGGGGAAGGAGCGGAGGGGAGAGCAAGAGAACCCTCCGCTCTTTCGGGTCCTCGGGCCGGACAGAACAGCCAAAAGGGCCAGATCCGGCCCGAGGGCTGTAGTTTGCCCACGGCTGTCCTAAATCCTGAAAACAGTACAACGCTGTGTAAGGAAATTAAGGGTGCACAGTTGCAGTCCACAGAGGATTCCCTTCAATGCTCTAAGCCAGGGGTCGGCAAACTCATTAGTCCACAGAGCCAAATACCAACAGTACAACGATTGAAATTTCTTTTGAGAGCCAAACTTTTTAAACGTAAACTTCTCCTAACGCCACTTCTTCAAAACAGACTCACCCAGGCCGTGGTATTTTGTGGAAGAGCCACACGCAAGGGGCCAAAGAGCCGCATGTGGCTCTTGAGCCACAGTTTGCCGACCATGGCTCTAAGCCAATGGGAGGCAAGTGTTACCATCGTCACTCCCATCTCACAGGTGAGGACACTGAGGCCAGCACCAGCAGTGAACCTGTGTTTCAGGGAGCTTAGTACTGGCAAGTCAGTCCTGTCTGTGAGCCGTCTCCCACCCGAACGACGTGCAGAGGGGTGCAGAGGGGTGCAGAGGGGTGCAGAGGAGTGCAGAGGGGTGCAGAGGGGTGCAGTGAGGCCCAGGAACCCAGTGTGGTAGGAAGGGCCCCGGGCACTTCCTGGCTACTTGATTTTGGGTAAGTCCCTTAGCAGCCCCGAGCTCAGCTGTCTGCTCTCTCCCATATGAGCGGTAGCTGTTGAGAATGAAATCAGACTCGATGCCAGAAACACCTGTTCCAATTCTAAGAATCGCCCAATCTCCCCTTTTCCTTTTTTTTTTAAATAATGTTATTTTGAAAAAGGAGAGAAAGGGAGGAGGATAGAGAAATAGGAACATCGATGAGAGAGAAACATCTTGATCAGCTGCCTCGTGCACACCCCCTGCTGGGGACCCAGCCCACAACCCAGCTATGTGACCTGACCAGGAATTGAACCGACGATCAAGACACTCAACCACTGAACCACACTGGCTGGGCCCAATCTCCCTTTCTGAGCGAACGGCCCTGGGGCCAGAACTCCCAGCACCTGTTTTGCTCCTCGGCGCTTGTTTTCTTTCCTGTAACATTTCAGTCAAGAGACGCCGGGGTCTCCTTCCTGGGCCCAGCAGGAACAGGGCACAGCGGGTCAGGTGGACCCCACCGTCGCGGAGAAAGGAGTCTGCAGAGGCGCCACTCGTGGGTTCCTCTTCCCTGCCTCAAAGGTAACCACAGGGTAGAAGCAGCTCCCGTCTGCCCAGCTGCGATAGAACCGGTTCCGGCCACGACACCAGCCCGAGGGGAACAAGCAACCCCGTTCTGCTGTCTCGGTGAAGATGGGGCATGGGACCCACGGGATAACGTTCCGCCATGTCATCACCAGAGCCACGGACAGCCTCCATGACTACCACCACCATCTTGGGCTTTTCAGCAGGACCGGTGGGATGGGGCAGGCTGGTGAAACATCACAGAATGGCTTTGGAAAGCCAATCCCTATCCCAGCACACCACCCAGGACACGTTCCTGTGGTGGCTGGGGGTTTGGCCCCGACTCTGTCACCCCCTCCACTGGGTTGGGGGCAAGCCGGTCAGTCTTCCGAGCCCCCGTTTCTTCATCGGTAAAGCCAGGGCCAGCAATCCCCACCTGCAGGGCTGTGCTGAAACCCGAGGACACGCACCCTGGCTTGCGTGGGGTAGCCCACCCTGACTCCGCGTGCTCCAGGATGCAGGGCCTGGGCCGACCCCTTCAGCCGCTGCATCCCCCCTTTCACAGAAGGGGGCCAGACTGGGCGAGGGGCAGCAGCTGGCCCGGTCACAAGGAGCAAATGGCCAACCTGGGGACGGAGCCCACACCCCTCACCCCTTACTCCCACACTGACCGGCGCTCAACACAAACCTCTGACCTCACCGCACGCGCTCCACTTTTCCCCCTCACGAGTCAACGTTGCAAGGAATTGAAGTGCAACAAGATCTACTTAGTGCCCACGTGTAAACTCCTCTGTCCAGTCCCTCTGAACTGGACATTTCAGAGGCGTCTCAGACGATCCGCAGAGGGCTGCAGGGTTCTCAAAAACCTGCCCCCCGAATTCTCCGGCCACAACCCCTACCCGAGCCTGGGAAAACCTCAGGCTGGGGGAAATGAGGAGGCATGGAAAGCTTGTGTGCCAGTGCCCAAGCCTAAATGCAAGCCCTAACCAAAATCAGGAACGTGAAGCCGGCCTGAGACCCACCTGTGGTCCGGCCGACATGCTCTTCTCCGGGGTGCCTGCACCGTCTCTGCCCCGTGACCTCGCCTTCCTCCGTCCAGCGTCTCGATGAGCCTCTACTTCCCTTCCTGGCCTAGCTGGGGAGCGTGAGCTCTTAAATCAGAAAGCCCAGCTGTGAGTCCTGGCCCCGCCAATTACTAGTCCTCGCGGCCCTGGGCAATCAATTCAGCCACTCCCCGCCTGGTTTCTCACCTGTAAGCGGCGGGCCTTAGGAGTTTCTTCTTTGGGAGTTTAAGGTGAGGATTAAATGGGAATTAAAGATTATTTATACACAAAGCCCACCTAGACGTCGGTCAGGAGCTAGTAACAAAAGCAATTATCTCTGCCCCCCCTTCCCCCCGCCGCGGTCAACAAGACAGGGTGTGCCAACCACACTCAAACCAGGCGTCTGAGCGAGACCCGCTGCGTCCCCCCACCAGCGCGCCCAGTCCCTCCCGCCCTGTCACATCCACCCTGACTCCTTCCACAGGACAATGAGGCCGACTACAACCAAAGGATTTCCGTCTGTTACATAGTATACATTTAAAAAAATGAGAATAATTTATGAAGTTAAATGGGGACTATAGGGGTGACCAAAGCTAACTAAGAAAAAATCTGAGGATAATTAAAAGCTGGCAGAACATCTAGCTTGCTTTGAAGATGCATTATTTGGTCACGTGATTTTCTAGGTGCCACGATTGCCCCCCACCCCATCCCCAGTATTCTCCGACCCAGCCCTGGCCCTTAGGGGAGTGTCTGGCTTCAACCAGCTTCCCCCTGTAACTGGAGCGGGAAGAAAACAGACTGGGGACAGAAGCCTGAGTCCCCACGTGGCTCCTCTTTCCCTGTGTGACCCTGGGCAAGTCAGCTGCCGAGTCTGGAAAAGGAACGCATCCACCTGACGGTTGCTGAGGGCCTTTCCAATCCCGACCTCGTGGGCCTGTGATTGGCATTCAGCACCAACCCGGCTCAATCCGAACCAGCCGCCCAGCCTACGATGTGCCCCAGCTGGCTCTAATATCGACTACCGTATTTGCCGGCGTATAAGACGATTTTTTGGCCCTGAAAAATACGTATTTGCCGGCGTATAAGAGACTGGGCGTATAAGACGACCCCCTAACATTTCCACTAAAAAAATACAGAGTTTGTTATATACTCGCCGTATAAGACTACCCCCCACTTGGAGGCATATTTTTCAGGGCCAAAAAGTCGTCTTATACGCCGGCAAATACGGTAGCTTATTCCGATGGCCAAGCTAAACTAGACAAAGCTTTCTCTGCCCTGACCATACCAGCTTCACCCCCTGTGGCTTTCTAGAAAGAGATTCATTAGACACCTCTCTTTTTACCAAATTCCTGCTGGCACAGCCACTTCCCAGCATTCTAAATTATAACTTTAGGTGTTTTCATTTCACTCCCACCAGACAATAATTCTGGGGGGGGAAAAGCTTTAAATGGAGTCACCGTTCACTGATACTTCCATAATTCAGACTTTGTGAAAGCCCGAAGACAACTCGCTTTTGCATTATCTGGGAAAAAAGGACTAAGGGCCTAATTACAGGTACCAAAGGGCCAAGTCACCATTTATCCATTCAAGCCACTTGTGTACAACTTAAAAGCAGTCATTTAAAGGTAAGCAGTGTCTCATTGCACCCCATTGTTACCTGTTTACTGAAGAACATTCAAGGGTATCTTCTTTTAAAAACATTGGTCACTTCCCTAGTTTCCATTAGAGTAAAATAATAAAAACCACATCTCTTCAGGAAAAAAATAAAATAAAAAGAGGGCTTGGGGGGAGTTGTTGGTAGTAATTCGTATTCGCCTTTTGTATTCTGATTTAAGCCAAATGAAGACAGTAAGCTAATGTGTTTAATGGGCTATATTTTACACATAATAGTCGCTCCAAAAAAGTGCCCTGTGTGTGATTAAAGGGTGGCTGTCAGCCTGCTCTTTTTAATCTCCCGGCTTCCGTCCTGTACTCACGTATATCAAAGGCCGCGCGCGCTTACAGCACAGAGAAGGGCCTTCACTATGCCACCGTTTAAGGCTGTGCCCAGCCCTGGAGAAGCCATGAACCCAGACACCATCTGCTGGCGGGCATTTCCGACTTTACCCAAAGCCCAGCTCGCCTGGCCCCAGGGCCCATGCTGTAGGTTCCTCCTTGGACAGGGCTCCCGGAAAGCGCTTCCTGGAATGAATGTGGCCGCTTCCCAGTGAGGGATAAACACCGTGTACATTAGAATGTGCTTCCTTCCGGGGCCACCGCTGGAAACCCTAACCGCCAAGGTGGTGCCCGGGTGTTAACCATCCGGCCACGGGGACACCAGGCGAGTCTCCTTTGTTTGGACCCCAAGTGTGCCTTCCGCCATCCTCTCCCATTTTCCAAGCCGCCGCAGAGCTTTTGAAAGTGGGAGAGGTATAAACCCACAATTGTAGCAAGATTTTACTGTGTGGGAAGATAAAATAATTAATGACCAAAGAACTTGGGGCAATCGAAACATACCAGTCCTCATCTTGGAACTAAACCATAGCAAACAAACATTCCAAAACTAAGACTTGATTTTTGTGATTGGCACGTACTTACTATTAGCTACCAAGAATGAAGTTTCGCTTTAAAAGACCGGCAATACCAAAGTGCATGACACCCGGAGCCGGGGAAAGAACAAGCTTTGGTGCCTTCCATCCGGGTCTATCTGGCTCAAAACAGATCACAGGCCTAGTGCTCGGGTGCAAGGAACTTCTGCTCCACCAGATGCTCGGATGCCTATCAAACACCGAGAGAGAGGCCGTCCCCTGCCCTCAAGACCCCCTTTCCCATACACTAACAGAGAGAACCAATGAGGTCACTGGTCGGAGGTGAATGAGCATGATCTCAAGGAGAGGTGCAGGTGGGAGCTTGAATGGACCCAGGCCTGGTGTGGAAATTTAAAATGCACTATCCTCCCGCCCAAAGAGTTTACTTCTAATTATTTAGTACTCCAGAAAAATGTTGGCTTGTACGGATGTCCAGTGGAGCACTGTTTGAAATAGGAAAACCTTAGGAACCAACCTAAATGCTCGCCAGCAAGAGAAACTAAACCATGGTGCCGTCACACATGGAACAGTCTTCAGACACGAAGACGTTGTTAGATCTCTGCATACAGATATGGAACATCTACAAGACTCATTAAGTGGGGAAGAGGAAGCTCTATGATGCATGCATTATGCTCCCACCTGCGTAAAGTTTAAAATACCCAAACTCCATAAGTATGTATTTCCGGATGCAGTTTATATACATATACACGGCGAACGTCAATTCTGAAAGGATCGCTTCCCAAGCAATTGCTGTGATTAGTATGAGCGAGGCAGGTAAAGGGAAATTGCCACTTTATCTCTATCAATTGTTTACAAAAATGTCCTGTACGTTACTTGTATACGTTCTGGGTGATTATTTACCATGAGAACGCAAACTATGAAGACAGAAGGCTGTCTCTGGCCCCGCGCAGCTGTGTACGGGGAGTGGGTGTGGACGCGTGAGCCTGGTGCGCTCTGCACGGCAGGTCTCGGTAAATATCTGAGTGGCGGTGCCTGGACTTCCTTTCTTATAAACGAGCTTCAAGCTCTGCAAAAATACCTGGGAGTCTACCAAGGGCGAGGCTTCCCCGTGGACACAGGAAAGGGGGCAGGATAGGCCCCTCCCATGATGAATGAGACGGGAAACGGTGTGAGCCCCTCACCCAGTCCGCTTTGAGCCCCCAGGCACAGCTGGCCACCCCTACCTCCCTCCCTCCTGCCCGCCGCCCAGGCTGGGGCCACCTGCCACCCACATTTCTGAGTCGTCTGCAGCCCGCCTTCCCTTGCTCGGGTCAGCCCCCGATTCCCTGCAGCCTGACCCTCTCATTCTCTTATTCAATAATTTCGACAGATGTCCTGTGATTTCTAAAATTACCACTCAGCCAGTAGGGAGGAAGAAAAATTAGCAGAAAATCACTGCTTTGAGGTTCTGGAGAAGAAACTCATTTTCCTCAATCTGGCAGTGTCTGGGGTCCTATTTAGTTAAAATCGCCAGAGGAAGGCTTCACTCTACAAGGTCTGTGTACAAACACCCATGCCAACATCCACTCACCGCACTTTCCCAGCTCTAACACACAGACAGACAGACAGACAGAGAGGCACTGGTCACCGAGGGCGATTCCTCCTCCACCTGTCTACAGTTGTTCTGTGTCCTCCTCCCACCACCCTTTGCCCACCTTCCTCACCCAGCCTCATCCCCTGCAAGAGGCCCAGCTGTGAGAATACCCATCTCCTTCAATTAAAAAGGGAAGACTGCAGAACACAAGTTATATGCCTTATTGGCTCCATTAAACTTTTTGAAAACTTTTTTTAAAAAATCCTATCTAATAAAGAGTCAATATGCAAATTGACCATCATGCTGTAACAAGATGTATGCACCCACAACGGAGACAGGGATTCCATAACACAAGATGGCTACGCCCACAGTGGAGGCCAAGTTCCCATAACGAGCCTTAACAAGCAATCAGCAGGGGCCTGAGACTGCGTGGTGCTGGGCTGGAGCAGGGGACCTGAGTCTGTGGGGCCCCCACCCCCAACCCCCGCCTGGTAGGGTTTGACAGGGGACCTCAGGCCATGCCCTCTGCCTAGCAGAGCTTGAGGGGGGACCTCAGGCTGCACCCCCTGCCCCAGTGCCAGGCTAGGGGACCTCAGGCCATGCCCCCTACCCATGGGGCTTGACGGGGACCTCAAGGCAAGCCCCCTGCCCTGGCACCAGGCCAGGGGACCTGAGGCCTCACCCCCTCCCCCACCCAGCAGGGCTTAATGGGGACCTCAAGGCACCGCCCCCTGGCCCTGGCCGAGAGACCTCACGCCCCCTCCCTGGTGCTGGGCCAGGTGTCCTGAAGCCACACCCTCATCCCCATGGGGCTCTATGGGGGTGGGGCCGGCCTGGTCTGAATCTAGCCCAATGGGGTAAGGCTGGACGGGTCTAGGTCTCACACAATTTTGAGGTGCTCGTGGGTGGGCAGAGACTTGACTCTGGTTCCCGTGGCGCATCCCAGACTCTTGACAGGAGGAAGGTTTTCATATACATTTTACTAACTTTCTTTCATCTCTGACACTTCTATTATAGAGAAAGGGCAAATAGCAATACTACAATATTTCCTCTAGTTCCCTTGTAACGTGCACAAATTTCATGCACCGGACCACTAGTAAACAACTAAGAAGGAAAGACCTCCTCTGGCAGTCCTTATCTCAGTCACATGGGCAGGAGAGGGAGGGCTTGAGCGGCACCTCCTCTCCCGCGGAGGGGTTCAGAGCCCCGGAGTCTGCGCATGGCAGGAGGCAGACGTGGGGATGTTTGCATCTATTCCTGGAAGGCCTGCCAACCTCCACCCACACTCCGCGGGGCAGGGACACCCACCAACACTCCCCGCAGAGCATCACCCCCGCAACAGTGACACCCAACACCCTCTGCCCACCCAGAGCTCACGCTCCGGGACTCCAGAGCCTCCTCTATTTCTTTGGGGACATTCTTTGGGGCGGAGCAGGTGGGACCTGTTCTGGAGTCCCCCCTACCTCCGTCACCAGTTTTTACCATAGAGACATCGGTGTCTCTACTCCTGGGCAAGTGGGGCCCCCTGTCTCAAGTACTTCCCACAGTCTGCAGACAGTGAAAAAAAAATAAAAAATACTGGTAGGGAAGGTTTAAAAAGTAAACCACCCACAAATCTGCTACAGGGGTCTCTTGTTTCTCACACAGTCCCTTTTTTAAAAATATGGAACTTGATCTGTGGTTGAGAAAGAAATGCATCTCCCCACCGACACACACTACTGAGCATCTGTCCCTCACTGCGGCCAGGCGCTGCTGGGGACTGGAAATGGCTCACGGTGAACTGCATTCTGAAGGTAATGATAACATATGCAGATGAATAGCTAACATAGAGGATATGTTATCTGTGAAGTACCACGAGGGAGGTTCGGATAAGAGGGTTCCTTCAGACCGGGGTCTGGAAAGACCTCATGGGAGAGACACACTTTGGGATTCTTCCTGAGCAGCTATAGGAACAGGGACACATTAAAGAAAGACTAGCAGGACTAATGAGGCTTTTCGGATGGAGAAGGCAGTGGAGGAGAAACCAGGATGTGGACAAGTGGAGAGGAGGCGGGTGTTTAGGAACTTATGGTGGACAGATGGGAAAGACCGTGAAGGAGAGGAATGTAGGATAAACCAAAAAAAGGTTGGACAGACCACGGAGGACCTGGCCGTGGAGTGTGGCCTTTCCCCAGAGGGCGGTGGGTAGCCACCGAAGCCTCAGGATCACTTCTCCAGCACCAGGCCTGCAGCTGTGGTGGGCTGGGGAGGAAGGGGAAGACGTGGAGGATGCCGTAGAGGCAAAATGTCAACAGGCTAATCACAAACCTGCCTCAGCAAGATGAGAAAGGGGGCAGAAAAGGCGCCAAAGACTTAGTGGAGCTTCCCGTTGAGTGACCCAGACTTCACTGAGCCGCTGGCAGGAGCCAAGCACTTTGCCTGGTCACGTGCATGGGGCCTTGCCCTGCGTGGGGGCGGGTGTCAGCGGACCTCGGGGCATGTGTGATGTGGCAGATGGGCATCCCTGCTTTTGTCGTTGTTGTTGTTTTTGTTGTTGTTCCTCACCAGAGGACATTTTTCCATTGAGAGGCAGAGAGGACTATCAGTGTGAGAGTGACACATCAATGGGTTGCCTCCTGCCCACGCTATGCCCCCCAACCGGACTTGAACCCGGGACCCTTCAGTCTGCGGGCCGATGCTCTATCCACTGAGCTAAACCGGCTAAGGCAAACATCCCTACCTTGGACCGTTATAAGGTGAGGCCGTTCAGCACCACAGAGAAACGGGAGGTGGGCTGGGCGAGGCGGAGGGGGGGGTCAAACGTATAATAAAATAGAGCAATCACTCTGGTACCAATCGGGTCAAATTGTATAATAAAAACCCACAACACCCGGGAACAGGCGGCACGGACTGAAAACCGCTCAACCGCGTCCATGTGCTCGGGAGAGACTCAAGGCTGGGAAGCAAAATAAAGCGTTTTCCAGCACGGTGAGGTACAACACTGTCTTCCTCCCCACGCCAACACCCCATAGAGAGGGGCTCCCCCACACCCGGCGCGAAGAGAAAAGTAAGTAAGTGATATACGTCTTCAGTAAGCGGGGCTGAGGAAACACGGCCGCTCGCGGCGCGAAGGGGGGTGTCACTGTGGGAACCGAGCCGCACCGTTTCCATGGCTTCCGCCTCCCTCGTGCCCCGCGAGTCCACCAGTGTCCGCTGCATTGAAACTTGAGATTGTTTATACTTTTCTTTTTTTTTTTATCGAACCCTGGGAACACTTGCTGCCCCCAAGGTAGTTTTCTCCGTCCCCCAGAGCCGGCTGAGGTATGCACGGCCCACAGCGAACACACACGCCGTACCAACGGGGATGGCCGGGCTCCTCACCCATCACTGCCAACAGCCTGTGCCGGGCAGGGACACACGCCCCCCACAGAACCGGCCCCGGGTCTCGCTCTGCGGGCCCGACATACACACATTTCCCACGGAGCCGCGCGGCAAAGGAAGCCACGGGCTCCCGGGGAACGTAAAGCTTGGCAGCCCGTGCCGGGCTCTGACCTCTGCGGTGCCGTTCACATTCACTGAAAGGTATTTACTACAGATGAGAAACAAGCTTCGCGCAGCTGCCTCTAAACCCATCCCAAAAATAGAGCAATCACTCTGGTACAAATTGGGTCAAATGTATAAAAAAAATAAAAAAACCCAGCCGGCTCCCTGGCGGGAGGACTGACATGGCATGGGACCTCGCTCTGAGAGTCGGGGGAAATCCACCACGCTCTTCCCTTCCCACAGTGGGAAAGGAAATATTTAAAGAGTCGGGCGGAGAATAAACTCCTCTGGCCACGTGACCGTCCTAGCGAACACAAGACAGACTCGGGAGTGCTGTGAGTTTCGGGATCCTAAGAGGTCGAAGAAATCGCGGTTGGTTTTCAGAGAGGCCTGCCAAAAGAACACACGGCCTCATTCACCCTCTCACTCCCCCCCTCCCCCTAAAGAAAGACCAGTATTTAAGAATTGTGAAAAAAGGATACGCTGGAGAGGGGCTGCCGGGGAGAAGAGGGATTTACCCATCTCCTATATCTCATTCCATCCCTTATTAGCTAAGAAACCCAGATGGTTTGACAGCACATATATCAGTGCCCCAAATTTCCCTGGGAAGAATCAGAATATTAATTGGCTGTACATGCTGAGCTTCATTAATTTTCCCATTGACTTGAATTAATCTGCCTTTCTGAAAGGTGTTTATTTTCTAAGTTTGTTTAATCATGTTCTCTTGAGCTACCAAAAAAAGACAACAACAACAAACTGGGTCAGCGTCCACGTTGTTAAATTTGGTAACAAGGCTGACACCATCTGTGGCCTAGACCACGATGACCTACCCCCTCGGGTGGGGGCTTTTCGGTACTTCCGCCTTTCCCGCGAAGTGATCACCTAATGTCGCTATCTGCAACGAACGCAGAGGCTATTTTAAATATGCAAAGTTACACAAATCATCTTTAGCCCGGCATAAATATGTACTAACGGCAATTGTGTGTGTGTGTGTGTGTGTGTGTGTGTGTATCTAACTCCCATGTGCAAGTGAATTTTCAGTAGCAATAGCCACATGTTTTTAATTACCTAGAAATCTGGCCAGAAAACCCCAAAGATGTGCAGACATCATGCCACCTCTGAACTATGCCGCATATGTTACATGTACCATGAAACCTGGCACATGAGGTTTCACATGAAAGCCATGAGGGCTACTATTGCAAGGGCACAATCTCAGCATCTTCAGAACTCAGCAGAGCCCTGCCCACACCAATTCTGCTTTTACAACCCTCCGTCCAGATCACCCAGCCCTACTGAAGCGCAGCTCCGTCAAGGGAAGCCAAAACAAGTGGGACCTGCTCAAAGAAGAGAAAGCACAACAATGGAGCGAGCGCGCTTCCTGTGGGCACCAGCCCCCTCCTCCATCCGCCTGCCTTCCCGCCTGCCTTCCCGGCCTCCGGTCATAAAGGACTGATCTGGCAAGGAGGCTGCGGCTCCAGAAAGAATCCTGAAATGGCTTCTGAATCATCAGGGAAAGATTACAGAGCTTCAGAGGTAAGAGCCATCCTAGTGACCTTCTCATCCAATCCCCTTAATTGGCAGGTGGGGGGAGGCAGCAGAAAGGGCCTGGGAAAGGGCCCGGAATGCAGCCAGCTGACATTCAAAGTGGGACAGGCTCCTCGGCCCGCGCGAGTGCTCCTCGGTGCTCTTTTAAACTTATTTTTTTAAACCGTCTCAACCTTTCCCAAAGGAAGCTCCACGAAGCACTGGTTCTGTGATGTGTTCTGCCAAAACAATGTTTAAAGAATCCGTGACCAATTACTTTTAAGGACTAGCTGAGTTAAACAAAACGAAACTGGGTGTTTTTTTTTTCTTTCTTGACTACAAACCTTCCCGGAGCTTTCACTTGAGCTAATGTGCACTATAAATCCCGAGGAGGGCAACAAGCTATATGGAAGCATCCCAATTTATTTGACCACGGAATCTTTTTTATCTTGGGGCATCTCACAGGACTGGGAGTGAGAGCTTCACTGCTGCGCTGTGCTTCTCGGAGTGAGGCGCCACATAGTTCGCTGGCTGTGTTGCGCTCGACGTCTCTAAGCATTAATGGCTTATACACAACATCTACGGTCATCCTCTACGTACCAGAAAAGTTGACCCAAGTACCCACCACTCCCAAATAACACTGGATTTAAAAAAAAAAAAAAAAGCTAATATTATCAGGAAAAGAATGGTAGACAACAAAAGCCTATACGGAGAGAAAAGTCATTTCAAAATCTGCTAAAACTTCATCCATAAGAAGTTCTACATCTATTTATACAAGATTCATGACTTTGAACACTTTCATTCAGGATAAATTTGAGAATACAAGTTTTTTAGAAAAACAGCCACTGTTGTAAAGCTCCGTGAAACAACAACGCATGCATAGCTGTAACGTCCACCACCCAGAAAGCCGACTGCCAGTAACATACAGGCAAATGGTAGCCACACATCAGGACAAGGAGGTACTCAGAGGACACTTACCAAGTTATGATTTGTTGAATTCGAATCATCTTCAGGGAATGGGATGTAAATAGCTAAGGCCACACAATTGGCAAAAATAGCCAATAATATAAATATGTCAAATGGTCTGAAAATTTTTGTTAAGGTATATACATATATATATACACACACACACACACATATCTACACACACACACACACACACACACACACACACACACGTGCATATGTTATACAAACACAAACCCTCTCTCATCGCACTCCCAAACACACCACTTCTGAATCCCTTTTAAAATGGAAGTTATATATACAAACTGACGGTTGTGAGAAATCATCTTGGGGGTCATCTCGCTGTAGATGTTACTATCAAGTCACCTCTCTGTGTCTTCTTCTTCTTCTTCTGTAACAAAGATCATGTTACATTCATGCGTCTGCTGAGCATTTTATATTCAAACCTAAAAGCACATCCAACGAGGGCACTGTGCGAACCAGGTTTCTGCTTCTTAGTAGTTTTAAAACCAACACAGGCCGTAGAAAGCTAGATTTCTGGCTGTTGGTTTCTTTCCTGACCCAAAGACAAGTCATCACGAGACAAATCTCTCCCACAAATCCTTGTCAGAGCCCTTTTCTCGGGGATATTGGCCAGGTCGGTCTGAATCTCCCGTCAGGACCGGGGCTGGCCACGTCACCGGACCTTCTCCATTCCACCTGGGACGCTCTCATGGCTTGTCCCAATCCCTCAGACACTGCAGCACGTAAGCCAGGCTCCAGCTCCCTCCTCTGCTAATCCATGGTTTGCTTTAAATTAGAGTTGGACTGGAGCTGAGTTTACAATGTGCTGTTAACTGCATTTACTTTATCACACATTAAATTAAAAAGCCATATGAAATCAGCACCAGACACTTGTCTTTTTTTAGCACCAGACACTCTCAAAGTAAAATGTAGCAATTCTAAATCCCGGGGGTCTGCTCTGTCTGGAAGAATCTACCGAGGTCAGCTTTCAAGAGACACTTGCTTAAACATGCTGGTGTTACTAAGAGACACTGTCAAAACTGGCGATACCAAATCTGACACCTGCCAAAATGTCAACATTTTTTCTCCTTTTGGTGTTCAGCCTTTCCAAAAGTAAGGTTTCCTGAGTGCCAGCCTAAGCGGCACGCCGTGTGGAGCTCGGTTTTCCGAGAGTTTCTCCCACGGGCTAACCCACAAGACCAGGCCACGGGTTTAACTGAACGCCTCAGGGCGCTGAGAACATGCGCAGATCCCCCTCCATTCATTCCGATATCCTTCTGGGAACCCCAAAACTGCTGCAGGAAGTGAACACCCCTCCCCTCTCTGGGGATGCCTTGGGTTTCGTGAAGAGCGTCTACTCTCACTGGAGTAAGGTTGTGAGCGATGTTATTCCCTCGCTGATGCTGATGGGTTCATTTTTAAATGCAGTTCGTTTTCATTCGTGTTTATTCTCTTCACCCATCTTAGCCCTACGAGGTCTCTTAGGTAGAGGTCCAACTTTAAGGAAATCCAAATTAAGACGTCAGACTCTCTTTTTTATTTTTAGCCGTTCCTACTGAAATGTTAAAAAGCCAACTGCCCCAGTGTTGTTCTATATAGAAACACACTGTCTCTCCCCTCCTCCACATCACCTTGATTTCTTTTTAATGTCCCAATAACTAAGTGATAAACCAGCCAATCCGAGAAATCCTAAAGCTGTTCAGGGAGGCCAAACGTAAGTATTTTGGTCTCTGTGGTGGTCCCAGTGCAGCCTCCAGTATTGGTGGACACGATCCCCCTGCCACAGGATTGTTACCAGCCAAGGAGGGCAGAGCAATAGAGGGACGGATGGGTCAGATCCTAAAAATTCCTTCTGATAAGGCGACACTCCTCACACCCCCCAAGGTGCAGGACCCCCTCTGCCTTGCCTGAGTGCACACACCAACTAGGCTCTCTCTCCCCCCAGCTGGCTGGGCCTGGCAGCGCTTGCTTTCGGTGGATTTCTAGAACCTGCTCCCTGCACTAGAAGGACACTGTCCTTTGAAAACAAGCAAACAAACAAACAAGCGATATCATTTAAGGATCTATTCTACCAACTGTCCTGTTTACAGGCAGGCTCCTCCCTGCACTGGCAGCCACATCCCCAATCCCTGCACACGCGTGCCTGGTGACAGAAAAGGGAGTCGGCAGCATGCTTCCAGGAAGTCACTCCAGGCACGTAAATTGCTGCGTACAAATCACTGTGCACACAGAGAAGCAGCGCCGGGCCTCCCACCTCGCTGCATGGGGAACGAGTGACTCCACCGAGGGATCTCTGCTTTACTCAGAGTCCCCGCCAGCCAGCCTGAGGAGGAGGAGATCTTTCCGGCAAAATGCAACCACTGCCCCTGACCCCAGGGATGCCACGGGCACACCCTCTGTACCTCGCCAGCTCCCTCTGGGCCAGCACGGGTATTCATCCTCAGGCCAGAAAAGAACTTACAGAGAGAACACATCCACACCACCCCAGCCATGTGAGTGAGAGACACCATGACTCCCTCTGGAGAAGAGACATCTGTTCGCAAAGGGAAAAGAACGCGAAAAGCCCTCAGATCCTGTCCTTGCGTTTGGCTGCTCTCTCCAAGACCTTTCTGGAGAATTACCTCATTTTAACTCCGTGTGCCTGAGCACAGAGGGGGAATGTAAACAGCTGCCGGGCTAGGTACTCACACTGAAAGAGGGCTTCTGCTCTACCTTCTAGCCCTTTCCAACATCCTCCCTTTTTAGTGTGGCCCCTCCCACAGGATGTGGGGGGGGGGGAGCCTTACCCCGTGTTTCTCCGAAAATAAGACATCCTCCGAAAATAAGACCTACTTCGTGGAAACGTAACCCATCCCCTGAAAATAAGACCTAGCGCATCTTTGGGAGCAAAAATGAATATAAGACACTGTCTTATTTTCGGGGAAACAGGGTAGATTCACACTCCTTCCCACAGTTAGAAACTGCTCTAAGGCGACCCTCGTCAGCCCCAAATATACTCCTGGGGAGAGGAGATGCTTTGTGTCACCCGGATCAGTGGAGGAACGGACCAATTAGAAAGCCATTTGCATAGAAGGTGGCCTCAGTCAACCTTTTCTGAAGGGAGGCGGCCCTGGAGCCTGGCTTCCAGATTTGGGGAAGGGGTTGAGCAGGAGAGCACCCTAGTTTTCCAAGTCCTGGGACGTAACCAACATCCTGGGGCACGTGGAGCTCATTTCAAATAAAAATGCAAAGGGACACCCAGACCTGTACCTCCAGCCCGAGGACAGAGACAGGATTTCTTAGAAAAGCAGCAACTGCACATTGCTCCGCTGAGAGGGCTGTTCAGTAACTCCTCGGGGCTGGGGGAAGGAGGCAGCCACAAACCTCTCCCCTCACATGCTCCCTCAAAAGCTCACGTTTCAAGAGCCTTTCAGGAACCCGTCAAAAGGAGATCCCAGAAAGTCCTAACATTGATGTGAGCCCAACGCTCCCTCCCTCCGAGGCCGGGGTTCGTATCTGTAGTTCCCTGAACCATCCGAATCGCCACAGGTCAGATGTGGAGGCAACCTCAGCATTAACTGGAATTTCAGAAGCAAATCCCCAAACATCAAAATGAGAGGACTCCACTGAAGGTCAAAAATGTATTTACTTCTAAGTGGAGTCTCACATGCTCTTCGTTTCTGTTCATCCGTAGACCTTGGTTGCGACAGGTTTGATGCATACCCCGGCCCCGAAACAACAGTGGCTTTAAAGTAGCCATCTAAGGCCAAATGACCAAAAGTTAAGTTTCGCATTGTAATTATCTACCACTTTGAAGATTGGGGATGTCACTCTCTCCCCCTCACTACCACCTCTACACACACACACATACACACACACACACACACACACACACACACACACACACAGTAGGTTAAATATACCCGCAGAGCCACCCTAGAGGAGAGAGGAAGGTATACCAGCACACCACCGAAGCCCTCTACACACAGCTTCTGTTACACACATTCCAGACTGCCACCACTTTGTAAGTGCCATTTCAGAACACAAATCCTTTTCAAGAACAGATGGCAAAAGAAAATGAGAAAGACTTCCCCCCACCACCACCACCCCACAATAAAAAAAGGATACTTCCATTCCACTATACTGATGCAGGCTCTTCGGATGGGGTTATTGAGTGACAGACAGAAGAGGGCGCGGGCAGGCCGGCTGTTGGACGAGTTACCCTGTTTTTTGCTCTTGGTGTATTGCTGACGTTTTCTTTGGGAGAGAGACCCGACAGGTGGGGGCGCGGGGGTGCTCATAGCTTGGGCAGCCTTGGCCTGTCTCGCAGCATCGATGGCAGCCTGCCAAGACAGGACCGTTGGCTTGGAGCTGTTCGGCTGAGAAGTTGGTCCTTCACCAGAGAGAGAGAACCTGGTGCCTCTTGCATAGTTTGCCTCTGGAAAGAAAAAATATATATATACATGTATATATTTTTTAATAAATGAGAACCCAGTGTCAAAAGAAAGCAAAGAGTGCCTCCCGTAAGTAACAAGGGGGAAGAAGCATCCTCATGTTTCCATGTTGAGCCTCGTGTCCCGTGTGGCAGTGACAGGGATGGGGTCAGCCAGAGCACGCTGCCCTAAGTGCCAGTCACACAGGACCTCGCCGCAAGGCACCCGGGGTGTGCACACCTCTCTCCATCCATGAAGTCACAGGGCATCCTCCAGTGCATTTCTCCAGAGGTCACCCCCACATTTATGCCACATCTTCTCTGGTATAAAACCCACGTGCCTCTCATGGGTTAACAGATACATACAACAGCTTTTCTCTACAATAACTACCACCGTCACACACACACACACACATACACCCAAAAAAAGGGCAATGCCAATAATTCAATCGTCTTAATCATCCTCAGAGTGTTACTCCAATATCTTTCCACAGCCACAAATTCATTTTTCAGCCTGGAAAAAAAAAAAGAAATCTCCACTGGCACCAGGGCCATACCCAAAGCCCCGTAACAAATATCTAGATTATGCACTGACACTTCCTGCAAATGAAAATTCATGATGGTTGGGACTCATTTCCTCCGCGGGCTTCCGAAAACAGAAAGCATCTTTAGGGCTTTTTTGCATTTTAAATTGCAGCCGCAGCAGCAGCCTCGGAGCCAGCATCCAGAGAAACAGACCAGGCAGGCAGCCTGCGCCCCTGCGCCCTGGAGAGACGGGCTGGAGGCGGCCAGGGGGCCTCGAGGCCTAAGCAGCAGGAATCATCTCCGTGTAGCTGGCATCCCGGGGCACAGGGGCAGAACCCTAAGGAGGCAGACGTGCAACGCCCCCTCTGGCTCGGGGTCAGGCCGCTACCTAAGCTGGCCTCCCCCCTGCACCTGCCTCCAAAGGGGTCACAACCTCCTGACTGAGACAGAAGTCCAAGCGAGAGCGGTGGGAGACGAAGGGGAGGGACGGGCGTTTGCCAAACCAGTGCTTGCTAAGTACAGAACCAGGGAGAGTCCAAGCCGGCATACCCAGGTCCACCTGCCCAGCCCCCTGGGAAGGGGGCCACCCACCCGGCCTAGAAAGGTGTGGCGCCCAGCCTTCCCTCGGGGAGCGCTCACCTGGGAAGGCTGCAAGCCCACGGGGGTCGTGGAGGGCACCGGCGACCTCCCGGGAGGGAGGAGGAGGAGGGCCGGCCAGCAGCTGCTGCTCCAGCCTCCCTCGACCCCGCACGGCCGGCGGTGGCGGGGTGGCCGCACGTGGCGCCCGGCCGGCCGGGGCTGGGGAAGGGAGCCCCGCGGCCAAGGCGGCGGCTCCCCGGGCATTGCTAGGTTACCGACGGGTCCACAGCGGCCCGGGGAGCGGGAACACGAGCTCCACCGACCCCCGGCCAGCGATCCACCCGGAGACTCGGCCTCCCTCTCAGGGGAGGGGTGCGCTCCGGCCGGCCGGCCGGCCAGCGGCGCGAAGGGCGAAACCCAGCAATCCTAGAATTCTGAGGATGCCGCCGCCGCCGGGGACCTCGCTCCGAGTCCAAAAGGGGCTGGAAAGGGGGGGCTCCGGCTGGAGACTCGCAGCCACCCCTCTTCCATCGCCCGGGGGAGGGAGCGTTGGAGGAAAGTTGAGCCCGAGGACACGAACCCAAAATCACCTCGGGGCGAAGCTGCCCCCTCCTCCCCGCCCCGCTACACCGCACTCGGCCGACCCTGCGGCCGCCCCCGCCCCACAAATGCAGAACCAGCGCGGACATCCAAGGCCTGGAGGGGAGAGCCGAGTGGCTGTCGCGCACATCCCCTGTCTGTGGGTGACACGGGGCCAGAAACACCCTCTCCACCCCCCCCAGCCCACCCAGCGCGGCAGAGACGGGAGGGGTGAGGGGTGAGGACCAGGGGGGAGGGGGTGGCGGGAGGAGGAGGACCGTGACAAGGACCAGGTTTGGCAGCGGGTGCCCCCGGGGCTCTGGCTGCTCACCGTTCGCGTGGTCCGCTTGCTGCTGCCGTTGATGCTGCATTTTTTTCATCATCATCATCATCATCATCCACGAACATTGATTGAGCGCCTACTGAGTGCCGGGCACCGTGCTGGGCGTGCGGGCGGGCGGGCGGGCGGGCGGGGGCGGGGCGGGTGAGGGGTCACCGGCGGGCAGGAGCCGAGGTCCCTGCCCTTAATTCTCGCTCCAGCAGCAGGGGGGGGGGGGGGGGGGACGGCGGGGACCGATACCAGAAAATAAGGATTTCTGAAAGCCGCTCGCCGCCACCCACGCTCCCTCTTTTCCAAAAAAAAAATGGAGCAAAATAAACTTTTTTATATAAAATAAGACCGGATGTATATATTATTATCTTAATAATATATACATGTAATTATTTTTGTGGGTTTTTTTTGCTGCAAAGGAGAATTGGCTTGGTCCCCTCCTCTAGCGGAGGAACGCCGCGGCGGCGATGCTGCCGGCCCGGCCGCCGGGGCCGCCCCGCGCGCCCCCCATGCCCGCCGCCCGCCGCGGTGCCCGGTGCCCGGTGCCCGGTGCCCGCCGCCGCCGCCGCCGCCGCCCGCGCCGCCGCCGCCGCTGGCTCGGGACCGCGGGCAGCCCGAGCCGAGCTCACATCCGGGGACGGAGGCGCTCGCTCTCTCGCTCGCTCGCTCGCTCGCTCCGCGCCCGCCGCGCCGCGCCGCACGCCGGTTCGCCCTGGCGACGCTGCGCGCCCGCCGCCGCCGCCGCCGCCGCCGTCCCCTCCTCCCCCTCCCG
This sequence comes from Vespertilio murinus, assembly GCA_963924515.1. NCBI lineage: Eukaryota > Metazoa > Chordata > Mammalia > Chiroptera > Vespertilionidae > Vespertilio > Vespertilio murinus. The sequence continues at coordinate 38,683,436 of OZ004715.1, read as the reverse complement.
CCCCGCGCCTCCCACGGGCCGCGCTGCGCCCCAGCGGCCGGCCGGCCGGCTGCCCGGCCCGCGGCGCTCCCGGCACGGCCCGCGCGCTCGGGGTGGCCGCCGCGTGGGGCTCGGGGGCCGCCCAGCCCCGGCCTGGCTCGGCTGACCCACGGGCGCCAAGGGGTTAAGCGCGCTCCAGCCGCGCGGGCCGCCCGCTTAACCCCCTGCACGCCGCAGCGTGCCCGCCCCTTCCCCCCTCCCCGGCCTCCCCAGGAGGCGGGCGGGGCCTGCGGATCCCGCAGACGCCGTGTGTGTGCGGATTAACCGCGCCTCCCCCGGCATTGCCTCGGGGCGGGGGCGGGTCGCTGGGGCCCCCGCAGCCGCGCTCCGCGCTCCGCCGGCGCCCTCCCTCCCCTCCGCGCACCTGAGGGAGGCCCCGCCCCCGGGAGCACAGGTGCACCCACGCGGGCGCAAAACGCTCAGGTGTTGAGGGCTCTCTGGCTCCCTTGGGGCTCCCGAGCCAGGCAGGCGCCCCCCCTTTCCTCCTCCGACTCTTATCTGGTGGCGGGGGTGGGGGTTGGGTGGGGGAGGAATGGGAGAGCCGGGCGCTTGGGAGAGCGCTCACTGCCCCTGGTGACAGCACCTTCGGATCTAACGGGTTTCCAGAGCGTACCCCCTCTCCGGCCCTCGCCCTGCGCGGGTTCCGGCTCCACTGTGGGCTCTAGACGCTGCGACCAGGGAAACATCTCTCTCTCCCCCTACTCCTTCTCCCCCTCTTCCTCCCTTTCTCTGCATCCATCTCCTCCCCGTTTGTATTTGGAGGCAGGTACACGGAAGTAAGAGCTTGTGTTGCTTAAAGGAATAGTGGTGGTGCTGCTAAAGCTGTTGGTTCCCGCGCAGGAGCCGAGGGGAGTGATTTGTTTTATGGTACCTTAGCTGTCTCATGGGAGAGGGGGGTGCCAACAGCAGCTCCAGTCTAGAGGGGAAATGCTGTATCTAGCGGATGACTGATAGTTCTCATTTAGTGTTGTGCCGGCTGTTGGAGAAGGGTGTCTGCTTTGTTACTTCACAAGATTCAATTTATTTGCTTTTGTTCAGATCTGCATGTTCCTGCTGCGCTTTAGAGAGTCGAAGAACAGTGTCTTGAGAGCCAAAGGCTAGGCGTGAAATAAGAAAATAAAAAATTAAGGGAAGGTTCTCCCTGACCAAGGAAGGCACACTGGGCATCCTCGATTGTCGGGTGGGCCACCTGGGAAGAGACAGTGAGGACCAAACAAAAGACTCTCCAGGGGCCTGGGTGGGAAAGATGGAAATAACCAGGCTCCTTGTCCTTTGTTATTGTTGTTGTTTTGTTTTGCTTTGCTTTGCTTTTTTGTTTTGTTTTGGAGAGAAGTGGAGAAGTGGGTAAGAGCTCTGTGGCCTAGTAGTAATATAAAGCTGGCCTGGAATCAAGGCAGCTTCTAAGCCCTTTTGCTTTCAAAGGATTTTCTCATCCACCGACCCCTGAGTCCTGCAGCATGCACAGGCCTCACAAGTACATCTTTCACTTGAGACCTAGTCTGCACAATCCCATCCTAATATTTGCTCACAGTTCGGTTCAGCTCAGCCAGTATTCTAGATCTATTAAGAACTAGGTCTAGCCAAAACCGGTTTGGCTCAGCGGTAGAGCGTCGGTCTGCGGACTGAGGGGTCCCAGGTTCGATTCCAGTCAAGGGCATGTACATTGGTTGCGGGCACATCCCCGGTAACGGGTGTGCAAGAGGCAGCTGGTCGATGTTTCTAACTCTCTATCCCTCTCTCTTCCTCTCTGTAAAAAAATTAATAAAATATTTTTTTTTTAAAAAAAGAACTAGGTCTAAGGTCTAGGCTAGGTGTTGTCTGGACAATGGCTTGGCCTCTCCTACAAGGACAAAGGAAGAAAAGTGTGTGTATGCCTCCAATACATACAGAGCGTAAGGTGTGTAAAAGGTATACAGAGTGCTGTGCGCCCAGCCAGCGTGGCTCAGTGGTTGAAGGGGGACCTATGAACCAGGAGGTCACAGTTCAATTCCCGTTTAGGGTGCTTTCCTGGGCTTCAGGCTCAGTCCCCAGCAGGGGCTGTGCAGGAAGCAGCTGATCAATGACTCCCATCATTGATGTTTCTATCTGCCTCTCCCTTCCTCTCTAAAGTCAATAAAAATATTTTTAATTCATTATAAAAGAATGCTATGCAAGCATCATGAAGTCATTCTAATTTGGGGAACAGAAGCATTTCACAGAAAAGAGAAGGTTTTTACTGATTCTTAAAACCTGAAGGGGAAGGGATAAATAGATGGAGGTCAGGGCAGTTTGGGGGCAGTGGAGTTATTCTGTATGATACCATAGCAGTGGATATAGAACACGATGCATTTGTCAAAACACATAGAAATGCACAGCACAGCCGAAACTGGTTTGGCTCAGTGGTAGAGCGTCGGTCTGTGGACTGAAAGGTCCCAGGTTCGATTCTGGACAAGGGCATGTACATTGGTTGCGGGCACATCCCCAGTAGGGGGTGTGCAAGAGGCAGCTGGTTGATGTTTCTCTCTCATCGACATTTCTGGCTCTCTATCTCTCTCCCTTCCTCTCTGTAAAATATCAATAAAATATATATTTTAAAAAAAAGAAATGCACAGCACAAAGAATGAATCTTCATGTAAACTATGGGCATTAATGGGAATGGGGGATGAGGACAAATGTATAATGCCTTAATCAATAAATAAAGTTTAAAAAATAAACCATGGACATTAGTTAATAATAATGCACAAATATTGGTTCATCAGTTATAACAATGTACCACCCTAATGCAAGGTGTTCATAATAAGGGAACCTCGCGGAGAGGGTATATGGGCAACGTTGTACTTTCTGTGACATTTTTCTATAGACCCAAAACTGCTCTAAATAAAATAGTCTTTTAAAAGCAGATGACTGACATTAGGAGGCATAAATGGGGTATGAGGTGCAGGCCACTCGGGCTCGGGAGGAAGGCTGGGACGGCAACCAAAAGCCCTGGGAGAGGGGCTTGCTGGCTCGCTAAGGAGACCAGCTTTGTCTCCTCTGCAGCGGGAGCCTGTGTTTAAGCTGAGTAGTGACGTGATTACATTTTGATTTGGGTCCCCAGGTTTTACACTTTTAGATCTCAATGAGTTTATGGAATTAGAATATTTCCTCTTTTCCACCACAGCTTCTGAGTCTTATCTTGGCAATGTCTCCAATGAAGCTTTTTTTTTTTTTTTTTTGAGGGCCTTGATTTAGCACAGCTCTGAATGGTTTGGCCCACTAGGTAATTTAAATATTTATATTCCGATAATAATGAAAATTACTGAATAAATAAATAATAAATAATAGCTACTATTTTTAAAGACTTCCTATGTGCCAGGCGCTAGTATAGGTAGTATACGTGTATTAACTCATAATTTTCATAACTCGGCTGTGAGACAGATAATATCAATACCTTCATTTCACAGATAACAAAACCCAAACAGAAAGGAGTGAAGTAACTTGCCCCAAACGACACACAATTATTTAGTGGCTGACATAAATAAGACATGAGGAAAGGCTAGGGAAAAAAAAAAAAAAAGATTTTAGCTCTAAATCAGCCACATGCGATAAGACCCAATTATGTCACTAACACGTTATTGTGGAGGTTTAATCCCCAGGCCTTGGCATATAAAACACGCCCAGTTAAAGGCACCGCTGAGCTGGAATTCTAGACATGGTCACCTGCACGTATTTCATTTCAAAGAACCTTGCTGATACCCTCGTTCAGAGCCTTACCCCCTCACACCCCTGGGTACCTGGGTAATTAACAACATGCCCCATCAGCATTCTTCCTCCTACAAATAACCATGCTCACAAAACACCGTGTCACTTCCCTAACCAAAAAAAAAAAGGGGGGGGGGGCTGGTTTCTCCTTCCTTCAATGTCCAGTCTAAGCTCCTCTAACTAGCTCTCAGCCTCAGCGTTTCGCTCCACTCCCCTTCACTGTGGTCAGCAGTCTCCTCGTTAGGCCATGAACATGCTGTGCTCATTTGTGACTCCCTGCCCCGCGCTGTGTTTGTTCGCTGACCTGAAGTCCGGCCTTGCTGACCCCTAACTAAACCTTCCCCCATTAAGTCCCTCACAAGTCCCTGCCTCCTCGGAGAAGCCAACTCTGATTTCTCCAGCCACGGCAAACACCCATGTGCTCCCCATCCCCACCTCTCCCTCCTCAAAGGCCTACAGCACCCCGATGTTCCTTGGATTACATACCTCCTCGTGTCTTGTTTGGTTGCTTCTTGGCTGCAAATCCTGTCTCCCCGACCAGAGTGCAGGTTCTTAAAGCAAGTATCACCTCCTCGGCCCCTCCCTCCACTGCCAAGTGTCCTGCTTGCCGAAGACACGCGAAATACTCTGAGCAGTCTGCACTGGGCCATAAAAGCCCACAGATATCACTAGAAATTGTTAGCTAATATTTACAAAAATCCCGTAAAGTTTATGGCAGGGCACTTGGCCCTTAGATGATAAAAAATATAAACAGAGAGAAAACTGTGGTCCTTTGCACTCCAGGAATTCTAATTAAGGAAGGCAAATAAACGGACCCTGAAGGCCAAATGCAGAAAATACCCATCAACCAACGATGAAGTTGGGTCTCTCCAGCCCCGGGCCCTGGTGCTCAGAGAATGCCCCTGACCCTCCAACCACCAGGCAGGTGGAGGAAGGGGGTGGGAACATGTGCTCCAGGGAGAAGAATGTCAGGCACAGAAGCCCAGAGCATGTGCAGAAAGCACTAACTAGGTGGTTAGGCTGGGACCTGGGGGTCCTTCAGAGACAATAGTAATAAGTGAGGCTGCAAATGCAGGATGGAGTGGGATGGTGGAGAGTCCCCAATATCTCGATCACCATTCTGGGTGTTGTCTTGTAAGCCAGTGGTTCTGAAGCTTTTGGCCTCAGGAACCCTTCACACTCTTAAAAATTATGGTAAGGGGGGGGGGGTGGAGGCGGGGCAATGGTAAGCTATGTACACATATAATACCTTAATAAATTAAAAAATTAAAAAATTTTAATAAGAAAAGAAAAAACAGAAAAAAATAAATAAAAAGTTTACAAACATTAGTCAATAAAAGTACAAAATATTTCTATTTAAAAAAAATTATGGTAGACCCCAAAATGCTTCTGCTTGCTATGTAAGTTATATCAACTGATCTTTACCATTCTCAAAGTTCAGACTGGGAATACTTAAAAATCACTTACAATTCACTTTAAAATTGTAATAAGCCTCATTACATGTTCATATAATTTTTGTAAGAAAAGTAACTAACTGTTCCAAAATGCGATAGTCAGAAGAATGGCATTCTTTTACATTTCCGCAAATCTTTCTAGTCTGGCTGAAAGGAAGGCAGGTAGATTCTTACATCTTCTTCAATATCCGATCTGTAGTGACGGAATGTTTGGGTTGAAATACGTGAAGAAAACCCAGCCTCACACATTTGGAAAAGGGAGAACTGTTTTTAATAGCTTTCTCGGATCATTGTGGATATTCTTCTTTGCTATGACACCAAAACTAAACTTTTAGCCCAGCCTGCGTGGCTCAGTGGTTGAACGTGGCTCTATGAACCAGGAAGTCACGGTTCAGTTCCCGGTCAAGGGCACGTGCCCGGGTTTCAGGCTCAAACCCCAATGTGGGGCGTGCAGCTGATCAGTGATTCTTTCTCATCGTTAATGTTTCTATTTCTCTCTCCCTCTTCCTTCCTCTCTGGAATCAACTTTTAAAAAACTAAACTTTTAAAGGTTAGTTGAGATGTGGAATTTGAAACCGTGTCAGTGAAACTTTTCATGCTCTGTTACGTTAAAATCTAACAGCTCCTAATGCATTTTGAATGGCTATTTTTTTTTTTACCCATGTATAATTTGGTAACATCATGCATTGGTTATTTGTAAAATATTGGTTCAATGAGTTACACAGACTTTCCAAATGTCGAAACATTTCATTAGATAGTATTGAGAAACAACATTCATTGTTATCACCACCAATCCCATTAGAAAGGCTGAAAGTATTGGGAAGATGTCAAGTTCTCAGCGGTAGATAGAAGTTTTTCAAGGTGAAATTCTAATTTTCACTTGAAAGCTCAAATTTTATAACTGGCACAAATACTGTCAGGCTCCTTCTTTGAGGTGACTGGCTCACTTAATTCATTTTCAGGAAAAATATCTGCCAAATACTTGGGTCTGAATACCAAAGTTTGTCAGTAAAAAATGGTATTCCATGGAAAAGCAATCTACTCAGCTTCTCACCTCAAACCTTCACACAAGTGAGACAAGCCTTCTACACAGCACACTGTTTTATGCATATGTCCCAGTTTGTCACCCAGTATATGAAGAGACATCTACACATTTATGCAAGGGATGAGATTTAATAAAAATAACGTTTTTTTACGTTTCAGCAAAGAGATCCTTAAGTAAAACTGCCCTCCCCCCCATTTTTTTTTTTTTTTTTTACTGTGAGTACATGACAGAGATTGTACGTAACACAATGTCAACCAGTACACTTTGGTCCCACCTCCTTGACACTAGTGGTTCTGTTGTTGCTTTTGCGCCATCAGTGCAAATGTCCACACAGTGGAAAACAAGTCTCACTGTTATGAAAATTGTTTTGACCTCCAAGACCCCTTGAAAAGGTTTTAAGGTCCCCCAGGTGGGATTACTAGATAAAATACAGGATACTTAAATATTGCATGGGACATATTTATACTAAAAAGATATTTGTTGTTTATCTGAAATTCAATTGTAATTGGGCACCCTATGGCTTTATTTGCTACAACCAGCAACTTTACCTCTGGGTGTCCTTAGAACACACTTTGCAAACAGCTATTCTGGGGCCATTTTTTAAAGTATCTTTTTATTGATTCCAGAGAGGAAGGGAGAGCGAACGAGAGATAGAAACATCAATGATGAGAGAGAATCATTTATTTGCTGCCTCCTGCACACCCCCTACTGGTGATCAAGGCCGAAACCCAGAGCATGTGCTCTGACCTAGAATTGTGACCTCCTGGTTCGTAGATGGATGCTCAACTGCTGAACAACACCAGGTTTCAGGCCATTTTTGAGCTGAGCAGAGACGTGCTATCAGAGTTGTGCTTTATGAAAACAGCTCTAATCCCAGCAGGCAGAATGGATCAGGTGCTGGAAAATTTTGTAAGTGTAGGATGTTCTAATGGGTCAATTAAGAAGATACTACTGCCCTAACTGGTTTGGCTCAGTGGATAGAGCGTCGGCTTGCAGACTGAAAGGTCCCGGGTTCGATTCCGGTCAAGGGCATATACCTTGGTTGCAGGCACATCCCCAGTAGGGGGTGTGCAAGAGGCAGCTGATCGATGATTCTCTCTCATCGATGTTTCTAACTCCCTATCCCTCTCTCTTTCTCTCTTTAAAAAATCAATAAAAATATATTTTTTTAAAAAAAAGATACTACTTCGGCCCTGGCTGATGTGGTATGTAGTTGGTTGGGTGTCGTCCTGTGCACTGAAAGATTGCCAGTTCAGTTCCTGGTCAGGGAACGTGCCCGGGTTTCAGGTACAGTCACATGCAGGAGGCAGCTGCTCAATGTTTCTCTCTCTTTCCCTCTCCCTTCCTCTTTCTCTAAAAGTGATTTTAAAGATAAGAAAGAGGAGGAGGAGGAGGAGAAAAGGAAGAAGGAAAAGACGAAGACGAAAAAGAAGAAGAAGAAGAAGAAGAAGAAGAAGAAGAAGAAGAAGAAGAAGAAGAAGCCACTTCTTAATTATAGTTATTGAGAGGGGCAATGCTATTCTAAGCGAGGAAAGCAGGAAGACCTGCCGAATACAGCCTCTAGCCTAGTGGGGTCACCTATCCTGTCCTGCTAATTAGACACCCACCTCCTACCCTAACCCACACCCCACACCAGGGCTTCTTGATCCCAACTGACGTATGCCCCACCCAGCAAAATGTAAAGGCCTTTGTTTTCGCTTTGGCCACATGGAAAGTGGAGCCCAGCTGGTCTTTATCCTTCAGCAGCTATTCACTTGAAGAACAGGAGTGACATTTCACATCAGACTAAGTAATTCCAGTTTCTTTAACTGGTTCTTTTCCATCCCCGTTCACCCAAATATTAAGTCTTATCCACCACTCTCTGCTGCGGCAAATCCTCTCTATTTCCCCGGTGGGGAAATTGTGGCAGATTGCAGTACATAAAGTCAACACCACCCCATTTTCCATGCTGAGAGGGGGAAAGCAAGGAAGGGGGTGAGTCTTGAGTTTTCTTTCCATCAGTGATATAAATTGGTTCTAAAACATGATCTCTGAAAGTTCTCGCCATTCTGAGGTGGGGTAGTGGAGAGCCTAGACTTTGTAGCCAGATAGATATGGGTTCATTTCCTGCTGTTGTCAGCTACAAGCTAGGTTGCTTTGGGAAACTCACCCTCTTGGGTAACACAAGAATAGTATCACCCATCTTATTGATTTACTGCAAAGATTAAAAATAATGTTGTAGAGCCTCTGACACAAACCATCAAGTTGAATCATATAGCTTATGTGATTGAAATATACTGTTATAGAGAGAGAAAGAGCAGGGGCGAAGGAGGGAGGGCACCTTTTAAATAGTGCTGGCAGGAGTCTGCCCTTCTTTTGCTTGGTCTTCCTTCTTAACCTCTATGCCCTGACTTCCAAACTTAAATCCCTGCCCCTATTCAAATAAAATCCACAGTAGTGGCTCTCCTTTTCATGAGCAGCATTCTGCCATTCAACATTGGTTGCAAAGCATTAGAACACAGTTGGGGCGGGGTGGGCGGGGGAGGGGCGTTAATAGTCTTCGTATTTGGCTTACATCTTAATTTCCAGGACATGCTTTAGTCTTTAAAATTCAACAGTCGATACTGATAATCCCCAAAACAGATAGAACAGAATTCTGGACAGACCATTGTACTAGATCGAGAACACATTTCCCCAGTCCCCTTTCTGATGAGATAGGTCCATACAATGAAGTTCTGACCAATGGATGTGAAGGAAAGGGATATAGGTCACTTCCAGGTTGGTCTTTAAAGGGATGGGACATGCCTTGCTTTTCTCTCTTTCCATTTTGCTGCCTGGGATGAAGGCAAAGTGGTTGTTTGCTAATGTGGATGCTACAGAGGAATAGCGTGGAGCAACACCACAGAAGGAGCCTGGGCCTGCTTGTTATGTTCTTCATTTACCACGCAGGACTTTAGAAACAGCAGAGCTCTGTGTGGGGTCAGCAGTGGCCCTCAGCTGAGGGGAGCTGGGGAAGGGCTGACGGGCCATAATGCAGTTTCACTGGGGTCAGGGGTGGTCCTGAGTCTTTAGCTCTGCATGTTGGGAGTTTCAGCGGGAAGGGAAAGGACTTGTGCTAGGTGCCTTCACCCTCATAATCTCATTTAGTCCTCGCATCAACCTTACAGAGTGTGCATTATTGCTGGAAAACAAATCAGTGTGACTAAAAAAGAGATGTTGACAGGAAGCCAGGAAGGCTGGTCAACAACCTCAATTGCTATAATCTTTAGTTGAGATACTGTTAGCTAAAGAAGCCTCCACTTTGTTTGTCCCGTGTAAATTTATGTTATTTCCTGCCTAGGGGCTACATGTAAATTTCTGTTTTTGTTGCCTAAGATGTTTTCCCCAAAGCCTCAATAAAAGGGGATGGCAGGGCCAGAGCAGGAGTAGTTCTCCCACTAGAACTGGACTACTGCCTGGCCCTCCATATCGCCAAGTTGAATTTAAAAAAAAAAAAATTCTGGACAGAGATAATAGTAAAAGTAGGTATTTACATACATGCACATAAGTGCAACGTAACAGTGGACAGACAGACACACACACACACACACACACACACACACACACACACACAGAGATAGAACAGAATTAAAGTAAACAGCATGCCCAGCATGGGGTTTAGTCAACACTACTGCACAGTCACCTCCAGGTTAAAAGCATTAGCTAACCACTGGAAATAAAACTGATACATTCACACGCTGTAATAGAAAAATAACCCAAGTCTGCATCTGATCAACCACAGAAGCAAATTTACAAGGACAGGAAGTTGTTTGGGAGATCCAGAGAGTCAATAAATGTCAGAAATTTTATAGTTCCAGCATTACAATTCCTCTTCTGTTTCTTCAGAGCAATCGTTTAAATATTCAATTCACAAAACAAAAATTGAAGTTTAAAAGGCTGCTGTTTACTTGATATCTCACAGACCTCACACCTACCATATTTGCAGACCTGTTCACTGACATGAGCCTTCTCAAGTTCTAAATCAGTGTTTTGGGGGAGCATTAAGTGTGAATAATCAAAATATTAAGAACCTGGATTTCATCTGTTTTACTAATAAACTCTTAGAAATAAGCAGCACAAATATTGAGTTCTTTGTATCCTTTTAATCCACTTTGGTTAGCAAAGTAGAGAGTACTTAGCCAATTTAGGAACATTTTATTTCTGTTTGACAAAAATGTGATATTTTAATGCAGCAACCTCTCTTAGCTTCACAATTATGGTGATAAATAGATGCTAAAAAACTTGAATTGGATCCTGGGGTTTGAAATTTAGGTAAATAGCCAGTCCTTTGTATATCCTAGGTTATTAGAACATGCACATCAGGGAGAATGAAACTTTTAAAAGGCTCCAATTTGAGAAACTGTTATAAATGAGAGGAACATTGTTGGAGCCAAAAACACTCACATGAAGGAGAATCGTTCTACAAACTTAGATAACTCAGTGGATTATCTGTTTGGTGTTCTAATAACCAGGGTGGCACTGGGTTGCATCCAAAAAAATATGGAACTTTCTATTTGTCAGTTTTATCTTTTCTTAGGTTGCTATTTTTAATGTGTGTTTATAATACACTGAAGACATCTCAGTCAATCACGTATTGAGCAAAATAATCACCACGGCAGGGAGACACACATGGTAGTCTTTATTGTCAACATGTCTATAAAACTGAATAAATATTTGTTAGTGTTCCATTTTGATAAATACAAGGAACACATGGGGCTGAAAGAGAAGCAGATCAAGAGCTTCGTAGTTTTTCAAAGACTGACACTACTTTAATGGTAAATAACAAAGAATGCCAGCCAGGGTGGATGGGAGGGTTTTGCAACCATACTACATCAAAAGCAGACTAGACCTTTGATGCGGTGGCAAAGTAACCAAGTGGCCAGCAGACAGAACATCTTGTCCCACGAGGCTAGAGAGACGCTTACGTGGCAGAAAAGGCCTTACGAGATTCTTAACTTGCTGCTCCCCGTTCCCTTCCCTTCAACAGGCCTCTCCGTGGCTTCCTTTCCCAGCTCCCGCCTAACTGGGTTTCTTCCATCACCCCTCGATCTTTATTCTTAGAAGTTCCTTCCCTCCGGTCCCTTTTCTTCCTCCAGATATCTCATCATAAATCTCCACAATGACCCAATTATTGCAGCTCACTATAGACTGCTGAAGGCAATGTGAGTAAAAAGAATCCTACACAAAGAGTCCGAAGACTGAGGCTCTTGCTTTGGCCTCACTTGGCTGACATCCTAGACCTTGGCAATGGTACACGGTAGAACTAGCAGAGGGCAGTAGGAGAGGCTCCCACTCCGGGCTCTGCCCGTCTCTGGCTGGGTGGCCAGCAGTCACAGTCTTTCTGAGTTTGCTCCTTCACCTGTGACGCGCCTGCTTCATAAGGTCACAACATGTAAGATGATCATAAGAGATGGGTGTGGGAAAGCATTTTACAAATTATAAAGAACAAGCTCAGTTGCTCAGTGGTTAGAGTATCAACCCATGGACCGAAGGGTCAAGGATTTCATTCCCACGTTCAAGGGTTGCAGGTTTGATCCCCAGTTCCCACTGGAGCACAAACTCAGGCAACCAGTGGATGTGTCTCTCTTCTCTCTCCCTTCTACTCTTCCTCTAAAAGACCAATGGGAAGAAGTATCCTCGGGTGAGGATTAAACACTAATAATAAAAAATAAATAAATTATAAAAGACCCATGGTTTCCATAGTGCAGTTCCCACGGCGGTGGCAGCACCTGAGAGCTTAGCAATGCAGACTCTCCGCACACCCAGATCTACTGAATCTGAGCTCCACCGGGAGTGCCCAGCAAGCTGTGCTTTGCCAAGTCCTCCGAGCGCTTCTAATCCACGTTGGAGTCTGCTGATACTCATGCTGCTCTATTCAGATGAATAGTTTTTCATGAGATTTCTTCTGGGTGTAGCTGCTATAATTCTGAACAGGCTCTGCAGTGTAAGGAATGTTAATGCCCTTGTATGCCAATGCTTCTTACCAAGTGAGGAGCACAACATCTTATTCTCTTCTCTCCTCAATTCTCACAAAACCCCAACAAAGTAATGCAACTGGATCCATGCACAGAATCCCAGATCACTTACACTGTGGGTCCTACAATTTATGACATCTCTGAAGGCTGGGAAATATTCTACCACAAGACCAGCCCAACAACTTGATGGAAGCTTATGCAGTACGGTTTCAAACATACCAGAAATATCAAATTCTACACATTTCCACCCTGCTCACTGATGCCAGAAATTCCATCATCACAGCTTAAGGCTTTAGTCCTCCCCTGAAATGCCAATATCCCTGGAAATATCACAGCCAGCCCTTTCCTTCTCCGGCAGGGGAGAGGGATGGCCAGAACACGGAACACCTTGTTCTCAGGAAGTGGGATGCCCACGCCTGCTTTGGGAAGCATGCCCTCAAGCCCGGGGTCACTACAGGCAACTTCACTTCCTTCACAATTTCCCCAAAGGCCATGAGTGCACACAGTACCTACCAGGTGTACATTGTAGGTGCATAAAAACCAGAAGGATTGTCTCGGGCTGAAGGAAGAGCCAGTAGGTCACAGCAGAGACAGAACCAAATGGGCAGATTCCTACTTTTGGGGCCACTAGGAAAGATAGAAAATATCCTATCATGGAAATGGGTCTTCCAATTTCACTTGGCATTCTTCTTCCTTAATTTGTCAAGACCTTGACATTCTGATGTCCCTCTTTTGAAAGCATTTTATTTATACTGCGCCTTACAGTTTGCAAAGCGCTGTCACATGCAGTATTTCACTTGCTCACTACAGCCCTTGAAGCAGAGAAAATTCTTCCTTCACTGAAGAGGAAACTCATACAAGGCTACTGCCAGTAAGTAGCAGAGCTTCCTGGGATTTAAACCCTGGCTTTCCAACGCCAAGCCTGCTTCTTTCATCTCCCTGGTTTGCACCCTGCTGCTGGGTGATCCGGGCATCACTGCTCAACTCCCTCACCCCCTTGGGGGAGGGATGCTAGGGCTCCGGAGCCGGGCTTCAGAGTGTGGTCCCAGGCTCCCATATTTTAGCAGTTTCCCAATTTGTTCCTACTGTGTACCTCCTCTCTGTGGGCCGTGGAAAAGAGAGTTGTACTCTGGAATACCACTGTGTGCAACTGAGTCACAGAGTTTGGCAGGGAACTCACACAGGCTAGGCCTTTCTGGTGACCTCCATGGGGCTCTGCACGATGGCCCAGACTTGGTCCTTCCTGACTCTAGGCAGAGGGTTGCTGAGGCCACATGGGAAAGACTGTAGGTTTTCTAAAGTTCCTCCAAGCCTACCATTCTTCTTTATACTCAACAAAGGTCTTTATTCCGTTAGCCAGTCTCCTTGTACCATTTGTATGTCTCAGGCTCCCACCCTGTGATAATGGATTACAAAGCTTTACTCCTTTTCCTGCCCTTTGACCTAAGCTCCAATGCCATACCATGTAACACCTGCCAGATGTCGTCACCATCAAAGCTACCTGGAAATGTCTTAAGCCAAACTAACGCCTCATTATTCTCTACAAACCAGCTCCCCACAGCAACTTCTAGCTCAACCATTTATTCAACCACCAAGACTCAACAAGGTGGAGTTGTCTTCTTCACATTGTGTATTTGGCTCATCACATTGATTTCTGCTTTCTGCATATACACTTCACGCTGCTGCCTGAGCGATATTTATTACCTCTCCTTTCACTGTACTGTTCTTTTCGAACATTTTCATTCTTGCCTTGCAGTCATGAAAACAGTATTCCTTAACACTGGGTACAACTTAGAGCTTCTTAGAGCTCCACCCCCAGAAAATTCTCATTTAGGGAGCCTAGGGTAGGGCCCAGGCATCTGTGTCACTGGGAATCATTGTCCTAAACTATACTTTTCAAACTTTAAGATGCAGAGGAGTCACCTTTGGGTCTTGGTTAAAATGAAGATTCGGATTCAAGAGGGCTGGGTGGGCCCAGGATGCTGCATTTCTAACAAACCCAGAGCATGCCATGCTTCTAGATCCCAGACCACACTTACGGTTCTGGTCTGGGGGTCCTAGAGCATCAAGCATAGGAGCGGGGCATAACTCAGGAGTGTCGGTGGTCGTAAGGCCTTCCTCTTTTCCCACCGCTTCCTGCTCTCAGCAGGCCTGCTCCTGACTCCTCCTCACACACCAGCCCTGCCTCCCCGCCTGGTTCGCTTGGCATGCCTGAATCCCTTCTCTGTGGGTAATTAAATCTGGCCCCTCTGTCAGGATCCAGCCCAGGCCCCCTTTACAATTAATCTTCCCCCACCATTCTAAGGCCTATTAGTCCTCTTTTTCCTCTAATTTCCCACAGCTATAGGAGATGTGGTGACCATTCCTCAGCCACTGGCAGCAGGAGGAAAACTAACAGAGAAGATATGGGCACCACTGTCGGCACATTGCAGCTGCTGGCAAGCCATTTCCCTTTCTGCGAAATGCCCCAAATGCAGAAAGTCCACCTAGTAAAGGCCAAATTAGATCAGTGGACCTTTTTTAAGTTACTTATTTTATCTTTAAAATGTCTCAGAAACTTGGTCCCACGGTTTGGTTCTATGGACATGGAGGACAAATGGTAATAAGCAAAGTGTAGACATTTCAGCAGCTGAAACGATTTCTCAGAACATTCAAGTTAAGAGGAACCTTAGAGATGCTGATCCAGCTGTTTCTCTCCCTATCGTTTTATTTATTGACTAGCGGTCCGGTGCACAAAATTCATGCACTGGAGGGGGGGGGGTCCCCCTCAGCCTGGCCTACACCCTCTCGCAGTCTGGGACCTGTTGGGGGATGTCGGCAGTTGGACATCCCTCCTGCAGTCCAAGACCTCTCACTCCTTACTGCTCGCCTGCTTGCTGCTCTTTACTGCTCAGCTCGCTGCTCCTTAGCGCTGCTGCAGAGGCGAGAGAGGCTCCCACCACGGCCACTGCTCTTGCTAACGGTGAGCCGGGCTTCTGGCTGAGTGGCACTCCCCCTATAGGAGCACACTGACCACCAGGGGGTAGCTCCTGCATTGAGTATCTGCCCCCTGGTGATCAGTGTGCATCATAGCAACTGGTCGTTCTGGTATAACAGTCAATTAGGCTTTTATTATATAGATAAGGCAGCTGATGTCGAGAAGAGATTAGCATTTCTTCACTGACCAACTAGATAGCAGCAGATTCAGAACCAGTGTCTTCCCTGTTCTGTCTGATCCAGTAGCCACGTGGCATTCATTTTAGAACAAGAAACTTTTGGTTCTTCCAGATGCAGCATTTCCTAAGTTTAAGAAGAGCCACTACTGTACAAGGTGAGGCAAATGTAGATTTACAGTTTGGAAAATAATATAGTTAATAAATAATAATACAAAAATAAACTCTATGTTTCTCGTACTCATAACTGTAAACCTATGCCTGCTCCCACATGGTAGTAAATAAATGACCTGCCAAGCACTGACTAACCTCAGGAACCATGTATGGTGGCAAGATGTTACAAGATGGCAATCTGGCTCTAGTTGGTTTGGCTCAATGGATAGAGCTTCGAACTGAAGGGTCACGGGTTCAATTCCAGTCAAGGGCATGTACCTAGGTTGCAGGCTCAATCTCCAGCCCTGGTTGGGGCACATGCAGAAGGCAACTAATCAATGTATCAATGTGTCTCTCACATCAATGTTTCTCTCTGTCTGTCTCCCCATTCCCTTCCACTCTCTCTAAAAATATTTAATTTTTTTTAAAGATGCCAATCTGCAAGGTAGAACAGCCTACCTATAGCAGAATCCTCCTGCCTTCCACAAGAGGTCATGCCCTACAATCTGGTATAAGAGTCCTGATGATCTGGCTTCAAGGTTCCCCACAATCTGGCCCATCTTAACTCTCAGCATCCCTCCCTGCTAGGACTTTCTACTCAAGCTTGCTATTTCCCACACGACCTTGGCCATTGCTGATTCTTAAGCCACCAGATTGCTTCTGTGGACATGGTTACATCTGCTACATGACCTTGGCCATCTTGAAGTTTGGTGCTGTGCTAGGTCTGAACATGCGTCCAGACCTCACAATGGCTCTCCCCTCTCGGGAACTGCAGGTGTGATAAAGGAGCTTTTCTCTTTTGGCTTCCTAAGGCCACCTCAGGTGAAGTTCCACCGTGTGGAGCCCAGACAATTGTCATGCTGTGGCCAGAGATGTTTAATTGGATTTTTAAAAGATGAGAAAGCAGCAGGGAGCTGATTGTCAGCACTCTGACAAGGCGTAGGTGGCCTGGCAGCACAGGAAGGGGAGGCCTGCCCAGTGTGGATCACTGTCTCCACCCAGGGGTACGAAGGAAAGGGATGTAGGGGAAGGGGAGGAGGGGGCAGTGGGGTAGAGTCTTCCACAAACTCAGTGCCAGATTGCCCTATATTCAGTGTTTACCCCAAGAACTAAACTCTCTCAGGAGGCAACCAAGACTTCACTTTTTAATTTACCCCTCCTCATAAGAAAAATGTCTCTAAGCCATAATATCAGCAATCTATCTTTATATTTTTTATGATGCTTTTCCATTTCCATGATACCATTTAAACCTCACTAAAGCTTCTGAAGGAAGGGAAAATATCACCCCCAGCTTATAAAGGAGTAAACTAGATGAATTAAGCTAGGACATGAGTGAGCCCAAGGTTACACAACTAGTAAAAGGGGAAGCCAGCACTGGAGATCAGTTCTCGAAGATTACTGATGAAACAGTAGATAAAAGTTGTTTCAGACATGACAGGTACACAATTTCAATTGCTGCATCTTAATCTGATTCCCCAAAGGATAAAGATCCCTTTGTTGTGACACTGCGTGGAGAGCAGGCTGTGTCCTGAAGGCTAATTAAAAAACAGAGGTTCTCATATACACCCTTCATCCCTGGATTGACAGACTTTACACAGTAATGCCAGCATTTCCAGGGCACACGGGGATGTCTGTCTACCCGGCTGCTTCCAGGCACAGAGGAGTGTATTGGTCGATGAGAAAGCCAGTGGCTAAGGAGGATTCATGGACCTTCCTCTGAGATAGGTAACACATGTGTGGCATGAACCCAGGGTGCTAGATTTATCTTCAAAATGAACAGGGTTCTTGATAGGTCAGATATGCCACTGTTTTACATTATTTTTCTCAGAAACATCTTAGAGCCATAGCTGGTTTGGCTCAGTGGATAGAGCATCAGCCCGCAGACTGAAGGATCCCTGGTTCAGTTTCTGTTAAGGGCACATGCCCAGGTTGGGGGCTTGATCCCCAGCAGGGGGTATGCAGGAGGCAGCCAATCAATGATTCTCTCTCATCATTGATGTTTCTATCTTTCTATCTCTCTCCCCTCCTCCCTGAAATCAATAAAAAATATATTTTTAAAAGAAAAGAAAGGAAAATAAACACCTTAGAGAGGAGAATAAATATATTTTCCTAATGCTGAACTTTTAGACATGCACTGTTTTTAAAAGCTTGGGGGCTGATAGTTTTCCTAAAACCTAGCCTTGTCTGTTGAAAAGATGTTCACCTTTCAGGATGATCTACACATCACTGTGACAAAACTGGCTAAGTGGACACCAGGACCAGTGGCTCACGGAAGATGGGAATATTAAAGTTTGTTTGATAGTCAGCAGCTGAGTCAAACCAGCCAGAAACATGGACATTTTTCAGAGAGCCTTGTGTGCCCAAAGCACCTGGATTTCAACATGCATTTTATTAATGCCTCTCCTATAGATTCATGGTGTTGAGAGAATGCAAAGGAGACGCTATCCTAGTCCAAGAAGAATTAACATCTAAACACATGTAAGAATAACTCACGAGACTTCAGGTTTCAAGAAGCTGAGTAAAGCCCAGCTGGCGTGGCTGAGTGGTTGGGCGATGACCTATGAACCAGGAGGTCATGGTTCAATTCCAGGTCAGGGCACATGCCTGGGTTTGGGGCTCGATCCTCAGTGTGTGGTATGCAGGAGGAAGCCAATCAATGATTTTTCTCTTATCCTTGATGTTTCTATCTTTCTCTTCCTCTCCCTGCCTCTCCAAAATCAGTAAAAATATATTCTTTTTTTTTTAAGTGAGTATGTCACCACTGCTCAGGGTGTTAGGGGTCCAAATAGTGGTTATCACTTTCACACGTACTTTAGCACTGAAGAGGGGACTTGGGAGAGTGGAGGCAGAAAATTCATCCTGCAGAGCCTCATGGCACAGGCATGCTTCCCAAACCACTGAAGTCAATAGGAAAAGCTGAGAGGGTAAAATAAACAAACAAAACTAAGTATATTTTTATCACATAATCCAGCAATCATGCTTTTTGGCATTTACCTAAAAGAGCTGAAAATGAGTGTATACAAAACCCTGCACATGCAAGTTTAAAGCAGCTTCCTCTATAATGCCAAAACTTGAAGCAACCAAATGCCCTTCAGTAAGAGAATGGACAATAAACTGTGCTACATCTACACAATGGAATATTACTTGACATTAAAAAAAATAACCTATCAAGCCACGAAAAGGCATGGGGAAACCTTAAATGTATGTTTCTAAGTGAGAGAAGCCAATCTGAGAAGGTTACATGCTGTAGGATTCCAATTCTATGACATTTTGTCCAACTCCTGCCATTCTACCTCCATCCACTTCCTGACCACAGTATCATGAGACCCCTGGAGCCAAAACCAGCTAGTCACACCCTTCCCAATCCTAACCCACAGAAACTGGGAGATAATTAAATGATTGCAGTTGCTTTAAGCAGCAATGAATTAGGTAACTGGAACATTGACAATTGAGTTAACCGTGATTTAAAATATAACTAACTATATTTATGGGAAGAGAAAAGAGGAGTGAAAGGAAGAGAAAAATCTCCATCTAGTAAGTTTTTAAGTTGGTAGATAATGTATAAAATTAATAAACCAGGAGATAGCAATATATATGCATATTATTTGCATATATTATTTATGTTATATGTTAATATATATAAACATATTTATATAGATAAAAGCTAATATGTTAAGTGTCCCTCCAACCATCTGACCAGTCACTATGATGCTCACTGACCACCAAGGGGCAGATGCTCAATGCAGGAGCTGCCATGGCACACACTGGCCATTAACAAAGAAATGGCACCACGGACCTGGCAACACTCAGCTTCCCCCAAGTGGAACACAGGCCCCACCATCACCCCAGAACAACAAGCCCACCAAATTGCAGCCAACACTGCCAAGACCCCATGACACAAAATGCAACTCACAACCCAGCCCAGCCTGGAAACGGTAGCTGTGGGCACCAGGTAATGACATCACATAGCAATGCCCAGCTTCCTCTCCCTAGATAAAGTTTAGCTAAATCAGAAAGAGGTCTAATTAAGCAAGTTTATATATATATATATATATATATATATATATATATATATATATGGCTCTCACTGACACCAATCACACATGTGTGTTTCCATCTATCTTGTTATAGAAAAAAAGGTGAATAGCAATATTAAAATATTTCTTCTAATTAATTTCCTTTCAATGTGCATGAATTCATGCACTAGGCCTATAGTATATTTATAATTATCAAAACTTGGAAGCAACCAAGTAAGTGGGCAAACTATGATATATCCAGACAATGGGATATTATTTGGCATATATGTAATTTATAAATATGGTGGATAAACCTGTATGTATATACATATCCTATATAATAAAAGCCTAATATGCAAATTGTCCCCTCAACTGGGATTTCCACTGGGAGTTCAACCAGGGGATGGGGCCAGCCAGCCAACCATCCACAGCCCCTACCCCCAGCCGGCCCCACCCCAGCTGGCAGCAGCAACAGGCAGCCAGGGGAAGGGAGGTTCCAGTGAGCAGTTGGTAGCCACCAGGGACCCTACCTGTGCACGAATTTTGTGCATGGGGGCTCTAATATTATTCATAAATAGCAAGGACAATACTATGGAGGAGAACGCAGTTAAAGAGTTAAGAAGTGGCCCTGACGGGTTTGGCTCAGTGCATAGAGTGTCAGCCTGCGGACTCAGGGGTCCCAGATTCCATTCTGGTCAAGGACATGTACCACGGTTGCAGGCACATCCCCAGTGGGAGGTGTGCAGGAGACAGCGGATTGATGTTTCTCTCTCATTAACGTTTCTAACTTTCTATCCCTCTCCCTTCCTCTCTGTAAAAAAATCAATTAAAAAAAAATTTTTTTAAGTGGTTACTCAAGGGAACAGGTTAGAATGTGTGGTTGGCAGGGACTATTTTTTTATAAGTATTTTACCACTACTTAACTTTTCAATGTATGTTCATGCATGACTTAGTTTTTAAAAAAATTAAGAATATCAGAGCATACAGAGAAGACTATTTTCTCACCAATCTTTAATAATAAAAATTAAAAAAACATGGCCCAGCTTTGTATGAACACCACACAATAATGATGCCTACCAGCTATAAATCACTGCGATGTACATTACTATGGAATAAGACATAAAGCACATGGTCTAGATTTTAAACAGTTGTACTTTGGTAGGAGAGAAAGAATTTGGGAATTAAAAGATAAACAGTATAGATTACCCCGATTTAATCAGATAAATGGTATGGATAGCCAGCACTATAGGAAGTCAGAAAGTGACAATGAGCTCTAAAGATGAGAGGGACTGGAGAGAAGGCCTTGTTGGGGAGGATAGGGCTCCAATCTTGGGGCTCAAGACAGACCAAGTGGGAATATTTTTTCAATCCACTGAGATTTTTGCTTCCTGCCAATTGCCATCAGTTTGGCTCAAATATAAACTCATAATAATAATTTTTTTAAAGATATGACCTTGTGTCCTAGTCTTATTAATTAGCACACTCACATTTTTGGAATCTCAGGCACCTCAGCTCCACATTGTTACTCTGCCCCCTCCCTAATAATCTCACATCACCCTTCCCTGTGTTCCAGGGAGCCAGCCTGTCTCAGAGCCCCATCACTGGTAACTTTAATAGTAAACTCCTGGAAAATCAGCCATAACAATAAAAATAATGGATAAAGATCACTTGTGGATGTAATACTTTACAAATCACAAAACTTCTTTCATTTCACCATCATAACTGTGAAACGGGCAAAAAAAAATTATGACATCCATTGCACAGATAAGGAATCAGGAAACTCAGAGAGATGAAGTAAAGCCCCTGATAGCCCAGAGCAAGTAGATGGCTAATTGGGATGGAAATTTGTACCTTGAGACTCCAACGCTGATAAACTCAATCCATCCCAAACACAAACTGGTAGAATTCTGTGCATCCTTAGCCACGCTGGAACCATAGGGTTAGAAATGGAAAGAAAGAAGAGAAACTCTGGCATATTCTGGTCATCAAGGGACTGGACTGAAGTGAAGCTAGGCTATAAATAACACATTTTGGAAGAACCATATGTCCTGTACTCGTTGAATCTAACTAAAGGTAAAAGTGAATGCAACAATGGTTAGAAAATAGACTAACAGAAAAGAAAACTGCAAAAATTGGAAGTCAAGTACTGTGCTCAATTCTGACACTACAAGGAAAAGATTAGGAATGAGCAAGCAGTCTCCTCACAGACCTTGGAGGAAACAGAACCCAAGAACACTCCCCACTGGTGTACCATGTAAGGACACAGCAAGAATACGGCCATTTGCAAACCAGAAAGAGGGTTCTCACCATACACAGATCTGCCAGCACCTTGATCTTGGACTTCTAGCCTCCAAAACTACCATTCACATGCTAAGAAGTGTTTCCCCTGTACCTGAATCTTCCTTGAAGCAAGGGAAACTTCTACTAATTGCAATGTGTTGACCTTGTGTGGATTCTGAATCAAACAAACTTTAAAGAAAAAAAATGATGAAATAACAGGGAGATTTGAATCCTGGTTGAATTTTTTTGTTAAGAAATTATTGTAGAAAAAATAAATAAATTTTTGTTAATTTTCAAAGATATTATAGTGGAGATATACATGCATATGGATATATGCATACATAATGAAAGGTTTATGGATAAATTAATGTAATGTTGGGATTTGCTTCCAAATACTCTTTGGTGAGGGTGGGAGGTTAGTAGGTTTATAAAACACACAAGTTTAGCCATGAGTTGATGACTCTTGAATCTGGGGTGATGGGCACTTAGAAATTCATTATGTTTGCTCATCATGACATATACTTATTCTTATTTATTTTGTGTATTTAAATTTTTTCATTCAGACTAAAAAAAAGTCCACTTTGATAAAAAACACTCCCCACAGGAGATGGGGAATTAAATTACTTCTCAAATTTAAGAGGCCTCAAGGGAGAGCAGAAGTAAAAAGCCAGAAATGTCAACACCACTTCTGAGAGAGATCTTTTGAGTTGGGAGTCAGCTTTCAGGAGGAGAGTGTGCCAGAAATAAAGCTCACCAATGATTCTAATATTGCCTTCAACCACCTAAAATGGGTGCAAAAAACAAAAGCAACAAAAAAAAAGCCCGACCACCTTTCAAAAACAGTTATGAACTGTGGGATATATTTACTGAGAGTTCACAGCAATATTAGAGATGCCATCTAATGGTCATAGGGCAGTTTCGAGTTTACCAAGCACTTTTATATACATTAATTGCCTTCATGCAGCATTTCTCATGTTTCATGAAGAAACCAAGGCTCTGGAAAAGTAAAATAACTCATCTAAGGTCGTATGATTATTTCATGATTAAACTAGAAATAAAACTCAGATCTTTGGAATCTTTATTGACTTAACCTGAAAAGAGATTCTCAAAAGATTTTACTTATTTTAAAGCTCAGAATTCAGCTTTTCTGAGCATTGGAACAGGTCCCACTTTAATTTGATGACTGATTAGTCCCTGCGTAAGCTGACTCATTTCTGCATATGTGAGCCACAAAAAAAAAAAAAAAATTAGTTGAAAGAATGATTTGGAACACATAGATAAGAAAACTGGATGGACATTGAATTTTCATGCATTTGAGGAAATGTAAATTTGGTAAACCAGGTGAACTCCTAACACAGCCCGTTAGGGAGGTAAATGTGCCCACCGGTCTCAGAGTCATTCCAGAGCACTATCGGGACTTGGGAGGTCACAGAAAATATTCACCACTCAGCTTGCAACCCGAGGCTCACGGAGGGAGAGCCAACACGAGGCAAAAAGTTCATTCCTGCATCTCAGCTCCTCTTAGAGCAGTTTCTCCCCATACACACCCCATCGCTATCTTCTGGCCCGCCTCCCCTTTCTCCCAGAAAAAAAAAAAAAAAAAACATATACTTTTCTCTTGGAAAAGACTCTATATCTTCATTCATTTGCACCTTACTATGTATTTAAGGCTTTATGTCATCTTTCTTTCCAGGAGTTTGCATGTTAAGCCTTTTCTTTAATGGAAGAAAAACACCACATCGGTGAAAGGAATTTTCAGCATTAGCCAATCACTTTAAAGAAAATCCCCTCCCCCAACAGCAACACCCTCAGCTACAGAAACTTCCTGGTGCTCCTGAAATCAAAGCCATCCCCAGTTTTGTGGGAAGAAGAAAGGAAAGGAACAAATTTGTGACACAAGGAGAAAAGAAACATCTATTCAGGCTTTCCTGGGTATTAAAAATAATGAGCCAACAACTGTATACAAGGTTGGTTTGGAAATACAAAACCAAACCTCTGTACTGAGTCTGGGTGCTTGTCATGTCTCCTGTCCCCCAGTCACCCCTACCAAATGCAAACATCCAAAACAGTTAAATATTTTTTTAAAAAATTAGTTAAATATACTCTCCATGGCTACCTCTCTGGCCTCCTTACAAACTGTAACACTGTCCGCTAATAGGTGAGCACATGCTGTAGCTCCGTTTAAAAAGCTCTAGCTCTTTGGTCTAGAGTCTCACCTTGTTCTTTCCACGAGTAACATGAGATCTGAAGGCTGTAGTTCTCCTGTACAAATTGAGTCCCCACAACAGGCTCAGCAGCACTGTGTTGAGTGCCTTCAGGAAGAAACACACTATGATGAAATTAACAAACAAAACAGAGGAGTGTATTGGCCTCTCTGTCTTCTAATTTCAAATAACTGTTGCTGTGTCCCATTACTGACATCCTTGACCTTATCAATGTGCACATGCTCGCGTGCGCACGTCACTTCTGTTATTTTCCAAATTCAAACTCCAACCTCCTACTCTTTTTATCTACTTGCTAAGTAACCCAAATACAGCAATTCTTCAACATCACTCTGGAACTATAATGCCCTCTCTCACATTCATAAATTGATCAACAGTCCTCTCTCTCTCTCCACTCCTTCCTATACTCTTTGAATTCCATGTTCCATCTATATAATCACTTTCTTACAAAAACCCTCAACACTCTTGCCACTCTCCTTCTCTTGAACTCCCCTGACAAAACCTCCCTGCTTGGATATATTCAGGCATCTTCCTTGACTATGTCTGCCCATGAGTTCTGGAAACACGTCTGGGTCCAAACTCATTTACTAAGTAGCCTGAAAGACTATAAGTTGTGAGTATGGAGTAGGAAAGGATTCTAAAGAGAGTCCAGCCCTAGCTGGTTTGGCTCAGTGGATAGAGCGTCGGCCTGTGGACTGAAGGGTCCAGGCTGTGGACTCGATCCCCAGTAGGATGTGTGCAGGAGGCAGCCGATCAATGATACTCTCTCATCATTGATGTTTCTATCTCTCTCTCCCTCTTCCTTCCTCTCTGAGATCAATAATATATATTTTTAAATAAAAAATATTTTTAAGTAAAATAAAATAAAGAGAGTCCAAGCAGTGATGCATTCAGTTCTATAACTTGGACCATCTGACCAGGCAGAACCTAGAAGTAGATTTGGTGATGGGGGTGGGGGAAGTGGAAATACCATGAGGAGTTTATTATAAATTTCTGCAGAAGATTCACAACATAAATCTCAAGCGTTCTGAAGCAAGGCCTTGGTATCTGCAACAGAGAAATATTTTTTTAATTCCTCTAGTATGCTATTGGGCTGTAAGAGAGATAGAGTGTCTGGTCATTAGACATTGAGTGACCATATGGCTGAATTGCCCATCTTGAACAGGGTTCTGTCAGGCCCACCAAGTCATAAGTTGTTAGAATGGGCCCAACAGTAAAACATCATAAGACTGAGGTAGTATATCCAGGGTTGAGCATGAGCAGGGACAGAGGGCACAAAATGAGGGCACAAGCTGTATGAAACAGGTAGCTGAGACCCCAGGTTGCCCACCACTTTGGCCACCAAGAATGTCCTTTGTGAACAGCTGACAGAGGAGGAAAAGGACAGAGCATGGTTCACAGACACTGACTTGATGTGTAGGTACAAGCCAAAAATGAACCACTATTGCATTCTGGGTAATGCTGAAAGCAGCTAGGTGACTTACACCTGGCCACCCATTATGTGGAAAGAAAATTGCCTGAAATGAGAATATACACAAAATTATGGGCAGAAGTGGATGATCTGACAGGTTGGTTACAGGCATGGAAGTACAAGGAAATTTGGAGAAGAGGCATGTGGATGGAACTGTATGTAGAAAGACAAAGGGTGAAGATATTTATATCCCATATTGATCCTCATCAGATAGTATCCACCACAGAAAAGGCATTCAACAATCAAGTAGACAGAATGTTGTAGCCAGATGAGCAAGCCAGCCTCTGGCCACTCCAGTGCTATCATGATGGGCTTGTGAATGAAGTAGTCAAGGCTCAGGGAGAGAGGACATGCATGGGTCCGACATATAGATTCTCATTCACCAAGGCTGATCTTGCCACTGATGCTGACATATATCTAAACTGCTAGCAACTGAGACCAATATTGATGCCTGATATGGCATCATTCTTTAGGGAGACCAACTGGCTACTTGGTGGCAAGTTGATTGCACCAGACCCCTTCTATCTGGAGGGGGCAGCAGTTCATTGTTGGGATTTTACAGCTTACCTTTGTCTCTCATGCTTTCATGGCCTTGGTCAGCACCATTATGTGAGGATTTACAGAGTATTGGTGCCACCAACAGATTCCTGCACAACAATGCACTAGACCAAGGGACTCATTCTACAGCAAAGAAGGTGAGGCACATAACCATAAGACCCTCTGGTCCAATCATGCTGTTCATCTCTCTAGGAGCTGCCACATTCAGAGTGATGTAACAGCCTATTAAAACTGCAACTGAGGTGCCAGATTAGAGATTATATTCACAGGTACACACAAAGTTTACACCTAAAGCAATTACCATTACATTGTTCTGTGTCCCAAAAAGAAGAATACAGGGTCTGGGAACCAAGGGATAAAAGTAGGAGTGTCCCCACTTGTTATCACTCCCAGTGACCCACTAACAGAATGTGTGTTTCTTCTCCCTCCAACTTCAGACTAAGGATGGTTCTAGAGGTCCTGTTTCCCTAGGAATAACACTTCCAGCAGGGGAGACAAGAGAGTCCCACTAAACTTAAGGTACAGCTGTCACCTAGTCACTTTGAGTTCCTTATCCCAATAGACCACCAGGCAAGGAAAGGTGTCACCATACTGGCAGAGTCATTGCTCTTGTTCATCAATAGGAGGCGGAATAGATAATCCAGAAATCGACCCAAGCCACTATGCTCAATTAATATTTGACAAAGGAGGCATGAACATACAATGGAGTCAAGACAGTCTCTTCAACAAATGATGTTGGGAAAATTGGACAGATACATGCAAAAAAAATGAAACTAGACCATCAACTTACACCATACACAAAAATAAACTCAAAATGGATAAAGGACTTCAACATAAGACAGGAAACCATAGAAATACTAGAGGAATCCACAGGCAGCAAAATCTCAGACATATGCTGAAGCAATTTCTTCACAGATACCACTCCTAGGGCAATGGAAACTAAGGAGAAAATAAACAAATGGTACTACATCAAAATAAAAAGCTTTTGTACAGCAAAAGAAAACATCAACAACACAATAAGAAAGCCCACTGTATGGGAGAACATATTTGACAATATTATCACCTATAAGGGTTTAATCTCGAACATTTACATGGAACTCATACAACTTGACAAAAGAAAGATAAACAACCCAATCAAAAAATGGGCAACGGACCTAAATAGATACTTTTTGAAAGAAGACAGAAGGAAGGCCATGAGGCATATGAAAGCATGCTCAAAGTCATTAATCATCTGAGAGATGCAAATCAAAATGACAATGCAGTACTATCTCACACCTGTCAGAATGGCTAATATCAACAAATCAACAAATGACAAGTGCTGGAGAAGATGCAGAGAAAAAGGAACCCTCGTGCACTGCTGGTGGAAATGCAGACTGGTACAGCCACTATGGAGAACAGTATATAGTTTCCTCAAAAAACTAAAAATGGAACTCCCATTTGATCCAGTAATCCTACTTCTAGGAATATATCCCAAGAAACTAGAAACACCAATTAGAAAGGATAGATGCAATCCTATTCATACCAACACAATTCACCATAGCTAAGATTTGGAAACAGCCTAAGTGCCCATCAGCAGATGAATAGATTAAAAAACTGTGGTACATCTACACAATAGAATACTACACTGCGATAAAAAAAATTTAAAAAGGAGTTCTTACCATTTGCAACAGCATGGATGGAACTGGAGAACATTATGCTAAGCGAAATAAGCCAGTCAGAGAAAGATAAATATCACATGATCTCAATCATTTACAGAATATAATGAACAACATAAACTGATGAACAAAAACAGATCCAGAGACAGAGAAACATCTATCAGACCATCAAACCTCAGAGGAAAGGTAGGGGATGGTGGGGGTAAGGGGGAGAGATCAACCAAAGGACTTGTATGCATGCATATAAGCCTAACCAATGGACACAGACAACAGGTGGGTGAGTGCATGAGTGGGGGGTGGGGATAATGGGGGAATAAGGACACATATGTAACACCCCAATCAATAAATAAATTTTTAAAAAAACAGGAGGCGGAACTGCTACTACACAAGAGGGACAGGGAAGAGTGTGCTCAGCACCGATGACCCACTGGCACATCTCTTGGCATTCCCCTTCTCCATTTGATGACACAGTGGCAAGTACAGCAGCAGTCTTAGATCTCAGAAATGACCAGGGGTTCAGCTCTCACCACAGAAGGTAAGCCAGCAGCTGTGTTAGCCAGGGGTGAGGGGAATTTAGAACCTGTACAGAGGAAGGAAATGGTGACTGGTTGCAGCCTTCAGACCAACAGACTATTTCATCCCTCTAACTTTGCTCTTGTAAGTTTCCCTGGGAAAAAAAGACCAACCACATCCCCTGAGAATCTCTTCCCAGATGGGCTGGCTTAACAGAGTACAACATGCATTGGAGGAAGGGCTTTCTTTGAATAAGAGGTCGGGTTGAATTTTAAACTTGCCTGGGCTGCATTTTAACCACTCAAATTGACTGGAAAGTTATAGGATCTGTCAAACATTCACTAAGAGGTAGGAAATTGAGTGAAAGCAGTCATTGGGGCCGGGACTGGGGGTGGGGGGTTGGGGGGTGGAGAATAAAGCTATTTCAAGTTTATATCCAAATGAATTGAAAATCCTCAATCCATTCTTGTAACTTATATTGTCTGCCCTTCTCTCTCCTTTGTAGCATCCAGGAGGGCAGGAATCGGTATGTCTCTGCACATCTAGCACTAGTACAGCGCCCAGCACAAAGCAGTTACCAAGCACAGCTATAGCTTTTGTACAGATTAACAGTCTTCCACTGTGTGCAGAGGCTGTGAGATCTGAAAGCTGAGGGAAAACAATGAGCACTGAGTGGGCAGAGAATGCTTCAGGGGTTCAGGATGGGCTGTGAAATGCACCTACATTTCTCTTTTCTCCTTGTAGAGTGGGCTAGACCCTCTTTACTTTCAGCTATAGTCCTTTGGTCCCATGAAGCTGCACAAACTAGTTGTTCAAAAAATCACTGCTTTACATGATATATGGGAATTCCTTAAAAACATAATAGCAGCCCTAGAAGGTTTGGCTCAGTGGATAGATTGTCAGCCTGGGGACTGAAGGGTCCCAGGCTCAATTCTGGTCAAGGCCACATACCTCAGTTGCAGGCTCAATCCCTGACTTTGGTCAGGCACATGCTGGAGGCAACCAATTGATGTATCTCACGTGGATGTTTCTCTCTCTGTCTCTCCCTCTCCCTTCCATTCTATCTAAAAATATCAATGGAAAAAATATCCTCTGGTTATTTACAGGATTAACAAAACTAAGCAAAAAACATAATAGCATTGATCCCCTAAGATTCATCATTCAAGGAATCACTGTGTTATTATACTCCTTCTGTGTGCTTAGTTACTGTTATGCTGAGTGCCTCTCAGAAATGAAATCTCCTTGTGAAGGTCCAAATTAACACTAAATTCACCTTCACAGCCAGGAGTATTGCATTGGCTTCCAGAATGCTCTGCTTCATTTTTAGAAACCTGTGAACAAGATTTCATAATGGAACTATGGATGTGCTACAGTCATCCCAAACAGCCCCTTTCAAGTTAACTAAAACTTGAAAACTTAAAAAACCACAACCTCTGCCACATGGATCCAAGAATATTAAAGAGATACTGGATCCTCCAAGAGTGCATCAAAGAAATAAAAGGTCTGGTCTATTGACGTGCTATAGTGGCTGATTCAGATATTTTTCTCTGATCAGTACAATTTTCTCAACAAAGACACTTGAAGTGTTTAAAATGTATGAAAACTGAGAATCTCAATCTGTTTTTCATTAGTAGTTTCTCTTCTTCTCCTCTGCACTTCCTCCTCCTTCTGTTCCTCTTCCTCTTCTTCCTCCTCCTCCTCTTCCTCCTCCTCATTCTCCTGTTCCTCCTCCTCCTTCTTATTCTCCTTCTTCTCCTTCCTTTTAGTGAAAGCACCTGTGTTTAACATTTCTGCCACACAAACCCTGCCATTCTGTAGAAATGCAGGGAAAACTCACATCTAAGTTTGCAGCAGTCAATGTCTAACTTTCGAGGGGAGGAGAACTCTGTTTTCTAAGCCTGATCCAATAGATACAGTTTCATGAGTAGACGCCAAAGCAAGGCTGTAACAATAAAATTTAAGCTAGCAAAAAAGGAAAATCCCCCTAGTCCAAAAAAGCTAAATGCCCGAAGCAGAAGTGAGTCCCTATGGCACCTAGCCCTACAATCTCTCTCCCTGCCTACCCACACCATACAGGGTGTATACTGAACTGTGCCCACACTCCTGGGGGCCGTGCATCTCATACACCATCTTACTTTGTGAACGATGGGAGATGGAAATAGATAACTGTGAAGCCGGTGTCAGGCTGTGAGTGTTTGAGAAGCTCCTCTGGAGCTGGAAAAGCAAATACAAACAGTAGCTCTCCTCCGATGGAGCTGGGGGCAGGGCTGGGAGCAAAGAACAAAAAGAGTAAGAGAAGGAAGACAGACGGGGACTGAAAGCATACCCTATTGTAACTTCTGCTTATCATCCTAGCGCTTGCTTCCCACAAGGGCTAGAGGTACCCCCCCCCCTGGAACTTTCATAGTTCCTACTCCTGTGAAAGTTGCAATGTTGTGTGTAACTAGATTCATAGGTACGATGCCTTCCATAGATAAATGCAGGCTGAGCATGAAAATTCTCTGTGCTGAGTATTTCCCGAGCCAAGACATTTCCCAACACCTATGCTATGCAGTGAAGAGTTAGAGGACAGGAACTGACATTTTCACTAAATAAACAAATTTTTCCTGAATTAAACTTTTCTGACATTACTAATTAACACCAGAGTTCCTGTTACCTGCATACAGCCTTCATGCTGGAGAATTTTTCTATGAAATGAGTACGCGGATTTTATGTGTAGTGAACACTTAATGTGCTTTTCCAAACTTGGTCAAGAATAGTTCTTTTTTTAAACGCTTGGCAGACTATTGGAAAAGGCCACTCTTTTCAAGTATGTACAAAGATTATTTTGGAAATCTGGAAAGTGAAGGCCTTTATAAATTTACCAAACAGTCTGAAGGAAAGGTAACTGGTTCCCTTGGAAAGGAGTAACTGCTTTCTTGCCTTTCACATTTTACCTGTCAGAACAATAGGTTCCTCAGAAAGGAAATAGACACCAAATCATACTTTGGTACTTCCTGGTGCATATACTTCTCATTTTGTGTACCTCAACAATATTTTTAATGGTTTAAAATAGATTAAATGTCTTCTAACTTAGTTGTGCCTTTAAAAAGTTTTCTTACAGCCCTGACTGGTTTGGCTCAGTGGAAAGAGCATCAGCCTGTGGACTGAAAGGTCCCAGGTTCAATTCTGGTCAAGGGCATGTACCTTGGTTCTGGGCACATCCTCAGCAGGGGATGTGCAGGAGGCAGCTGATCAATGTTTCTCATCGATGTTTCTAACTTTCTATCCCTCTCCTTTCTTCTCTGTAAAAAAATCAATAAAATATATTTTTAACAAATAAAATAAATAAAAGGCTTTCTTATAATAAAAGTAATAACTGCTCATCTCGTTTTTATCATTTCATATAGGGTGAGCTCTTTCTCATGTCATCAAAACAGTCTTCAAAAATCTCTGGGTATTTTTGATTTTTCAAAAGTACCTTCAAAAATATATCTCTTGCCGAAACCGGTTTGGCTCAGTGGTATAGCGTCAGTCTGTGGACTGAAAGGTCCCAGGTTCGATTCTGGTCAAGGGCATGTACATTGGTTGTGGGCACATCCCCGGTAGGGGGTGTGCAAGAGGTGGCTGGTCGATGTTTCTCTCTCATCGACGTTTCTAGCTCTCTATCTCTCTCCCTTCCTCTCTGTGAAATATCAATAATATATATATATATATATATATATATATATATATATATATATATATATTAATGTCTCCATAATATTCCAATGAATGTACCATGTTTTATTTTGCTATGGTTTCTCCAGTTTTGACCGTATGACTAGTATTGTGATAAACATGATTGCACCTTTGTTTTTGCCCAAGTTTCTGATTATTTCTTTAAGACAGAGTCCTATGATGGCAAGTACACTGTCAAAAGGTATGAATTATCTGAAGTGTTGATCATAGATAGTACTTCTCACCTCTTCCTCCAATCACATTTAACACTTTATTTGGAATCCTTTTCCAAATGTTCACCTTTAGTACAGAATCAGGCTGCCTCTGATAAGATTTTCCTTTTGCCATTACTATTTTTAGACTTGAAGCCTATCCCCAAGGAGATGTCAAACATCTGGATGAAAAATTTTTTAGGATTTTTAGTATCAATATGGCCTTCTTCTCCTCTCAAGACTCTTTCCAAAATGAGAAGAGGAAACAGAAAGAGAAACTCCATATAAAGTAAGAAAGTGGATGGAGGAAGGATGAATGACTTCACAGAACAGAGAAAGGTCAAACCTGAGGGCATACAAAAGACGCTGCCAGTGAAAGAGAAGCTAATACACCCTTGAGAACTTGGATGAATTCAGGAAATAGAAGGCAGGGGTGAGGGCCATGGCCCAGTAGCTCAGTTGGTTAGAGTATCATTCCAACATGCCAAGGTTGCAGGTTCAATCCCCGGTAAGGGCACATACAAGTATGAAACAATGAATGCAAAAATAAGTGGAACATCAAGTAAATTTATTTCTCTCTCTCTCTCTCTCTCTCTCTCTCTCTCTCTCTCTCTCCTTTCTCTCTCTAAAATCAATCAATCAATAAAAGTCTTTAAAGGCAAGGGTGAGCCAGAGGCAGCAGCTAAGATTTCAACCTCCACCTGGCATATTCAATTGATTCCCCTTCCTACCAGAGACATTAAATAAAAAGGTATGTCATATTATATAATTTTCAACTCAGAGGACATTAAGCCTGGGACAGTAGAAAGTGTTTGTTGAGGAACAAAACTACAAACTGCGAGATCACGTGAAAACCTGCATACTATTGAGAACTTCCGCCCCTCTCACTGCATAGCTATAAAATAATGGCAACCAAGATCCTTACAGCTGATCCTTACACCCCTTGGACAGGAGATCAGATGACCCTTTCTTAGAGAAACTGCATGAAATTTCAGCAAAGACCTATGGAGATCATATGCTGACATATGGGGATCCCCACCGGAAAAGCTAGCCAGCCACCCATCCAAATGTCCTATTGCTAAGCTCATCAAGCAACTTGCACATATTCATTCATTTAATAAATATTTATGAAGTTACTACTATATTTTAACTATAAGAGATGAGTAGTGAATAAAACAGATAGAAATTCTTATCTTCATACCACCTCCATTCTAGTAGAAGATAATAGATAAGAAACACAAATAAGTAAGTGGTATGGTATATATGAAGGAAAATGAAATAGCAAAGGGGAATAGAGAGTGCCAGGAATTCTAAATAAGGTGGTCAGAAAAGTAACCTCTGAGAAGGCAATACTCAAACGCAGACTGGAAGGAGGTTGGGGAATGAGCCATGAGAAGAGAGTTCCAGGCAGGGAATGAGATGTGCCAAAGCCCTAAGACTCCTGTGGCTGCGCAGAGTGATTAAGAATGACGCCTGTAGGAAATGAGGTCAGAGAGGTAACAGGAAGCCAGACCATGTATGGCCTTGGAGGTCATTTGAGAAAGACAGACTTGACGTGGCACCCTATGACACCCAACTTTGGAGGTTCCCACCTCTGTGTAAGTCCTTCCTCTTGACCACGGATAGGATGTGTGACTTGATTTTAACCAAAAGATATGGTAACAGTGATAGGATGGTAGGATTCCAGATACATTTTGAGATTCACAAACATTTGTATCACATACCATTCTATTCATATTTAGACTTCATCCTTACATATGAATAGACAGCCTAGGATCATCATTTGAGAAATACTAAAAATATTTCTAATTCTTATTCATGCAGTTTTTTCTCAGTGTAAATAAATGTCTATGTTTATACTTAATTTTGTATTTGTCATTTTTATTTTTTGTTTAAAAAAGGGACCCCAAATTGAATGAGCTTTGTACCTCACTGTGACTGGATCTGCCCTTGGGAGAGCCTCTACAGCCTTAGAATATCATCTAGTTCAGCAATTCTCAAGGGAGGTAATACTGCCTGCCCCCTGCAAGTGTGTTTTGGAAATTGTGGTGCGTGTTTTTGTTGTTCTCCCAATAATTCGGAGAAAACCTACTAGCATTTGGTGGGTGGTGGTGAGAGATACTCAACATCATGCAATGAGGAGAAGAATCCCACCCTCACAGAACTATCTCACTTCCTCCTTGACTCTCCCACAACCAGCCAGCCAATTACATAGGTGAAAAACAGATATTTAATTATCTGAGCCTAGATCAAAACTCCTTTCTATATATAAGCACATGGGATTTTTTGTGGGGTTTTTTTTTTTTGCAAAGTTTAAATATATACTTTTTTTTTTTTTAAGAAAAGCAACCAAGAAGGGAAGATCACACTTTATTTTGTTTGGAACTTTACCAAGAAATGTTCGCAATTTCGGAACATCACCATTTCTGACGGCAATGCCACTAGTTGTATTTGATGGCCAATAAAAGTGATAAAGGGGGCCAATACCACACTCTCATGGTTGTAGCATTTGTTGCTGTCACATTTGTGGTGATTCTATGTATAGCTGCAAATGTCTCACTACTTTAAAATGCCATCTGGTATAGGTGGGCCTGAGCATTCACAGTTTGAAATACAGACTGTTTTATGTAAAATACTTTCCTTTTATTTTTCTTTTATATGACAGTTAAGGTACTATATTAATTTTTATTATGCATATAAGTAGCATGTTATTTCTGAATTATATTTCAAAATAGTAAAAAGGGAGCTTAAAATGAAAGGGCAGACATTGATATGGCTGATGTGGCTAAAAAACCACTGATTACATTTAACTACCTCATTTTGTAAATTTAAAAAAAAACACCTGGGAATCCATTCAGTTTGTCCAACTCATAAAGTCTGTCAATAATAGTGCTAGGACTAGAACCCAAGACCCTCCCTCCTCTCTCTGCCTTCAGGCACCATGCCTCTGGACCGAGCAACTTCCCAACATTCTCAGCTCTTACTAAGAATCTGACCCTTATTGAAACAGGAATGCCACAGAGAAGGGAAGTCAAGTCAGTTATGGTCCCACATTAATACCTCAGTTTGAATGGTGTGAGCTTACTCCTTTCAAGTAGCCCAGAAGCTTAGAGAGACTTCCCTGCCCAGATCAGACACTGTCAAAGTGGATAAGTGTCAAAAAAAGAAAGAAAAAATATAAGTGGAGAGAAAGTGACCAAAATTGCCAAAGGCAAACTTCCTCAGCATTGCTCTTTTGCCAGATGTTAATTCTGAAAGTAATCCTGCCTGAGAGGACATTTCATTTGCCACCTGACCTGATAGTGTTGCTGCTATGGACCAACACATTCCACCTATGCAGAGTCTGGGCACACGTCTGACCCGGGTGCAGGGAGGGGAGACAATATCACTAGTCATAGGTGCTGTCCTCAAAAGAGTTGCCATCACTGTGACATTGGAGAGGCCTCTTGTGTCAATGGTCTTAATTTCAACCAAATTCCTTGAATCAGGCTCAAAACCTTACTTTCCTGGGCATAGGAAGTCTTGCCTGGATTGAAGTGCAAAAAAAGCAGTTGATTTACCCTAAGAAAATTTGTAATACTTTAAACAATAATAATCTTTTTAAAAAAAAACACTCTGTTGAAACCCTTCAAAGACTTGCCAAATTCAATGCTGTTTCTTCATATTTGCTCTCAAGACTCTTCTATCCAAGGTGGCTCAGTCTACCTCCTAGTCCTCTATCTCTCTTGCTAGCCTTTTATGCTGGCACTGAGTGTTCTGTGACATGGCTTATACTTTTCCTCACTCTTGGGCAACTCCACCCTTGGCTATGATTATTCACACACACACACACACACACACACACACACACACACTCACACTCACATTCACACATGCCAAAAGTGAACCTCACTTTAAGAAAATTCAATATGTGAAATTCAGGCATGGCAAATAGACATACAATTGATTGAGGAAAGAGAATAAATTATTCTTCAACAACAACAAAAAACTAACCACTGTGACTTTAAGTAGTAATTCCTTCTGGATACTCCGGTGGTAGTTTATACACTATGCCAGAGGCAGCAGGCAAGATTTTATTTGTAAATAGAAGGCAGGGGTGAGGGCCATGGCTTTAAAAAGTCCCTAAGTTGCTTTAAAAAGTCCCTAAGCTGAAAAATACTTAAAGTTTAAAATGTAAGGAATAAAATGTGAATCAAAGGCAAATTAGAAACAAAGATGGTCATCTTTCTTTTCTGAATAGGAATCAAGAAGAGAGTCACATTCAAGTCACTGAAATTCATTTTGCACATCATTTTTTAGAAATGCATTTCTTGCAAAGTAAGATGCACTTAAATGATTAATTAATTAGTACCTTCATTTGGTCAACATTTACTAGATACATCCATGTACTAAGAGGTATAATGCAGCATGGGGATAGAGCCTTGAGTAAGGTAGGATTTCAGAGTGTACTATTTGGTGGGAAAATACCCCTTCATCAGTAAATACAGTAGCTTCTGACACTGGCCTTGTCGGCCGGTAAGGGTCAGGAGGAGCCATTTCAGATTAGATAGTAAAATCACAGCCACAAAATAAAGTACGTGAAGTCCACATTCTCATCCTGATTATGCCAATAAATCACTCTATGGTTTTAGGGCATAGCACATCTACATTGTGAGTCTCAATTCCTCTGCCTATAATGTAGGCAGTGGATCAGGTGATTCTAAGGTCCCTTCAACCCAATATGAATCAAAACTGAGAATAATTATCAGAGGCTTAGTTTGGGACAGTTGGTCGACCAGTGAATTATGCAAGTAACTAAGTATGATCACTAGAGTGTGGAAAGGGAACATGATATTCATTTTGATGTGATTATGCATGTACACATTATGGAACATAAACATGATGGTTATCAAGAATCAGCACAGCCTATAGGCATGACCTGGTTCGGCTTCTCCAAAGCTGGGTTGTTGCTTTTGGGGAACATAACATGATAGAGATGTTAACATTTTAGAGATGAAGAAACTAAAACATTGCAAAGTTAAATGCCTAAAATGGTACCATAAATCCAGTGTAAAATGAAAGTAATTGTTTGATATCAGATTTTTTTTACTATGAGATTATTTACTGTTATTCTCTAATTGGTCACTACTTGTCCCCCAATTTATCATAAACTCACATGTATTCCAGACTGTACTCATCACTTACCATTGTCTGGTATTAGATCATGTATTGGTTTTGTTTACCTCCCTCACTAAAATGTCAGGTCCATGTGGGAAGAAACTTCATCGCATTCCACTCTTTGTATCTCCAGTAACTTGAACTGGACCTGATACAGAATAAGCACTTAAAAATATCTTTGATTTGATGGAGGGCTATTAAGTGTTCTGAGAAAGGCAAACGACGTAAGGTATTTTCTCAACTCTAAAGGAAATGTTCATGGGGCACTTGGGACTACTGAACAATACAGACTAATGTATAAGCAAGAACTAAATTATTTAACATAGATTCATGCTGTGAAACTGAAAAAAAATGGAGTAAAATGGTCAGTAAAGCTTCATGATTGGAGAAGTTTCCAAACAAACTAGAGCCTGAATCAGATTCCAAAAGATAGAATGCTTGAGGTTTGGGATGAGGTGAAGGAAAGCAGTGAGCAAAAGCCAATGAAAATGGCACATGAGAAGACCAGACAGACTTAATGAGTTTTCTTTGGACAAGAAAATGAGAAGTAGTTGTAAGGGCGGGTGAATCACACATTATGAAAGATCTCCAAGAAAAGAGAAGGGTTCAGACTTCATGTGATGGAAATAGAAATCCCAGAAATAACAAGATGAAAATCTTTTTTAAAATATATTTTTATTTACTTCCGAGAGGAAGGGAAAGGGAGAGAGAGAGAGATAGAAACATCAGTGAAGAGAGGATCATTGATCTGCTGCTTCCTGCAACCTCCTCCCCTCCCCCCACTGGGGATCGAGCCTGCAACATGGGCATGTATCCTGACCAGAAATTGAACCTGGCCCATAGGTTGATGTTCAACCACTGAGCCACACTGGCTGCACAAGATGAAAATCTTGCCTCCCAGATTAGACTGCAGCAATTCTCTTCTTCTTGGGTCCTCAACAATGACCAGGGTTGGTCATGCAGCAGTTGTATGATTAAAATTTCTGATTAATAGAATTTCAATCAAAGACCTGGGTCTTCCATCAATCCTTTTTTTTCACAGACCCCAGAGAAAAGGGGCAACTGCATAAATTGTATTTCCTATCCATTTTTATGCCTTTAAGTGTGTTGCAGTTTATAGTCCAGGAAAAAAAAAAAGTATTACCAACTAAGTCATTGCCTCATTAGGAAGCAAGGTCTGATCTGAAACCAATTTTTCAGAACAATGACTTGTTAAGTGCTGAAAAAAGCAGTGTTTAGTCATGGAGAAAATAAAGACAGATTCACCATGCAATTTGGTAGGGTGTGTTTTTTAAAAAAATACTAAGAGATGAGAATTTTAACAAGTAGAGGGAAATAGCCCATTATCGTGTCTCTGCTCCTTCAAAAAAGGAAACAGGACATGCTCTTTAGTGCACAAACAGAAAAAGCTTCCCTCTCCCTCACCCCCCCCCCATTATTTTCTTACTTAAGATTCAGAATGAGTGTGGGCCTTGTAAAAAAAAAAAAAAGTGAGGAAACTCAGAAAGGAAGATGTATGAAGCCCAAAACAAATCTCTTTGTGAAGGACAAACGAGGTGAGCAATTTCAGGTGAAGGTGTGTGCTAAGCATAGTCCAAGCTGCCAGTGGCTGCTGATTTCTAGGGCAATGAGGCTCCGATGCTGAGAGGAGGAGTTATGAGAGCCAGAGAGGGGGGAAATCACCTGTAAACATCAAAGTGAAATGGACCGAAGGTGATGCCCATTTTACTTACCAAGTAACAGAATAATTCAGTGAGAATAACTTCCATTCTACCACTTACATAGTCTCTGAAAGATTAAATGGATAGAAAATGGAAAGCATTTGACTCCGTCCATTAAGAAGACCACGGGAGGAAGAACAGTGGTGGAATATTAATGTGACAATACTATTTTAGCATGAAATAGAAAGTACCCCAGGATACTTCTTTCCATGACCCTGAGTGCATAGTTCAGGTTCCATTTACCTCTGTGAACTACTTGCTTTTTCTCTGCTTTGGGGCCACAAATTTCAGCCACAATGCCAACAAGTCAGGCAGCAAATTTGGGACATACATCACAAGGGAGACCAGGTCAGTGGATGGGGGTAGCTCTACCCAAATTTATGTCCACTTTTGGGGAAAATATCTAAAACATAGGTTTAAACCATGTCCATTACATCAGGACCTTCACCGAAGAAAGCAGAAGACACCCTGAGACAGGCAGGCTTTCCAGAGTTTCAAGCACTTGCCGCTTTTTCATTCATTTCCTAGTCCCATCCTGGCCTGTTGAAGAGGATTGTGGGAACACAAGCTTTGAAGGCCAAAGCCCTTATTATCTAATGCAGTCACCATTCCCTCCTCTTCTCTTCTCTTTCAGCTCTAAGAGTGCATGACTGTAGACCCACTTTTAATTTAGAGTCAACATGGTTTGGCTCTTCGCTGTATTGTAATTATACTTTTATGTGTGCATGTTAATCTCATCACCCCATCTACTATAAATTGCAAGCTCTTTGGAATGGGGGATTATTTTCACTTTTGTGTCTTTCAAAATGCATATAAAAACATTGGGCACACGCTTTGGAAAACAGCTTGGCAGTTCTTCAAAAAGTTAAACATAGAGCTACCCTCTGACCCAGCAATCCACTCTTATACCCAAGAGAACTGAAAACATACATTCGCACAAAAACGTGTGCATAAATATTCAAAGTAGCATTATTCATAATTGTCAAAAAGTGGAAATAACCACATATCCATCAGCTGGCAAATGGACCAACCAATTGTGAGGTATCCACACAACGAAATGCTGTTTAACCATAAAAAGGAATGAAGCACCAATATATACTATAACAGGGATGGCCTTTGAATATATTATGCTCAGTGAGGAAAGCCAGACACAAGAGCCATATATTATATGATTCCATTTATATAAAGTGTGCAGAATAGGCAAGCCCATGGAGATGGAAAGTAGATTAGCGGTTGCCAGGAATAAGATGGAAGGGAAGAGTGGGACGTCACTACTATAATGGATATGGGACTTCTTTTGGAGCGATGAAAATGTTCTGAAATTAGATCGTGATGATGCTTGCACAACTTTGTGAATATAGTAAAAACCACTAAATTGTATACTTTAGTAGGTTAATTTTATGCTATGTGAATTGTGTCAAATGCTCTAAATGTTGAGCACAGAGAAGAATTAGTGGTTGAAAGTAAGGTTTCTAGAAGTGTTTTAGGGGTGGGGAAACAAACAGAAACTATGCCTAGTTGGTGCAGTTATTTCTTCCTGTTACCATGTGATGAGCTAGATACCTTCTTCACTCTTGTATGCCTCCCCGAGAGAGGCTGTGCAGCAGCCAGGAAAACACGGCTCAGGTCCCCTGCTGCAGAGAGCACAGCTGACGGGTGGCCCCAGCTGCTCCTCTTGTACATTTGCTACCACATTTGTGCCAAGCTCCCACTGGCTGCTTTCAACCCATGACTGAACATAGCAGGGGTACTAAGGCACGCTCATTCCAGCCGGACACAGACTCTTAATCTAACAGGCCTACACTCCCTATCCACATGGTATCATGAAAATGTTGAATAATGGCTCTCCTCTGCAAGCCAGAGAGCATGATGGGAAAGGCAATCACAGAGCTGGGCTCACTAATATCTATGGAAGTGAGGGGGCTCACAGTAATAGACGTGAACCTTCAAGGGTGATTGGCTTGACACATAGAGAGTTTGGAGATGTATAATAGAGCATGGCTTAGATGTAAATTAGATAGGCCGCCATCAAGAGCACTACTTCATTTACCATCTGTAAGGGGAAAAAAGGAGGGGCAAGAATGGAGGGACAGCCGAAACCGGTTTGGCTCAGTGATAGAGTGTCGGTCTGCGGACTGAAGGGTCCCCAATTCGATTCCGGTCAAGGGCATGTACCTTGGTTGTGGGCACATCCCCAGTGGGTGTGTGCAGGAGGCAGCTGGTCGATGTTTCTCTCTCATGGATGTTTCTGGCTCTCTATCTCTCTCTCTTCCTCCCTGTAAAATATCAATAAAATATTTTTTTTTAAATGGAGGGACAACAGGTTGCGTGTGGTCACCTCAATCAAATATCACTTTCCCCTCTCAGTTTCCAGATCCAATGTAACTTTTATATCTGGAAGTCACTGCCTAAAAGAGGTGAGGTGGCCAGATCCCTCAGACCCCCAACAGCATAGCAAGTACATACTACAGTGATTCTGCTAGTCCTACTCCAAAAAAACCTAGGGACATTTACTCACTGATTACATAGTGGGATATGGAAATTTCCAGACTTTTTGTGAACGATTGGACACAGACTCTGAGTTAACAGCAATACCGAGAGACCCAAAGCATTGCCAGGACCTCCCTGTTATCATACTATAGCCTGGTTCACAGTGGGCTGTACCCAGTGATCCCTGAGTCCCTGAATGCATAATTGGAATCGATATACTTGGAAGTTGGAATAATACGCATATTGAGACCTTGGTCTGTTAGATAAGAGCTATCATAGCGGAGAAGACCAAGTAGTAACTTTGAAACTGAGGCCCCACAATCCAAGATAGTAAATCAAAGACAATTTCGCTTGGGGAAGGATGGAGATTAGTGCTATTATTGAAGATGTACAGGATGGAAGTTCTATCATTTTTCCATTGATTCAGCAGTCTGGCCCCTGCATGCAGAAACTGCACACATCCTAGAGGACACCTGTAGACTAAAGCCCAAACAAATAGTAATCCTGATCTAACTGTCATGCTGGGCATAGTATTAATGCTAGAGCAGACTGACAAGGTCTCATGTACAGGATATGTGACCCACGATTTGGCAAATGCATTCTTTTCCCTTCTGCACTCACATAGGACCAATGACAGTATTCATCTACCATACTGTCTCGGGATTAGGTTCACTCTCCTGCCAGGTGTCCTGATATAGTCTGAAGTTATCTGGCCGCCTAGACATCCCAAAGAGCATCAATGACAGGATGAGCAAAAGGTAGGCAGTCTGCGGAGGCCTCAGTAAATCACATGCTGCCGAGGGTTGGAGATAAACCCTAAGAAGTATCAGGGAGCTGTCACTTCAACGAAGTTTTAAAAGAGTCGATGGTCACGGGCCTGCCAGCATATCCCTTTCAAAGTAAAAGACAGACTGCTGTATCTTGCATTCCCTGCCATAAAGAAGGGTACACAGTGCCTGGTAGACCTCTTTGAGTACTGGAGGCAACACATTCCACACCTAGAAATACTGCTTCACTCTGTCCCCGGTGACATGGAAGGCTGCCAGCTTCAGGTAGAGCCCAAGGCGGGAAAGAGCTATATGGCAGGAACAGCAGAGCCTCCGGCCACGTGGGCTGCACAATCCAGCAGTGCCTATCATGGAGAGGGCATTAGTGGTGAGGAAAGATGCACTGTGGAGTCTATGACAAACCTCAATGGAATTCTC
Organism: Vespertilio murinus; assembly: GCA_963924515.1. Lineage (NCBI taxonomy): Eukaryota > Metazoa > Chordata > Mammalia > Chiroptera > Vespertilionidae > Vespertilio > Vespertilio murinus. The sequence goes on along the minus strand of OZ004715.1, from coordinate 38,640,681 downwards.
TCAATGCAAGTGCCTGGGATTCTGGAGCAAGGCCAAGCCATCTATAGTGAAGGATTTTATGCCTTAAAAAAAAAAACACACAGCTTTTGTCCTAACCAGTTTGGCTCAGTGGATAGAGCATCAGCCTGCAGACTTAAGGGTCCCAGGTTCGATTCCGGTCATGGGCATGTACCTTAGTTGCAGGCACATCCCCAGTAGAGGGTGTGCAGGAGGCAGCTGATTGATGTTTCTCTCTCATTGATTGTTTCTAACTCTCTATCTCTCTCTCTTCTTCTCTGTAAAAAAATCAGTGAAAGTATATTTAAAAACAAACAGCTCTTGATGTGTTACTGGGCCCTGATAGAGACAGTAGTCGAGTGATCATATAGCTGTTCCCTAAGATCTGGATTATGTTGGACCGGACCTGTCATAAAATGGGACAGGCCCCAAAGATGGAAATGGTACACCTGAGAGTAAGCCTGACCAGGAACAAAAGGCACAAGGAAGCTGCATAATAAGCAGGAAGCCCAGTCCCAGGCCACCCGCCACAGCTGTGCCTGTGCCTCTCCCAGCTTGCACCTCTGGTCATACACAACCAGCTGAAAGAGCAGAACAGGCCCAAGTTTGACTTATAAATCTGTACGATATGTGAATTACATCTCGACTCTTTTAAATGTCGGACACAAGCTGTATGGGGATATGAGCTGAAAATTGACAACGGCTGCATTACAGCCATTTTCAGAGCTGGCCTAGAAAGACAGCCGAGGAGGGAAATCCTCCCAATGGGTGGAATCCACGCTCATGTGCAGGAGTGGCCTGAAGTGGGAATACGTGGAGATTCTGGAGCTGTGGCCAGTGGCTGGCCCCTTACTCAGGGGCCTGCAAGAGTGGTGGAGCAGAGGCTGCTACCGACTTAAACAGATACGATAAGCTCCGATCTCCTGCTGTGGGGTATGCAATTGACTGACAGCCCCGACCAATGATTAAGCACAGTGGGGCGATTAAGGCAAGCTCATTCCAGCAAGACGTGAGGCTCCTCCAAATGCGTAGCTGGCTTGAGGACTCCCCGTTGGCCTGGCTGAACCTCTTTTGGACCCGTGCTGCAGTCCAAGATTCTTCTCACCAAATCTTCCTCCCTTCCTCCTCCTTCAGGTGTCAGACCCACCTCACACTGTCTTCCTCCTGCTGCTCCCACCCACAAGAAACCTCTTATAGCTGAAGCCGGTTTGGCTCAGTGGATAGAGTGTCGGCCTGCAGACTGAAAGGTCCCAGGTTCGATTCCGGTCAAGGGCATGTACTTTGGTTGCGGGCACATTCCCAGTAAGGGGTGTGCAAGAGGCAGCTGATGGATGATTCTCTCTCATCGATGTTTCTCTCTATCCCTCTCTCTTCCTCTCTGTAAAAAATCAATAAAATATTTTTTTTTAAAAAGAAAAGAAAAGAAACCTCTTACATGTCTGCTTCTCAGTGAACTTGAATAACTCTAGATGCATTTTAGCTGGGCTCCGTGAGCAGAGAATAGCATTGCGAGCTGGCTCTTTGTGGAAGAAGAGGATTTTTATCATTATCCACTCTGCCCAAAATAGGTGTCATTATTACCTCCTGCCAGGAGTTGAGGGGTGATTGAGTGGAGTGCACTAGCTATCATCTAAAACCCTAGGAATGATGAATGAGGTAAATTTCAAAACTGCATTTTATCAGTTCTCTTTATCCTCTCAATTTCTACTGAAGAGACAGTGAGCAGTGCCAATCCTAGCACTGTTCCTTACACACTGCCAGGAGTGGGGATGTGGAGAACAGTGAGGAATTCTGGGTTTCTATATAATTCAGTAGACTTGAAAACACTGGTGATTTATAATCTAACTAGAAAAATAGGCAAGCCCCTGTCTTAGCTGGTTTGGCTCAGTGGATAGAGTGTTGGCCCTCGGACTAAAGGGTCCCGGGTTCAATTCTGGGCAAGGACATGTACCTTGGTTGCTGGCTGGATCCCCAGTCAGACCAGGACAAGTGCAGGAGGCAATTAATCTATGTGTCTCTCTGACATCAATGTTTCTCTCTCTTGTCTCTCCCCCTCCCTTCCACTCTCTCTAAAAGTCAATGGGAAAATATCCTCAGGTGAGGATTAACAAAAAGAGTAAAATAGGCAAATCACTTTATTATTACTGCAGGAGAACTTCAAGCTTCCCACCAGAGCAAGCCAGCAAGCAACATCCCACTCATCCTAGTAACTGAGCCAGTGAGGCAAGTGTTCGATATCTGGCCAGGGTGGTCGGCTTATTTTTAACACTCTCACATATAGCAGTTCCCATTTACATTCCAAGACTCCCTGTTGGCCTGGCTGGACCTGTAGGTAATACCAAACCCTATGTATACTGGGGGGAGGGGGGTCTATATGTACATACCTATGATAAAGCTTAATTTATAAATTAGACACAGTAAGAGATTAACAATAACTAATAAAACAACTATGAGAACATACTGTAATAAAAGTTATGTGAATGTAGCTTGCTCAGTTGCGCATGCTCTCTCTCTCTCTCTCTTTCTCTCTCTCTCTCATAACTCATCTGATAATCCAGATGGCTACTAAGTAATTAATGGCTGGGTAGCATATACGGAGTGAATATGTTGGACAAATTCACATCGCAGGCAGGACAGAGTGGGACCGCATGAAACTTCATTATGCTACTCAAAATGGCATGTAATTTATAACCTATGAATTGCTTATTACTGGAATTTTTCATTTAATATTTTTGGGCTGTGGTTGACTGCGGTAATGAAAACTGCAGGAAGTGAAATCCCACTTAAAGGGAACTACTGTATCCTCTTTCTGGGACCCCTCTCTTCCCATTGGAATGAATGCTAGCAACTTGCAATGCTTTCTTTCCCAAGGGTTTAGGGTTCTGAAAAAGGCTTCCAGTAAAATGAAGTTTTAAAATGTAGGGAAATTCTTTGGGCAAAGGGGATCCTTCCACCACCTATCACTTGTAACAGGCCCTACTGTGCACAGAAAGCCATGCTATGTTGGCTGAAACTAGCCAAATACATTGTCTAATGACTGATGAGATCCTCAATCAACAGAAGGCAAGCAGGGCAGGCAGGGATGGGCATTGTAGTTTACAGAGAGGAAAAGTTTTGCTCAAGACCACGGGGCCAGATCCTGCTCTTCTCACTTAGTTTTCCTAACCTTAAAGAGCACTTCAAGTTTACTATTTACTCTTTGCCTTTAAGATAATCACATCTGGGTCATCAGCAAAGGCAGATGTGGTCAGGAGATGTCACAATTAAAATTTTAGAAATCCTTCCTATTGGAGTGGATGCTGCCCCATCCTGCTGCCCCATGAGGATGAAAGTCACTCCCAGCTATAGGAGTGCTGCCAGCAAAAAGCTCTCAGCCGTTACCCTGGTGGAAGACAGTGCATTGCCAAGGTCATGGCCCCTGGCCTGGGCACACTGTACCCAATAACTCTTGGACATGGAGGTTTAATGACTAAGTCCTCTTGCCCCAACTTGAGATAATCCTAAAGAGCCATGCCATCTCTACTGCTGAGCTCCCTGTGTAGTCAGCTGGGGCTTCCCTGAGACTGCCTCGCAGTTTGCCTTTCCTTCTCTTCCACAGATTTTGACCCTACAAGCAATTCCTAATAAGGCTCTTGCATACTAATCTTCACATCAGTACCAGGCATAGATGAGAAAGCAAACATGAGGTTTGGTGTTTTGGACCAGGATTACCAATTGGCAATGAGGGTCGACCCACCACTGGTGGAGGAACTGTGTGGCATTAGGAAGCACAAAGGTAGCAGTATAATTGTTAAAATGTATACTTGTGGTGAACTGGGCTTGTATACTGGAGGAAAGGAAGGCATTGGCTGGTGTGATGTATCAGGCATTGAAATATAGGCGAAATAGTAACAATAGAATAATGTAATTGGGTGGCTATTGCTAAATACAATGACACTGAAAGAGGAGAGTGATTAATCACCAATTAAAAGCTAAGCGAGAAAGGCAGATGGTTTCTTTCATGGCATCTGAAGAGGCTCTTATCGCCTGCAGTGGGAGAGCAGAAAAGGCTGGGGTCAGTCCCACGACTTAATAATAATCAACTCCCAGTAGATCAAACACGCTACCAACGTGGATTTGCCAGGCCCAGGACAGAATCCTGGTTGGAAGAGAACTGGACCATGACATACAGGATGGAGACATCTGGGTTGATTCGCCTGAAAATGTTAAATCCCTGTATTTCCCCAAAAACTTCTGAGCCTTCCAAAGTGGTCCAGGCCTCCCTGCTGGGGACTAGCAGCTCCCTTTTGCTTACAGATGATGCAGAGGCTTCTCCCAGCAAAACAGCGTGTGCCTCCTCAGGATTCACCTTCACCTCCTCTTCGGGTCAATAACAAGGTTTAAGTCACAGCATAATCCAGCTGTGTAATTGTAAGTAGTAAATGCTCTATAAGTTTAGGCAACGTGGTAGGAAAGTGAGAGAAGAGGATCTGAGACCACACCACAGAGGAGACACAGGACCAGGCCAGCATGTAGCGCAGGAGTGAGTAGAGCACACACCGCCGGGGTCCTGAGGGTATTCCATCAAGGAAGGCAGGACATATCATTGAATAGTGGACAGCTTACAGCTTTGGGAGCACTCTGCTGGGACACATGATATCACTCCCTGGCAAGGATCCCAGGAGATGGTGCAAATGCATTACGAAGATGACTCCTAGAAGCACAGAAAGGTGATGGGCCACACTAAGTGAAGTAGAAATACCAGGAGTCCCGTGGCAGATGATGGAAGAAGAATTAAAAGGCCAGGGTCGGTGGTACTGGCATGCACGTACCATTCAAGGCCAGAAAACCCACCAGAGGATGTACCACTTACCAAAGCTAAGCTGTTGCATGGTGGCTGCCCTCTGCGGGCCAGGGTTGAGGGTAGAGCTGCCATTACAAAACTGAGTCTATAGGCAGGCAGAATAGAGAACACTTGCCAGTAACTTTTAAACTTTGCAATTCGATGCATGGTCTGAACCTTTCCCCCCACCAAAAGATTTACATATATGCAACAAATACTGCATGAGCCCAACCAGCATGACTCAGTGGTTGAGCATCAACCTATGAACCAGGAGGTCACTATTGGATTTCTGCTCAGGGCACATGCCCAGGTTGTGGGCTCAATCCCTAGTGTTGGTGTGCAGGAGGCAGCTGATCAATGATTCTCTCTCATCATTGATGTTTCTATCTCTCTCTCCCTTCCTCTCTGAAATCCATAAAAAAATATTTTTTAAAAAAAAAACAAATACTGCATAAATTTCAAATAGTTTATGCAATATCTACAAACTCTAAGAATTCCAAATTTATATTGTCTCTTATAGACCCTAAATTTCTTGAGATTAAACCATATTTCCCACAGTGAGACATATTAGAGGCATTCAGTAAAAGTGTGTTGATTTGCATTGTATAGGTACTTAATAAAGGCTTGCTAATTTTTTTTGTTTTATTTCAGATATAAGATGATGGACTAAAACTAAAATTTTCTTTCTCCCACCTCCCACCCCAACAGCAGTGACTGCCAGAAAGCCCACCACTGTACACCTTCATCGCTTCAGCTTAAAGCTTTGCTTCAATTAAATGAAAATGCTCCTGAAAGATATCAAGGTAGCATACAAGTCAGTTTACCTAGCATGAATCCATTCACATTCAGTCTTGAGCTCCGTGTTACTCAGAAGTGAGAGAGAGTCATCAAGTGGGCACTGGGTACCGGGTGAATGCAAGAACTGAAGGGCTGGGACAGATGGAGGAAGGGAAATTGCTGGAAATGAGTCTCAACTTGGTCAGCTTCAGCTGCTTTGCATTGGAGGCCTAAGCCTGCACTCAAAACGATGCTGTGCTTATTGTAAGCTCAGAGCAAACTGCAGTCTCCAAATTTTGCCTGATTAAAAAAAATATATCATTACTTTGTGAAAAATTTTAAGGAAAAACAAGCCTCTTATAATAGAGCCATCGTATTAACACAACTGATTCTACATTAAATTTAATGTCCTAAGAGGTATGTAGGATCTTGTGGAGGCCAGGTGATTCCTATCTGCCACTTTCATTTTATTTGCTCCCATTAATCTCTTCAGGCCCCATAGCTGAGTGGGCCTGTAGGCTAAAAACATTACACCGGGTCTCAGATCCAGCAGCTTGTCCTGATTTCTGACTTGCGCTGGGTAAGGGAGAAGGCGCGTGCATAACGCAGACCTCAGATACAGGCCTGCTGGCTTTCTTCAAAAACCCTCTCCTAAATGTGCAGAGATAAGGGGATGCAGTGGAAAGAATTCTGGCCTAAAAGCGGAAGATGAGGTTTGACGTTCCAGCCTAGCACTTACGAACTGGATTCTTAGGCAAATCACTTTACCTGCAGGTCCCTAAAATAAGAATGTTACCTGCCCTACCCAACGTATTCTTTGAAAACCAAGTGAGGCAATAAAGGTGGAAGCACTTTGTAAACTGAGGTGCATCAACACTCAGATAAGTTTTATTTCTACCTCCCCTGAGCATACCTCTCCTTCTCCTCCTCTTCCTCCTTGTCTTCCCTTCATGCTTCAAGTCTTACCACCCTTTCTGGGATCTCTCTAACCTCTTCCACCTTCTTTATCAACTCTCTTCTGGCTTTCTCCTGCATATCTAATATAGTCCACACAATTCTTCCCTTCATCTCTTCTGCTGTCCATTGCTCATGTCTGTTAGTCCTCTTAGCTATTTAAATGCAAGCTCGTCATAAACAAAACCCACATCACATATTCTAAACTCTTAGTTTGAAAATATGATAGGCCCCTAATAAATAGGAATTTAATAAGAGGGTTGTAAAATACATAGGGAAGAAACAAAAGTCAAAGCATAGCCAAAACACTCCTGAAAGAGAATAATAATATGAGGAGACTTCCTCACCAGATATCAAGATTTAGAAAGCTGTGGTGATGAAGGCGATGTTTACTGCCACACAGATTGACAAAGTAACCAGTGAAACAGAATAAAGACAACTTGAAACAGCGACATGCAGGTGTAGAAATGTAATACATCTCGAAGGCACACTGTATATCACCTGGAGAAAGATGAACAATAAATGGTGCTGAGACAACTGATTCTCCACATGAAAAACTAAATTGGATTCCTACCTCACACAGGTATAAAAATCAATTCCAGATGCTTTAAAGACTTAAATGGAAAAGGCAAACTTAAATTCTTAGAAGAGATTATGTTTATGGCTTTGGAGTAGGAAAAGATTTCCTAAAGAAGGAAATAAGTGCTAACCTTCAAAAGAAATTGAAATTTTTCATTACATTAAAATTAATGACTTCTGTCAACCGAGATACCATAAAGAAAATGAAAAACCAAGTCATAATCTGAGAGAATGCATTTGCAACATATCCAAGGAACAAAGGATTTGTATTCGGAATATGTAAACAATAATAAGGAAAAGACGGCTCAGCAGCCTTGACAAGATCTGCAGGGGAGACAGTGTCAGAGTTTTAAGCTCGGATGGGCATGGCATGATACGGGATTTTCCCAGATCTACCCTAAAAAACATAAAACTAATTCAGCACAAATTCAAAGTGACCTGCCAATAATTAAACTACCTACTAGAACAAATATCATCACTTTTCAGGTGAAGATCACAAAACCCAGGGTCTCTACAATGTATCAGCAACGATTTACAGTATGCAATTCAAAAATATTAGACATGCAGCCCTGGATGATGTTGTTCAGTGGTTAGAGCATTAGACTGCCCACCAAAGAGTCATGGGTTTGATTGCCCATCAAGGACAGGTACCTGGCCCTTTATAGAAAACATTTGATGACTCCTAGGAAGAGGGACATAGGGAGGAAACAATGTTATAGAAAACATGTGGACAGAAATTGCCTGGCAGAAGCTAGAACCTCAGTGGCCTGTCCACAAACTAGAGCCAAGAGGAGACTCAGCCACCGTCACTTCCCGGAATACTATGCAAGACAGAAAGAGGGGAAGAAATACTTGGCCTCTCTTCCTTGTGCCCTCCAGTCTCACCCCATGCCTCCCACTCACCAAACCCAGCTGACACAACAGCCAGAAACACATAGCCTGTAGGAGTCAGCCTCCTCCAACACAAGCACGTCAGCAGAAGGGCAAGAACTAGATTTCAGAGTAAGTCAAACCAAGAATACCAATTACTCTAGAAAAACTCTTGCACATCTGCACCAAGAGACATGGACAAGACTGTTCTAGCAGCACTGTTAGTAAAAACAAAAAAGGAAAACAACCAAAGTGTCCATCAATGGGAGAACAATGAAAAACAATGCAGAATATTCACACAATGGAATATGACAAGGAAGTGAGAATATGTGAAGTACAGCTACTCACAACAACATTTAGGTATAAAAAAAATATTGTGCTAATTAAAAAAAAAAAAACAAGGTCAATGGTAAGCTATGTACACATATAATACCTTAATAAATTTTTTTTTAAATCAAGGTATCTAAAAAACATGCCATAAGATATAATTTATCTAAAGTCCAAAAATGTAAAACTAAACAATGCATTGTTTTGTGATATATACCTATGTATTAATATTATAAAGGAAAGTAATTCAGGATAGGGTTGACTATGATGAAGTTGGGGAAGCAGAGGAATAAAATTAAGGAGAAATTCAAAGATAGTTTCAACAGAATTGGTTACTCTTAATAATAAAGTATTAATATCATTGGCATTCATTTTATTATTAATCTTCACAATGCATGTATATGCTTATGTGTGTATACATATGCACATATTTAGGTATGTATCAAATTTTTTATAATTATTATTTTAAAAGAAAGAAAACCATGTTTTCTACTAGATGTGTTTCAAGACCTTAAGTAGTGCTCTTTTTTTGGTAGATTACAAGACATAAACAGGAGGCTTTGTCCCAAGAAGAGACAGTCTACTGTGTTTTGGGACTGTCACGCTCCCTTACAAGAGGAGACATGGAGAAGCACGGATACGTTTTTGGAAGGAGAAGGAGAGAAGATTGATACAAAAGCATTGCCATAGAAGGCCACTATGTGTGACCCTCGGCTTGAAAGGCTTGCAGAGCCCACAATCCAGTTGCGGAAATGAGACAGCACCAAGCTGCGGCACGAGCCTGTAGAGTGGGTTCTGTAGGGAAGAGGTGGGAGAGATCAGGACTTCCTGGGAAGGTGAAGGAAGGCTTCTCACAGGAGGAAAGACTGTCAGGACCTTCAAGGGTGAAGGAGATGCCTTATTTTCCTGGCACCTGGGATCCCCAATAGTCCCTGATTTGAGCAGGCCAATGCACATCTGTGTCTCAGGTTCCACTCTCTGGGGGGCAGATAAAGCCCACCTGCTTTCCAGGGATGTTCGGGAGAAAATGCTTGGTGACATGGAAACTTAATAAAACCCTTTATCGATATGATTAAAAGAAAAGGGAACATTATACACCAAACACCAATACCTGGTCACCTGTTCTCTAAATTCCTGGGAAGTCAGCAGAGCAATCCTAGACTTTGCTAGAGAACAGCAGCTTCTGTATAGTGTGAGGCATCCTGCCAACGCCTCCCAGGTAAACCCTGCTTCTGGCACATTGATGGTAGTAAGGGTGATAGGGAGAGTGCTTTCAGATGTGGATTCAAGGCATAGCGAAGAACCTTGCACACACTATTTGATTAAATATGTAATGAACTAAATGAATGTTCTCTCAGCTAGCAATGCTTCCTTTGATACAAATCGCAGTAGATCTTCAGGTTAAGTCGGAGATGCGTTTCTATGGTGTGATGTTAGTAAGTCGGAACCCACCTACATAAGCACCCACGTCACTCACACGAAGCACATACACAGCAGGAATGAAGTGAAACAGTAAAAAATAATTTAAAGAACGATAACAATTCCTGACTTTTACTTGTGGTAAATAAATAATAATAAAAAAAACATAAACCACATATGTAGGTACGTCGAAATGACGGAACTTTTTTTTTTTAATAAATAAATGGGAGACGGCCACGTAACCATGAAATGATGTATGTCGAGTCTGACGTAACCCAAGGACTTCCTGTGCTTGGTATTCGACACTTCTGGATATATTAAAACTGTAAGTAATGACTAAGAACTTAACTGACATTTAATAGGTCAACATAAACATATGCACAATGTGCAATAAATGTTTATATGAAGGATCTTGTTCTTGAAACAGTATATGCCTCACAAGTTATATTAATATTCTCTTTTTTTAATTAAGCTAAGGCCAAATTTAATCTTTCAACAGCCCAATTTCAGGAATAACTCAGCCAAAACCCCATCAAAACAGTCTTCTCTGTGCAATATAAGGGGCGCTGGGAACCTGTTCTTGGTGAAGGGATGCGCCTCCTGTGTGAGGCCACTTCCCCAGCAGCCCCAGTCACTTAGAGAGTGACACACCGGCCCCAGGGCGAAGGGAAGCCTGAGCATTTCACTTGGCTGGCATGGCAGATGGCTCAAGGACATCAGATAAGGTCAACCGGAGGGCTTCCCGTAGCGCTGGCTGAAAACACAAGCTTTCTCTCTTCTCTAGATCAGTACATCTCCTTATCACTCCACAGCTGATAATCAGATTTGTATCTAAAAACACCGGAGGGGAAATCAGTGATGCAAAGCTCTCCCCACTCTCCTGATTGCATCAAGTTCAGCGACTTTGTTGCTAAGAACTGCATGTCTACTTAAAGACCCTCAAGTCTGACAGTCCAGAACGTGGCTTTCCTTTCCCTGCCTTAACTGCTTACGGTTCCACTACACAGGTTGCTCAGGAGACCTACCTAGAGTACAGGTCCTCCACTACAGGACAGTTAAGGATACTAATAACTTATCTGTTTCTTCCCTCTTACCAGCCCCTACCAGTGAGCATAGGAGCAGCGTATTCTATATATATTCCTTTCATTGTGGTTATATAGATATAGGGTGGGCTAATGTAGCCTTATAGTTGTATGTACAACACAGTTTATTATTGTATTATTAATTATTATTTTTCATCCATTGATGGGCACTTGGGTTGACCCTATCTTTTGGCTGTTGTGAATAATGCTGTGAACATTAGTGTACAAATATCTGTTCAAGTCCCTGCTTTTAATTCTTTTGAACATATATTCAATTCTTTGGGGTATACTTTTAGAATTCCATTATTATTTGTTTATAGTGTTTTTAGTATATCATTTTATAGTTTTTTATTGTTTTTTAGTCAATGTTATCAAAAACTTTGTAGAGTAATAGATGGTTACTAGACACAGTAAAAAGATAATAAATGTTGAATCGTTATGTTGTACCCTTGAAATGAATATATTGTATGGCAACTATACTTTAATAATTTTTTTTAAGTTGGTAGATTTCAGATGTTGGTGTAGATTTGTTTATCTTCTTTGGGGTTTACTCACTTCTTGAATATGTAAATTGAGTCCTTCACCAAATTTAGGAAGTTTTCAGCCATTACTTTTTCAAATACTCTTTCAGCACCATTGAGTTCCTCCTCTCCTCTGGAACTCTGATGACACAAATGTGAACTCTTTTGCTAGTGTCCCACTAGAGATCTCTGAAGCTCTGAGTTCATTTCTTTTTAGTCTGTTTTCTTTCTGTTGTTCAGATTGGTAAACTCTATTGTTCTGTCTTCAGGTTTACTGATTCTATCCTTTTTTAGCTCCACTCCACCACTTAGTCTATGTAGTGATTCTTTCTTTGCTCCATTTCCTCTTTTTTTTTATTTGTTTTTTTTGTTTGTTTGTTTGTTTCAAGGTAATTTGTAATTGATTCCTGATGCAATCTTAGGATGGTTACTTTAAAATCCTGGTCATAAATTCCAACATCTGATTTATTTCAGGATTGGAAACAGTTGTCTTTTCTCATTCAAATTGTGGTTTTCCTGGTTCTTGGTATAGTGAGTGATTTCTTTCATCACTAGACACTTTGGTTATAACTTTAGAAGACTTGATCCTGCCGAGGTCGGTTTGGCTCAGTGGTAGAGCGTCGGTCTTCGGACTGAAAGGTCCCGGGTTCGATTCCGGTCAAGGGCATGTACATTGGTTGCGGGCACATCCCCAGTGGGGGGTGTGCAAGAGGCAGCTGGTCGATGTTTCTCTCTCATCAACGTTTCTGGCTCTCTATCTCTCTCCCTTCCTCGCTGTAAAATATCAATAAAATATATTTAAAAAAAAAAAAAAAAAAAGAAGACTTGATCCTATTTAAACCTTTTGTAAAACCTCTTTTAGCAGACTATCACTCTGTTTAGGTGTAGCCTACAAGTTCTGACCTACTTTGTGGCTTTGGTTGCAGTGACAAGTTTAGTTTTGAGAGGCCTTGCTATCCTATTCTGGTGCTGCCATCTGGCAGTTCCTCAGCCACTTGCTCTCACTTGATGACCTTCGTGGGGAGGGGAGGGGGAAAGTGGAACCCACTGGGTTTGGGTCTCCTTATGCTACTGAGCAGAGAGGGCAAGGAGACATGGGTTTTACGGCTCCCATTACTGTGTTCAGATCAGACTGCCTGCTGGTACCCTGATTGAGGAGTACTGTTGACAACAGACTGGACTGCCTGCACTGGTCTGGGGTGTAAAGCAGGGGTTGTAGCTCCCCACTGGGTCTTTTCTGGGCTTCCCCTCTCCTGATCCTTTGGCCAGAGAGAGCAGGCTTTTCTTGGGATCTTTTGTCTATGCCTGCTGGTGGCTCCAGATTGCAGGCCTCTCTGGAAACCAGGCCTAGAGTGTATGGGAGACAAAAAGAAAACCCATGGAACTCACCATGTTGTTGTTTCTCATGTCTTAAGGTTTCTTACCGGTCTGTAGCTTTTTTATAGCCTTCGGGGTCCTTTCATAATTGTCTGCTCAATAATTCCAAGTGTGTTTAGTTGTATTTGGAGGAAAGAATCAGGGAAAACTGCATCTAATCCATCTTATTCCAGAACCAGCAGCCCAAATCAATTTTAATAAATCTGTATTATCACATCAAGATACTACTATTCAATTATATAAAGAAGTGATTAGGTTACATGCAAAAATATCTACATAGACACACTATGTATAATAAAAAGCAGTGACTCCATAAAGTTAATCTAGTGTTTTCAGATCATCAAGTCTGATTGCCATAAGGTAGAACCAAGGCCTCTATAGTGCTTCACTTTAGAACTGAAAAAAGAATCAACTAAGAAGAGATAAATTGCTAGCAGAATTCCACCACAGGGGAAAAAAATAAATGCTACTATTTAAAAACACTTCTAAAAAAATAAAATTAAAAACACTCCTAACTGTAATCTCTTCTAACCCAAAGGAGGTGTCACAATTCTCTCCAGAACCATAGACTTTTGTATAGCAATAGAATTAATGTACCGGTAGGTGCCCAAAAGTGAGGCCTTAGTCATGATATGAGGGAGAAATAGAAAACCAAGAGATAACTCACTCAACTCCTCTACCCAAGAAATAAAGAACAACTTGGTGATGAGATTAGGTGGAGAAATGAGAAAAGAGAAGTGAAAAAGATGAGAGCAGATCAATATGATAAAAGGAAGGGAACGGAACACCCATGGAAAATGTTGTGAGTGGCTCTGATAGCTACTTTTTAAAATTGTTTTTCTTGTAGTTCTAAATCTGTGATAAATAATGCTTTTTGCATATGGCATCTTGGGATGTGCAAAGCAAAAGTGTTCTGTTTCATGTCCAAGCAAGCTTCAAGGACCTAGAGAACATCTAATGAGAGATGAAATCTAGAGTTCAAAGGAATAATAAGTTAGATCTTAGACTGTCAAACCTTAGATGGAAGGCAGGGGAGGGTGGTGGGTGGGAAGACATCAACCAATGAACTTGTATGTATATATGCATAATCCAGGAACACAGACAATAGGGTGGTGCAAACCTGGAGTGGAGGGCAAGGGCATCTGGAAGAGGTCAATGAGGGGTAAAGGAGGACATATGTAATAATTTCAACAACAAAGATTTAAAGAATAATAATGTTAGACCTAGAGGTGGCCATGAGAACTTAAGTACCCAGAAATTCACAGACCACATGGGAGATCAGGGGTAAGGTTTTCTGTATATCTCTAAGGATAAGGTACTGCAAGAATCTTATCTGTGCTTCTTGCAAGTAGAAGATAAAGAGGCATAACTGACAATCTAGCTGCTTTTCTCTAATATAGTGTGGTCATCCATGATCATATAACCTCGAGTATCTCATGGGTATAGACAGTAATAAGGAACACAGTAGAGACAAAGGGAAGGCTATCGGTAGAGAAACAACAGGACAGGAGGGAAAAGTGTAATCTCTCTGCAGAGATGTCATACTTGAACTTTTTAGATTGAAGAGTGCCATAGATGTGGTTTTGAGCCCCTCCTTTTTTTGAGCCCTCATTAAGGTTTATGTCCTTCAGTTTGCTAGAATTACTATGAATTCATATTTTCATATATTAGACGTTTTTAAAATTTAATGTAAAGTATGTATAAAGTTCTACTGAATCTTTAAAAATTTTTAACATGACTTTGATATGTCTTTATCATATATACAGAGAACATATGAAATAAAAGAGTTAAAATTCAATCTGATTTTTAACAAGATAACAAATATGGACAGCTTTGATGTTTTTTAACTTTAAAGGCAGATTCTCTTGTGTAAGAGAACGGAGAAATTAAGGTGCCTCAAAAGACAGGAAGCTGCTGAAACCGGTTTGGCTCATTGAATAGAGGGTTGGCCTGTGGTCTGAAGGGTCCTGGGTTCGATTCCAGTCAAGGGCATGTACCTTGGTTGCCGGCACATCCCCAGTAGGGGTTGTGGAGGAGGCAGCTGATCAATGTAGTCTCTCATAGATGTTTCTGACTTTCTATCCCTCTCCCTTCCTCGCTGTAAAAAAAAAAAATCAATAAAATTTATATTTTTAAAAAGACAGGAAACAAGATAGAGATAGAGATAGATAGATATAGATATAGATATAGATATAGATATAGATATAGATGTAGATGTAGATGTAGATGTAGATGTAGATGTAGATGTAGATGTAGATGTAGATGTAGATATAGATATAGATAGAGGAATAAGGTATCTATTCCACATTCTGTCAGTAAACCTCTGAGGTTTGCTCACATTGACATAAAAATGCAGAAGGTAAAAATCAAACAGAATTTCAAATGACTGCACTAAATTCCATAGCTGCAAAACTATTTCAAAGAAAGATAACTGTCTCCCTGCTCTCTTACAGGGTAAAGGCAGATCCAGCCTCTAGCAAAGTCGTGGGTGGGCCGGAGCTGGGGGATGACTGCTGACCATTGGCTGGGAGATGGTGTGGAGATGGGGGTGTCCTGGGGGAAGATGACTCACAGAAGAAGAAAGCAGACACCAGTAATGGATGATCTGCAGGCTGACCCCAGCTGCTACAGTTTGGATGCCTGGGTGATGAAAAGGACTAACTCACTTGGAGAATGATAAATAGCAACAATCACAGACATTTGTAGAGTATTGATTTTCCAGAGACTTCCACAGGTTTTCACATGAATAATCTAATTTATAACCAAGCAGATCATGTGAGGAGTCTGATGAATCTCCTGCATGAGTCTATGATACTCCTCATATCTCAAACCAGAGGAAACTGAAGAGAGAAGGCAGGTACCTGGCTTCCTCCAGGCCACACGGGATCTGTGCTGGATAGATGTTCTCTGGAGGATACAAGAATGAATGGTTCCATCCCTAAGTCATTGGATACCTCCAATCCACCCTCAGATTTAGTTATATCTAAATAATTATTCTTTATATAACTTATGTCAATGTAATTTTAAGTCTGAATGCAATTGTCAAAATACTAGTAGTTCTTTAAGTAATACACAATGTAAAATGGTAATTTAATGACAATAAAAGTAAGCACTGGGAAAGGAGACTTATGTAATACTTGAAACAATAAAAAATTTAAATAAAAAAGCAAGCACTTACATCTTGTTTACTGTGTGTCAGGTACTATTGTAAGTGCTTTACGCATATTACCTCACTTAATCCTCACAACCCTTTGACGGTATTATCTCCATCTTTCAAAGGAGGAAACTGAGGCAGATGAATCAAGTAAGCAATGTCACACTGTTGATAAGGGACAGAGCTGGGATTCAAACCACAGCAGTTTCGCTCTAGTTTGTTTTTGTTTTTTTAATATATATTTTTATTGATTTCAGAGAGGAAGGGAGAGGGAGAAAGAGAAAGGAACATCAGTGATGAGAATCACTGATCAGCCTCCTCCTGCACACCTCACACTGGGGATCAAGCCCACAACCCCGGCCTGTGCCCTGACAAGGAATTGAACCCTCCTGGGTTGACCCTCAACCACTGAGCAACGCCATCCAGGTTGACTCCAAATCTTAACTACCATTCTACACTGCCTCTCTGCTACCATTAACAATAATCAAAACAACAACAACAACAAAACAATAATCTAAAGTAAGATTCTGGAGAATATCTACAAAAATTGACAATGTCAGGGAAGTAAGAGAGGAAGTAAAGCATGCAATTTTTTTCCCATTTTACTCAAAGGGAAGTCAATTCCACTCTTGAATTTGACTATATGAGAAAAATATATTCGGATTTTAGAGAATTAGAAGGAACATGAGAGACTTTTCAGGGTGATAATAATGTATATCTTGATAGGAATCTGAGTTAGATTATGCATTTGTCAAACCTCAGTGAATGTTCACTTCAAATTTGTGTTATACTTTATGGAAATTTTACATCAAAATAAAATCAAAGTAAATATTGAACTCTAGTTAAGGGTGTTAGAGTACTGAAGTACTGAGGGAGGAAGTATATAAATGTGTGTAATTTACTTTGAAATGCATCCAAAAATAAAACCAATTGGTGGATGGAGGGACAGATAGATGGCTACATATGTGACAAAGTAAGTATAGTAATAATTAATGCTAGGACACTTGGTGAACTATCCTCCACGTGCCCCATACTAATCACAGCCTCCATCTCTCCCTTTAAAAGTATAATGAGGCCGAAACTGGTTTGGCTCAGTGGATAGAGCATCTGCCTGCGGACTGAAAGGTCCCAGGTTTGATTCCGGTGAAGGGCATGTACCTTGGTTGAGGGCATGTCCTTAGTGGGGGGTGTGCAAGAGGCAGCTGATCGATGAGTCTCTCTCATCGATGTTTCTAACTCTCTATCCCTCTCTTCCTCTCTGTAAAAATCAATAAAATATATATTTTTTTAAAAGTATAATGAGCCTGGCTGGTGTGGCTCAGCAGTTGAGGGTGAACCTTTGAACTGAGAGGTCACTGATTCAATTCCCTGTCAGGACACATGCCTGAGTTGCAGGCTCAGTCCCCAGTAGCGGGGGTACAGGAGGCACTGGTCCATGTTTCTCATCGATGTTTCACTAGTCTAGCCCTCTCCCTTCCTCTCTCTAAAAGATCAATAAAAACATATTTTTAAAAGAATATAATCACCTTCTTGTGTTACATTATGGTTTTATCACCCAAGTGTGCACAGTTGCTTAGTTTGCTCCCCTTTTTAACTTAGTATATCCCCCTCTGTCCTTTTCTTTCCCTTACAATGTATCTATTGAAGGGCCTAGGCTATTTCACTTGTCAAGTTTCCTCCAGTCTGGACTATTTTTTTCCTCCACTTTGGACTTCGATGGCTGTATACTATGGTATAGGTCAGCAGATTCCTCCCTGTCCTCTGCATGCGCTGCAAATGGGCTGTCGAATTTAGAGGAGGGATGAGACTCAGATTCTATCCCTTTGACAAGATGAAATGGTGGTGTGTTCTTTCACCAGGGGATACATAAAGTCTGCTTTTCACGTGTTTTTTTTAATGTTGGCAGTTATTGGTGCTCAATGCCTGGGTTCATTAATTCATTTGAGATAGTTAGGAGGGTGACATTTTATCTCATTATTTTCATTTATTGGCTGGAATAATTTTACAACAAGATGTTTCCCTCCATCTACCATTTGGATACCCAGCTGCACAGCTCATACAGGAAAGGAAAGATAAACAGTCAATTCTTTGTTTTTATTCACACGATTTTCATAATAATGAATTGGTTATCTGTCATCCTCAGAAGGTGATAAATTCGGGGTGGGGGGGGAGGTTTAGGTATCATTATAAAGTCGTGCATTTAAACATTTTAAACATTATCCTCGTTAAGGCTCACATTGTTTCCCCTTGGACCAGGGAGCCTCTTCCAGATGACGCCTGAGGCTTTTGTCCACAACTCCAGTAGCCCTCCTAGCCTCCCTGCTACGTGGGAGGTCTCAGTGTTCCAATTCATCTTGTGCATTTCCTACAGAACTTGAATCAGCCATTTCTGCAGGAAGCCCTAGTCTCTTTCAATGGAACATAGTATTTCAAGACCATAATGTGGACACTCGAGGATCGTTACCAGGGGATTGCATCTTCTTTCTTCCATACTAAAAATCCTAGTTCTAAGGACCCAGGGGATGATAGGACTAGAATATCTGGTCATTTGTCCTGATCTATAATAATTATACAAAAATCGTAGAATAATAATAATACCAAAATTATGATTAGAAAAGGTATAAATTTAGGCTACTCTTATTCTCTTTTCTTTTTTAATGGTTGTACTAGATCTACATTGACAAATCATGTAACCTTTACATATTGTAATTTCCCTCTATAACCTTCCTTATGTCTTAGCTCTGCAAGCATCTTATCTTTCATGCTCATCAATCACTTCCAGTGTCAATGTCTCTGTAATCTTTAGGGACTTAATCCCTAATAGACTCTTTAATAAGGGCCCATGAGGACAATATCCCCCAAGTTCCTGCATGTTGATCACAGTTCATGTGAATCTTACTCCATAAAACCATAAAGTAACACAAGAAGGTGATATAAAACCTGTTGCTCACATTTGCTTTCCTTCTGTATCTTAAGTATATTATTTCATTTTCCTCTCTCTTTATTTATAGAAAACATCCATTGATCTTTACTTGATACTATAGGCCCACCGCGCCAAATCTTGCTGCTCCACCAACCCACAAACCCATACAGGACTCCAGACCCCGGGAGCCACGGGACCCCAGACCCTGCTGCAAACCCCACCACACCGCGGGATCCCAGACCCCACTGGGCCACAGTATCCCAGACCCCACCACACCTCCTGGTGACCGGTCGTTAGGGGGTTGGGCCACTGGGTTTTTAAAATATAGATGACAAAATAAGCATTGTTAAAAGACAGGTAACAGCCGAGACCGGTTTGGCTCAGTGGATAGAGCGTCGGCCTGAGGACTGAAAGGTCCCGGGATCGATTCCGGTCAAGGGCATGTACCTTGGTTGCGGGCACATCCCCAGTAGGGGGTGTGCAAGAGGCAGCTGATGGATGATTCTCTCTCATCGATGTTTCTAACTCTCTATCTCTCTCCTCCTCTCTGTAAAAAAAAAAAAATCAATAAAATATATATTTTTTTAAAGACAGGTAACAATATTTGAACTTATATTGAATCTGATAAATTAAGTTCTATAGTATCTAGAATATTATGTAAGAAATATCAACTGAGGGAGAAAGAGATAGAAGCATCATATGCAGATGCTCCTGGCCAAGGGGGGGACTACACCTGCAAGTGAGGCCCACATTAAAAAATCTTAAAGAGCCCAGCAAGTGTGGTTCAGTGGTTGAGCATCAACCCATGAAACAGGAGATCACAGTTCGATTCTCAGTCAGGGCACATGCCCAGGTTGCAAATTCAATCCCCAGTGAGGGGGGGCCTGCAGGAGTCAGCCAATTGATGATGCTCCCTCATCATTGATGTTTCTATCTCTCTTTCCCTCTCCTTTCTTCTCTGAAATCAATAAATATATATATATTTCTTAAATCCTAGAGAAAATGCAATTGACTTACAGTACATGGGTGTCCCACCCAAGGAGTGCCGGTTATAAAGCTGTGTACACATAGTCATTATAAAAATGAAGGCAGCATGAATACAACCCTGTGGTGCTAGCAGGAGAAACAGTGGGAACAAAGCATGATTTTGGTAATTACATAGTTGTTGATCCCAGGTCAGTGACAGTCCATCTTCATCACACACGTGTTACACTCTCAGCAGTGATTCAACCAT
The DNA here is from genome assembly GCA_963924515.1 of Vespertilio murinus. Lineage (NCBI taxonomy): Eukaryota > Metazoa > Chordata > Mammalia > Chiroptera > Vespertilionidae > Vespertilio > Vespertilio murinus. The sequence continues at coordinate 38,620,645 of OZ004715.1, read as the reverse complement.
GGTGTCTTTATGCTTGACAGACTTGACAATACTGGAGGTACATGCTATGTGGAGAATTTTCCGGCTTCTGCCCCAGAAAGACAAAGCCAGGACCAACAAGCATGGCACTGGAGTAATTATAAAGAATCACGACAGTCCAACTTATCAACATTAAATTCACACTTCCTCCTGTTGTATGGAAGGGCCAATACCACAGCACAGAGTCGACCGTGGCCGTGGTAGCACATAGTGTGCTATAACACCGAGGGCTACGATGAGAGCCCAGTGGTGCAGTCTCCTGGAGATTTTCAAACTTGATAACTGAGCAGAATGTACCCATTTTGGAGAGAAAAGAATGCCTTCTAGTCATTAAAGAATTATAGATTTCCTTTTTCTGGGCACACATTTCCAGGTGCCACAAGTCCATGTGTGTTCCTTAACTCTCATGTCTTCCAGTGTGTGCTGTTAATGCAGGTTGTGCTGAAAAACGCAACCCCCCCCCTGCCTCACCTAGCAGTGAGGAAGCTGGAATTTCTCATTGGCATGTGGCCTGTGGCTGCCCTGAGCTGTTCAAAGAATAAACATCTTTTTAAGGAGGCTGTCTGTCTTATCTCAACTCCCAAGATCCCCCCATTAGTGATGGGAACATAGCTCTTAAAACTGCTCAAGGAAATAGCCCCAATTAGTGCTCTGAGAGTTATAGACCCTGAACAGTGCTCTGATAGATAAGAAAAATGGGATATAAGATTACCGGGTGGGACTGTTGACTAAGTGTAGACCCTCTCATAAAACAAGTAATTAACGACCCCAGCTCCCCTTTTTGGAATTCCTTTGTTCCCTTCTTCCCCCTCCATATGTAACCCCTCCTATGTGTGACTTTTGCCTATATATGCTTGTAAGATTTTCTGCTTGGGGCTCAACTCCTCTGCTCCTGTGTGAGTTACTAGTCAAGCCCCAGCGCGCTGGAATAAAGCCTCTTGCTGTTTGCATCAAGTGACGCCTCCTGCGGTTGACTGGGTCGCCGTCAATCCTTGGGACAGAGTGGGGGTCTCCTTCTGGGGGTCTTACATATGCACCTGACACCATACATATTTATTACTATATTATTGACTATATTTCCTATGCTGTACTTTATATTCCTGTGACTATTTTGTAAATAGGAATTTGTGTGCACCGGGCCTCTAGTTGTATATAGTAATTACTAGTAAGTCTTAGACTGATAGCTTTATTAGAATTTTTTCCTCTTTTTTTTACTTTCTGAGCTTATTTAATCTCTGACTGGAATTGTAAACATCTGACTAGAATTGATGTGGTAACCCCCTTTGGGTCCCAGTCAGCTCAGCAACAGAGAATATCATGCTTAGGAGCTGAGTATCACTGATGTAGGAAAAATTACGGACTAAAGTGTTGTAGAAGTAAAAGCTCACAGGCTAATCCCTCTAAAGATTACACAAACTGAGACTTGAGGAGGGAAATGGTAAAGAAAAATAATTACTAGAATAATAATTTATACATGTGTTTAAAACACTCAATTTCCTGAAAGTAGGGAGTTTGAAATATATGTGCCAGAGGCTCCCCCTAAGTGGCCTCAAGCCTGCCTACTCCCTCTCTCCTTCAAAGGGTATAATTTGCCCCAACATACTTCCTCACCCTTTGAACCCCTATAGAAATTATTTCATCCAGAGATTTCATTGTGTTTATAAATGTAAATTAACAAGCCTCATTATTGTTTCTTTCCACAGAGATGGGTCATTTAAGTAGCACAGAAATTTACCTAAGTGGCCTGTTCAAGGTCAGAAGTCCTCTGTGTAATCTATATATTGATATTCAAAGTGTAAAAATACACTGCAGTCTCATTGCAGATCCCAAGTCATTGTATCCAAGTACCACCGAAGGAATGAATGCTTTTCTTTAATCTTCATAGCAAGGCTCCTACCTGTTGGCCTTTCCTCAGCCACACTAAGATCCCACATCTGAGCCCTCCTCTGCCCTGTCTTATCTGCCCCAAAAGCTGAGTGGTGACAGAACATGAATATCCTACAGATATTTTTATGAATCACTTTAATTAAATAAGTATTTGGAAATATTTCATTTTGTTCCCCCAAACTTTTCTATTAAGTACTTGTTTTGGTTTATTTTGCCACTCACTGTGCTAGAAACAGGGAACACTACAGTCATGCTCTTCCCTTCATGGGAAGGACTGACATAAACAAGAACCAGCCACACTGTGGTCAGTGCTATGAAGATGGCAAACCTGATCAGCTGGGTGAGGCAGATAGGAATGGATGGATCAGGGATGTCCTCTCTAAGCAGGTGATATCTGAACTGAGATCTGGAGCATGAAAATCAGTCCGACTATTCTTTGCATGTGTTTGTAACAGATTTTCACTTATAATAAAGTAAATATCAATATTTAATTTTCCACATAAACAAAAAGCTCTTTGGGGGTTGTCTTTTAGTTTTCCCCAGAGTATAAGGGATGAGACCAAAAACTTAGAAAACCACTGTGGTTTATCCCCAGCCGCGATTGGTCCATTTCTTGCTCTGACCTCATAAGGAGCCAATGTGATGGAACTGCAAACCACACCCCAGCCGTGATTGGCCCATGTCTAGCTCTGACTTCATAAAGAGCTATTGTGATGGAACTGCAAACCACACCCCAGCCGTGATTGGCCCATGTCTAGCTCTGACTTCATAAAGAGCTATTGTGATGGAACTGCAAACCACACCCAGCTGTGATTGATCCATTTCTTGATGTGACCTCATAAGGTGCCACAATGATGCAACTGCTAACCACTCCTATATAAGACCCTGACCAGGCTGAGGTTTTTGTCCGTTATAGCCCAGGAAGCTGATTTGTGGTGACCTGTGGACTTGGACTCCCTAGCTTGTTTTGATCTCCTTTTTAAATTTCATTTTGTTAATTTAGTTATTTTTTATTTTTATTTTTTCTATTTATTTTGTTATTTTTGTTTTTAATTTATTTTAATTTTACTTTTTTTTCATTTTTTTTCCTATTTTGTTCCATTTCATTTCTCTTTCTTATTTTTGTTTTGCTTTTTTTTATTTTATTATTTTGAAGGTGCCATGTTTAATGCTTTTGCAGCCCGCTCTGCCACCAAGGAGCGCCATATTGGCGATTACCTCCTCCTGAACTCCATCGGCAAAGGCTGCTTTGCCGAGGTGAGGCTGGCCCAGCATTTGCTGACCAGGGCACAGGTGGTTGTAAAAATCATTAAAAAGCAGGGCATCTCTAGATATTTTCAAGAGGTTGATTGTTTAAAGCGCTTATCTCATCCAAATATCATCAAGTTATTTGAGGTGATTTCCACCGAGGACAAGTTCTTCCTGGTGATGGAGCGTGTGAGCAGAGGAGACTTACTTGAGCACCTGGAGAAGCATGGCCCGATGACCGAGGGAGACGCCCGCACTGTGTTCCGGCAGGTAGTATCCGCGGTCGAGTACTGCCACCACAAGCGCATTATCCACAGGGACCTGAAGCCGGACAACATTCTCCTAGACCATGGTATGACCGTTAAGCTAGCAGGCTTTGGCTTCAGTAAGGAAATGGGCGGCGATCCACGGAGCACCTTCTGTGGCACCGTCTGCTATTCGGCCCCAGAGATCTTGCTGCGTCTTCCCCACGATGGCCGCAAAGCTGACATATGGAGCCTGGGGGTGGTCTTGTACAGGATGCTGACAGGGGTGGTGCCCTTTGAGCAGGACAATGTTGTGAAGGCGAAGAAGCAGATCACAAATGGCCATTACGTTTTCCCATGCTTTTTGTCAGGGGAGGTTCAAAACCTTTTAACTAAATTACTCACTGTCGACCCTACCCAGAGACCGACCCTGGAAGCTGTAATGAAGGACCCCTGGCTCAACCAGGGCCAGGCGATGCTGAGGCCATACATCCGGCCGCCTTGGGGTGACATAGACCCCCAGGTAACAGAAATGATGAAGAGCCTTGGCTTTAAGAAGGAAGACGTCCAGGAGTCGGTAACACAAAGAAAATTTGACAGAAGGATGGGCACATACCTGATTCTCAGAATGATGAAGACCAAGATGCCTGGGCGCACCATCAGGGTAAGGCCCTTTCTCTCCTCTGACACCAGTAGCTTGTCTTTAATCAAAGAGGTTTATGAGACCGAAGAGCCTTCCATTCCCCCAAACTGCCTGAGGTTGAGGGTGACCACTTCCCCGTCCGACCTGGAAACCATGAGCACCACTACCCCTGAGCACAGCACAGACACCCCCAGGGCAGACCTCCAGCTGGGCTCAGCGGGCTCCCCCTCCACCCAGGGCCGCAGAGGCTCCAGCAGAGGTGGTGGAGCCCCAGAGGAAGCGGCCCATGAAAGCCGCCTTCAAACAGGGCAGCCTGAGGGTGGCTCCGCAGCCTCTCCCCCTCAGCAGACCCAGGGCCACAAGTCAAGAGCTAGGAGGGCCTTCCAGTTTTTCTTAAGATTCACATGTTGTGGGCCATCCACCGAGAAGAAACCTCTCAAAAGATCCAAAACCAAACCGGCGTGATTTTTAAAATTGTGGACGGTGAAGGCGGGGCCACAGTCAACCTGAAGGTGCGGAGCTCCAGGAAGGCCGGCCATGTGGTGTGGGAGATGAACCAGACAGCGGTTGCAGGTGAGAGCGGTGCCGGAAGTACCCACTGGGTGTGCAGGGGGAGAGGAGTTGGTCCAGTGGACAATGGGGGTGTGTGAACTGTCGGCTTTCTCTTCACAGGATCCACACCAGTGAATATCCAGCAGCGCCTTCGTCTTCAGAAGCACAATGCCTGCTGAGCTTGTAGGACTGCCTGGAGCCCCCAGAGGTCAAGAGGTCCATCTCTCAGCCCCCACCTGAATGAGACCAGACACTGGACTTTTCCTTGGGTCCCTTCCCTCCCATGCTCCTTTGCTCCCATATTTCTGAGCTGCTCATTAAATATTTTGTTCTTTCAAGTTTTATAATAAATTTGATGTTCCAGAAAGATGTATTGGGCACTTTGTTTGTCTTTCTCTGCACAGAACTGGGGCTGTGCATCGTATAGTTTGAGAAGTGTGTAGTGGTAATAGTACGTGGACTTTCTAAGGGGAACTGCAACAGGAACAGGTGTGGTTCCGGAAAAGGCCAGCGCCCAGGCTGCAGGGCGGGTTCCAGGCACCGAGACATCAGTGGGCGAAGCAGGCAGAGGTCTCCATTGTCAGGCAGCTGATGGCCTGGGTGTCTATGACATCAGCAGGAGTCACCTCCCCTGGCCTCTTGGCTTTGCTCACTTCCCTCTGTGCTGGTGTCCTCCTCAGGTGGGCTTTCCCTGTATGGAAGTCAGACTTTTACATTCCTGGGGGAGCCGTGCTCCAGGCAGAGGGGACAGCAGAGCTCCAGAAAAGAGCTCAAGTGGGAAGGAACTTGGCATTTTTCAAGATGGCCAAGGTGTAGTGAGCTGGTGTGAGAGCAGCAGGAGTTGTGGCTGCAGACGAAGGGCAGAGTGTGGGCCATGGGAGGAGTGTGCAGTTTATCCTGAGAACAGTGACCAATCCCTGAAGGGTTTTAAGCAAGGAAGTGATAAGATCTGATTTGTGATTCAAATGTAGTAATTTGTGGAGAATATAATTCCTCTGCAAACATTAAAAATACTTTTATTGATTTTAGAGTGGAAGGGAGACTAAAAGAGTTTGACACATCAGCGATGATAGAGAATTATTGATTGGCTGACTCCTGCACATCCCTAGACACTTCATTCTATAGGCAGACACTCTATCCACTGAGCCAAACCGGCTGGCACTCTGCACACATTGTTATCTGTCTCTACATATTTCAAGACTCACCAGGTAGGGCACCTTTGCTATAACCACTGGAGAAATAAGAGCCAGAAACTGTTTTCCCCACTTTAATATATATATTTTATTGATTTTTTTACAGAGAGGAAGGGAGAGAGAGAGAGATCCAGAAACGTCAATGAGAGAGAAACATCAACCAGCTGCCTCTTGCACACCCCCTAACGGGGATGTGCCCGCAACCAATGTACATGCCCTTGACCGGAATCGAACCCGGGACCTTTCAGTCCGCAGACCGATGCTCTACCACTGAGCTAAACCGGTTTCGGCGCTGTTTTCCCCACTTTAATCCTTACCACACCAGTCCCCTGAACACCTAGAAACGCAAATGAATCCATTGTAAAAAGGACCTACCTGCCTCTCTGAAGCTGATTGTTGTCTGACCTCACTGATCAGTTGCCCCTTTCCCTGAGGAACCTGGTGTTCCTCTGATTCACCTGCCCTCCTTCCCTGTGATCCCAGCAGCACCTGGCATAGACATCTGTGTGACTCTCATTACTCTGTTGACATTAAGTGGTTCCCTTCCCCTCCTTGCCCTCCTGACCTTCCATTCCTGAGTCCTTGGGGGCTGGGAACTATCTCACTCACCTTTGTATTTCCGGTTATTATTAGAGCTAGGTCCAGAGTAGATGCTCTGAAAGTGGACAGGTGGATGATCTCCCTGATCACTGCAGAGTGGATTGTCCCAAACCAGGACACGTTGGATTTGACAACCACCCCTCATCCGCGGAGTTGACCTTGGAGGTAAGAAGGGGTACCCCGAGGTTGTCTGTCTTTGTCTTGTGTTTTGTTAGTTGGTCTGGTCCTGTGTGCGCACTTTCGGTCTGGCAGCCATTCGGTGACTCATGAGAGTGGCCGAACAGTGTAGTAGACGTGCCTGGAGGGCACTTTTGGTTTTTGCAGCCGTTCGGAGGCTCGTGAGAGCTGCCGGACAGTGGTCGGTAGACGTGCCTGGAGGGCCACAGGCTGCAGCCCTGGGGGACGCCCCAAGGGTGGAGAAGAGCCAGGGACGCCTGGTAGTCTCCTGCTGTAAGGCCGCTGTTTGGGTTCAACTATTGGGACAGAGATTGTCAAGATTGCGCCCGTCTGATCCGTCTAATTCTGTTGCGTGTTTGTGGAGGACAAAATGGGGTAGGTGGGTCCTCGTGTCTGTAACATTTTTGTTATTTGTGTTTCTAACGACATACGAACTGACGATGGGACAGACTGTGATAATGGCTTTGATTTAACCATACTTTTTCCCAGGTCAATGCTGGTCTGTAAGAAAACTTTCCCCTCATGGTTCCTAGAGTATTAGTCTTGTTTCCTTTGTCCAACATGAGTGCCATTTCTGTTTTGCTGAAACACCATAATATAACTTGTTTATTGAAAGGGTATAAATACAGATGTTTGTTTGATATTTTGATTGTCTGCTTGGGTATAATTATTTGTTCATGTAAGTGTGAAAGTCTGTGAAAAACAAGGAAAGGAGAAGGAAGGAAACTTTTAATTTGTTTAAAACTAAGTGCTCTGATGGCTGGCAGGCCGCCCCAAATGGCCACGGGGAGCTTTTATTTCCCCCCCAGGGGTGCTTGCTTTCTGCCAGAGGGAAAACGGCAGGCCTAACAAAAGTTCTATGTATGTTTATTAATTTGAAGGTATGTGTTAGGTTTGAAAGGAAAAAGGAAACGGAACAACAGGGAGTTTTAAAGAAAGTTTATTCCCTGGTAATGGGCAGGACCCATCACCGAGATAAAGAGATCAGAATTAGGGGGAGAGGGGACAGGAAATCAGACCCAACCGGGCTAATGGAGGTCGCCTCCAAAAAGCGCACGTGTCTTGCCTGGGGTCCCTCTTAAAGGACGGAAAGGGAGGGGGTTGGGCCCAGGATGGAACAGGAAAGGATGGGCCCCAAGGGCACTTTGGCCCGTGCTAATTGGTGGTTCACTGTCTTGGAGATGTCCCTGTGGCAGGTGCCAGTCATGTGTTAGCTCCACCCACCAGTTTGGGAGGGGGAGAACCTTTCAGTATGAAATTATAACAATTAAGGTACAATAAGTTAAAAGCAGATACCAAATTCTTAAGTTAACTATTTACAAGAAGGAAGATTGTGCTGGCAAAGTCACCAAGTCTGCCCAGCAAGCTCAAAAACTAAATGAATCTTATTTCAGACACCTGCCGCCACCCAGTTATCATCAGTGGTGGAGGAATGGTTTTAGAACTGTTTGTCTCAATTGGTCATTTAAGTTTGATATGATTAATGATTACAGTACATTATAAAATCTTTAGAAGGAAAGGAAAATATTTTGAGGACAACTTGGTCCTGGTGTGTGTGTGTCAACTCTTAAGTTATGGTTTTAAAATCGATAATATTAATAGAAACAGTCGAGCAGAGGAACTTTTCAGAACATTCAGGGAGTCTGATCGCAATGTGGAGGTCACCAGTTCCCCTGTGCCACCTTCATCAGCAGGAGGCAAGCGATTTTCCCAGTGGGCCGCCAGATGAAAATGCCTCTGTGGAAGCAGCGCCTTCGCCACCTGGGACCTCCATCGCCCCCTGTCTCCACCCACCCGGTGTCCATTCCCTCCCGGGGTTGTTTAGAGTAGCTGGAGGGGGCGGCTGACTAGGAGGGAAATTCTTTTGTGACCCCCCTGTACCCCAATGAGACCCCCATGACTGCTTGGACACTTTTCACCGTGTTCTGTTAGGGGGCTTCAGGGGCTTAAAAGTGCAGTTAGAAATTCCCCCATTCCTCTTTTCAGGCTTATCAGAAACTGAGATCCTTATCTAAAGGAAAAATGTGTCACTTTAAATTTCAAGCGGCTGGAGGCCTGGGAACAGGGGGCTGAGCCTGTTCTCTCTTCCCTCTCCCCTTTTCTAAATATTTTTAAATAATAGAAAATTTAAGACATGGTTTTACATTTTTAAAAGACATAGAGAGAAGGTTTGAAGGCTAATTTAAAATAGTAAAGATTTTTGTGAAAGTTATACATATGATGGGAAGGGGAACAGGGAAAGGTTGAAAGGAGGAAAAGGCCAGCAATAAATAGGAAGGAATTAGTATGCCTATTGTAGGAAACAAAGGCACTGCAAGGGAGGATGTCCTAGCAGATTGGCTAGAGAGGCAAGAAAGGGAGACTTAGACTTCAGGAGTTTTTTTAACATAGAGGAAGAAGACTGACAGGACTGGGGCTCCTTTCCATTAAGCCCCCCTCGGGTAACCTTACAAGTGAGAGGCAAACCTATTAACTTACTGGTGAACACTGGGGCAGTTTATTCAGTCTTGACAGAGCCAATGGGACCTCTAAGAAGATATCAGTCCAGAGAGCCACCAGACAAACTGCCTGTTTTCCTGGGACATCAAGAAGGACCATAGACCTGGGAAGGAACACGCACTGGGGGATACAGCTGCTGAACTGGACCAAAGTGGAACAATGGGCCTTTGAGGAGCTAAAGAAGGCTCTCATCTCAGCACCTGCCCTAGCCTTGCCAGATGTCACCAAGGGACTGAGGTAAGGGGCATTGCCAAAGGGGTTCTCACTCAGACTCTAGTTCCCTGGAAGAGACCTGATGCCTATCTGTCTAAGAAGCTAGACCCTGTGGCAGCAGAGTGGCCAGTGTGCCCTGGGCAGTGGCCACTACAACATTGCTGGTGAAGGAGGCAGATAAGCAGACTCTGGGCCAGGAGCTTGCCCTGACAACACCCCATGCCATTGAGGCCCTCTTTCGAGTGCTCCAGAGAGATGGATGTCAAACACCAGAATCACCCAGTGCCAAGCTCTTCTCCTGGACCAGCCCTGTGTCCGGTTCCATAAGACACTGGCCATCAACCCTGCCAGCCTGCTTCCAGATGATCCAGAGGAACCCATTCATGACTGCATAGAGGTAACAGACGCAGTACTGATAGATGTCCTGCCATCATCAGACGAGGTACTGTTCACGAATGGGATCCATTACATTCAGGATGGTATCTGATATACAGGGGCAGCAGTAGTCACCCTGGACCACACCATTTGGGCGCAGTTACTAATCTCTTGGCCTTAATCTAGGCCCTTTGATGGGGACACAGTGCCATCCCCCGGGAAAGAGAGTTACCAACTCCAGCCAGAAAGGACATTATTTTAGCCTTATTTGAGGCCATCTGACTCCCAAAGGCAGTTACAATAGTGCACTGCAAAAGACATCAGAAAGGGGAGACAATTAAAGCCAGAGGAAATAGAGCCGCAGACCAAACTGCTAAGGAAGATGCCCAAATACCAGTGGGGCCTTTACAAGTCTTAGTAACCCTGCCGGACCCCGACCTACACCAAGCAATAAGAGGAATTGGCTGAACAGAAGCAAGTCATCAAAGGACCAGATGGTTGGTGGACTCTACCAGATGACAGACTGTTGATCCCAGAGGCTTCAGGTCAGACATTAGTTGCCCAGTTACACCAGGTTACCCACTTAGGTGTCACCATGTCTTCTGAACTTCTGTAAGACAGGTGCTACCAAGCTTAGATAAGGTAATTAAAAGCATAGTCACTAGAAGTACTGTCTGTGCACAGGTAAATACTAAGCAAGGTAAGAGGGTCCCCCTGGGAATTCGGGCCCCAAGGAGATTCCCACGGAGAGCATTGGGAGGTGGATTTCGCAAAGATTAAGCCACCAACATTAAGGTATAAGTACATGCTAATTCTTTTGTTTTTTGTTTTTGTTTTTTGTAAACACCTCAGGTCAAGTTGAAGCATACCCCACTAGGACAGAAACTGCCTCTAGGTTTGGGCTGCCAGTAATCATAGGATCAGATAACAGCCCAGCCTTCGTAGCAAGGTATCTCAAAATATAGCTCAAGCCTTAGGACAGGCATGAGCAAGACTCTAAAAATTTAATTGAATTTGTCCTAGAAACCGGTGAAAATTGGACCAACCCCCTGCCCTTCTCCCTCTTATGGACCAGATGTGCCCTCTACTGGAATGGGTTCCCCCCCTTTTTGAGATCATGTATGGTAGACCTCCTCTCCATCCTTCCCAGGGTCAGGGAAAAACTAAAAAAGCTAAAATTCGTAACTGTTCCCTTGCTCAAGTCCTTACAGGCTCTGCAGTTTACCCAGAGAGCCACCCATAAGCTTATTCCAGATGCAGCACTGCCAGTGCCCACCGTGGACCCTGTACACCCCTGCCGGCCCGGAGACTCTGTGTGGGTAAAGAAATTCACTGCCCAAAGACTAACCCCAACCTGAAAAGGACGCTACACTGTTACCCTGAGCACGCCCATGCCCATGGCTGTTGAAATAGAGGGCACCCAGACCTGACTACACCACTCCCTGCTCCTGCACAGAAAACGGCCTGGATCCTGGCAACCAGCGGCCTCACCCGTGAGATCCCTAGGCTGAGCTCCACACGGACCAGGATGAGACTTGATGCCAGCAGGAGGGGAATCGGACTTCAATGAGGACAGTACTAATGGAAATTGTGGTACTGTGGTAAAAACATTTTTGCTAGCCAATGAAAGAGTCTGAAGCTTAGTAAAGCTAAATGTGCAAGCAAGAATTAAATCAACAAATAGACCAAGATTTAAGTACCCTGGAGAAATCTACAGGCAAATTAAAAGAATCTGTCGGGTCCCTAGCAGAGGTAGTACTACAGAATAAGCGAGGCTTAAATCTCCTATTCCTCAAGGATGGTAGGTTATGTGTTGCCCTGAAAGAGGAGTGTTATTTTTACATAAACCACTCTGGGGTAATAAAAGATTCCATATCCAAACTTAGAGAAAAATTAGAAACAAGACAATGAGATCAGGAAGCGCATCAAGGGTGGTTTGAAAATTGGTACAGCCGGTCCCCTTGGTTCACCACCCTCACATCCACCCTGATGGATCCCCTTATTATACTGCTTTTAATTCTTACTTTTGGGCCCTGCATCTTAAATCGCCTAGTCACCTTCATCAGGGAAAGAATAAGTGGTGTACAGGTACTAATGCTCTGGCAGCACTACTAGTCCCTCGGTCAGGGAGACAGCCTTAGGAGAAGAATATGAAGTTCCATGACTAGAACTTACCAAAAAGAAAATGGGGGAATGAAAAATGCAACCCCCCCTGCCTCACCTAGCAGTGAGGAAGCTGGAATTTCTCATTGGCATGTGGCCTGTGGCTGCCCTGAGCTGTTCAAAGAATAAACATCTTTTTAAGAAGGCTGTCTGTCTTATCTCAACTCCCAAGATCCCCCCCGTTTGTGATGGGAACATAGCTCTTAAAACTGCTCAAGGTAATAGCCCCAATTAGTGCTCTGAGAGTTATAGCCCCTGAACAGTGCTCTGATAGATAAGATAACCAGGTGGGACTGTTGACTAAGTGTAGACCCTCTCATAAAACAAGTAATTAACGAGCCCAGCTCCCCTTTTTGGAATTCTTTTGTTCCCTTCTTCCCCCACCATGTGTAACCCCTCCTATGCGTGACTTTTGCCTATATATGCTTGTAAGATTTTCTGCTTGGGGCTCGACTCCTCTGCTCCTATTTGAGTTACGAGTTGAGCCCTAGCGCGCTGGAATAAAGCCTCTTGCTGTTTGCATCAAGTGACGCCTCCTGCAGTTGATTGGGTCACCATCGATCCTTGGGACAGAGTGAGGGTCTCCTTCTGGGGGTCTTACAGTGCCATTTTCACTGGTACACACTCAGAGCTCTTTTGTCTGAACTAGGAGATTTCAGTCCCTTGGTTTGAAATCCAACATCAGTCTGGTCCTTGGTGCCCGTTCCTTGGCTATCACATTTCCAGGGCAGCCCAGGCTCATCGGAACAGGTTTTCTCCTTTTTGGGTTACCCCGTTATGGGTACCTCAGTACACTGCAAGCAGAAGGTAAATCCTGTTGCTAGAGGCTGGGGTGCAGGTCTGACGCCACCCACCGGTCTCTCTGCCAGCACTCCCACCACTGTTCTCCCGCTCAGGCCTGGCGCCCTTGTTATTCCATTTTCTCTGTTATAAATCTCAGCTGTCAAAAAGCCTGATAATAATGTAATTTACTTTCTTTCATAAGTCACAAGATATTTGTGCCTTAAGTGCTCAAAGAAATCTGCTTTTCTGTAAAGTCCAGTAATTGTTCTAGAAAATGCCCTGGTGTCAGTAGTTCTGTGTCAGTACACTTAGGTACACTCTGTGCTCTTCCAACCCCCAGTTCAAAACAATTCAGGACATAGTTCAGGAGAGGTTTCTTGACTTTTCAACTTTAGCACTTGTTTTGTTCCCTTTCTTTTGGCTTCTTCTTCTCTGGGGGCTTCTATGATCCGTATTTCAGACTTTTCTTAATCGTCTATACTTGTCACTTCTTTCAATTCCTTTTTATTTCTCTCTTCATTTCTTTCTGATATTTAAGTTATATTTCTTTTTACCTTCTACTTTGTTTCCCCGAAAATAAGACAGTGTCTTATATTAATTTTTGCTCCCAAAGGTGTGCTAGGTCTTATTTCAGGGGATGTCTTATTTTTCCATGAAGAAGAATACGGTACACATTTATTGTTAAATAAAAATAAAGGAAATTTATTACCTGTATACAGTACGGTAGTAAGGTAGTTGTCAACACAAACCAGACAAACTGAATCCTGGGGGCCTTATTTTCAGGGGGGGTGCCTTATATTTCACTCAGAAAGAAACCTGTAAGTAGGTCTTATTTTCAGAGGATGTCTTATTTTCGGGAAAACATGGTATCTATTTTTTCTACTGTTTCCTCTGGTGTGGGCTTCTTTTCTAAAATGATTTTTTCACCTTTATTTCTGTTCTTTCTTGAATTCTGTCACCTCATTAGTAAGTTTTTCTAATTCTGACTAATGATGTTCTTTTATGTCATTCATCACTTTCTTAATATATTTTAGTTCCTTTGAAGTAGCATATTACTCTCTGTAATATGTAACTGTCTTTCTGACATGTTTTCATGATCTGTATTCTTTTTTTTTATCTGTACTAGTAATTTTTGCATAAAAACACTGAGAAAGTGATTACTCACCCAAGTTTACATCTTTAAACATGAAAAGAAAACCTTAACTTTAAAAACAAATTTGCATTCTAGTGTTGTCCTTGGAAAAGACTAAAGAGAAGCAGTTCACAAAACCAGTCAAGATGAGAGTAAGAATTCCCAAAGACAGGCCATCCTTGCTCCTTGAGTTGGAGTTTCTTTCAAGTAACTGTTTTTCCCTTTTACACTTCAAAAGCAAATAAACTATCAATTTAGTTAGAAGAAAGTGCACTCACATAGCAGGCTTTCAAAAAAAAAGGCCTAATGAATCTTAATTCATTTTTTCTGCAGTATCAGTTCATCTCTGCTTTTGAGGTCTTCCCTACAGACAAAAAAAAAATCATCTCTTCCTGTGTGTAAATAAAAGAGAGACATCAATGACATACTAAATTAATACAAAAGGGCCTTTCAAATACAGACACCATCCAACACCAACACCAAGCATAAAACTGTCTTCACTGAAATATTTGATCAATTACTTGATGTCAAGCAATGTTATTGAATTAGATATTTGTCTCTCTTCACATAAAAGGTCAGATTACTGTATTGTACAAAGGAATGAATTTAATAATTTCCTACCAATAAAATAAAACCTTGCCTTAAAAATGGTTTTAAAAACTTGAACTTTAATATGCAAGTTGTCTCCACAGCTATTCTCTATTTTCTCTGGACTGATCATTTGTTTACAATTAAGATGAATGTCTATTAAAAAAGAATTAACTTGCAGAGCAGCACAGAAAGCTCTGAAGCACTTCTTCGGTTGAAGGATAAAAATCTGAGCATCTGCATATTAAAGAAGTTGTAAAACATGGATAATTATCGCTAAAAACCTTACAGTCAGTCTTGCCACCTAAATGGAGCCTTGAAAGTCCACAAAAATCCTTACAGACTTTCCCCAGCAATAATTTCCTGCACACTGCCCTCCTTGCTCCCAAGGTTCAGTCCTGTTAGTTCCCAAAGAATCGCAAAGGCTGTGGCGCTGTCCTCAGACGCCCAGCACTAAGCAGCATGCCAGGGAATCGCAGGTAATGTGAAGATACGAGTTGGGGAGGAAAAAGAAATACAGAAGAAAAGAAAGAGAAACTAAAAAGGGAAAGGTGGAAGTGGAACCATGGAATAGCATAAAAGGAAAGAAAGAAATGTTTGGGAGCCCTCAACAGTCACCACCAGCTCCGAAAAGAGACTCCCATCATCATCCCTAACCCCGCCGTATGGAATCACCATTATTTTGCACTGTTGTGTCCCAAGCTCTGTACTTGATGTCTTGCATGCATCTTTTCACTTTATTCTTGCAACAAGCCCCATGTGATAAGACATTCCCACTTAAAATCACAGATTGATTTGTACATGAATGCTCATGACAGCCTTATTCATAATGGGCAAAAAGTGGAAACAGCCCAACTGTGTATCAACTGATTAACAAATAAACAAAATTTGGCATATCCATACAATGGAATGCTATTCAGCAATAAAAAGTGCTAACACATGCTACAGCATGGTTGAACCTTGAGAACATGCTAAGTGAAAGAAGCCAGTCACAAATGACCACATACTGTATGATTCCATTTATGTGAACATTTCAGAATATGCAAATCTATGGAAACAGAAATAAGATCAGTGGTTGCCTAGGGCCGGGGGTGGGAGGAGGATTGGAGAGTGACTGCTAATGAGTACAGGGTTTCATTTTTGGGCGATGAAAATGTCTTCACATGGGTTGTAGTGAAGGTTGCGAAATCTGCGCATATATTAAAAACCATTGAATTATATACTTAAAAAAAGAATTATACACTTTAAATGGGTGAATTGCATAGTGTGTGAATCACATCTTATTAAAACTATTCTTTGAAAATAATAGATTGAGCGGAGGACTGAGAAGGTGGGGCAGTTCTGTACCGTGCTGCCTTCCACTGGTTAAGACCTCCAAGAGAAAAGGCCTACCAAGGTGAGGATGCCCCTACTGTCACCTGTAGAGGGGCAGCACTGAGCTGGCCAATATTTGTGGTGGTGCTGCTTGTCCTGGCTCAGGGGAAGCATTCCACTAAGTCTGAAAGACTAAGACATCGCGGGGACTCTCCGTCACCGCCCGCGGCCTGCTCTGCCAGGTCTTCGCGCACGCTGTGCTGGCGCTGCGCCTTCCATCGGCAGACCCGGAGAATCCTCTCTCCGTTGCCACATGGCCAGGCCAAGGCATCAGACACTACCACCATGCGGATTTTAAAACTACAGGGGAAATTGAGCCACAGGAGCTACCATCGCTGCCGCCCCCACCGCCGCCCCCAAGAATGGGAATCCACTGAAATCAGAGCTCACTATGCACCGGGCTCATAGAGAGTGTGGCTTCAGAAATTAGCCTCTGCATCCACAGCAGCTCCACATCCGCAACAAAGAGGACACCATTGAGGGCGGACTCTCCCCATGCAGCCATCACAGCCCGCCCACAATCTTCCCAGCACACCCACCATGCTGGGAGGGAGATGGAGCGCGCTGGTGAGGAAATGGCACGGTGCCTTCCATTACCCACCCAGGTGAGCCCATCCTCCGATGCCACGTGGCCAAGCCGAAGCTCTCACCACCACCGCCATGTGAACTTTAAAACTACAGTGGTAATTGAACCACAGGAGCAACCGTCAATATTGCACCTGGCACCGCCACCCACCACTGCCGCTGAGAATAAAGGAAATCCACCAAGAACAGAGCTCACCACGCCTTGGGCTCAGGGAGTGGGCGACCTCAGAACTTAGCCTCCATGTCTGCGGCTGCTCCGCTCCCACACCGAACGAGACACCTTTGAAGGTGGTCCCCCCGCCTGCAACCATCTCAGCCCAACTGCAGCTGTCCCAGCCTTCCCGCCATGCTAGCAAGGAGCTAGTGCGGCGCCTCCAATATGTGACCCCAACACCCTGGAGGGGCCGTGTGCCCCGGGTGAGCCGAGTGTCCCAGGGGTCCGAGTGCCCCGGGTGAGCCGAGTGTCCCATGGGGCCGAGTGCCCCGGGTGAGCCGAGTGTCCCAGGGGTCCGAGTGCCCCGGGTGAGCCAAGTGTCCCAGGGGGCCGAGTGCCCCGGGTGAGCCGAGTGTCCCAGGGGGCCGAGTGCCCCGGGTGAGCCGAGTGTCCCGGGGGGGCCGAGTGCCCCGGGTGAGCCGAGTGTCCCGGGGGGCCATGTGCCCCGGGTGAGCCGTACCCCCCAAAGGGGAAGGGGATCCCGGGTGAGTCGTGTGTCCCAGGGGGCCGAGTGCCCCGGGTGAGCCGAGTGTCCCGGGTGAGCCGAGTGTCCCACGGGTCCGAGTGCCCCGGGTGAGCTGAGTGTCCCAGGGGTCCGAGTGCCCCGGGTGAGCCGAGTGTCCCATGGGGCCGAGTGCCCCGGGTGAGCCGAGTGTCCCAGGGGTCCGAGTGCCCCAGGTGAGCCGAGTGTCCCAGGGGGCCGAGTGCCCCGGGTGAGCCGAGTGTCCCGGGGGGGCCGAGTGCCCCGGGTGAGCCGAGTGTCCCGGGGGGCCATGTGCCCCGGGTGAGCCGTACCCCCCAAAGGGGAAGGGGATCCCGGGTGAGTCGTGTGTCCCAGGGGGCCGAGTGCCCCGGGTGAGCCGAGTGTCCCAGGGGGCCATGTGCCCCGGATGAACCGTACCCCCCAAAGGGGAAGGGGATCCCGGGTGAGCCGTGTGTCCCAGGGGGCCGAGTGCCCCGGGTGAGCCGAGTGTCCCAGGGGGCCGAGTGCCCCGGGTGAGCCGAGTGTCCCACGGGTCCGAGTGCCCCGGGTGAGCCGAGTGTCCCAGGGGGCCGAGTGCCCCGGGTGAGCCGAGTGTCCCACGGGGCCGAGTGCCCCGGGTGAGCCGAGAGTCCCAGGGGGCCGAGTGCCCCAGGTGAGCCAAGTGTCCCCGGGGGGCCATGTGCCCCGGGTAAGCCGTACCCCCCAAAGGGGAAGGGTGTCCCGGGTAAGCCGTGTGTCCCAGGGGGCCGAGTGCCCCGGGTGAGCCGAGTGTCCCAGGGGGCCGAGTGCCCCGGGTGAGCCGAGTGTCCCACGGGGCCGAGTGCCCCGGGTGAGCCGAGTGTCCCAGGGGGCCGAGTGCCCCGGGTGAGCCGAGTGTCCCAGGGGGCCGAGTGCCCCGGGTGAGCCGAGTGTCCCACGGGTCCGAGTGCCCCGGGTGAGCCGAGTGTCCCAGGGGGCCGAGTGCCCCGGGTGAGCCGTGTGTACCAGGGGGCCGAGTGCCCCGGGTGAGCCGAGTGTCCCAGGGGGCCGAGTGCCCCGGGTGAGCCGAGTGTCCCAGGGGGCCAAGTGCCCCGGGTGAGCCGAGTGCCCCGGGTGAGCCGAGCGTCCCAGGGGGCCGAGTGCCCCGGGTGAGCCGAGCGTCCCAGGGGGGCGAGTGCCCCAGGTGAGCCAAGTGTCCCCGGGGGGCCATGTGCCCCGGGTAAGCCGTACCCCCCAAAGGGGAAGGGTGTCCCGGGTAAGCCGTGTGTCCCAGGGGGCCAAGTGCCCCGGGTGAGCCGAGTGTCCCAGGGGGCCGAGTGCCCCGGGTGAGCCGAGTGTCCCACGGGGCCGAGTGCCCCGGGTGAGCCGAGTGTCCCAGGGGGCCAAGTGCCCCGGGTGAGCCGAGTGCCCCGGGTGAGCCGAGCGTCCCAGGGGGCCGAGTGCCCCGGGTGAGCCGAGCGTCCCAGGGGGGCGAGTGCCCCAGGTGAGCCAAGTGTCCCCGGGGGGCCATGTGCCCCGGGTAAGCCGTACCCCCCAAAGGGGAAGGGTGTCCCGGGTAAGCCGTGTGTCCCAGGGGGCCAAGTGCCCCGGGTGAGCCGAGTGTCCCAGGGGGCCGAGTGCCCCGGGTGAGCCGAGTGTCCCACGGGGCCGAGTGCCCTGGGTGAGCCGAGTGTCCCAGGGTGCAGTGTGCCCCGGGCGAGCCGTGTGTACCAGGGGAAGCAGTGGGACCCAGGGGAAGGGGCGGTGAAAACCAGAGGAGGAGCGGACTCTATTCATATGGTCCTGAGATAGTCACCATAAAACAAGCAGACTGCCAAATGACAGCGGGGAGGGGAAGGAGACCTGGGGGGAGATAGGAGAACAACCGAGGGACTGGTATGCATGAACATAAGTACAACCAATGAACACAGAACTCTGGGGAGGGAGGGCATGAATGGGGGGGGGGGGGGGCAATGGTAAACTATGTACACAGAAAATACCTTAATAAAGTAAAATTAAAAAAAAAAAGAAAGAAAATAATAGATTGATGATGCCAGTCACTCCTTGAGGAAAGGAACCCAACCTTGATTTGTTTAAGCGTGACAACTGGCTCATTTCTGAGACATTTAAGAGGCTCTAAAGTTACAGTAGAAAAAACTTCTCCCCACCCGCTCTGAGAGCCAGGGATCTGAGTCCTAATAGTCTCCACGAACTAACTGGTAATTTTGAATAAGCAAAATCTTGAAATATGGCGAGGCACAAAAATCTGTGTTACTAAAGCAAATACCATGTGCTTACTGCTTTGTAGGTACCTTACCTTGTAAATTTCTTCTCCCTGTCCTTCAATCTCCAGCTAAACCCTAAGCATGAGTCTATCTCCTTAATTCCTCTCCCATCCATTTCCTTTCTCCATTTTCACCACCCACTCACTGTCTTGCCTCGGGCCTCTATCTAGATTACTGTAATCACTCCTAAC
The DNA here is from genome assembly GCA_963924515.1 of Vespertilio murinus. NCBI lineage: Eukaryota > Metazoa > Chordata > Mammalia > Chiroptera > Vespertilionidae > Vespertilio > Vespertilio murinus. Next base: position 38,601,238 of record OZ004715.1, on the reverse strand, counting down.
AGGGTATTTCTGCCTCTACTCAATGCCCTTTCATTCCCCCAGGCACACTGCTGCCAGAAGTGATCTCTAAAATTAAGGTCTTAATCATCAGGGAAATGCAAATCAAAATCACAATGGAAAAGGGACAAACAAAAAAAACCCTACAATGGAATAGCACTTTTCACCCATTAGAATGACTAGTATCAAAAAAAAAAAAAAAGAAGAAGAAGAAGAAGAAGCCGAAACCGGTTTGGCTCAGTGGATAGAGCGTCGGTCTGTGGACTGGAAGGTCCCAGGTTCGATTCCAGTCAAGGGCATGAACATTGTTTGCGGGCACATCTCCGGTAGGAGGCAGCTGGTCAATGTTTCTCTCTCATCGATGTTTCTAGCTCTCTATCCCTCTCCCTTCCTCTCTGTAAAAAAATCAATAAAATATATTTTTTTAAAAGAAGAAGAAGAAGAAAACACCAACTGTTGAAGATGTGAAAAAATTGGAATCCTGTGAACTGTGGGTGGGAATATAAATGAATGGCATAGCCACTGTGGAAAATAGTATGGTTATTCCTCAAAATATTAAACATAGAATTACCATTTAATCCAGCCATTTCACTTCTAGGTACCCAAAAGAACTAAAAGCAGAGTCTCAAACAGATATTTGCACACCCAGGTTCATAGCAGCATTATTCACATAGCTAAAATATGGAAGCAATCCAAATGCCCATTGATAGATGAATGGATAAGCAAAATGTGTGTATATGCATATTAGGATTCAGCATTAAAATTCTGGCATTTGCTACAACATGGATGAATCTTGAGGACATTATGCCAAGTGAAATAAGCCAGCCACAAAAAGGCAAATACTGCATGATTCCACTAATATAAGATCATCAGTACAAAAAGTAGAAGGGGGGGGGTGGGGTAGAAATGGGAAATTATTATTTAATGAGTAGAGTTTCAATTTTGCAAGATGAAAAGAGTTCTGGATATGGATGGTGGTGATAGTTGTACAATGATATCAATGTATTTAATACCAATAAACTGTACACCTAAAAATTGTTAAGATGGTAAATTTTATGTTGTACATATTTTACCATAATAAATATATTTTTAATTATTTTTTTTAATTTTAAATTAGAAAAAAAAGTTTAAGGCCCTAGCCAGTTTGACTCAGCAGATAGAGGATTGGCCTGTGCACTGAAAGGTCCCAGGTTCAGTTCTGGTCAAGGGCACATGCCAGGTTGCAGGCTCAATCCCCAGTAGGGGGCATGCAGGAGGCAGCCAATCACTGTTTCTCATCATTGATATTTCTTTCTTTCTTTCTCCCTTTCTTTCTTCCTTCCTTCCTTCCTTTCTTTCTTTCTTTCTTTCTTTCTTTCTTTCTTTCTTTCTTTCTCCCTTTCTTTCTTTCTTTCTTTCTTCCTTCCTTTCTTTCTTTCTTTCTTTTAAACTTGGCCTCAGGTAATCCTATTGAACATGATTTTTATGTCATCACCTCTCATTGATATTTCTATCTCCCTTTCCCTTCCTCTCCAAAATCAATTTTTTTAAAAAAATTTAATTTAACTTACTTTTAAAAGCTTAAGTACAATGGTCTCTTTTTTTAAAATTGATTTTGAGAGAGAAACATCCATTGTCATTCCACTTATTTATGCATTTATTGTTTGCTTCTTGAATGTGCCCTGACTGAGGATCAAACCCACATCCTTGGCGTATTGGGATGACAGTCTAACCAACTGAGCTACCCGGCCACGGCCTTAGGTACACTGGTCTTAAACCCTTGCCTGAAACCCTTCTTCTTATAGGATAAAAGTCAAGTTGCTTGACTTTCCCTCTTTTGGTGACTGGCACCTAGCCTCACCAATGTCAAACTTTCATCCTATGAGAGGGCATGCCCTGAGCCCCAGAGATACGATACCAGAGAACTGATATCAGTTCTGTATGTCACAGTTTCTCAGATGTCCATGCCTTTGCATGTTCCCTCCATGGGATTGTCTTTTCTCCCCTTCTTCCTATTGAAAATGCCTAAACCAAAGGCAATTTGTCTGGGTGCCTCTGAGGAGATGGGTGGGGGTAGGGTACTGGCTGGAAAGAATCACATAGAAATTACAATGTTTAGGTTCCCAGGGTCACCCTCCCAATGTGATGTGAGATTTGTCTGTTTATTCCCCTCCAGTCCCTATAGGTCAGTGGTTCTCAACCTTTCTAATGCCATGACCTTTAATACAGTTCCTCACGTTGTGGTGAAAATAATTTTATGGTTGGGGTCACCACAACATGAGGAACTGTATTAAAAGGTCTCGGCCTTAGAAAAGTTGAGAACCACTGCAATAGATGATCCTGAAGAAAGGCACCTAGAGGCCATTCCCACAGTGGACTTATGTCCTGTTGAATGATCAGCAGGAATGATGACAAATCAATTTTCCAAGAAAGGCTTCCCTGGCTTCTTGTTTAGGGATTTCAACTCCCATCTCTTCAAAACACATGTCCAAGTGAGTTTTATCATCCCTAAATTAGCTTAATTTATGTAAATATTAACCTCCAGAAATTTTACATTATAAACTTGGCTATGGCTGAGTGCTTCAGGAAGGCCCTAATGTGCTGCAGGAATCAATGAAATGTTAACAAGCACTGACAGCTTAGCAGGTGCCACAGAGGAGAGTGGAACCCAAAAAAGGAGTGTGCTGCACAGGCACCCCGTCCCACCTCAGCAAGGCTGTCTTCTGGCCACTCTTCCACCTGCATGGAGTGGCCCAGTAGCACACTTTGGCCTAGGCACACTGTGACCTTCCCTATCTGATTCCTTCCCCCATTCCCTTTCCTACTCAGGGACTCCGCCCATTAAAACCTCTGTCAAGAAAGGCCTGATGCCGAAACCGGTTTGGCTCAGTGGATAGAGCATCGGCCTGCAGACTGAAGAGTCCCAGGTTCGATTCCGGTCAAGGACATGTACATTGGTTGCGGGCACATCCCTGGTGGGGAGTGTGCAAGAGGCAGCTGGTTGATGTTTCTCTCTCACTGATGTTTGTAGCTTTCTATCCCTCTCCCTTTCTTTCTGTAAAAAATCAATAAAATATATTTTTTTTTTAAAAGAAGAAGAAAGGCCTGATGGCAGCACTGACCGATACAGATCCATGTTCTCTCATGAGCAATTCCAAACCCTAAACTTAGAAAACCAAAAACCTTTTTGAAAATTTGATGAAAACTCCTTTGATAGCACACCCTGGCCTGAACTGACAGGAGACCATTTATATGTAGTCTTCACCCTACTTAGTGTAACATTCATCATTGTCCGATTACAGAGAGCTGCCCCAGGCCATGTTGGCAGTATTACAGCCTCCACAGTATAAGCAGTGTATCACCCTTCTAAAATCCAAAACCCCTTGATGCCAAAGTACACCCAGCACCAATACTTTAGATATGGGGCCATGGACCTGAACCCACCAGGAGGCCAGCTGGATCCGTTTGCAGTGGGCGCTCCCAAGGACATTTCTGGGGCCAGGTGGGAAGAGCAAGCACCATGGCCAGCAGCTTCTGAGTCTGACATTGATGACAGAGCAGGGAGTGGGGCACACCCGCCCAGCAGCGCTATCCCTGACCCAGGGTGGCACCTCATCCAGAGGAGTTACGTTCCAGCAGCCCCCTTGCACAGGAGCCACAGGTTAGCCATGGCCTTGCTCTTGAAATCGGCAGTTTGATGCTGAGCTCAGAGTCGTATTCACGGAAACAGAAACTTTTAGAATGGCCATGGCAGGGTGTCATCTCTAAGGCAGCAGGTCAGTCCAGTGGATTCTGGTCCCCATTTAAGTGACTGTTGAAATCATACACACACATCAGAAGGCTAAACTGAATTGCCTACTTGTTATCAAAGTACAACAAGAATGTAGAACGGTACACATATTGTAAGCAGGTGAATTTTCACAAATGAACACACCCATGTAACCAGTGTCCAGATCAAAACACAGAATATCGCCAGCACTGCAGAAACCTCCCTCACGTTTCCTTACATTCCCAATCATCCCCTCTTCCCACCATACCAACCATAAGCCTAACCTCCAAGAGTCCATTTTTCTAGCTTGGTTTTTGGATTACATTTATCCAATGTTTTGCCATTAGATAGAGTCAGTGTGGGTGATGGCCAGGTTTCCTCCCTACCTTCTGAAGGTGGGACTATAAAACTAGCTGGTCAGAAGTCAAGGCATGGATGGTGAACACACACTACAATATACAGATGATGTGCTATAGCATTTTACACCTAGAAACTATATAATTTTATTAGCCAGGGTCATCCCCAATAAATTCAATAAATAGAAAAAAGAGAGAGAAGTTGAAGCAAAACAATGACCCAGTACAGGTCCTGACATGACTCAAGAAGCAAGTGCCTTCCCCAATCTGGTGCTGCCTCGAAGTCAAACCCTGAAAGAATATAAAAAGAAGCAAAGCTTGCTTGCAATAAAGAGCACAGAAGCTTAATTTAAATAAGATGATTCAAATAAGGGTATAACATATGTAATACTTTCAATAATAAAGAATTTTTAAAAAACAAATATAGATATCACTTAAAGCTTGTAAAATGCTATTTTTCATTGAGATAAATTTCACATAAGATAAAATTCACCATTTTAACCATTTTTAAACTATAATTCCGTGGTATATTCACAGACTTGTATAACTATCACCACCATCTAACTCAGAACATTTCCATTACACCAAAGAGAAACTCCTAATCTGTTAGCATTTACTCCTAATTCCTCCCTCCCCGACACCTTAGTAACACCAATCTACTTTCAGTCTCTATAAATTGTCTGTTCTGGACATTTCATCTTACTGAAATCATGCAATACATGGCCTTTTCTATCTGGCTTCTCTCACTTAATATGTTTTTAAGGTTCATCCATGTTGAAGTATCTATCAGTACTTCATTCCTTGTTACGGCTAAATAATATTGCATTATATGGATGCACCACATTTTGTTTACCCACTGATCAGTTGGTGGACATTTGGGTTATTTCCTACTTTTGGCTATTAATAATGCTGCTATGAGCATTCATGTACAAGTTCTTGTGTACTTTGTTTTTATATGGAAACATATGCTTTCAATTATCTTGGGTATATACCAAGAAACGGAATTATTGGGTCAGATAGTAACCAAAATTTTGAGGAACTGTAAATCTATTTTCCAAAGTGGCTGAACCCCTATCAGCAATGTATAATGGTTCCAATTTCTTCACATCTTCACCAACACTTATTTTCTACATTTATAATTATTACTTTTATTATTATTATAGCCATCTTAGTGTATATGAAGTGGTATTTTATTGTGGTTTTGACTTATTTCCCTAAAGACTAAAAATGTTGAGTACCTTTTCATGTTCTTATTGACCATTTGTATATTTACTTTAAAGAAATGTCCTTTACTCATTTTTAAATTAGATTGTTTGTCTTTTCATTATTGGGTTAAAAATTCTTTATATGTTCTAGATACTAGAATCTAATAACTAGACCCTTATCAGATAAAAGATTTGCAAATGTTTTCTCCTATCCTATGAGTTGTCTTCTCATTTTCTTAATAGTGTCCTTCGATGTAGAGAAGTTTTTAATTTTGAAAGTTCAGCCCTGGCCAGTGTGACTCAGTTGGCTGGGTGTCATCCCATGCACTAAAAGGTTGCTGGTTTGATTCCTGGTCAGGGCACATACCTGGTTTTGACTCAATCCCCCCTTAGGGCATGCAGGAGGCAGCGAGTGGTGTTTCTTTCTCTCTCCCTCTCCCTTTCTCTCTCTAAAAACAAAAACAAAAAAATAGCCCAACTGGCGTGGCTCAGTGGTTGAGCGTCCACCTATGAAACAGGAGGTCACAATTCAATTCCAGTCAGGGCTCAATCCCCAGTAGCAGACATGCAGGAGGCAGCCAAACAGTGATTCTCTCTCATCATCCATGTTTCTATCTCTTTCCCCAGGCCCTTTCTCCCTGAAATCAATAAAAATATATTTTAAAAATAAATAAAAATAAAAAGTTCAGTTTACCTGTTTTTCCTTCAGTTGCTTATGCTTTGGATGTCATACATATTTAAGAAACCATTGCCTACTCCTCCATCATGAAGATTTACACCTGTTTCCTGCTAAGAGTTTTATAGCTTTGCAAAATGCCATTTTATTAAATTATGTTTTGGTTTATGTAAGATAACTATCATGCCAAAGCTTCCTTTGTAAAAGGATTACAAAAGAAAACAAATATATTTTAGTTTCATCTTCTATAGCATAATGGATTATAATGTAAATCATTCTTACTGGAGTCAGATCCTGGATTCATCTAAGAATCTCCTTCAGAGAATCTGTGTGTCCTGATTGAAAAAGAGTATAACCAGCTGGGTAACTCAGTTTGTTAGAGTGTCTTCCCAATACACCAAGGTTACAACAGATCTGATCCCAAGTAGCGGCACATTCCAGAGTCAACCAATGAATGCATAAATAAGTGAAATAAAAAATTGATGTTTCTGCCTGGTACTGGCACAAGAACAGACATATAGACCAATGGAACTGAACAGAGAACCCAGAAATTGACCAAAACCATTATGCCCAATTAATATTTGACAAAGGGCAAGAGCATACAATGGAGTCAGGATAGTCTCTTCAATAAATGGTGTTGGGAAAATTGGACAGATACATGCAAAAAAATGAAACTAGACCACCAATTTACACCACACACACACCAAAAAAAAAAAAAAACACATCAAAATGAGTAAAGGACTTAAACATAAGATAGGAAACCATAAAAATCTTAGAAAAATGCATAAGCAGCAAAATATCAGACATATGTCATAGCAATATCTTTACCGATACAACACCTAGAACAATGGAAACTAAGGAGAAAATAAACAAATAGGACTATATCAAAATAAAAAGCTTCTGCACAACAAAAGAAACCATTAGCAAAACAACAAGAAAGCCCACTGAATGGGAGAACATATTTGCCAATGTTATCCTATACTAGAGGCCCAGTGTGTGGATTCAGACCAGTGGGGTCCCTCAGCCTGGCCTGGCCCCTCTCGCAATCCAAGGCTCCACTGGTGCACAATCAGGGGCTGGAGAGGTACTGTGGGAGGGCTCCGGGGTCTCTCCGGCTCCATCTCCCCCAGTCCTGATTGGGGCTGATAGGGCCAGAGAGGGACCATGGGAGGTTGGCCAGCTAGGGAGGGACCATGGAAGGGCTCCAGGGCATGTCCAGCCCATCTAGCCCAGTCCTGATTGGCCAGACCCCAGCAGCAAGCTAACCTACTGGTCAGAGTGTCTGCTCCTCAGTACTCAGTGTGCATCATAGTGAATGGTCAAATGGTCACTTAGGCTTTTATATAGAGAGGGACCTGATGCACAAAGATTTGTGCAAGAATAGTCCTTCTGCCAAAACCGGTTTGGCTCAGTGGATAGAGTGTTGCCTGTGGACTGGAAGGTCCCAGGTTTGATTCCAGTCAAGGGCATGTACATTGGTTGAGGCACATCCCCAGTAGGGGGTGTGCAAGAGGCAGCTGATCGATGCTTCTCTCTCATGCAGTGTATAAGCTGTATGCAAGCAAATGAGCAAATAAAAATTTGAGCTAAAGAGCAATAGCCTTGGGAGAAATCTTCAGGATTAGAGAGATGAACTAGAGATTAGAGTGAGTAAAGACCAAAAATGTTTATTTTTCCATCTTTGGGGTGACACTCTAGCTACTAGTAAGCAGGCACTGAGCTTTTTGAGAGCTAAACAGTTAATTTCCCAAAGATGTTTAACTGGGCATTTTTCTGATTATGTTCTTGTTTACCAAGAAGGCAACATAACATATTCCAAAGAATGAAAATTAGAAAACCCGTGTTTGGGCTCTGACTCTGCCATTATCTGTATGTCCCTGTAGATTTTCCTCCTTTCTCTGACCCTTGATGTCCTATTTGAGGAAATAGGGAAAATAAGGAAGGGAGAGAGAGAGAGAGAGAGAGAGAGAGAGAGAGAGAGAGAGAGAGAGGAGATGCCCTCCTGATTCTGAAAGTCTGATGTCTGGGACTATGTTTAGAATTTCTTTTCATCTCTATTTGTAGCAAGTAGAATTGTTCAAGCCAGTTTTCAAGCAATTTGGGTGTGCTAACCTTTGTGATAACAGTTCTATCACATTTGGCTTTGGGAAGTAATCCCCAGCCCCCAAAAAATAAACTTCCTTTCTTTGCTTGGCATCTCCACAAAAGCCAAGCATCTATATATATGGGGGAAGGCTTCATGCCAGACTCACAGATGGGCATAAATGTTGACTTCCCAAGGACGCTGAGGGAGATCAAAGGGGGGAAAGACTTACTGACTAAAGGTCCAGTAGGAATCACTGTGAGCCCAGAGCTCAGAGGAACTGTGTCATCCCTGACCAGCCAAAGTTTTGGAAAGAAAACAGAAGGCCCCTGACATTTCACATCAAGCAAAAGGCAACCAAACTAATGTTTTAAATTTTCTACCCTTGCCACTTGTCTCCAGGGGATGGGGTTTGGGAGAGAGAAGTATGTGGACAATTCATTCACTCATCCAATGAAGATACTATATTGAGAACCTATGATGTGCCAAGCATTATTCTAGGTGCTGGGAATACAGCAGCAAACAAAGTTCCTGTACTCACAAAGCTTACATTCCAGTGGAGAAGACAGGCAATGAGCAAATAAACAAGTAAGCAAGTAGATGTACAAGCGTGCATAGGTAGAAATTGTGTGCACCTGGGAATGCATATACCTGTGTATGTGAATGCATCAGTGGATTTGTGTTTTGGGAAGAAAAAAAAAGCAGAGAGGATAAAGTTGCTATTTTAAATAGTGTGGTCCAAGAGGGCTTCCTTGATTAGATGTCACAGAGCTTAAAGATGAAGGAATGAGGAAGAGCATTCTAAGCATAAAGAATAAAGTGAAGGAAGGCCTTGAGGTGAGACAGTGGGTGTTGTATATGAGGAATAGCAAGGAAGCCAGCGTGGAAATCAAGGTAAGAGTAGCAGGAGGTAAGTGTGATGGCGGGGGGGGGGGGGGGGGCACATTGCATAGGGCTTATAAGAAACCGTAGGACACTGTGAGACATTTTGGCTCTTATTCTGATCAAAATGGGAATCTGTTTAACAATTTTGAACAGTAGAGACATATGATCTGACTTATATTTGAAAATAATCTCTCAAGCTGCTGAGAATATTCTGCAGAGGAGTAGTTAGAAGTTTGTTGCAGTTATCCAATAAGTGATGAGAGCTTAGTCAAGGGGGCTTGGCCATGAAGGTAATGAAGAGGAACTGGATTCCGGATGTATTTTTGAAGCAAAGTCCAGCAGAACTTGCAGATAGACGCAGTGTGCGAGTAAGAAAAATCAAGTCAAGCATGATGACAAAGTTTTTGGTCTGAGCAACGAGAAGAATGGCTATGGGAGGAACAAATTGGAAAGTGGGGAGGAGGATGACTCAGGAATTCAATTTGGACATGTTGTTTTTGCAATGCATATTGACATGTAAGAAAAGATGAAAGATCTGGGCTAGGGAAGCAAATTTAGGAGTTGATGGCATATATATGGGATGAAAACCCATGAGATTGGATGAGGGCCTCTTGGGAATGAATGGCTCATAAATCGTCCAGAATCCATAGAGACAGGAAATAGATTAGTGATGACAACAAGGTTGAGGGGGAAGAAATGGGGAGTACGTGCTAATGGGTATGATTTTTTTGAAGGGGGGAGGGGTGATGAAAATGTTCTTGGATTAGAGGTTAGTGATATCCACACAACTTCATGAGTAAATTTTTTAAAATGTATACTTTAAAAGAGTTAATATTGACCTAGCCTGTGTTTGTCACAGTTCAGGTGACTCGGTTAGTGTCGTCCAGTGCATAGAAGGGTTGCTGGTTCCATTCCTGGTCAGAGCACATGCCTGGGTTGCAGGCATTGTTTATTAAAATACATTTCATTCTCAAAATGGAGCTATCAGCTGTTAAAGTGTATATACATTTTTGGGACACCTTGTACATTAGTTCATAATGATACTCGAAAAAAAATCACAAAAAGTAACCCCAAATCAGATTAGGAGATGCTCAGGAACCAACTCATTATTTTGAAACTAGTAAATAAAAGATTCAAGAATGTATCCTGCCGAAATCGGTTTGGCTCAGTGGTAGAGCGTCGGTCTGCGGACTGAAAGGTCCCGGGTTCGATTCTGGTCAAGGGCATGTACATTGGTTGCGGGCACATCCCTGGTGGGGGTTGTGCAGGAGGCAGCTGGTCGATGTTTCTCTCTCATCGATGTTTCTGGCTCTCTATCTCTCTCCCTTCCTCTCTGTAAAATAGCAATAAAATATATTTTTTTAAAAAAAAAAAAAGAATGTATCCTGCCGAAACCGATTTGACTCAGTGGATAGAGCATCGGCCTGCAGACTGAATGGTCCCAGGTTCGATTCCGGTCAAGGGCATGTCCTTGGTTTCGGGCACATCCCCAGTGGGGGGTGTGCAATAGGCAGCTAATCAATGATTCTCTCTCATTGGTGTTTCTAACTCTCTGTCCCTCTCTCTTCCTCTGTGTAAAAAATCAATAAAATATATATATTTTTAAAATATATTTTATTGATATTTTACAGAGAGGAAGGGAGAGAGGTAGAGAACTAAAAACATCGATGAGAGAGAAACATCGACCAGTTGCCTCTTGCACACCTCCTACTGGGGAATGTGCCTGCAACCAAGGTACATGCCCCTGACCGGAATCGAACCCGGGACCTTTCAGTCCGCAGACGAATGCTCTACCACTGAGCCAAACCGGTTTAGGCTAAAATATATATATTTTTAAAAGATTCAAGAATGTATCCTTGCCAATCTTGTATCAATTGTACCATTGGATATCCAAATAGTAGATGCACATAAATTTCATTTCAAGAGGTATCCCAGCTAATAATTGAAAAGGCAATGATAAAATTTAAATATCAACATTTTGGAACCCCTAATGAATTAATGGAAATAAACACTTATCATCAACAGCTACTAGGACCTCAAAAAAGACAAACAAGCAGACTATTTAAGTGTCATCAGGGAAGACTCTACTACCGCCTTTGAAGTAGTCCTGGCCCCAAATCCCTAAAATCAAACCTGTATCTGATCAGCCCTCTAAATTACCAATTCTTAGGAAATACAGAGGGAAGAAAAACCTGTACACTACAAGACAGGGGTGCAATCGGCAAAATCCAGACTATGAAAAACTAAAGGGCAAGCATCATGGTTTCTTCAAAACACAGATTACAAGTGAAGGGAAGGTGAAGAAACAGAGAGAGAATAGAAAACAAAAGCAACAAATGGACATTACTTAAATTCTGTTTCAAACACTATTAAGAAAAAGTTGTGACATAGATGAGATGATTAGAAATTTCAAGATCCACTGGACATTTAATGATATTTAAAAATCATTAATTTTTAAGGTATTAGTCATATACAAAGGTCTTTATCCTTTATAATACACACTGAGATATTTACAGATAAAGGAACATGGTATATGAAATTTACTTCAAAATATGAATAAGAAGACATAAATAAGGATATCAGTGAAGCAAAATTAGCATGATTGATCATTGTTAAAGCTGGGTGGGAAGCATCCTGTAGTTCATTTTACTATTCTCTCTAAGCTGTTATATCATTTTAAAATTCATCATTAAAAAAAAAAAAAAAAAGTTGAGCCAAAACCAATTTGGCTCAGTGGATAGAGCATCGGCCTGAGGACTGAAGGGTTCTGGGTCCGATTCCGGTCAAGGGCATGTACCTTGGTTGCGGGCACATCCCCAGTGGGAGGTGTGCAGGAGGCAGCTGGTTGATGTTTCTCTCTCATTGATGTTTCTGACTTTCTATCCCTCTCCCTTCCTCTCTGTAAAAAAAAATCAATAAGATATATTTTTTTTTAAGTTGAAAGACAGAATGGGAGAGAGAACCTGGAAAGAGCAAGCTACAGACTTCACTTTAAAGAAGCCAGTAAAGGGAAGCAGAAAAGCAAGGCAGCAGTTGGAAAAGAACGTGGGGGAGACGCAGGGTTTTCCGAAAACGGCAGACATTCGAGAAGGTTTGTATTCTATGAGAGCATGGTCCAGAAGAAAGGGAAAACATTTGGGAGAGGGCACAGTTGTTGGAGTGATGCTCTAGCGAAGGTATTAGGTGGTTACCTGCAAATAAGTCCAGCACAATTCTCACAGGCACCTTATGCCAGGGGCACAGGTTTCTTAGCGAGAACAGTCTCTCAGTTGGATCTAATTAAGGCACCTGCAGAAGTGAACCTGGGGGGCTTCCTCATCTTGGGAAGCATCTTCCCGAAAATACCCTCCTTTTCTATGACCAGGCCTGAAATCAGCCATCTCTAGTCTTCATTCCTAATAATCCTACATCTGCACAGCACCCCTTTCCCAAGGACCTTTCATTTTAATATAAACAATTATTTTTAGAGAAAATAATAAAAACAAAAGCAGCCCATAATCCCACTTCCCAGACATACCTGTTAATATTTTAATATAACTAATAAAAAGTAGAAGCCTGCCTCTCCACTCTGAATTCCCTAACCAGTGTTTTGTAATTTTTCTAGTAAAATAATAGTAATAGTAACACTATATATTATTAGCATATACAAAATTTTGAATAAAAATTCATACACACAAAAAAAGCACCATACTATCATTACTATTCTGCACCTCACTCTTTATATTTAATAATATATCTTGGCCAGTGGTCAGCAAACCACAACTCGCGAGCCACAACTCTTTGGCCCCTTGAGTTTTTAGCAAAGACCAACTTAGGAGTACCCTGATTAAGTTAATAACAATGTACCTACCTATATAGTTTAAGTTTAAAACATTTGGCTCTCAAAATAAATTTCAGTCGTTGTACTGTTGATATTTGGCCCTGTTGTTTGCCGACCACTGAATTCTTGGCAATCTTTACCAACATATTTATCTTAATAGCCACGGTATACTTTTTAAATAAAAAAACACTTTGCTATCTATCATATTTTCACCTCATTGAAACACATTGAGAACAGATATCATTTTTCAAACAACAAAACTGACCTAGGATGGGATTATATGACCTGTTCAAAATGTCAAGAAGGTGAAAGCTGAGAAATAGTAGAGGCTGGGTTCCTTTCACTCCCTGTGCCACAGCGCCTCCCAGTGGCGTGCAGGTAACATTTTCCACCCACAGCACCAGGGCTTCTACCTTCCCTGTAGCCCACCAGTTCTCAGGAAAATTTTCATTTGAATTATGAAGATTATACAACACTGTGAAACAAGGTCTTTCTTTTTAAACAACTTCTCTGTTTTCGAAGTAATTTTTGTAACCATGGCATTTGGCTTTAAAATTATTAATAGATGAGATCAGGCACGTTCAGGGTGGTATGGCCGTAGACTAAAATTATTAATAGAATGCTAAGTAGAATATCCTATGGCATGTAAAACATTCTCAGCCTTTCATGTGTAAAGAGAAGGTAGAGATGCTCAGAGAAGTTTCTTTTTGTCAATTTTTAAAATGTAGTCCAATGTACTGAGCATTTTCAAATGTTTGTGGCCCTTAATCTTTTGGGGAAAACATGGACCTTTTTTGAGAATCTGGTGAAATCCTCTCCTGAGACAAAATCACAGATGTGCAAAATCTTGCTTTTAATCACAGGGACTTCATAGAATTTCTAAAGACCACCCATGCATCCTGACACCAGTGTAGCTCAGTTGGTTGGGTGTCATCCCGTCACTGATTTGATCCCAGTCAGGGCACATGCCCGATTTCATCAGTAGGGGATGTGCAGAAGATGGCAGATTGATGTTTCTCTCACACATGTATGTTTCCCTCTCTCCCCACTTTCTCTTCTCTCTCTCTAAAATCAATTTTTTTTAAAAAATTTTAAAGACAATCCACAGGTCCCAGGTTAAAAATCCCTGCCATAATGATTTCACCTCCCAATTTTGCTATGCCTAAGTATACCTACAACGTTTTAATCAGTGACACAACATGCTTTTAATTTGCTCTAACTTTTAACATATGTGTGCTAAATCTTTTCAGCCTGACTGGTTATTTAGAGATAACTCAGTATAATCCTAACTATTACAGGCAAACTAAAAACCCTGACGTATTTTATTTCAAATGTTCTTAAAAGAGAAGATTATTTAAATTTCCTTTGAAAACAAGTTTTCAACACAAAAGATGTTGAAATTAAGATTTGACCTAGATTATACTGTGGTAACTTGATGTTTGGTCTTTATTTACAATGAAAACAAAGCAAAAACCTAGGCTTTGGATGTGGAGGAGTCAAGGGGACAGAGGGCTCATCACAACATCAATTAATCATTAGCCTCAGAAATATAATGAACCTCCGGGGCACAGAAAACTTAACCTTTGGCTTTTGGGTGGGAAAAAGCACTCCCTAAAGAAAATCCTTCCCTCTTCCATCATCTATTTTATTTAGGGTATCTTTTTCTGAGCTATCTTAGGCACACCACCTTACACAGGCTCAGGACCCAGTTAAAATGGAGTCTGAATATCACACCATCATTAGGTAACAGTAAAGGACTGTCAATTTTCTCTTCCCATAGTTGGAACTACCTTTAATTTCCTTTTTCCACCAGGCGACCATCTGACTTTCCAGTTCAAAGTCTACTCTGATTAAGAGTTTAGTCAGCTGCATAAAACTTTGAAAGCTTACTTTCAAACATTTCAGACGAGTGACCCCTTTTAAGACTATTTAAAGTGAGAAAAAACAAAGGAGGGTGGGAACAACAACATCGTTTTCTCAGCCTAAAAGCGTCTCTAAGGCTTTGTCCCCAACACCAACCCTAACCTCATCTCCCAAAGGATAAAAACACCTTCTCCAACATTAATCCAATCCCTCCCCCGTGACTAGCTAAGAGTTAGAGCAAGGACTGGGAAACAGAGCCCCCTGCAGACTTGGAAGATGGTGGCCTTGCTGTGCAGGAGGTGGTTGTCCAGCAGAAGCAATTCCTCAGAGCCACCAAGTCCTTCCCTTTCAGGGTTAGTAGCAAATGGTAAAACAGATGGCTTTACCTTTCAGGGTTTGGGGGGATTTTTGGCCTTGGGTTTGTTTCTCTGGTTGGAAACACTGCCATTGCTGTTATTCTTTTTTAAAAATTATTAAATTTATTGGGGTGACATTGGAGCATAAGGGCTTATAGATGTGTATCTGATTCACTCTGAAATTATTTAGCTTTTAAATGGGTGTTATTTACCTTGCTGGAGGACCTGTGATCATGCAACCTCCCCTTTTCTTCAGTTTCTAGGGTTAGAACAATTTCCAAAACCAGATTCTCCTCTCATACTGGCTACTTGCCCAGTATGATGTTTCAATTAATAGAGCATAGAGGTCATTTCTCCCTCTCTGCTAGTAGAGAACAGATTTAAGCAGCATATCTTATATTTGTCCCATCTGACTGCATATATATATGGCTAATGTGCTAAGTGTCCAACCACCCAACCAGTCACTATGACACGCACTGACAACAGGGGGCAGACGCTCAATGCAGAAGCTGCTGTGACCCACACTGGCACCATGGACCCGGCACCCACAAAGCAATACTTGGCTTCCCCCAAGTGGGACACAGGCCCTGCCACCACCCCAGAGCAACAGCCCACCAAATCGCAGCCAATGCTGCCAAGACCCCATGGCGCAAAATGCACAGCCCAGACCAGCCTGGAAACGATGGCTGAGGGCACCAGGTAAAGACATCATGTAGCAACGCCTGGCTTCTTCGCCCTATTGACTAGCCTCCTTGGAGTTTCTTCAGCCCAGGAACACAACTTCCTGAAACATCCACCGTGAAAGCTGCAGTGACATAGCTCAGGTAAAATGCATATTACCCGGGACTACCACTGGTACATTAGCACTTATTAATCAGTGATTCCTTGCATGCCAAACGGCTGAGGTCCCAGATGAGCCCCAGGACAGTGGGCAGGGTGGCCCTGTGGGTGAACACTGTGGCGCTGGGTACTGGCTCTACCGTTACAGAGGCAGCAGGCTCTGTCACTTCGTTTATAGCAGCGCCCGTTTCCCCCCAAATGAGGCAAGGATAAACATCCTCGCTCTGTCCTGGGTTGAATATTAAAGGAGATACTATGTATGAATATTCAATGTAAGTGACAGTTATTTCCATAGCAGTGATGGGGCTCAGAACATGCTACCAAAATACGGCACCTTGGCATATTTAATATTTCAAGCTGTCATGTGCAGAAAGGACTTTTGGAACTTTCCCCTGAGGCTGGTCATAAAACCTTCGTATGAGAGGTGGCTTTTCTCTACCCAAAGGCAAGGAGCACCCTCCTCGAGTTTCCCCAGTTGACTGCACTTAGCCTATATACTTCGTCCTATCCTATCTTTCCATGACTTCCTGTTCTTTATCAAGCCTATCATAAATACACTCGGGTTTAACCATTTCTTTGGGTCTTAATTTCCTCACAAAGGCTCCTATGTCATGTAAAACGCATATTAAATAAAGTTGCATGCTTTTCTCTTGTTAATCTTTGTCAGTTGAATGTTCAGACCAGCCACTAAACATAAGAGGGTCAAGGAAAACTTTTTCCTCCCCTATACCAAGGAACATAGTAAAAACTCAAAGTGCCAGAAGTGTGGTGCTATGTCCCAACAGTGTTCCGATATAGTTTTCCAATGTTCCTATCCTGGAACTGTCAAGATTCTTTGCGTAATTGATTCTACGCAAAACTGAACTGCCTAAATATTTATTGAAAGAAATACTGTTGAGTCCCCAAAGGATTGTTGTTTATCCTTTCGGTTTAAAGTGAAAAGTAAAGTATGTTAGTATGCATACACCTGATGGCGGTGGTTTTCAATAAAACTAGATTCAAAAGCCGGGTAGTTGGTTAAAAGAAAGCCGGGTCTGTGTTTTCTTCAGCTTTTAAAATGCTGTTTTCTCCCAATCTGCATCTCAGAGAATAGGTGATCATAAAGCAGGAAGGCTACACCATGAGACTGCGCAGTCAGTCTTCGCTTTGTTCTGCTCAGTCTTACGCACTACTAATAGCTCTTAAAATAGATCGAATGAAACGATATGTCTGATAGATGAGAGCCTAATGCATATTTTCATAAAAGGTTAGTTCTCGTTTGTTTCCCAATGTTAATACATTTACCCTCTGCCAGACTTAAGAATGACAAACTCATTGGCTTTGCCTCTGAAACCTATTTTGCACCACCAGCCTCCAAGACAAAAAAAAAAAAAAAAACCTGCTCCTTTTTTTTTTTTTTATGGTCAATGATTCCTTTGAAAAAGGCCTTTCTAGCTCATATCAGAAAAGATCTATACTATTCAAAACTTTAAAAATCAGTCTACTTCTTCAGGGGAAAGAAAAATTTCTTGCTTATTCTGTGAAGACATACCGAAATCTGACATTAAGATTGCCCATTAATTTGGTTCGGTTGATGTATTTCTAGCAAGTGCAAGCTACATGGCTCATTTCTTTGGAATGATATGCCTTTCAACAGCTCTCCTGGCTACTTCCTATAGATGATGTAGTGAAATCCTCAGGGATTGGCAGACTAAAGAATGTGAGATGTGTATTCACATATATTCTATTATACAGGCTGTGAATGGGCATTCTTTCCTCCCAAGCCTCAGTTTTCAGTACATTACTTTAAGTGCAAGAAATTGTAGAAAGCAGAAAATGTCCGTATCGTAATGTTCCACCTGGGTAATCATATTTCCATTACCTTTGCTAAACCACAAGGCAATTTAGCTCAAAAACAGATAAATGGAAAGTTTGAAACGGTGTATATTCTCAGGTGTTTCATTATTGAAGAATAAAAAGCCATCAATGGAAAAACGAAGATAGGAAAGGGGTCACTGAAAGAAAAACACCTTTCTCTATGAAAGCATCCATCAATACTTAGGAAATACATGATTTTTAGACATTTACAAGTAAAAAGACCCAATTTCCCCCAAATTCCTTAGAAGGAATTACATCTGCCACCAACTATCCCCCTGAGATTATTTTCCAGCGTTATTATATAAACATACTATGCTTTAAAATACTCTTAACAAACAACACCAAAAACTTAGAACTGTCTGGAAGGTTAAAGAAACAAGTACTTTTTGAAAACTAGATATAGTTTTTTAAGAAGTAACCTTGCCAGCTTTAGCTTCGGTAAGATTTCACATAAAAATAACTGCAAAGTTAAAAAAAAAAAAAAGGAAAAAAGAAAAAAAATACATCGTATTTTTCAATTTTACCAGGAAAAACATTTATATTGCATGCATGACATTTTTAATAATATTATCCTTTTATTTTACTTTTTTTTTTTTTTTGCTGGAACTTACCAGCAACCTAAGTAAGATAAAATTACAAACATACAAAACATACAAAATGCAATCCTATTTAGTGCACTTTCTACCATTACCTTTCTACGCCATCTGCTTCTGGATTTTCACTGAAAAATCTTTTGGTTTGAAAGTCTTCACCTTCGTCAAAAGACAGTTTCTAGAGCCTTGGAAAGTTGTCACACTAATAGAATCATAAAATGAAACGGCACGGGGCAGCTTGGGAAGACACGGGAGAGTGGGTATTTTATTACATCTCTGTACCCGATCATTGTTTCTAGGAGGTAATCCATAAATTTTTAATCCTTCTAGTGTTCTTGAGCAACGTAGAAAGGACTGCTCCTGACCTAGTCTTTTATCACAGCAGAGGCAGTAATTTTACTGTGAAGTTGGTTATTCTATTATCTTTAGGGTTAGTGATTTTTAATGGCAAAATGTGATTCATATCCTCTCTTTACATAGTGAATATTGAGCTTCTCTTTCTAAGTCTAGAGCAGGTAATATTCCTTAAATTCAAGGCTATCGGCAATATACAGATGAGTGGATGCCTTTTCATATTGTGACAGTTAATCTCCATTAAATTATAGCGGTTCAGTAATTCAGAGCGATCTTCAATGTATCCTTTTTTATATCAATTTCTATGTTATATGTACAATTGAGTGGGGGGAAATAGTATTTCTAATATGTGAGCCCTCAAGATAAATGAATTCAAGTTTACCAAAATAACATAAACTATATCTGGATCACGTTTATTATTCCACAAGTCATATGATGAGTTTTATTAATTTAATGTCATTTTTGCCTTAAATGGACCACAAATTGAAGACCCAAATTAAGATAATATGTAAACAAACGAACAAAAACAAAAAGCATTAAATCCTTTAAGTATGTAACACTGGTTGTATCTCCAGTGGAAGGTTACAATGGCAATAAATAATTCATTCTTAAGGGTATTTTTGTGCAAATTTCAACCCATTTGAGGTCAACAACTTAATATGCCCTAGCCAGTGGTCGGCAAACTCATTAGTCAACAGAGCCAAATATCAACAGTACAACGATTGTAATTTCTTTTGAGAGCCAAAATTTGTAAACTTAAACTTCTTCTAACACCACTTCTTCAAAATAGACTCACCCAGGCTGTGGTATTTTGTGGAAGAGCCACACTCAAGGAGCCAAAGAGCCACATGTGGCTCGAGAGCCACAGTTTGCTGACCACAGCCCTAGCCGGTGAACAATTAAATTTCAGATTCAAGATAGCTAAAACTCATTAAATGCATTATGATGTAAAATTATTATGTCAATTTTGCAAGATAAATAAATACTAATAAATGAATATAATGATAAGACTAGAAGCAACTTAGAACTGAAACTGGAAAGATACAGAAAAGAATCCACTAACAGAAAAGGTCTATAGGTTATCAGTATTTCTTATGTTTTCATATTAATCTGGAGAGTCAACAAAGAAGCTTTCAGGTTTCGGAGAGTTGACTCAGCAGGTAGATCCCTTTACTCACACTCTTGTTATTGTGTTGGCTTAAGAAGTACTTATGTTATAATATGCCGGAGGGTAAAAGAAAGGCACAAAGAGGTCTGAGAATGTCTGT
Source organism: Vespertilio murinus (assembly GCA_963924515.1). NCBI lineage: Eukaryota > Metazoa > Chordata > Mammalia > Chiroptera > Vespertilionidae > Vespertilio > Vespertilio murinus. The sequence continues at coordinate 38,581,337 of OZ004715.1, read as the reverse complement.
GGAAAAGCTCATGGAGAAGCACATTGTAAATGACAGCCTCCCTCTTTGGCTCAGTAGGTTACTTCATGATGCAATTACAAAATCAATCACCTAATGGTATAGGCAAAAAATATTTTTGGTCCTCAGCCATTTTGTGACTCTGCAAATTTGTGATTATAACTGATTGTAAATGCAGAGCTCTGGCTGGAGTTCTTTTAAAATCTTGACTTATTGTCAAAGCACTAAGCAGTGTTCTGGTAAATCACTTGCCTAATTCTAATTCTACTTCAGAAGATGGAAGGTTTATGGCTGACTTTCTACACAAAGGTTTATTGCTGGCTTTCTACTAGTAAATAACTTGCAGCAATGTCATTAGTTAAAATTGGCTGGACTGAGGTAACAGAAGGACTCCAAAGTACATAATCTTTTAAGCCCAACAGAGTCCACCTATCATTCACCTAATAAATAGTGTGAGGAGCACGCCCTTGTCAGCAGGCAGCTCCCCTCCATGTGGTGATTCAGGGTCCCAGGGCTTTCTGTCCTGTGACTGCCATTCCCCGTGGCCTCACAGTTGCCTGTACCCAGCCACAAAGGGGGGAAAGAATGTACAGGAGCAAAGGACTCCCTTAAACCTTGGCCTGGAGAAAGCAAATAGCATTTCTAATAACATTCCACTGGCCAGAAGAGGATTATAGAGCAGTACCTAGCTGAAACTCAGAGTCTTGAATTAATGTATGATTTTGATTTAACATGTAGCCGCAGCACTCAATTCAATTTCTTCATAGTGAAGTATGGTAGCAACCATACTTGGGTAAAAATTGTTGTTTACTATTTTAAGCTTGCTTTTTGGGGTTCTGTACTCATTTAAAAGTTATTTTGATTTTTCTGAACTTACGTATGCTATCCCAATACTCCATTGATGATGGTTTGAATGTCCCATTGATTGTGATCTCACTGGTCATCGAAGCACATTCCTGGGACCCAAGACAGTTCAATTATCCTAAATTGCCTTAGTAGCTACAGGTAGTGCGTTCCTGTTGACTCAGTGATCCCAGAATCTGGACAGCACAATTATGCTAAATTGTCAAGGTGGTCCGTCCCAGATAATGTGTTTCTGTTGATTCAGTGATTCGCAGATACTTTAGATAACTAACTTGCTCAGTTTCACTTCGGTAAAATGCTTCTCTCAAAACAGGTTCCTCATTCCAGACCCAAAGATGTAATCGATACCTTTGTGATATTCTGCCAATATAAGCCAGGCACGGCGAGCTGTTCGGGGCTACGAGATTTGGAGCTTTAGCCCCTCGTATGCCACTGGCCTTTAATAAGTGACTCCGTAATAAGACTTTTTTGAGGTGTCCTTTGTAAGATGGTGGTTACACTACAACAGCATGCCCCAGACCTTTCCCTTACATTTGAGGCAGCAAGAAAACATGGCCAGGTCATAACTAATGGTCACAAGGTATGGGTTTCCTTAAGCTAAAAATAGCATCATGCCCTAAATTGTGTTTCAGCTCTTGAGCCCTAAAGCAGCTCCTGACCACATCCCAATTACTCTGAAACTGACCTAAAGACCTGAAGACCATGGCCAGGTAGCACAGCTGGTTAGAGTGTTGTCCCCATAACCTAAGATCACAAATTCAACCCCTGGTCAGACAACATACAAGAATCAACCAATGAATGCATAAATAAGTGGAACAAGTCTTTGTTTCCCTGTTTCTCTCCCTCTCCCCCATATATTTGTTCTCTTTTTCTTCCTCTCCCTTCCTCTCTCCCTTCCTCTCTCTCTAAAATGAATAAATAAATAATTTTTTGGCTCTAGCTAGTTTAGCTCAGTGGATAGTGTCAGCCTATAGACTGAAGGGTCCAGGTTCAAATCAGGGGAAGGGCATATGCCTGGATTACAGGCTCAGTCTCCAATCGGGGCAGGGGGAGGAGGGCGTGCAGGAGGCAGCTGGTTAATGATTCTCATCATTGATGTTTCTATCTCTCTCCTTCTCCCTTATACTCTGAAATAAATAAATATTTTTTTCTTTTTTTCCCCAATTTTTTTATTAAGGTATTATATGTGTACATATCTTACCATTGCCCCCCCCCCCCCCATTCATGCCCTCCCTCCCCAGAGTTCTGTGTTCGTTGGTTGTATTCATGCATACCAGTCCTTCTGGTATGTTCTCTTATCTCCCCCCAGGTCTCTTTCCCCTCCCTGCTGTCATTTGACAATCTGTTTGTTTTATGGTGACTATCTCAGGATCACATGAATAGAATCTGCTCCTCATTTGTCAGACTGCTTGTTTTATGGTGACTATCTCAGGACCACACAAATAGAGTCTGCTCCTCCTCTGGTTCTCACTGCCCCATCCCCATGGGTCCCACTGCTTCCCTAGGGACACTCGGCTCACCCGGGGCACAGGGCCCCTGAAATAAATAAATATTTTTTAAAGCTTCTCTTAAAAAATTGTTTTTAAAGACCTGAGTAAAAACAGAAACAAAACAAACAGCGATTGGGGGTATGGGGGTGGAAATAGATGTGAAATCACTATTTATTGCCCCAAACCTCTTACTCATGATGACTTATGATTTTTGCTCTATAAAGCCTCTTGCCTAAGCCATTGGGGAGTCAAGTATTTTGGAGCACAAGCTCACCAATCCTCCAGATTGGCACCAATCCTAATAAACACATTCTTTTCTCCACTGTAAATTCCTGCTCTTGCTTTGCTCTGGGTTTGTGCGTGCAGGCAGATGAACTCTTCCGTTTGGTAAGATAACTGAAAGTGTCTTAGGGTATGAAGCCTAGCCTAGCCATGTGCCTAAGGCCGTTGAAAAAGACAAAAGGATTGTGGGTAAAATGCAAATAATCTCTGCTGCAGGCAAATCGACTCATCTTGTGCCCCTGTGCTCCTTCATTTATAAAGGGGTAACAGGCATCTACATTCATCTACCAATCTTGAAAGACTGTGAACATGTATAACATGAAGTGCTATGAATTCCATGGATAAGCAGTATGTCAGTTGAATAGATTGCCGTTTTTTAAAAATATATTTTATTGATTTTTTACAGAAAGGAAGGGAGAAGGATAGAGAGCTAGAAACATCGATGACAGAGAAACTTCAACCAGGTGCCTCCTGCCCACCCCCCACTGGGGATGTGCCCGCAACCAAGGTACATGCCCTTGACCGGAATGGAACCTGGGACCCCTCAGTCCACAGACCGACATTCTATCCACTAAGCCAAATCAGTTTCGGCCTGGATTGCTATTGTTTATACTATCGCTATGCTATTGTTAATTTAAAACATTGCATTAGATTAAGTAACAGTAAAAAACAGAACTTTCTAACAGAAAGCATTATCAAGAATGCTAGTTAGCCCTGTCAGTGTGGCTCAGTGGTTGAGCATCAACACATGAAACAGGAGGCCACATGATTCCATTCCTGGTCAGGGCACATGCCCCAGTTGCGGGTTTAATCCCCAGTAGTAGATATGCTAGGGCAGCCAATCAATGATTCTCTCTCATCATTTTTGTTTCTCTCTCTCTCTCTCTCTCTCTCTCTCTCTCTTTTTTTTTCTCTATCTCTTTCTGCTTTCCTCTCTAAAATCAGTAAAAATATATTTTTAAAAATAAATAAATAAAGTACTTTCATAAAGTAACATTTTAAATACAGAGGTCTGAGACCTTTCTGGAGAAACTGAAAAATTACCATTCTGAGCATCTGGTAAGGACCTGATAATTAATTTTATAATAAGTCTGCAACATTTAGGATAGTAATCATGTAAAATAAATATCAGCCCTAGAGGGTTTGGCTCAGTGGATAGAGCATTGGCCTGTGGACGGAAGGGTACCAGGTATGATTCCAGTCAAGGGCACGTACCTCAGTTGCAGGCTCCTTTCTCGGCCCTGGTCGGGGTGCATGCCAGAGTCAACCAATCAATGTGTCTCTCTCACATGAATGTTTCTTTGTCTCTCCCTTCACTCTCTCTCTAAAAATCAATGCGAAAAATATCCTCCGGTGAGGATTAAAATAAATGTCAGCAGTGAAACAGCAGCACCTGGATAACAAGTTTCGCTCATGAGTAGCCAGTGTCATTGAAGAGTGTGCCAGGCAGAATGGTAGTAAGATAGACGATTGGCCTGGAAGCCAAGGCTAGAAGATGCAAATCCCAACTCAACAAATGAATCTTTATATGGCCTTGGGAAAATGAGTTAACTTCATTTCTCTGCCTAAAAAGACCAGCAGTGACAAGCAGATACTTCTAAAATATATCTTTAAAATCTGAGAAAGAAAGGGAGAGGGAGAAGAAAACAGACCTGGGGAAAGTTGCAAGATTGAAAAGGTGCTGAATGATTGTTCTGGGCTATACCAAAAACAATACATTTGCTTTAGGAGGCATAGAGCCTCAGAATCAAAATATGTTAATATAAGCAAGCCAGGTGTGGTTATTTGGTTAGCACTTATGACAAATGCTTTGTTAGATATGGATTTGAAATAACCATCCCTTCTCTCAGGTTTATGCAACAGAGAACATCCCAACATTCCAGTTAATCCAACAAATAACTATTAGGCCCTGCTTCTGTGCCAGGCACTGAGAATGTGATGGTCAACAACACAGGCATGGTTCCTGTTTTATTAACAAGACAGACAAAACGTAAGTAAAGAAAACAATTACAACTTGCAGAGAAGTGCTATGAAGAATGTGGACAAAAGAGGGGCGCTGTAATAAATCTAATCAGAAGTAATCACACAGGGAGAACCAAGATGGCGGCACAGGCAGCGAACGCCTGTACTCGCTGCCTTCCACAACCACATCAAAATTAAAACTAAAACACAGAACAACTATCATCCAGAACCACTGGAAAGCTGGCTGAATGGAAGTACTACAACTAGAGAGGTAAAGAAGAAAGCACCCTGAGACTGGTAGGAGGCGCCTGACCAGCCCAAAAACAGGCTGGTCAGGCACCCTGTGTGCTGCATTTTAATTGGGAGAGAGATGGCCTCTGCAGAGGCCTCCCAGAGGAGCAAGGGGTCCCAGCCCCACACCAGCCGCCCAGCCGAGGGTCCCAGAGCTGGGAAAAGAAGTTCCTATGGGCAATAAGAACTACGAGCTGGCCCTAGCCAGATTGGTTCAGTGGATAGAGCTTCTGCCTGTGGGCTGAGAGGTCCCAGGTTCAATTCCAGTCAAGAGCATGTACCTTGGTTGTGGGCATATCCCCAGTGGAGGGTTTACAGGAGGCAGCTGATTAATGTTTCTCTCTCATTGATGTTTCTAATTCTCTATCCTTCTCCCTTCCTCTCTGTAAAAAATCAATAAAATAAAAAATAAAATAAATAAACTGGCTATAAAAATCAGTGTGGATTGAAGGTAACACACAGACTGCTGGAGACCCAGCTGCTCCTCTTAAAAGGCCGGCACCACAAACTGGATTTACAAGCTCCTGCTTGCTCTGAGCAAGGTTCTGGTGGACCCAGACACATATGAGGAAAAACCGGATAGTCTGGAACAGGGGTGGGCAAACTTTTTGACTCGAGGACCACAATGGGTTCTTAAACTGGACCAGAGGGCCGGAACAAAAGCATGGATGAAGTTTTTGTGTGAACTAATATAAATTCAAAGTAAACATCATTACATAAAAGGGTATGGTCTTTTTTTTTATTTTTTTATTTCAATAGTTTAGAACAGCCGAACAGGCCGAATCCAGCCCTCGGGCCATAGGTTGCCCACAGCTGGTCTGGAATCAAGGCAGGAACTGGGGGGGGGGGGGGGGGGGGGGGGGGGGGGCGCGGACGGACACGACTTTCTCCAGACGGTGGTGCTTGCAGTGGTCATTGTTCCCATGCTGGGACCTCCCCAGTGCAGGGCTGACTGGCAAGAAATATTCAAAGTGATGAATAGCAAGAACCTACAACCAATATTACTCTACCCATTAAAGCTATCATTTAGAATTGAAGGTCAGAAAAAAGAAAAAGCTATGGCTCAGGAGACACTGCTCTCTGGCCTCCTGCTGTCTTTCCATCTCCATTTTCTATGCTAAAGGAGTTCATCACCACCAAACCAGTATTATATGAAATGTTGAAGGATATTCTTTAAGAAGAGGAAGAAGAAAGAGATAAAGATAAAAATATGAACAACAAAGTGTTGACAAATACATATCTGTCACAACTGAATCTAAAAATCTAATGAACAGAAAAAACTGGTGAATAGAATAGAATCAGGGGCATGGAAATGGAACAGACTGATGATTCTCAGAGGGAAGGGGGTGTGAGGGTGCAGGAACAAATTAGACAAAGGCCTTTATATGCATGTATACATTAACTAGAGACACAGACAATAGAATGATGAGGGCCTAGGGCAGGGTGGGAACCGGATGGAGAAGAGCTATGGCGTGGAGGCGGGGATGGGGTGGGGTGGGGTGTTTGTTTGTTTGTTTGTTTGTTTTTAAAGGCTTTAAAAAAAAACACGCTGTCTAGTGCATCTAGAATAGATTAACACACCTTTGAAGTGCCAGGAGCAAATCCTCTTTTCCAGATCCCTCAAGGGAGCACATAATCTTGTTAACTACCCTATAACTTTCTTCCCCCTTCATATAATTTTCTTTCCTTAACTTCAAATGCATACCTATACAAGAAACAGCAAAACTATTATTCTCTGGAGCACTTACAATCTTGCTTCCTATACTATTGTCAGTTTGGCTCAAATAAATTCTTATGAAAATTCTCTACAGTTTTGAACATTCTTACTTGGACAAGAAAGTGAAGAAATGAGCTATCTAATATCATAGGGATATCTGAGAGAAGAATGTTCCAGAAGGGGGTACAACAACTGCAAAGACCCTGAGACAAGACTCATTTGACACCTGTGCAGGAATTGAAAGGAGGTTCTAGGGTAGGATCAGGGTGGAATAACTGAAAAGTGATTGGAAAGACAGCAGGAGGCCAGAGGGCAATGTCTCCTGAGCCATGGCAAGGTCTAGACTTTACACTAGAGAAATGGGAAGTCTGTGACTAACTAATAAGATTACATAGCAGATAAGTATGGAACTAAAGCACTGATCTTCTGCCTTTTATTCTAGTGTCCTTTACCTTAGACCCCATGATTTTAAATGGCAAGTTTCATTTTCTACACAAAGCCACTCATTGGGAGAGATGTGAGATTGGGTGATTGAAATTTAAGTTTTCGTATTTTTAATTTTTTTAAATATATTTGTATTGATTTCAGAGAGAAAGGGAGAGGGAGAGATAGAAACATCAATGATGAGAGAGAATCATTGATTGGCTGCCTCCTGCACGCCCCACCCTGGGATTAAGCACACAACCCAGGTATGTGCCCTGATGGGGAATCAAACCATGACCTCCTGGTTCATAGATCAATGCTCAACCACTGAACCACACTGGCTGCCCTCTCCCTCTCCTTTTCTCTCTGAAATCATGTAGTCAAAAACCAGCAGTCGCCAACCCGTGGTACTCAGACAACTGGTGATCTGTGAGGTCTGAGAGGTTGGTGACTGCTGGTCATAAACAATACAAATAGCATGGGGTTTTATTTCTTTCAAAAATTTAAGTTTCATTGATGTGGACAGAAAGTGGCCACATTATAAACCTGTCATAGCAGCCTTGCAAACTCAGAAACCTAAAGTAACCAAAAAGAGTGGTCAGAAATTAAAACTTTTTACCTAAAAGCAGTTCATGTTGTAGGCTAGCATTTTCCTTGATAAAGGTCTATCTTTACCTAACTATGTCTTGCATCTATTATAACATTCCTTTGAAATGTCAGGGTAACTTCCCTTTTTCCAGATCCTACAGAGCACAACCAGTGCACCAGGGCGGTAACCATGAAATCCTCTCATTGTTATTATTATCATGTTAATTGCTAATTGTAAACGGTCAACATTTGACCCACCTATGTAAAATAAGTATGTCTATCTTTTTACTTTTTATCCAATCCCAGAGGTGTTCCATCCCTCCAGGCTTTGCTTTCTCCTCCCTCCCTAATCTAGCACCAATGAATTTCAGGTAATCTACATAAGCCTCTTCTGATTGTAAAGTATAAATAAGGTGCAAAACTGGCATTCTCCAGAGCATTCTCTCTATCCCCTGACATTTTGCTTCCCAGCAGTTGTCAGTTTGCCTCAAGTACAGTCACAAAAATTCTCTGTAGGTTTTAATGTTTTTCTATGCTGACATTTATTTGGCATAGTGCGTCAGGATTCCAAAATTCACCCAGGACCACCCCGTGGACCCGGACCTGTGGTAGGACCCAACGAAGGGCCCCTTGAGCCTGCCAGCTCCCTGCCCATTGGGTGAACTTGGGTGAGTTGTCTCTTGGATCCAGGACTTTCCCTTGCTTGTGGTAGAGACTTTATTTGAGCTGTATTTTTAAATCCTCGAGGCTAAAGGTTAACAGAACACAGCCTAAAGAGAGACAGAAAAAATGGGTGGCTGGTTTTTAACTTTGGTTTTTCTTATTTTTGTTTTTATTTTTCATCCTCACACCAGAATATTTTTTCCATTGATTTTTAGAGTGCAGAGGGAGGAAGGGGAAAGAGAAAGAGACCGAGAGAGAGAAAGAAAGAGAGGCAGAGATGGAGACAAAGACAGAGAGAAACATTGATGTGAGGGAGAGACAGCAATCGGTTGCCTCCAAATACCTTCAAAAGTTTGTTCAGACTCTGCATATATATTGTAAAAAAAAAAAAAAAAAATCTAAAATTGGCATGAGAAGTCTATCTCTAAGGCTACGAACTCCCAGACCTCGGCCCTAATTAATACTAATAGGAAATCTTTACTTGCGAGGGATTTACAGAAATGGGAAGATTTAACTAGAAATGATATCAACTTTAAATGGCCAAAATGCAGTTGTCTTTTGGTGTCTAAATTAAATTTTTGCATGCAAAAATTCGGAAAATACCAGCTCTAAAATTAAACTGAATGAATGGGAACTGTATCCTCATTTGGAAATTAGAAGCTTCTAAGGAGAGGGACAGATAAATTCTTAAAGAAATTAATAATAAATGTTAGAGACAGTCTCTGAACTATTCTGAAGCTAATCACTACACCCCATTTTCCCCTTCTATAGCTCTTCCCCTTTATCTTTTGCTTTCTGAGTTTATTTGCCCAGACTTGCTCTTCCTCTCCCTTCTTCCTTCCCCTTCTGTCTCCTCCACTATCATTCCTTACTGACTGAAGGGAAAATGAGAATAGGAATTCTAACACTGCCCTTTGGAGAAAAGCTTGTATCAGCTAGAGAAGAACCAACAATTGTTCCCAATTTTATCAGGGACCCTGATGGGATTACAACAAAATTTAACTATTAAAACATGTATGCCGGAGGAGAACCAAGATGGCAGCCTAGGTAAGCACCTAAGCTGCCGCCTTGCACAATTTCAAAATAACAACTAAAAGACAGAATGGACATCATCCAAAACCACAGGAAAGCTGGCTGAGCAGGAAACCTACAACTAGAAAGAAGGACAGAGACTCACAGATCGAATTGGGAGCTGCAAGGCACTGAGGTAGGGAGACGCTCGCGCAGAGAAGAAGGGCTGCTGAGTGCCAGGCTGACGAAAGGGGAAAGGAAGCCCTGGCTGCATTGAACCCCAGTTTCAACTGCACTGAACCCCAGCCCCAGCCGAAACCACATGGACCCAGGCTCATCTGGTGGAGTCTGGACTGTAGAGAAAGGCACCCAGAGACTCATTAGTCAACAGAGCCAAATATCAACCGTACGACGACTGAAATTTCTTGTGAGAGCCAAATTTTTTAAACTTCTAGCGCTACTTCAAAATAGACTCGCCTAGGCCGTGGTATTTTGTGGAAGAGCCACACTCAAGGGGCCAAAGAGCTGCAGTTTGCCGACCACGTCCACAGGCCACTGCCACCACCACGTAAATAAAAGCAGAATATAAGGGAACAAATGCTTGGGTGGGATGGATTAAATATTCTGTACATGCCCTGAATAAAAGTGGATGTGACACTCGCGTGGCAGGAAGGCTAGAGGCCCAAGTGGTTCCATTCCCATTCGGTTGGACCTCAGACAGTAACGGGATGGAGTGTGTGCTTGCCTTGCAGCCAGAGAAAACCACCTGGGGAAACGCTTCCTGTAAGACTCTTGCCCTGTTGTTCCCATCCAACAGAAGGAAAGAGCTAGGACCCCCAAAGAAACAATTCGGCCCGTCCTCCGACATAAACTATACCTCCTGCCTCTCAAGGAGGGGAACAGTCCTCAAGAGTTTATGAGAAATGTATCCGGATACGTAAATGATCGAGGATCCTCAGAAGCCCATTGTGCTGCACTGTTGGTACCCCATGCTGATGTCTGGAGGTGTCATGGGGGACCCTGACTTGTGGCCTTGCCCTGCAAATGGAGTGGAGTTTCCACTCTGATACAATTGGCTATCCCTTTCACGTTGGCATATCATAAACCTTTTTTCAATGGACAGACAGGCCAGGAAGAGGAAAGAGAGTCTAAGGGTTTCCTTTGATCCCCATATACACACATTGGGGTTCTAGGAGGAGTGCCAAGGAGTTTAAGGCTAGAAATCAGATTGCTGCAGGGTTTGAGTCTGTCCTGTGTTGGCGACCCACTGTGAACAAGAATGTGGTGGATAGTGAACAGCTAGATGCCAGCAGCAGGGTGCCCTGGGAGAACAGGCAGCAGAAGGAGGAAGATGTGTAATGTTGGGGCCGGTGCTGTACATTCATCCCTGACAACACAGCACAGAGACCGTCACTGAGGCCCCCCATCCCCCTCCAGCCATCAGCAGCTTCACCGGTGAGCTGGAGCCTGGGACCAAGGGTCCTTTCTCTGAGGCACTAGGGCAATGGTGTCCACTTCACCCCTTTGATTAGGAGTTACAGTGCTGGGATGTCACATCATCCCATGTCTTATCCAAGGGTTAATTGAAGCCACATTGACCAAACAGCAAATTAATCTCCTCTTAGACACTGCAGAGCATGGAAGTCAATGAATGTCAGCCGAGTTTGAAGAAAAGAGTTTAAATAAAGAAAAGGAGGGAATTGTGAGGAAACAAATCATCTTTTCTGTCAAAGAACAGTTTAGACGGCTGCCATTTTGGACTGCATGACTTGGCAGCTGCCATATTGGCCACATGGCTTACAGCTCCCCAGGGGGGCCACCATCTTGAAACAGCAAAGGCCAACTCCTCCCTTTCAATTAGCCATGGAGAAAGACTGTGCGCCTGAGCTCCAATCAAGAGCAAAGGACAGGTCCTGTATGTCAGAGATTATAAAGCTGAGCAGCCCACCTGCTTGGTGTGCAACTGCTTTCAGACCATGTGTGTGCACCCTTCTATGTAGAAGTAAAGATGTTTACCTTGCTGCCTGGCTCTCGAGTATGTTTTGTGTTCTATCAGAACCCCTGACTTGAGGGCTGGCCTTATTTCTAACACTGGCTGTTCTAACCTATTCCAATGAGTATACCTACTGGTTTCAGGGAGCAAAAGCAACATTACTAAATAAGCTTCTCAAGAAATCTGTCTATCTTAAGGACTATAGGAAACTAAAAAACAGGATTTAGAAAAAGGAAACAAACAAAAGCAAATGGGATTGTTCCAAGGGTGTTTCCCCTTCTCACTGATCATTGGGAGAAATTCATAACAGGGAGGCCACTCCTTTATTTGTTCTTAACCACACCCAACTAATTGCCTTCTCCTTCAGAGTAAAGCTTCTGTGTAAATAATGACAGAAATATTTAACTAATGTTTGTTTTTTAATCAAAATCCGTTTCCTTCCAACTAGAAATCAGTGATGCCCACAAATGCTTTTTCCAGAAGAATAAATATTTAGAATTAAATGAACCAGATAATGAACCAAAGGGGATAATAATGATTTTAAAGGAATCTCCTAGGAGGAAACTAATCTTGAGGCTGACTGAATGTTTGCTAACCATCTTTTCTTCATTCTTAACTTCCTTAAGAGCCTGAGAGACAGCAAACATTCAGTCAGTCTCAAGATTAGTTTCCCTTAGGAGATTCCCTTAAAATCATTATTTCCCCCTTTGGTTCAGTGTGCCATTTTAATCAGGAGGGAGATACAAGCTCCCGCTTTCTCTGAGCTCCTGTGCCCGGTGAGACTCTGGGGAACCCAGACACATATGGGGGGAAACTGGACTGTCTGGCACCGGGGCAGGAACATGGGGTGGTTTTCTTCAGAGGTGCTCCCAATTGTCATTGTTCCTGTGTTGGGCCCTCCCTGGTGCAGGGCTGACTGGCAGCCATTGCTGTTTGCTCGCCCTGGAGATTCCCTGAGACCCTGCCCTAACCAATTTACCACCCTACCCAAGCTGTGCACAGCAGCTTTTGCATATGAATGGTCTGTCATTTCTTAAGCTAAAAACCTATCAAAGAAACAGCAGCTGGGTCAGGAAGCCCCAAACCTAAAGGCCCAAGATCCAGCACCAACACCAGTCCACCTTGCTTCACAACTGGTCCTCATCCGGGCACTTCCTAGGCTATAACGGATCACAGTTCTTCACATCCGTAAGGGGCAAACTCAGTGAGCACCCCACTGAAGCAAAACTGCCGGTCTCTGGAGCATTATGTTACTCCCCTAAGCTTTTGTTTCCCAGCAATTGTCAGTGTTGCTCAAATAAACTCACACAAATTCTCTATAGGTTTGAATGTTTCTTACATTAACATTGGGGCACCTTTTCAATATGAGAAAATGTTTTTAACTGGAAGGGGTAGGGAGGGTGTGTGCACAGAGCTCCCTATAGTCTCCATGCCTTTACTTTAGCTAGTGCCTGGCTCTTTAAAATGCTCAACAGATGTTTGCTTTAAAAAAAAATAAATAGATCAAACTTTTTAAAGCTTTAAACGATGTGCAGCACAAAAAAAATTTCCTTCAGCCGAAACCAGTTTGGCACGGTGGATAGAGCATCAGCTTTCGGACTGAAGGGTCCCAGGTTCGATTCTGGTCAAGGGCATGTACCTTGGTTGCGGGCACATCCCCATTAGTGTGTGTGCAGGAGGCAGCTGATTGATGTTTCTCTCTCATCGATGTTTCTAATTCTCTATCCCTCTCCCTTCCTCTCTGTAAAAAAATATTTTTTTAAAAAAAATTTCCTTCAGCCGAAACCGGTTTCGCTTAGTGGATGGACTGGAAGGTCCCAGGTTCAATTCCGGTCAAGGGCATGTACCTTGGTTGCGGGCACATCCGCAGTAGGGGGTGTGCAAGAGGCAGCTGATGGATGATTCTCTCTCATCAATGTTTCTAACTCTCTATCTCTCTTCCTCTCTGTAAAAAATTTATATATATATATATATATATATATATATATATATATATATATATATATATAACTTCTTTAAAAAATAATTTCCTTCAGAAAAAAAAAAATACCAAATCCTGTAGCCTGCGCGCTGCGTGGGCGCCCGCAGTGCCCTGGTCTCCTCCCCACCCGCCCCGCTCACCCCTCTGCCCTGGGGCCAGCGGGCGAGCTGCAGGGGAGCCAGTCTTCTGTTGGTGGGTAAAGTCAGAGAGAAACATGAATGGGTAACACATTGGTATGAACAGTGGGGTTCAGCAATTTTGCACAGGAAATTTTGGGAGATGTTTACTGTAGTGTGCCTGAAACTGGGACAAAATTGAGCAAACACGCTTCTTAAGGAGGCATCTTGAGGTTTTGTTGGTATGAGTTTGGTGCTTTGGAAAGTGCTCTCCTCTGTCAGGAGGAGGCAGTGAAACTGGTGACGCTCTAGCGGAAGTTCCAGGACTTGTCAACAAGTCCTGTGGCGACGAGGGCCGGCCCACCAAGATGACACGGAGAGACCCTTCAGAACCAGATGAATGAGTGAAGAGGCACATAAAATACGTGAAATCTACTGAGGAGTGAAAATGGAGCCCCCTAAATAAAGGTGTACAAGTCAAAACAAACGAGAAAAATACCAAATTGCTGACTGTGCTTTCTAAACGGCGCGGGAGCTTGCCACAGCGAGCTTGGTTCTCTCGCCCGGGCCCGCTCCGAAGCCGGTGCCCGTCAGTCTCCAACCTCGTCGGGCGGGAGCTCGGAGAGAGCTCGCCGGCAGCCTCGGTCCTGGCGTCGGGGCAGTGCAGGCTGCGGGAGGGAAGCGCCAGGGGCCCCTGCCTGCCAGCTCCACCGTGTGGCCGCGGGCGCCGACCCGGATCCGGAACCTAACGACGCCGGAACCCGGTGCTCGGGGGTGTGGGGCGCCGCGGAGCGTGATCGCCACCGTACGGCCCGGCCGCGAGGCCCGGCGGAGGGGCGGAAGTTGACGGCGCAGACTCTGCTGGGGGAACTTTTGCTTCGATGGCACCTTCCTGTGGCCGACTCCGCCCCCTCCAGAGGGGCTCGGCTAGAGAATTCAAGATGGAGTCGCTGAGTCGAGCTGGGCAGGAGATGAGCTTAGCGGCTCTGAAGCAGCACGACCCCTACATCACCAGCATCGCGGACCTCACGGGCCAGGTGGCTCTGTACACCTTCTGCCCCAAGGCCAACCAGTGGGTGAGTGCCCCCGGGCCGCGGAGGGCCGCCGCCGGGCCGCCGCCTCTTAAAGGGGCCGCGCGGGCCGCCCTGGGTGGGAGGTGATGCCCGAGGCCAGGGCGGCGGAGACGGGGGGCCAAGGACTGGGGAACCTGACAGGCGCCCGAGGGGTGTCGGGGACTCGGGGTTGGGAGAGACGAGCCGAAGGAATAGGCCCCAGACACCCGCGGGGAAAGCCGACGGAGGGGAAGGTTGGAGGAGGACCAGCGCCTTGGGGTCGGGTCGGGGGAGAGGGGTGATCTGCCTTCTTGGCTGATGTGTTAAGGGATATGAGACCGGTGAGGTCAGAAAGGTACCTGAAAGATGGAGGATTATCGGATAAATTACATATGCCTAATCTACGAAGGAAACGCTCCTCCTCCTCCTCCCTGCAACAGACATAAATAGGAGCCCCCTTCGCAGAGGTCATTTGGGTGTAAAGATTGAAATCCAGGGAGTTTCAGGTCTTGGTAGAGAGGTGTGGACAAGCCCCGCTTTTATGGATCTACATTAGATTTCCAGAGATGTGGAAAAGATTTCAAGGCACTTTTAAAGGGCTTCCATGTTAGTGAAATTCCCTGGAAGTCTTTGGGAAAGAGTGTCTCCTTCCAGCTGTGCTGCTCGTGATGTCATCCCTGAATGCGCCCATCAGACTCAATACTTTTTGGCTTTTTTTTGTCCCCCCCCCCCCACGGGAGGGGGTCCAAAAAAGTTACATCCAGTCTGTTCACTGGCTTGGTCCCTGGTTGAAGCTTCCTTCGTTGCTTTCATTACATAATTTCCTGTTTTCTAGTAATTGGTCCTTCTTAAAGAATGCATTCAACCACTGGTTTTATTTACACTTCGAACAATAACCCGTAAATGTTGGATGAATTGGATTTATAAATTACCGATGTTCACACTTCAGTAAGAAATATCCTTATACTACTAGCAAAACAGTGAAAGATTATCATCGTAGCAATTCTTTACAATATAATACAGGTATAAGTTATAGGTAACCAGTAATTTTGTAAGAAGCATTTGGTATTTATAAAGTTAATTCAGATGAAAACAGATGTCAAAATCATCTTGCTTTAGATCTTTAATTCACCTCCTTGAAGAGGAGGACATATAGGAAGCCACAAAGAACAAAATTATAGATTTTTTTAAAAAGTAACTGTTTTAGAAAAAACATTGGCTTAGTTTGTAATTGTTCTGAATAGTTTTTCTTTTCTTGGCCTAATTATAAATTTGTGAAATATGGATTGCAGACAAATGTTAGAGACTTGGAATAACATTTGAAAGTCAAGAAGTACAAGTTCCCTGATGATATTTAAGCTAAGGCAATCAAGATGATAAATATTTTTTAAAAAGAAGAAAAAAATGGCCCTAACTTGTGTGGTTTGGTGGATAGAGCGTCAGCCTTCGTACTCAAGGGTCCCAGGTTCAATTCCCGTCAAGGGCATCTACCTTGGTTGTAGGGAGTGTGCAGGAGGCAGCTGATTGATGTTTCTCTCTCTTCAATGTCTCTCTTTCTCTCTCTCTCTTTCTCTCTCTCTCTCTCTCTCTCTCTCTCTCTCTCTCTCGCTTCCTCTCTGTGAAAAATTAATAAAATATATTTTTTTAAAGAAGAAAAAATGCTGCAGATTTTGGCATGTTGCCGAGTTGAACATTGCATATACATTGATATGCATCCGTAGCATAGAAAGGATGCAAAAGAAATTGCTAAAAGTAGTTGGTGGAGAGAGAGGGTTAACCTGACCTGTTCAAAAGTGATTAATTTTAAAATAAATAAATGACCTTAAACGTGAAGTATTTCTTCTCCTTTGGAATATTTGGGATTGCATTATGAGGAAAAACTAATTGTTTAATTGTCTATTATAGGAGAAGACTGATATAGAAGGAACCTTATTTGTATATCGAAGGTAAGTTTTTTTTTTTTTAAAGGGTACATATTTATAAATCTCGTGGTGAACAGTGTCACATGAAGTGGTTCAACCCTGGTGTGCATTTGTCTTTGGAACCTTCCTGCTTGGCCCAAGTACTCATTCATCTCCAGCTGAGAGAGTCTCAGGTTATGTCTCGTCTTTGAGCCTCCTGTGACTCAGAACAAACAGAACTAGAACTTATTTAGGAGCCTGGCAAAGTCATCTTAAGCAGAAAACGGTTTTTAATAATGAATGAGTCTTAAAACAGATGCCTTCCTTCCCACCCACCCACACACCCCTGTATTAAAAAAGATACATAGTTGAAATAAGTATAATACATATCCTTAGCTCCATGAAATCATAGTTGAAGATGAATCCTGCTGTTCTGTGGTTACTAAATGAGAGATTATCTTCTGTGACTCTGGTTCTGCCCCCTTTCCCACTCTCTCCCTAAAAGTTCTGGATTGTGCACAATGTCTTTTAGAATATGTTTTTTTTTTTAATTTATTGATTTTAAGAGGAAGGGAGAAGGAGACAGATATAGAAACATCAATGATGAGAGAGAACCATTGATCCCATGTACTGAATCACCCTGGAATGGGAGCCAAAGACATTTCGTACTGTAGGATCAGAGGCATTTTCCATCTAACTCAGGACACTGCTATGGAAAAGACCTCTTTGGTACAAGAAAAATCATTATTGTATCGTCAGTCAAGTGATCCAGGCAGAGAAAAGTATTTAGGGAGCGTGGCAAGATGCTCATTGTGGCTGCCGCAGGAAGGGCAAAGGAAATTAAGTGGGTAAAGGGGTGGACAGCACTTCACCTAAGGCCTTGTGGCCTTAATAGTAAGGACTTTGGCCTGTACTTGGAGGGACTGAGTCCTTGGGAGCTTCTGAGAGGAAGGGGGTTATGATCTGACTTACATTTTGTTGTTTACTTTTGTAAATGCTAATATTGTGTAATGCGATAATATGTTCATTCTTAGAAATTGAAATAAAGAAGTAAATAACATTTCTGCAAACTGACAGTGACTATGGATTGTTATTTTTCTTCATCAAATCTAAGGTCAGCTTCACCTTACCATGGATTTACCATTGTGAATCGATTGAATATGCACAATCTTGTTGAACCAGTGAATAAAGATTTGGAATTTCAGCTCCATGAACCATTTCTTCTGTATAGAAATGCAAGCTGTGAGTATATCTCTTTGTGTTTTAGTGTGTTTTTAAAAATATATATTTTTATTGATTTCAGAGAGGAAGGGAGAGGGAGAGAGAAAGACATCAGTGATGAGAATCATTGATTGGCTGCTTCCTGCACACCCTCTACCGGGGATCCAGCCCCGCAACCCGGGCATAAACTGTGACTTCCTGGTTCATAAATTGATGCTCAACCACTGAGCACACTGTCAGGCGAGTGTGTCTATTTTATTGTAGTTCATATAGTTATAATTCAAGTTGGGTAACTAGTTTCTATTAGCACATTATTTTTGGAGTTTTAAGTTATAAAAAAAGTTTGTACTCTTATAGTTATAAGTCTCAATAAGATCAAATCTTTTAAATTAGGCTTCTAAAATTAAAATACTTTTGTATACAATAACATGTTATTTTAGTTAGCTATACTATTTAATGTAATAGCATTACATTATATTCCCATTGTTTGAAGGTAAGTTGCACCCTTTGTTTTTCATGTGACACTCAATAATTGGCTGCTCATGCCCCTGAGCAATAGGGCTTCGTTTGAGAGATATGGGATGTGGACAGACTGATATTTCTGTCCACAAAGAAAGTACTATCTGCCCTGATAGTGGTGTTTTTTTCAGTCTGTTTGTTTAGTTGAGTGTCTGCTGGGTACAAGTGGTGTTATACATTAATGTTGTGGATACAATATCCTGTGTAGGGCAGGCAGGCAGTTCAGTGAACTGAGACTCAGAGTTGAGTGGTAGGTACTTAGTTGAAGAGTGAGAATAATAACCTTGTGTGTTTTTTGGGTTTTTTTGGCTCCATAGTCCAGGGTCCTTTTTTACAGACACTTAACAATGGATATTAATGTTCCATTCTAGATGTAGTGTACTAAAAAGTATGCAGTGCGTGGTTTCTGTATTTCAGTATGGGTAATGAACATATGAGTGAGGACAGAAGGTTATGCTGTAATTATCATCTAAGGAAATTGCTGGAGAGAAACGTTGCTTCTGACTTAAAAGTAAAAGTTACCTCACTTGGAGGTAACTAGAACTGGAGGAATGCCTTCTGTACAAAATATAAAAAGCTACTAGAAATTATGCATCTTTTCATTTCCTGAATGAGAAACGGCAAGGTCCATTTTGAAGTTAAATGCCCCAAATTCTTCTTCCTAACTCACTTAGATTCTATCTACTAAGTAAAATGGAATCTATCTCTTTTTAATAAACTATTTGTCCAGGTAATTGAATTACCTCTGAGATTTTAATTTCTGTGGACATACTAGACATGCCTTTTAATACCTAATAGTTCTGATGGATTTATTTAAACTAATGTTAACAGTAGAGGTATTTCAGATGGCTGTTTTCTTTGTGCTGAAAATTCTGTAAGGGGAAATTCTGCACAGGAACACATCCAATTTTTTTTTTAAATGAGAAATTGACTTAATTCTGCTCTTTACTACCTGAAAACTTAATTTAGTTATTGCCTCTAAGAACAGTTTGATCATTAAAATAATCAGTAGGGAAAATTATCAGAGGCCCATGGACTCAATTACCATTCAATTTAAGTTAAGCCTAAAGTGAATGGCATTATATTTCTTTCACAAGTAAAGTTTCTTTTAAAGTTGAAAGTGCAACTTAACACACATATAATGAAACCATGGTTAACCAAAGGTAACTAATCAAAGCTTCAGAATAGAAATATTTCTATTCCCATGTGTGGAAGAAATGAAGGCAAATTATAAGAAAGCAAGCAGAGCCCTATCTGGTTTGGCTCAGTGGCTAGAGCAAGGGTGGGCAAACTTTTTGACTTGAGGGCCACAATGGGTTCTTAAACTGGACCGGAGGGCCGGAACAAAAGCAACCTCACCATGCTGGCACTCTCATCTTGGGCTGCTGGGGAAGGAGCAGAGGGGAGAGCAAGAGAACCCTCCGCTCTTTCGGCTCCACGGGCCTCATAGAACAGCCGAACAGGCCGAATCCGGCCCGCGGGCCGTAGTTTGCCCATGGCTGAGCTAGAGTGTCAGCCTGCGGACTGAAGGGTCCCAGTTCAATTTTGGTCAAGGGCTTGATCCCACTGTGGGGCATGCAGGAGGCAGCCAATCAATGATTCTCTCTCATCATTGATGTTTCTATCTCTCTTCCTCTCCCTTCCTCTCTGAAATCAATTAAAAGATATTTTTTTAAAAAGAAAGTAAGCTGTTAGATTTTTATTTTGTGAAAGTCTAGCAAATAAGTGTAATCTGGAGTCAGTATAAAAATACCATGTTCTACAACTTTAAACCCAGCATAGTGTCAGTATCGTAGGTTAATTTGCTGTAATGTTAAGATCTTAAATCATCAGTAGAGTTTATAAGAGTATTCTTGAGCAGAAAACTGCACTAATGCATTTTGTTTTAGATTTTTCAACTAAAGAGATTGAAACAAAGGTTTTCCTAGTTAAACAGAAAACTCACGTAACCAGATCATTTCACTTCCCAGTTAATAGGCTCTGAGTCAGCTCCTAACGGCCTTACAGTTTCTGAAATTGCTAATTAGAATTTCAGGAACACGTCAGCTTGTTTTCAGACTAGAGAAAGGCCTGAAAAGGTCAAGTACAACACTGGGTATATTAGAAAGTCTGGAAA
Source organism: Vespertilio murinus (assembly GCA_963924515.1). NCBI lineage: Eukaryota > Metazoa > Chordata > Mammalia > Chiroptera > Vespertilionidae > Vespertilio > Vespertilio murinus. The sequence goes on along the minus strand of OZ004715.1, from coordinate 38,561,150 downwards.
AGGAGCTGGGGAATATTTAAAGGAATAGCTGTAACGAGAAGTGACAGGACAGCAGAAGGTGATCGGGGAGTGCTAGGGCCCCTCCTCAGTAGTGTGTATCTTGTCTGTCTCATCCTAGGAGTAGAAGGTAGTCTTGTCAAGTCAGCAAACTTGAGTTGTTCAGGGATTTGTTCTTTAAATAAAAAGTTAATTAGTGTCTGATTGTATGTATAGGTAATTACACCTGATTTCTGTAGCTGCTCTTCTGTCATTTTCCTGTGGGAAATACCACCAAGACACCTGACCCATTTCACTCAAGTTACACCTTCAGATCCTGCTTCTTTCACTCAAGTCAGTTTTTAGAGTTAATGTAATAGGAAATTGAACTATAATTTTTTCTAATTCCAAATTGTTTTATTTATTTATTTTTATATATATAATGCTCACACCACCATCACACCCCCCAGGAAAAAAGGTAAAAATCTCACAAAGAAAATGCTAACCCTATTCAAGGACTTGGTTTGGTGACTGCCTTGAATCTGTCAGAATCAGTATTTTTTTATATACTGTGCAAGGGCCTTATAGTAACCACAGGACCCCAGTGGGGCTACAGTGAGGGCTGGGGAGACTGCAGAATCTGTAGTTACTAAGAAAAAATTATATTCCAAGCACCTTATATCTGATTACTGATTTACAGATGAGTAAAAAAGTCCAAGAAAAGTTAAGAAACTTGCTCTAGTCACAACATTTATAAGTGATGGAGGCAGAATTCAAATCTAGGTCTGTTGAACTTCAAAGCCGAAATTCTTTCTCTCCCCCTGCAACAATGAAATTGCTTCATTAATCTGCATCCTAGAGCAGCGGTCATCAACCGTTGGTCCATGGACCACTGGTGGTCCGTGAGGTGGGAAAGGTTAGCGACTGCTGCTCCAGAGCGTAGCTGTCCGGTAGATCTCTGATGTTAGAAATGTTCTATATCAATTCTGTCCCTTATAGCCACCAGCTACATGTGACTGTTGGGCATTTGCAGTGTGGCTAGTGCAACAAAGGAAATTTTTTCGTTTAGTATATTTACTTGAATCAATTTGCATTTAAATAGTCATGATGTTAGTGACTGCCATATTGGACAGTGGAAATCTAAAGCAGGAATCCATGTTCAACCACGTCCTTTTGTTGCCATACCTGAATTGAACAAGCACTTGCAAAGCTCTGGATTAGATTTTTATGCTTCCATTTAGTTATATATATATATATATATATATATATATATATATATATATATATATATAATTTCTCACAGAGAGGAAGGGAGAGAGATACATCGACCAGCTGCCTCCTGCACACCCCCCACTGGGGATGTGCCCACAACTAATATACATGCCCTTGATCAAAATCAAACCTGGGACCCCCCAGTTCGCAGACCAAAGCTCTGTCCACTGAGCCAAACCGGTTTCGGCATTCCAGTTAGTCATTTCTTTTTAAAATTTATAAATGATTTCTAGATACAAAGACTGCAGAAGATATTCCTGAGGGTAGCTTTGCCATGGTAACACTCTTGGCATTGGATTTAGTTTGCAGACAAGAATTCTATTCTAGGCTTTGCCATTTTATCAATTGTAAACATGGGTAAATCACTTAAACCACTGTTCTGTCCTGCTTATCTGAAAAGGGCATCATATATGTGAAGGTACTTTGTCAAGAACTTACATATATAAAATATAGACTGTGTCTCCATCTTTGACTCAAGCCAAATGATCTCATTAGTGGAAGTGTCAGAAAGACTTTGATATTCGGTTCTTTTATCACGCAGGCCCATAGTGTGCTTCTTCCCATCCCTTCTGATCTGCACCCTGACAAGCTGGGACTCTGCTTGTCTTTACAGATATTCTTTTTAGATGTTGTAGGGACCATTACTAGACAGCCTGAGCTATGACAAGTTGAAAATATAAATGTTTTAATGAATAAAAATATAAAATATATTTTTATATAATATAAATATGTTATCTACACTAATAAAAGAGAAACATGCAAATTGACTGTACCTCCACTATACCTACAAGCCACGCCCACAAGCCGATCAAGAGCAAGTATGCAAATTTACCCAACCAAGATGGCTGTGGCCACGGAGCAAGCAGGAGGCTTGGGTTTCCCCAGTGATAGAGGAAGCCAAGCTTCCTGGTCAGCTCTGGCCTCTGCTCAAGGCTACAAAGTTTCCATTATAGAAGATAAATAAATCCCAGATACTTGGGTCACCAGTGGGGCGTGGCTGGCCTGCAAACCACCACAGGCCCCTTGCCCAGATCGCCCCACCCTGATCCCGGACACCCTTCAGGACAAGCCAGCTCCCACCCGTTCACCAGGCCTCTATCCGCCCTATCTAATAAGAGAATAATATGCAAATTGACCATCACTCCAACACACAAATGTGGTCAAAGATGGCTGCCTCCATGTGGACACAAGATGGCCAGCAAGGGAGGGTAGTTGGGAGGTACCAGGCCTGCAAGGGAGGGCACTTGGGGTAAATCAAGCCTGCAGGGGAGGGTGGTTAGGGGCAATCAGGAAGGCAGGCAGGCGAGCAGTTGGGAGCCAGCAGTCATGGATTGTGAGAGGGTACAGGCTGGGCTGAGGGACACACACACACATCCCATGCATGAATTTTATGCACCGGACCTCTCGTGTAATATAAACAAAAATGGAAAATCTTGGGACACATTTTTTAAAACTCTCAGAAGAAGCATTTGAATTACAGTGAACATACAATATTAAATTAGTCTCAGATATACAACATAGTGATTAGACAGTTATGTAACTTATGAAATGATCACCTCAATTCTAGTACCCATCTGAATGGTATTCATTTTTGTCAGAGTACTGGGACACACAGCCTCCTGGCTAAAACTTTATATTGTAACTAAAGGCCCTTGCACAGGGGTGGGGTCCCTCAGCCCAGCGTGTGCCCTCTCGCAGTCTGGACCTTTTGCTCCTTACCGCCCACCTGCTCACTGCTCCTCACTGCTCAGCTCACTGATCCTTAGCACTACCACAGAGGTGGGAGAGGCCACCACCGCTGCACTCGCCAGCCGTGAGCCCGGCTTCTGGCTGAGTGGCGCTCCCCCTGTGGTAGTGGACTGACCGCCAGGGGGCCACTCCTGCATTGAGCATCTGCCCCCTGGTGGTCAGTGCACATCATAGCAACTGGTCATTCTGCCAAAACAGTCACTTAGGTTTTTATTATATAGATAGATGTTTTAATCTCCTTAAAAAAAACATTGATGAGAGTTCTTATCTATGATTAGTTTAAAAAGACAACATAGTTCCTTTGCTGTGTGAACATGTCCATTACTTCCAATCTGCTGATCTGTGTTCATTTTAAACAGTTCACACTACCTGGATTATAAAATCATTCTTGGTAGACTCTGAACCTCTAGGAGTTCTGTGGCATAAGTATGTCAAGGAAAGTGTCCTTCAACTTCTGTCCAGCAATAGAATGACATACAATCTTCCTACAAACATTTAGAAATACTGTATAAAATGTTAAATGCATAGTTTAGCCAAAAGGGAAATAGTGGTGATTGCAGTGAGCTAGCATCAAAATGAAGACTGAAAGCTGAACGGGAAAGCCTGTGGCCTGACACTGGCTGCCAGCTGCTAGGGGAGCTTGGAGATGCGGAGCTGGACTTCATATAAGGACTCCATTATAATTATATGGGATCAGAAGACAAGACTTTGAGGCCTAATGAGGTGCAGAGTTGGAGTTGAGACCCACATACCAGCCTATAGCCAGGTCCCCTAATAAGCTACATAGTAATAAAATAGAAAGAAATTGGCCCACCAATCTAGGGAGATGACAGGCAGATTTATCTTTCAGTCTGGACTGTGAGTCTCATGGGCACATGTCTCTCTAAAAATAGTAGCCATGAGAATCCTCTCATTCAGATTTGGAGTTTAAATTTTATTCATTTGGTATAATTTCTTACTCAGGCAAAAAAATGAATATACAATTAATCCTCAACTGGTGATTCTAGAACACCTGACCAAAGCAAATGCAAAACCCTTCTGGAGGGACACATCCTTAACCCAAATTGCCAAGCGGTCTCATTGATAAGTTTCATGGTCCAAAGTTACTACTAAATGTACAAGGAAATAATTCACAGCTAGTGAGAGGAAGGATACAACAAACAACAGGATTGGCCAACCCTTCCCAAAAATTTTAGTTATTGAAATGATCGGCCCTGGCAGTGTGGCTCAATTAGTTAAAGCATTGTCCCATATATCAAAAGGCTTTGGGTTCATCTCCAGTCAGGGTGCTTACGGGAGGCAACTGATCAATATTTCTCACATTGATGTTTCTCTCTACCTTCCTCTCTCTCTAAAATCAATGAAATGATCAGATAGAGACTTTAATGTCAGTTGTAGTATAAAGTAAAATGACAGGTATATGTAAAAAATAACCAAGTAGAACTTCTAGAAATAAAATTTTTAATTATTGAAATAAATTCTCTACCTGGACTCAACAATTGGAAAGAATATTGGGAAATTGGAGACATTGGAGGATAGTATCCAGAATGCATTCACAGTAGGAAAGAAATGAAATTTTGATGGAGAAAATAGAACTAGAAAGTCTAACAAATGAGAGAAGAATTTCAGGATAATAAACTCTAGAGAAAGGTAGTATTTGAAGAGTAAGAATTTTCCAGAATCTAGAAAGATATAAATTTCAGATGTAGGCAGTAGATTAAGTCCCCAAACATAATAAATAGAAATAAATACAAACCTGAGCACATGGTAAATCATCAAAGGCAAAAAGACAGGAGCAACCAAAGGCTGTCTGAGGTTGATTATTTACCAAAGAGCAACACCCAGACAGCCTAGTTAGTTGCAGCTACTGAGTTTGGAAGACAAAGGAATAATCAGAGTACTTGGGGGGGGGGGGGGGGGGATAAATCAACAGCTTAGTAATTCAAGAGAACAAAGTGGCCTTGGCTGGTTAGCTCAAGGTTGGTTAAGAAAATCACCCCTATATACCAACCAAGCTTGAAGGTTCAATCCCTGATCAGAGCACATGCAATTAATCAATTAACCAATTAATGCATAAATAAGTGGAACAGAAAATCGGTGTTTCTCTCATCAAAAAATTTTTATTTAAAACAATAGAGAAAACAAAATACTTTTTTCAACAAAACAGAACTCTGTCTCCAACAGACCTGCAGAAGCCACTTCTAGAGCCGTGCTGTCTGGTACGGTAGCGTTTAGTCACATGTTGCTGTTGGGCCTTTGAAATGTGCCTGGTGGAACTGGATTTGTGATTGTATATAATTTAAATTGAATGGTGCAGTTGGAAAAAAGTAAATAGAAACTTGGGAAAGGGCCCAAAATAAAATGGCTAAAATAAATGAATCAGTAATTAGAACAAATGTTAAGTGAACTAAACCTACTTTACTACTTTTTAAAATCTTAAAACTCGAAAACCTGGAAAAGTTGAAAGGTGAGGGATAGAATGAGGTATGTCAGGCAACTATTAACCAACCAAACACGGCTGATATAGACATGATAGATTCTAAAATAAAAACATCAGGGATAAAATTTACCACATAATGATAACAGGAGTAATTTCCTAGAAGATAAAACAATTCCAAACTGGTATGTACCTACTATATGTCAGAAATAAATATGGAATGTTAAAAATATATAATTATAGTTGGCTATTTTAACAGGCCACCTTAGTAATTGACAGATAAAGTAGACAACTCGGTAAGGTTATGGTATATTTAAACAGTACAGTTAAGCTTAATCTAATGGACATGTACAAAATTCTGCTTCCAGGAATTCAAGAATGTGCATATTAGAATTTTATAAAAATTACTACATGTAGGCCACCCAGCCCAAGAAGTTAGAGAGGAAAAAGAGAAATCTGAGTTAAATTGAAGGAAAATATAGATGAGTAGAAATTAGTGGAAAATGTAGAAATTTCAATAGAAAGAATCCGCAAAATATTTTTTTAAACTCTTCCTGGTCCTGACTGGGTAGCTCAGTTGGTTAGAGCATTGTCCCATATGCCAAGGTTGTGAGTTTGATCCTTGGTCGGAGCACATATAAGGGCATAAATTAGTAGATTAACAAATTGATGGTTCTCTCTCTTTCTCTCTTAAAATCAGTAAATAAAATAAACTCTCCCCTATAACGTGATTGATCCAATAGCAACAAAAAGAGTGAGGAAGGCATACAAGGCATATTAGGAATTTTACTATTTCAACTAAAGGTAGAAAACACCTATTTTTTAAAAAAAAACAAAAACCACTGAAGTTTTTTTTTTTCTGAAAGTTTAAAATTAGATTACATGGACAGTTTCCTGGGAAAACCAGTGTAATAAAACTTATCAAGAATAAATAGATCTGAATGGAGTCATGAACAAAAAAAATAATTGGAGTTAAAAAAATAATCAGGAGTTTAAAATCTCTCCCATCGTAATGAAAAACTGCTGAGAGGAATGTTCTCCTCAGTAAATGGTATTGGGACAATTAGTTCTCCATATAGAGGCCAGCCTCTGAAACAGCAGATATAGGATATGTATATTTCTGACCTTATCATAGGACATGTATTTCCACAGACCACTTTTCTGCGTGAAGAATGATGCTTCTGTTTTCCACTTTTCCTCAGCATTTGGTGAGCACCTGCTTTAAGCAACATACCCCACTAATATGTTTCTCTGGGAAGTTGTTTGCCCCCAAAACCCCTGTCGAGGGTCCCTTGATTTCCATTTCTGTGGGCACCTTTCAGAATAAAAGTGGTGACCTGGAATCTGTGTGTATGTAGCATGTACTTACGACTTAATTATGAAATGCCCCAAGAATGTTTTTGTAAAATGGGTTCTGAGCAATTTTTTAAAATCCAAAATATGATGTTTGAATTAATAAAAAAGTAAAAGCAAGTAAAATTGGTATTTTTGTTACAACTAAACAGTTTACAATATAACTTGATTAATTGAAAATATTAAGATAAAGGGTTTTGGTACTGTTAAGCTCTGCAAAATCAATTCTGTCATTTAATGATTTTCTTTGCAAAAACTATTTCAGTATTGTCTTTTACTTTGCTTTTAAACAAACAAGATGATTATAACTGTTGTGTATTTTTAAAAATTTTTTTTAATCAGAGAGAGGAACATCAATTTGTTGTTCTACTTATTTATGCATTTTTTGGTTGATTCTTGTATGTCCCCTGACTCAGTATGAAACCCACAACCTTGGCGTATAAGGACAATGCTCTAACCAACGGGCCTTCCCAGCCAGGGAGGGAATCTGTAACCAGCTGTGATCAATTAATTCTAGACATCACTGCACTCAGACCAGCCTTAAAGAATTTTATTTGTCCTTTGGTTCTATTGAATTAAAAAATTATTTGCAAAGTCATAAAACTGGTTAAAAGTTTCAGTGTCAAACTCTGCCTTTCCGATAAGGGTCAGGATTCTTAATGTGATACACTGCTGTATTAATCCAGTGCTATGCTTATTCCTAAAACAACCCAATTAATTAAGATCTGTGATTTGAGAATTTCCATTGTAAATTTGAATGATTAGGCTAGTAATAATGAGAATCTGGTCCACCAGAGAGCGAGGACAACTCTTCATGTTTCTTCCACCCAATACCTCCGGCATGATCACCCACTGAATGCCACTTTTTATATTTTAAAATGTTTTCTGTAATCCAGAAGCACTTTTGGGAAAATGAACAAAGTATGTTGTTCCAATACCTGCTTAACAACAACAGAAAATCACCATAGCAAGAACAATTGAAAATAAAAATATTGCTGCTTTTTAATATTTTTAAGAACTTACCTCCAAACGCCCGTGAGAAGCACCCCTTAGTTTCCGCTTCACTTACAACTTTTCCTTTATATCGGCCATCAGTCTCTTGATACAGAGCATTTTTAATTAAAATTAGATCACTGGCAAAAGCAGGGAGATTCATTTCCATAGTGTTGAAAATGCAGCTGCCAAATGGAAAGTTTTAATAGAAGAAATGCTGTAGTGTGTGCCCTTTTTTTCTCTCTCTTTGCTTGTCCTTTCTCAGTTCAAGGGTAAGACTCACAACGGTGGAGCTGATAGGTGGCTGTTGGCATTTGGCATGAATCTTCACAGACTTAAAGCACAGTGCAGGAAATTTCCTTGCAAGAGAAGTTTATAATTTGTCAAGTCAAAAAGTGTGAGTTCTACCTCCAAACTGAAAGAAATTTATAAACAACTTTAAAAGTTCCCCAGTTCGTTCTTTTCGATCTGTGAATTCAGCACAGGGCTTGCTACTGAGCCCGAGGAAAGGCAGGCCGTGTTCCACCCTCAGCTGCAGCTCTGCTTGTGGTGGGTATGACTGTAATCGGTGGAGGAGAAAGGAGCTGTGGCAACTGCATTAGTCTGGCCTTCTGGGCCAAGATAAGGAAAGAGCCTTGCTGTTGCCACATTTGTAGATTGAAGAGGTAAAAACACCATGAAAACGTAGAGGGACTTAGACTCCCAGGCTGACCTGCTGACACTGTTAGGTCAGACATTTCAGAAATGTGTATTGCTTTCTATCTGCTATAGACCGCCACTTAGCGTGCGTGGAGAGCCTCCACCAGGGGCCTTTGTTAACTTTGTGAGTCCATCAGCATTTTAGAATTTCCCAGGCAGGTTTTCTTTTCATTGTGCCTCATAATTACTGGCTCTTTTCCTCCCCTAAGGTAGTGTTGTCAGGTAAAAGCAATTTTTTTTTAATTGTAAAGATTTTAGAAGTTAACCATGCTGCACCATTTATCTCTAACATTAGAGGCCCAGTGAATGAAATGTGTGCACGAGTAGGGTCCTTAGGCCTGGCCAGCAATCAGGGCCAATCAGGGCCTTCCTTCCCCCAGCTGCCACCTGCCAGACAGGACCTTCCTTTGTTATGCGCTGCCCCCCTCGTGGTCAGTGCACATCATTGCAAGTGGTCGAACTCCTGGCTGGTCAAACTCACAAGGGGACAGTTTGCATATTAGCCTTTTATTATATAGGATTTTCTCCTTAAGAACTCATAAAGGAAAGCAACAATTACTTGTTGCTAAGTTGCAGAAATGGTTCTTAATAGGTATGTGTATAGGTTTTCACTTGTATTTACATAGTGAAGTTCATCGTGGAGGTAAAAATTGAAAAACAGGAATGCTAGTCCAAGAAGATTTGAAGCCAGTCTGGAGCTGGCCAAATAAGCCTGCAGACTGAGCGCATGAGCATCAGTGCCCTGCAGGATCCAGGCAGGTCTGAGCTACTTACAGACTCACTGCTTTTGTGCATTCTCAGCTTTTTCTTTTTTCTTCTCTTTATTAAAAGGAGAGATAGGATAAGCATTTGCTACCAAAATTTAAAAGTTTGGATATTTTACACACACACACATACATACCCCTAAACTTTGATTTCTACCTTTTCTTCTTGAGACAAATGGCATGTATTGTCACACAACACCTGCATTCCTGTGACTACTAATAGCCAGAGCTCTGGGAAAGGCTGCCCATCACAGCCTCGTGGATCCCCGCCCCTGAGGTTTCTTACACCCTCTCTGTGGGCATGTACCTTACAACCCTGGTTTGGATGAGCTCTTAGTAAATTGACAGAAAAATATGTAGAAGATAAGTTAGAGAAAGGAGAGAAAAGAAGTCCGCCCTTTTCTTACACCACTGTCTGACCTAGTAACTGTTTTTCCGAAGCCCAGGAAATAGCTCAATTCCATGGAGACCAAGAGCCGTACATCCCGCCCTTTGTTGTCCCTTGTGATACATAAAAATGAGTATATTTGAGTGGAACACCAGGGTAAATAGACCACCAGTGGTGGTTGGATGGCTCCAATATTTGAGTACATCCATTATCACTTGCAACGTTCAATTAAGGGACACTCTCCTGATTTAGGGAGTGGCAACTACTGTGTGGCAATAATGGCAGTAAATCCGAATAGAGAAAACCCTCATGTGATTCACTGTTTTATTTGGGTTTGCCTATCATTTAAGAATAAAAGGCCAGTTTGGCTCAGTGAATAGAGCATCGGCCTGCGGAGTGAAGGGTTCCAGGTTTGATTCTGGCCAAGGGCACATGCCTGGGGGGCAGGCTCGATCCCCAGTAGGGGGCATGCAGGAGGCAGCCAAGCAATGATTCTCATCATTGGTGTTCTCTCTCCCTCTCCCTTCTTCTCTGAATCAATAAATAAATATGTATTTTTTTAAAAGAATAAAAGTTTTTAAATATAAATAGGAGTGATCAGTTGTGATATTCTTAGGTTTATTTTCTTATCCCTAAAAAAAAGTGCAGTGGTTTCTTCATGTGTCTGGATCCTATACGGAATTTATATTAACAGGGACTGTAGAAGCAATATAGCTGGTAAATATTTTCTAAATCGATTTGATTTAGAGAGGGGTCCCAGATTTCAAAATAATAAAATAAAGAGTTTGCAGAATAGCATTTTTAAAATACCTGGCCCAAGTCTTTAATCGGTGTTCAATAAATAGGTATTTGCAGTTTAAATATTTTAAAGTGGGCTCTATCTTCACCATGTTAGTATTCAGTGTTGTTGTTTTGTTTTGTTTTTTAAATGGGTGTTCTTTTGGCCAAAAGGAGTAAGCTACTAAAGTCATTGAAGCAAAACTACCAACTTTTCTTATAGATAGACTAGAGGCCCAGTGCACGGAATTCATACACTTGGGGAGCAGGGGATCCCCAGCCTGGGCTGTGCCCTCTCACAGTGTGGAGCCCTGTGATCGATCTCCCCAAAGAGGTAGGCCCTGCCCACCCATCTGGGGCTCCTCGATGGATTGCCCCAAAGAGTTAGGCCCGGAGCTGCCGGACCCACCTCCACGCTGCGCATGCAACTTTAAGTCCCTGCCCACCCGCGTGCGCCTGCTGCTCACGCAGCTCCCTGGTGATGGGTTGTTATGGTGCAAAGGTATCATGGTGTGAGGGCATGATGACCACATAGCCTTTAATTAGTATAGATATACGGCCTCTCCTTGTCTGCCTGCTTGCCATCTGCCGCAGTTTCCTGTATGTGAGTGTGCTTACCTTATCTCAGAGCCTTTCTTTCCCAATTTTTTGATGGTGTGGAACCACCAGGCTTATTCTTGTCTTAAAGGATCTGTAAAGGCAGTGGCATTTGCTGTTTCACTCACCAGGGCAGGCTTGTGTTTATGTAACTGTCCCAATTTTACACTGACTTTATAAACAGAAAGGTCTTCCTTATGTCTAGAGTAAATGGTCTGGCTGTGTTCAGAGTCCATTTTCTTGTTCCTTATGGGGGTTTTGGTCAGTATCATCTTTAGAAATTTTGTTACTCTGAACTCCTTTGCCAAAAAGCTTTATCACATCCCTTTTTCTGCTTGGCACCATACTGAGAAAATCCCCAGCCTCCTCAAATCCTCTTAGAAAGTAGGTAAAAACTAAATAGTAAATGAATCAGAAAGACAATATGAGAGTGATTCTCAGCTCTGTTTTTGTGACATTTCACAGGATCGCTAGAAGTCTAACAAGATTTTATAAAGGCTCCAAATTAATTTGGATTTTTTTTTACCTTGTGTGTGCCATATAACACTCCAGATGAGCAGCAGAGTGAAGGATCACATGAAATCACACTGGGCTTCTGGATCTTTAAACAGGCTCTCGAAAATTGAAACCTCTTGCCCCACAGCTTTTAAAAAATTTTCAATATTAAATAATCCGGATACTTTTCATCTTTGTCAGTTTTATTTTTCACACTTTCAAAAGAAAAGGAAACATTTAATTTTGGATATTTTTTCTGTATCTTGCTATTTTTCATGGAAGTACAAGCTAAAGGTCCTGTCACACTTCCCAGCTCTTCAGTGATTGGCCTGTGCAGCAGGACTACCTGGGACAATAATTAGTTTCAATAATTTGTTTGCTCTTATCTTGAGAAAGGCCATTTATAATACAGCCTGCCATTATTTGCCATGGCAAAGTAGTACTATATTGCCAAATCCCTAAATCCTCTGATATGTCAAGGGATATTATTTCAGGTGGTTTCAGCAAGTGACTTGTTGACAGAATATATTGGGCCTTACAGTGTAACTTCTCTTGGAAGAATACTCGGCTTTGGTTTGGAGACAGTGTCCTCCGCAGTTTTAGCTATCTGGCCAACTTGTCTGGCTTGCCTCACTAGTGACAGTGACAGGCTTAGTGGCAGGTGTTTGGACCTTCTTGCTGGTTGCATGCACTGAGCAGTTGATATGTTGGCAGACAGAACTGATTCTTGGATGCTTGTCTGAACCTCTACAGGTCTGCTTTTGGCAGAATCGAGTGTGACTGTTATCCCTTACCCATTAAGCTATCATTACGGCTCCTTATCTTTATTTCTTCAGCAAACATGTCTCGGAAAGTGTTTGGCTCTTTCTGGCAGTTTACTTGATAATGTACAAGAGCGGAAGGCATGTGTCTTATTTCTAAATTATAGTGTATTTCTTCAAAGGAAAAGAGGAGGCCTAAGTGAAGATTTGTCCTAAGCTGACAGCTCTGATGGATTTATTTTGATTATTAATATGGAATTCTTTACTAAGATTTTGGTTTACAGTCTCCTATGAAAACATATTTAAATGCCTCCGCTTAACTAAAAAATCACACACAAAAAGAGTTCCTCTTTGAGCCTGATGTATTGCATACCATAAACTTCTTCTCATCACTATCGATTGTATGGGTGTATGCATTAAAGGGAAACTAGAATAATCATTTGTGGTTTGGATGTTCTTTAGCCAAGATTGGAGGAGACATATTTAGAGAAAGGCAGGTGCCTGTAATTGCCATATATGGGGTCTTTTCAAAGCCCACTCTGATTTACTCTATGTTGGAGCAGTCTTTAGCTGCTAAGAACATAGATAATACTTAGTAATTATCTCTTCTGTGACAAGGCTGTTTCTGTGCTCCTCTATTGGGCTTTCAAAGCTAAATTTAATCTATGGACTTATATCATGTAAAATATTTCACAATTATTATTCATTGGATGTGATTCTGTTTGAAGCATCAGTAGTGTTGTAAAGTTCTGTGAACAGAAGAGGGGCTATGAAAGTGCATTCTAGCAGCAGCCTCATCTGCCTCGTGGTAGCATGCAGTCACCTACAGGACACATAGCCGTCATGGGGTCGGACAATTTAGGACAGTTTTAGTGTAACTGGGGGGTTTTCCTGCTAAAGAAGCCCCCTTGTGAAAAGGGTAGAAAAATAATTCTATTTGTACTCTCAATTCGTTAAAATGATGCCATTCACTCACTCTGTATATCGATAATGTTTTAATTCACTCTACAGTGACAATACAAAAACCCAGTTAAATTTTTTTTTTCATTTAAAAGGGAATTTTGAAAGTTGTGATTGGCCATGAAGTCTAGTAGAGAAATATAATTACCTTAATCCATGGCAAAACAGAAAATTCACTATTAAAATAGCTTTATTCACGGTGGCTTTCTAAATTGTGGTATCTAAATTACTCAATTACTTACATTTCTTTTATGTGTTGCTTTAATCTTCAAGCATAATTGAAGCTCATTGATGTTTTAATTCTATAAAAATTGTTATTTAAACTAATGAGGTAGTAGATATTTAGCTGTGTGACTACTGGTCTAGGACTGAGAAAACCTGAGTTCTAATTCTGAGACTATTTTCCTCTAATTTTATTAATGAGTCATTTAGTCCTTCCGTGAGTTTGTTTTCCATCAATAAAAGTACATAATGAGACTTCTGATACAAACAATTAATGGCATTTCAGGCGCAATGAGATCTGATAATAATATCTAAAACCAAACTATTTTTGCAGGGTTTTTTTCTTGATTAACTTGAGAGAGAGAGGAAGGGTGGGAAGAGAGAGAGAGAGAGGAGCATCTATTTGTTGTTTCATTTGTTTTTGCTTTCATTGGCTGCTGCTTGTATGTGCCCTGACCAGGAATCAAATCTGAAACCTTGGTGTATTGGGACAACACTCGAACCAACTGAGCTACCTAGCAGGTTTTGCACTTTTCATTTGAATATTTTACCTATTCTAGTTTTATTAAACATTTAGAGGAACCTTTAACAAGTTGAGAATCTGATGATGAATGTTGTGGCATTCCATGGTAATACTGTGTTACTTACATATATGTTGAACCTCATTTCCTCTTTCTTTCTTTTTTCTTTGTTTTTCAAGTGTCGATATACAGTATCTGGTTTTATGACAAGAATGACTGTCACCGCATAGCCAAACTCATGTCTGAGTAAGTATATTACTCCACAGATTTATTAATGACATATGAGAGATGAAAAATTACTTTTCTCCCTACTTCTCTGTTACTAGAGTGTACTAATCTCCCTCTAATTATGTATTTCCCTCTAATTTCCTGTTTATTCTAAAAAAAAAAAATTTGGAAACGACAGAAAAGTCTAAAGAAATCTATAATCCTTTATAATAGCCTCATATGCAAATCAACTGAACGGTGGACCTATGGAATGACTGGTCGCTATGATGTGCACTGATCACCAGAGGGCAGACGCTCAACACAGGAGCTGCCCATATGCCCCAGGCCAGCCTCGATGGGTGCCAGCGGGGGCCCTCCCCCCACAATGCCCTGCCTGTCACTCCACAGATTGGCCCCTGATCGCCAGCCAACCCTAGGGACCGTGCAAGAATTTCGTACACCGGGCCTCTAGTCTTTTATAATCCTACTACTACACCCAATGTGTGTTGTCCTATTAGTTTGTTTCCTTTTGGTCTTTTTCTTTATATATATGTGAGGTTGATGTCCATGATTGTTTCTTACAAAAATAGGTTCATACTGTATGGTCAGCCTAGTTTCATGTCAAAGCATTTCTTCAAAGCATTAAATAACCCTGTATAGTGTCCTGCATATAGATTGTAATTTAACCAGAACCTTCTGAGAGTGTCATCTATGTGCAGTGCCCACTCTAACCACCATATCCAGTTTAGGTTCTATCCAGATTTTCACTATAACAGGTGGGACTGTATTCAGTAGCCAGAGGAGAACTCCTGCACACATCCATGTTTATCTTTTTGAGTGAACTTATTTTTGAACCAGATTCTAATTTACTAAGTCACCAGTCCATTACTATATTGTGTTCCAAGAGATTTTTTTTTTGTAAGAATGAAATTTGGAATTTGGAAAACCCATTTTCATTGAGTTACTATTCTAAAGGGTGGTGCAATATCCTTTCTCAAAGTAGCCTAAAGAAGCCACCCTACATGGCTTATCTGTATTGCTGGTACTGCCAGTCTGGAGTTTAGTGCCCAAGACACTGTGGCTCTCAAGGGGCCTGAGAGCTCTGGGCAAAATGCACAGTGGGCACACTTATTCAGGGCACTTCTGGTTCCTTTCCGGTGTTCCTTCTCAGAAATGTTGGCCTCTCTTTCCTGTGTGTCAAATCAAGATTCCCTTGTTATCTACATGTTTAGAAGAAAACAGTCTTGATTGTTGAAAATAATCTCATTTTAAAACTAATTGTTATAAAAAGATAAAAAATTTTAAAACCTCACTTCCAGGTATGTTTTCATTTTAAAAGAAGCACCCGAGGCTAAGGACTCCCAGTTTGGCTGTAGCCACCGGGAGGCCGTGTTTAATGCTGTGTGCCCCCGAGGATTGTTCCATATAAACCTGTGTCACTCTTATTTGAACAGGTGTTGGCTCTCTAGAACCACACTTTCTTTAGAGCATATTCTCTCTAAAAATGATAATGCAAAGCCATTTATTTGAAGACTTTTTTTGTGGTTTTGAAAGTAACAGCAAAGGCAGCTTACTTCTGTTTACTTTTTAAGACACAGATTTATTGATTTCTTGGTTATCCTGAACAAAAATAAAATAAAATAATCCAAAATATATTTTAAATATCTAAACTTTGGAATATATTACTACAGTTGACCCTTGAACAACACAGAGTTGAACTCCGTAGGTCCACTTAGTCATGTATTTTTTTCCATAAATACAGTATTATAAATGTGTTTTCTTTACCATCTTTTAAAATAACATTTTCTTTTATATGTTAATCAACTATTTATGTTACCCATCAGGCTCCCAGTAGGCTATTAGTAATGTTTTGGGGGGAGTCAAAGCTATATGCAGAGTTCAACTGTACAGGTGCCCCCTTCCCTGTGTGTTGTCCATACACAGTATATACACTTTCTCCTGCAGATTGAGAGCTTTTGGGACCTGAGTGAGAGAACCCAGCTTTTTTAGCTCTAACAGCTATTCACAGGAAACCTTTCTGAGCTGTTTTCTCTGTCAAGTCAAGTAGTATCCCTAATGTAAAACTTCAGATGGTAAATGAAACTGAATACTAAAGGGCTATCTGGAAATAATTGTATTGAATTTAAAAATAAAATGAGGATGTAGAAACAGGAAGCAGAGAGGGAAAAGAAGAGCAGTCAAGGTTCTTTCACCAGAATGCCCCCAAAAAGAGACATTTGCTTAACTTTCAGCTTGTTTTACTCAAAAGTGGAAAGGTATTGAAAGTGATTAGAGAATGCCCTTGTGAAACTGTTGATAGGAAGTTTTCAAGAGCCTGGCCTGTTTATGTCTGAAGCGAATACCTTATATATTAACATTAACTTTGTGATAAATGGCTTTTGGACACCCAAGATAAAAAAGACTACTTTATCTTTCTTCGCTCTAACTTTGCCTGTGTGCAACTTCGATTTGCTACATATTTCTAAATGTCACAGCTGCTAACCAAAAACTCAGGTAAAATTCTTCTTGGCATATCATGTGTCTAAATAAATATGCCTGTCAGTATCCATTCTGTTAAATTTAGATCTTCCCATCACTGTTTTGTTTTGATAGCTGCAATAGAATAAAAATTCTCCAAGTAAAGAATTGATTTATGCCTAAAGTTGTTTATACTATAAAAACTGAGAAGCTGTTTTAGGGATAGTGAGCAAATTTCCAGACCTATACTGTATCTAAATTTGGAAATTCTCTTTGGTCAGTGGCCAACTTGAAAATCCACTAATCTTGAAAAATATTGATCCTCCTAAAGAGGAAACCCAGTCTTCCAGAAACTATTTAATAATAAAACTTGTTTTAGTGTTTGCCTACATAAACTATGAAATTTGAAGAACTCAGGGAAGTCAGCTTTATTCCTAATCTTACAGATAGTCTTAGGGGCACAGTTGAGAATTTGTGAGAAAGGGAGAGAAGCAAAGTCCTCCTTCACAGAGTTAGAATGGAAAAGGCCTTAGAGTCTAAGCCTCCTCTGAAGGTCCCTTCCCTACCATCCAGCAGCTCTGCTTTCAGCAGCGGTGAGCTTTGTAACCAAGGTGGCCAGTGGGTTGTTAGAAATGTCTTCTTTTAAACCAAAAGCACAGATGCAGCCCAGGTCAGGGGAGAGGTGAATACAGCATGGGCAAGCCAGGCAGCATGGCGGGGGTGGTAGAAACACTGTGTGACCAGAGTCTTTAATGAAGGTAGATTCAGGCTGGGGGTGGCCTAGGACTGAGTATAAAATAATCTTTTTACAGAATATTAAAGGAGTGCCTGTTAATTATCAAAAATGAAGAAAAGTGCATGCAAAGTGAAATTGTTTGTAATCCACCATCAAGAAATAATCAGTGAATATCTCTCCATTTTTGCTACAGGCCTCACAGTAACAACAGTAAAGTTTTTCTTTCCCAAGAGATGATTACCAATATGGATATCAATATTCTAATTGGTCTGATCCTCCTATCACCTGCCAGTCTTCTTTCAGTCTACCATAAAGTCCATGGTTCTATCTTTGTTTTATAAATAATAATCCAATTAATGACATTATTACCTTAAACCATCCATCCTTTTCTAAATAGGAATCCTGCCTTAGGAGAAGATTCTGAGGTCAAATACATTTGAAAAATGTATAAGCCCACCCTTCTTAGAGAATAATAACACATTTTAGCATATTAAAAATTCGGAATGATTCTGCTGTTTAAAAAAAAAATCTGGGTAATATTGTTTAACCCATTGTTTTCCAGGGGGGAAAAAAGAACCATCAGAGATCCTGATGGACTGTTTTAAAGTAGGAACTGACACAGTGGCCTGTTCTGTCCTATTCCTCTTAGTCCATCAAAAAGCCTTTGCTCCTGAATTGTTTTATTGCCTGTCATCACTGTCTGAAAAAGTCTCAGGTAATACAGTTATCAAGTTATGACTGTGCCCATAATATTCCTTGGCCGGTACAGTAGGCCTATTCATTACAGTTGGGAATGAACCTTATTAAATCTTAAAAGGAACAAAAAAAGATTGGTTGCCTTATTCAGAATTAGTGTAAGCACCAACCAAAATAAAGAGTTTTGTCGCCGTCACCTGACCTCAGTTACCCACTTAGTGATTTTTAAGGAAAGAAAAAGGGAAACCTTATGTTTGCTTGTAGTGCTATCATTTGCTTTTGAAGATTCACCAAGACTTTTATTTTCAAGAAACTAAACTTTATTACAGCGTTTAATAAACGTCATTACAAACTTTCCACCGTGAGTTGTTCAGCTGTGCAGACTTCCTTTGTCTTGGTAGCATTGTCCATTTTCAGATTTCTTTACCATTTAGTTGACTGATTTTAAGATACTTCAAAAAAGAGAGAGAGAATTTAGTAGAGCTTTTTTCCCCCTAGGGCAGGGCAAACTTCTAATTACTAAACATTTGCTCTTTTTACTGTCCTGCAGTGACCCTTTGAAGCCCCAGCGCACTTTACCTCATCCTTAGCTCCGAATGCTATGTATGTTTAATTTTTAACTTTCTATCCTTGAACCTCTCATGTATGTAGGATCTCTGACTTTCCCATGTGTGCAGGGTTCCTATATATAATGCATATAATTAAATTTGCTGATTTTCTGTTGTTAATCTGCCTTATGTCTTTATTATTAGAGCCAAAGAATCTTGAGGGTAAAGGAAAGTCTCTTCCTCCCACACACCTTCATACTTGCTGTGTTTTGGAGTTGAACAGAAGACTTAGAAGCTTTGGCCTTCCCACAAATTGAATAAAAGAATTTAAGATAGGAGGCCTGCTCTGGAAGGAACTGTCACCATAGATATGAACTGGTTGGGTAGAGGGAGAAACCTACCTATCAAGGCCTATTTGGTCAAAGTTCTTCTGGGAACTCATTGTCTTAAATATTTGTTTACTAAACATTAACTCTTCATTTCCCTGTGAATTGCCTTACTTCCCTTTGAAGTCCCAGACCTTTACCTCCTTCTCTTTAGCCCAGAATGACAGGTCTACCTCATTTTGCCTACTATTTTTAGAATTTGTCATGCTTATGTGAATTCTGCCATGCATATGTATTAAATCTGAGTTCCTCCTGTTAATCTGAGTTGATGTAAGAAATATCCAAACCTGTGGAGAATATGTATATGAGTTTATTTGAACCAGACTGACAGTATATGCCAGGGAGCAAGATCTCAAATGCTCTGCATAGAATTTTAATGTACTATTTATAAAAACTCTGGTATGGAATTCTGTATTTTTATCCTTCTCACGGTGAAATATATTGGTTGGCAATGCTGTACCATAAATAAAATGATGGATTGGTCAGTCATATATTCCAAGGTGAGGTAACCAAGGCTCCGAGTTTTATATTGCAAGGACATTGTGATCGTGACATTTTTCCTGTACTCTTGGAAAATGACCCAGAAGAGTTCTTGGGTCAGAATGTGTTTTAACAGGTGTTGCTAAAACCTGGTTCTCGTCTTGTAGGGTGGTAGAAGAGGAGACACGGCGCTCCCAGCAAGCTGCGCGGGATAAGCAGAGCCCCAGCCAGGCCAACGGTTGCAGTGACCACAGGCCCATTGACATCCTGGAGATGCTCAGCCGAGCCAAGGATGAGTATGAGAGGGTGAGGCTGCATGCCCCTGGGAGGACCGAAGGGGAGGAGACTTGCAGGGGGCCCAAGGATCGGGGAAGTCACCTCCAGGGCCAGCAGAAATAAAAAACAAAAAAAAAACAAAACCCTATCTTTTAGTTTTAAACCTAAGAGATAATAAATTTGCTTACCTTACAGTCTTTGAATTGGCATGACTATTGAGAATTTTCCCCCCTATTCCTGTAAAACTACTATGGGAGAAAGTGATTGTGGAATGCAGAAGTTAGCTGCAACAGGTAGTTCTGGAAAAGCTTCATGCCTCGTCTTCACCTCTGCAGCCTCTGCTAGGTCTTGGGAATTTACGTTTACCAGTCTGTTATTGGTAGTAAGTGTGCTGCCTTCATTAAGTATCATTTGGAATTATACCCAAATTGAGAAGCTTTCTAGAATTTTTTTTCTTTGTGTTTTGTATTTTAGTTTAAAAGTTAACTGATGATATTTTCTTCCCACAATTGACTGAAGTAGAGCTTCAGTACATATTTATGAGCTGTCCGTGTACCAAGCAGTAGACATTGCCCCTGCGGTCCTCAGACCTTGTAGCTTTGGAACTCTTGGTGTTTCACTTGACATCAGCATTTAAAAGCACCACACTTTAAGGAGTGATACTAAAGGCTTCCTTCCACTTTGTTTCAGCAGAATTATAATTGTCACCTTATTCTACTAACATTGAGTTAAGCACTTTTTCTCATTTGTTGTTTAATCCTCACCAAGACATCAGCATTTAAAAGCACCACACTTTAAGGAGTGATACTAAAGGCTTCCTTCCACTTTGTTTCAGCAGAATTATAATTGTCACCTTATTCTACTAACATTGAGTTAAGCACTTTTTCTCATTTGTTGTTTAATCCTCACCAAAAGATACAGGCCTCTGTATCTTAACAGGCATTCCTTTTTTTAATTTAATATATTGATTTTTTTACAGAGAGAATCATTGATCAGCTGCCTCTTGCACACCCCCTACTGGGGATGTGCCCGCAACTAAGGTACATGCCCTTGACTGGCATCAAACCTGAGACCTTTCAGTCCACAGGCCAATGCTCTATTCACTGAGCCAAACCAGTTTCGGCAACAGGCATTCCTTGAGAAGAGGTTCTAGTTGGTCTATTGAGTTAAAAACATTGTTAGCATGGCTCCTCTTTTTTATTGGGCTCTTAAGTGCTCAAGACTCTAAGAGGTCTTTGCAATAAATAAAGCAGTAATGCCAGTTTCCAACTTGATTTGACTATAGCACAATTTTTCACATACTAACCATTAAGAATCTAGAGTTCAAGGAACAGTGCTCTGGGAGGTAGTTTCCACCATAAACTACAACAAACCAGCATTCAAACACCAAAGAAAGTCCTGCTTCCTTGGTAGAAAACTATACATTCAAGTCCATGAGAACTTTCAAGTTGTACCAAACTCCTCAATGTCTCATAGAGAATTAGGAGATCTGTGAAGATCTGTGAAGATCAATATAGGAAAGGCAGTCTTCTCTAAATGAATTCACTGATTCTTAGGAAACTGGATGGAGAATAAATTTCTAGAACCATTTTCTAAACTTTTAAGTTACCTTCTATTCCCCAAATTTCCTTTCATATCCTTAATGAGGTCTATGTTATCTACATAGATACCTTGTTCTGTTTTTTGTTTTTTTGTTTTTAATTTATTAAGATATTATATGTGTACATAGCTTACCATTGCGCGCACCCCCCCCCCCCCCGTTCTGTTTTTATAGAGGGCTTTTAGGAATGTGGGGAGAACAGAAATTACTGTTGTAAGAAAACTCTTCCATGGTATGAAATAAAATGTTGTCTATGGTTAGATTAAAACTAAATCTTTGGGTATTTAGTTAAAACTTTGATATTTACTTTTTAATATGCTCTGTTTTTTAAAACTGCCTACAAATAGGTAGAGCTTCCATCAATGACAGTTTTGTTTCTTGTCTGTACTTGACCTGTCATCTAACCAAATGGAGTTGGTGTTAGCAGTGACCTCTGAATTCATATCTTAGTGTTTGGATGGGTTCCCCTCAGCTGCCACATGGTTCCAGATGGCCCCTTCACTTATCTTTAAGGAGAGACTTGGGAGATTGTCACAAACAAGGGCAGGGGTGCAAGTTAGGCCTCAGTGATGGGATTTAATCCCAATTCTGAATCTCCCCTGTCCGGTGTATATAATATAAAGAATGAAATTTCAGACTTTTTTTTTTCTTCAATATATTTTATTGACTTTTTACAGAGAGGAAGGGAGAGAGATAGAGAGCTAGAAACGTCGATGAGAGAGAAACATCAACTAGCTGCCTCTTGCACACCCCCTACTGGGGATGTGCCCGCAACCAAGGTACATGCCCTTTACCAGAATCGAACCCGAGACCTTTCAGTCCGCAGACCGACGCTCTACCACTGAGCCAAACCGGTTTCGGCGCAGACATTTTTTTTAACATTCTTTTTTAAAAAATATATTTCATTGATTTTTTTTACAGAAAGAAAGGGAGAGGGTTAGAGAGTTAGAAACATCGATGAGAGAGGAATATCGATCAGCTGTTCCTGCACACCTCCTACTGGGGATGTGCCTACAACCAAGGTACATGCCCTTGACCAGAATCGAACCTGGGACCTTTCAGTCCACAGGCCGACGCTCTATCCACTGAGCCAAACCAGTTTTCAGCAATTTCAGACTTTTTAGTGAGGTATTTATAATAGAGACTCTTTGGACATAAAAACTCTTTTATAATAAATATTTTCTCCCCAAGTTCTATAGTTAGTTTTAACCAACTTTTCTACTTTTAATGTAAAAAAAGATAGCTGAAACCACAGTCTTTACATTTGGCCCACCCTGGGTTGCTCCTAGTCTGGATTTGTAATCCTGCATTTTGGCAAAGGTTATTTGTTTATTTTGTTTTAATTTAAATGCAGATGTTTTTTAAGTCCAAACTTTTTTGTTCTTAAAAAATTAGGAGCACCATTATTTTTCTTGTTATTAGCTAGTACATATTAATTACAGAAACTTTTATATTTACAAGTTACAATAAAAGAAAAAAAATTCTAGCCCTAGCCAGTTTGGCTCAGGGGAAAGAGCGTCGGCCTGCGAACTGAAAGGCCGCAGGTTGGATTCTGCTCAAGGGCACATGCCCGGGTAGTGGGCTCGATCC
The DNA here is from genome assembly GCA_963924515.1 of Vespertilio murinus. Classification (NCBI taxonomy): domain Eukaryota; kingdom Metazoa; phylum Chordata; class Mammalia; order Chiroptera; family Vespertilionidae; genus Vespertilio; species Vespertilio murinus. Next base: position 38,538,189 of record OZ004715.1, on the reverse strand, counting down.
CCTGTGGGGGACTTGCAGGAGGCAACTGATCCATAATTCTTTCTCATCGTGGATGTTACTATCTCTCACTCTTCCTTCCTCTCTGAAATCAATAAAAATATATTTTTTAAAAATTATAATTTCATCATTTATAAATAACCACTGATAATGCCTTATTTATCCTTCCAGAAATATATACAAATATGCCCCAGTGTGTGTGGTATATTTGTGTATTCTAGCTTTATTAACTAGTTTTAAAAGTAGTTTTTATTGCCGAGGTCGGTTTGGCTCAGTGGTAGAGCATCGGTCTTCGGACTGAAGGGTCCCGGGTTCGATTCCGGCCAAGGGCATGTACATTGGTTGCGGGCACATCCCCAGTGGGGGGTGTGCAAGAGGCAGCTGGTCGATGTTTCTCTCTCATCGATGTTTCTGGCTCTCTATCTCTCTCCGTTCCTCTCTGTAAAGTATCAATAAAATATATTTAAAAAAAAAAAAAAGTAGTTTTTATTAACTTTTGTAACCTGTTTTTCCCCCCCAAAGAATATTTTACATATATATTTTATTTATTAAACTTACACAGTGATACATGTCAATTATTTCTCAGTAAAATTGGGGGAAATGTTTTTTAATGGAAAATAAAATATGTGATGAAATAATGCTATTGGTTTTTCCTTAAAAGGGTTATAAAATAACAGTTGTTGCTAACCTTATCATCTAAAATGAAGTGCTCAACTTGCTAGAAATTGTATAAGTTACATGAGAATCCAAAGCAAAACATTTGTTCGATGATGTGGCTTTTGTGCTTGTTTTTTAAAATAGCACGTCTGATAACCTCTATTGCTGTTGTGTGAGCCAAATAATAGCACACTTCCCCATGATACACTTTTCCTTTTAATTTAAGAATCAAATGGGCGACTCGAATATCTCCAGTCCTGGGCTACAGCCAAGCACTCAGCTCTCCAATCTGGGAAGCACCGAGACTCTAGAAGAGACGCCATCCGGGTTACAAGATAAGGTGTGTACAGCTGAAGCCCCAGCTTTGTCCAAGATAACAAAACACAGAGTAGCAGTTTGTAAGACTTTAATGCAGTACAAGTTTGAAATGTCCTTTATCTTCAAGGCACGTATGGGCAGCCCATAGTGATAGTCAATCATGTCATTTCCCCTCATCCACGTAACTGTCCTTTATCTGGATTTTATAGTAGCCTGTCTGGTCTCCGGCTTTGCCCTTGTCACTCCCTTACCTATTCTTAACCCAGCTGCCAGCATAATCCTGGCAAAACAAGTTAGATCGTGGCACTCCTCTGCTTAAAACTCTCCAGTGGTATCCATCTCACTCAAAAGCCAAGGTCGTGGCAGTGGCCCACAGGCCCTACTTGATCTGGCCCCACACCCTGGTCTCATCATGTATCTCTGCCTGCTCACTTGACCCCAGCCTTGCTGGCTCTTTTGCCTTCCACAAATGTGCCAGACTTGCTCCATTGCACTCGTTGTTCTCTTGGCCTGGAATACTTCCTTCTGTGTATGGCTTGCTCCCTTTATTCCTTCAAGTCTCAAGTATCCTCTATGTAGATGAGGCCTTCTCTGACCTCTCTATATTAAATGACAATCCTTCCCTACCCTTGTCGTGTGCTCTGTTTTCTCCCTAAGACTTCTACCCTACTAGCATGGTTGTGGTTTTCATATATATTCATTGTCCCCTCTCCACCAAAATGTAAGCTCCATTGGGGGCAGGCGGTTAGGTCTGCCTTGTTCAGCATCTATTCTATTAGCATCTAGCATTGTAAATATCTGTTGACTGAGTTTGTTTTCTTTATAACTGATAGCTTGACAAATGAACAGATATCAAATAAAACCCATAGTTTTTAATTAAACTTTATTTTGAGGTAATTATAGATTTACATGTAGTTACAAGAAATGATACAGAAAGATCCCATGTAGCCTCCCCCATTCCCCATTGTTAACAGCTTGCAGAATATACTACATTATTACAACTAGGATGGGACACAGTCTACCATCTTCTTCATATTTTCTCAGTTTTATTTGTATTCATTTGTGTGTATGTGTGTACATATTTAGTTCCATGCAATTTTATCTAGTGTATCGCTTTGTGTATCTACCACCACCATGAGGATACAGAGGACTTCCATCACCACGGGGATCCTTTGTGTTGCCCTTTTATTATCATACAGACTTCCCTGTCATAAGCTTCCTGCCTCCCCCCTCCTCGTCCTTAACCCTAAACAGCCACTAATCTATCTCCAGTTCTATCATGTTGTGATTTTAGGAATGGATTAAATCCATAATCAGCCCCTACACAGAAATAGTACATTTCTTTGGTAACACTGCCATCTAGTGCTGAGGAGCAAAGAATGCTCTCAAGCCTTAATAGTATTAAATTCCATTTGTTTCATAATTCATTTATTAGAATTCCTTTGGGACTATTTTCCTAGTTGGTTTTGTTTTGTTTTGTTTTTATTCCTATGTTAGGAGTAATGCATATCTTCTTGTGTGCTCAGTTTACTGACCAGGTAGGAAATCTGACATGGAGACAGTAGAGCTAAACAAATACGAAATTCTCTAACAGAGCTGTGGGGTGAGGAAGGAACAGTGTAAAACCTGATACAGTATATTAAAATTTTGCCATGTACCATATATGTTGTTCACTGAATTCCATCTCCCAAGGGAAATGGTCAGACTAACACTTGATTTAAGTGAGGTGTTATAAGACTCAGAATACAAACCTGGAGCATATTCAGACCTGAGGAAAGAGGAAGATTTAACCTTTTCTATGGGTGATGGAAGAGGAGTCCATGACTAAATAAGCCCAATTTCTAGAGGAATGTGGCCAGTTTTTCTTGTCGTGGGGTCCTCTCAGGTACAGAGACTATAGAGCTGTTGGGAGCTTGTGTGGAGAAGCAGACTCTACTCATAAAGTTCAGCCTCTGTGGCTGATTGGCCAGTTATCTATCCCATTGCTTGGTACATCTTGACTCGTAGCCACCTCTTAGTTCTTCAACCTTTAGCTCCATCTTTGTTTTCTAAGGGTTAATATTACTGCTCAGTTGATCAGGTAACCTGTCCTCTGCTTAATTGACACCTCAGTGTAGTGGCATAATGGTAAGAACATGAACTATGGTAGAACTAGATTAGAGACTGGTTATGTTGTACTTGAGCATCATCTATAAAATGGCAGCAATAATAGTAATGCCCTACAGATTAAGAGAGTAATGCACACGTGTTAGAATCTGTTTCTGGCCTGGCAGAAGTTACAGGGAGGCGGCATTGAAAAATCTGGAAACTTGCTGTTTCTTTTGTAGTCCAGGTTCAAAGTTTTGCCATATATTTTTATTTTTTAATATGAAGTAGGTTTTAAACATTAGAAATGGCTATTTTTAGGTATAAGTGTAGAAACATTTCGAATGTAAATGCAGGTTATTTTAGTTCCAAAGTTGGTTGATGTTCTACCAGGCAGGTAAAAACTGCTGCCTGGACCCTGACATTCTTGAGGCAGAAGGTGTTTTTCATGCCGGGCCTTCTCCATGTCCTATTGTTTGTTCCTCTTTTTTTTTTTTTTTTTTTAAAAAATATATTTTATTGATATTTTATAGAGAGGAAGGGAGAGAGACAGAGAGCTAGAAACGTCGATGAGAGAGAAACATCGACCAGCTGCCTCTTGCACACCCCCTTCCGGGGATGTGCCCGCAACCAATGTACATGCCCTTGACCGGAATCGAACCCGGGACCTTTCAGTCCGCAGACCGACGCTCTACCACTGAGCCAAACCGGTTTCGGCTGTTCCTCTTCTTATACATAAAAATAGTATTCTGACCTGGGAAAGACTTATTTCTGGAAAATAGCCCCTATATCGTCTGTTTTTCAAAACATTATATCTAAATGTTGGTTTCTCCATATATACAAATCTACATACATATATAATCAAATGTGATGGTAAAGATCTACATAATTTGCATCAAGGAATAAAAATCAGTGTAGTTTTCCAGGACTTTTTTTGCCAGGCATCTTGATCATTTTGTTTTAAACATAATGTGTATAAAAAGGAATTAACCCAAATCAAAAATTGGCATGGGGTTTGAATAGACATTTCTCCTAATAAGATAAACAAATGGCCAACAAAAAATTGGCCAAAATATGGAGAAATTAGAACCCCCTTGCACTGCTGGTAGTAACATAAAATGGTGCAGCAGCTGTGGAAAACAGTTTGGCAGTTCCTCAAAAAGTTACGTATAGAATTATATGATACAGCAATTCAGTTCATGGACATACACTCAAAAAATTGAAATAGTGACTAAAACTGATATATTTACACTAATATTCATAGCAGCGTTATTCACTATAGCCAAAAGGTGGAAGAACCCAAGTGTCAACCATCAGATGAATGAGTAAACAAGATGTGATATATGCATACAGTGCAATATTATTCAGCCTTAAAAAGGAATGAAATTCTGACACATGCTACAACATGGATGAACCCTGAAAACATGCTAAGTGAAATAAGCTAGTGCTAAAAGGACAAATATGGTATGATTGCACTTATGCACGGTATCTAGAATAGACAAAGTCATAGAAACAGTAGAATTGAGATGATTAGGGCCTATAGTAGGGCGGTGGGGAGAGGAGAAAAATAATTATTTAATAGGTACAAGTTTCTTTTTTGGTTGATGAAAAGGTCAAGGAATAGACGGTAGTAATCACACAACATTGTGAATGTCCTAAATGCCACTGGATCTTCACTACTGGGGATCGAGCCTGAAACCTGGTCATGTACCCTAATCAGGAATAGAATCGTGACCTGGTTCATGGGTCAGTGGTTGAACTGACCCACACTGGCCAGCTGCATTTTCTTGTTTTCAGACTCCATCCATCCTTGCTTCTGCAAACTGTTTTTGACTGATAAAAAAGTGTAGTTACACTGGTTTGCAAGAGATGTCTTTCATTGGGTGTTTTTATTTGTTTTCCAGTCTGCTCCATCAGGACACAAACACCTGACGGTGGAAGAATTATTTGGAACCTCTTTGCCAAAGGAACAGCCAACAGCTGTGGGTCTGGATTCAGAAGAAGCGGAGAAGCTGCCAGGAGATGCCCCTCAGAAGGAACTCAGCTCATTCCTACCATTTTCCTTTGAGCAGTCAGGAGGGACTCCTCGGTCAGAAAACCCGGGTGTCCATCCTGCTGCCCACCACTCAGCCCAGCCTGAAGTCACCGCCCCGGTGCTAATCACTCCTGCCTCCATCTCACAGCCCAATGAAAAGCAGGTCCCAAGCTATGCGATCCCGTTGCACCCTGGGCTCAGTCCCTCTCTACCAGCAGAAGCTCCTACTGTACAGGTTCCCCCCTGCTTACCCCGAAACACCACCCTGATGCAGGCAGTGAAGACCACGCCCAGACAGAGGTCTCCACTCCTGGGCCAGTCAGTCCCCGAGCTGAGCCATGCCAGTCTGACTGCCAGCCAGAGCCCCTTCCGGGCCCCACTGAGCGTGACAAACACTGCGAGTACAACCGTCCCAGGTGTTGATCTTCTCCAAAAACTCAGGTTGACCCAACAGCATGACCAAATACAGACACAGCCGCTTGGGAAGGGTGCTGTGGCACCCAGCTTTCCTCCAGCAGCGGGCCAGCTGGCCACACCTGAGAGCTTCATAGAGCCTCCCCCTAAGACAGCAGCAGCAAGAGCCTCCACCGCCCTGAGCAACATGGTGCTTGCTCCACCTCAGGTACTGGCAGGAGGGTGGGTGCTTGAACTGAATGGGGGGAACTGGAAAGACCATATGCTTTTATCGATTTTGGAAGGAGAGGGATAGAGAGAGAGAAACATTGATTGGCTGTCTCATGCATCCCCCACACTGGGAATTGAGCCCAGGCATGTGTCCTGATTCGGGAATCAAATTGGTGACCTCTTGGTTCATGAGTCAATGCTCAACCACTGGCCAGGCAAAGCAGTGATTTATTTCATCTTTTTCTCTTAAATACACATTTTTATTGATTTTGGAGAGGAAGGGCGAGGGAGAGAGGGAGACGTCAGTGATGAGAATCATTGATGGGCTGCCTCCTGCACGCCCCACATGGGATCAAGCTCCCAACCCGGGCATGTGCCCTGACTTGGAGTCAAACCGTGACCTCCTGGTTCATAGGTCGACGCTCAACACTGAGCCACGCCAGCAGAGCAAGACAGTCATTTTATTTATTTTTAATCTTCAAACAAGGATATTTTTTCATTGATTTTTAGAGAGGGAAAGAGAAATAATGCTGTGAGAGAAACACATTGATTGGTTGCCTCCTGCACAAACCCTGACCAGGGCCCGGTTTGGGGAGGAGCCTGCAACCAAGGTACATGTCCTTGACCAGAATCGAACCTGGGACCCTTTGGGCCACAAGCCGATGCTCTATCCACTGAGCCAAACTTGCTAGGGCCTCCCCAGCAGAACTTAAACATACTATGTTCTTTAGAAAATGGGAGCTCTTACCGGGATGGCACTGGATAACACCTTTGGCAAAGACTTCAGGATCCTGGTTTTGCTGCATAGACCAATGTTTAAAAGAGAGAGATGAACAGATGTAGCATGTTTCAATAGGATTTCCTAGTTACTGAGGAAAAATGTAGGTTAGCAATAGGAAACTTTAGCAACTGGTCCTAGATTCCTGAGGGAAGAGGCTGACAGGAACTTGTGACAATGCAGCTGATGATGCAGCAGGATGAGAGCTCCAAGACAGATTCTGACCCTCTTCACACCGCAAGGAGGTGTGTGCAAAGCCTTAACTGTGTCTCTGAGGAAAAAACCGAAACCTGTGACTTATAAGAGCTGGGACAGCCCACGCATGTTGTTGCTATTGAGTCAGCGGAGGCGCAAGGTCCTGGCAGCACACCTCTGGATAAGGCGCTTTAAACTTTGGACAAGTGGCACTAAATGCCCTTTATCCAGGATTTTCACCTACACATGCGAAACCTTATCCTCATTCACTGGGAGAGAGAGAACTTCTAGTTGTGGAGCACACGCATTAGGACTCAATGAAGCCTCGGGCCCTAAAATTTGTTACTGCCAAGTCATTGAGACCGTGCACATACATACACTGCCCTGAAAGGAGGCTTTCAGATTGATGGCTGCACCCCCACAGCAACAGGAAGAGTGGCAGCAAACGCATTTAGGGCACAAATGTTACATAGGACACGCTCCTTCCTCCTTGTGCTGCAGAGAACCCCAAGAGAGCTGGCCCAGAGTGACAGTTTAGTACGTTCCAAACCTGGGATGCTCTGTGGCACCCTAGAGTGTCTGCACAAGGTAGACACGGAATGAGGACGGAAGGAGCTTGGGATTTGAGTGGTCCTGAGTCAAATGAGGGCTTCGGGAACTATCAGGTAAAAACAAAAACCCTAAAATGGCCTGGCTAGTGTTGCTCAGTGCTTGAGCATCAGTCCGTGAACCGGGAGGTCATGGTTCGGTCCCCGATCAGGCCATAGGCTGGATTGTGGGCTTGACCCTCAAAGGGTTCCGAGTTCCATTCCGGTCAAGGGCACATACCTTGGTTACAGGTTCCTCCCTGACTCAGGCTCTGGTTGGGGTTCTTGCAGGAAACAACCAATCAATGTTTCACATTCATGTTTCTGTCTTTTCCTCTCTCTTCCACTCTCTAAAAGATCAATGGAAGAATATCCTCAGGTGAGGATTAACAACAAAGTTCTGGGTGTGCAGTAAAGCACTGTACTTGACTGAGAAGTTCATAGCTTTCAAGCTAGACTCGTTGTAGATACCCCTCGTAGGCCAGGCTCCTCTGCCACCCCAGACAGTTCATTCCTGCGGCCTCTGTAGACAAGCGTCATCACTGGGTGATGTCTTCCCTGACTGACACAGGCAGGGCCAGCCACAGGGTAGACACGGCTCCGGGTTTGTGAATGGGTGGGTGAGTGCTCACAGCTCAGCAGCCTGCTTCTGAGTAGGAAATGTGCTTTGCCCGGGAAGAGCTGTGATGCCCCAGTTAGCAAAGGGCAGTGTCGCCACCCGCCATAGTGCTCTCCTTGGCCTCCCATTGCTCTGACAGCAAAGCCTCCCGGCCTGTGTGCTCTGTCCTGTTTATCCTCCCCTGCCCCTTTTTTAAACATTGCCCCACCCTTGATTACCTGCCAGCCTTGAAAATGCACATTTTTTTTTTTCTAAAATTTTACATTCCCATTTGCCTTTGAGCCTTTTCACCTCTCCTCGAGTCTCAGATTTTACACTAAAGCCAGCTTCTGACTGGTCTTGCCAACCAGTCTTTTCTGTAGCTCGTCCTGCTACACGGTGATTGGCGGGAGCTCTCAGCCTGGAGCTGCACCAAAAAAAACAAGCTAAATGCCTCAGACACCAAAATTATACCCACAAAACTGTGACAGGCTCTTTGCTATTTGTACATGAGGAGGGTGACAAACAGAGAAATGTAGATCTCCTGTTGATTATAGCAAATATGAGAACTATTAAAACTGGCTATTCTAGTCTTAGTGTGTTCTGATGGTTAGCCATTACTATCATAGAAGCACATCTAAATGGGAAAGGAGCCGAAACCGGTTTGGCTCAGTGGTAGAGCGTCGGTCTGCGGACTGAAGGGTCCCGGGTTCGATTCCGGTCAAGGGCATGTACATTGGTTGCGGGCACATCCCCGATAGGGGGTGTGCAGGAGGCAGCTGGTCGATGTTTCTCTCTCATCGACGTTTCTAGCTCTCTATCTCTCTCCCTTCCTCTCTGTAAAATATCAATAAAATATATATATTTAAATGGGAAAGGAGGTAGATGTTAATTTTATTTGTAAGAAATTCTATCTTTGCCCTGATTGGTTTGGCTCAGTGGATAGAGAGTATCAGCTGCAGACTGAAGGGTCCCAGGTTCGATTCCGATTAAGGACATGTACCTTGGTTGCGGGCACATCCCTAGTGGGGGTGTCCAGGAGGCAGCTAATCAATGTCTCTCTATCATCAATGTTTGTAACTATCTTTCTCCCTTCCTCTCTGAAAACAAGTCAGTAAAAATATATTTTTTTTAAAAAAGGAAGAAATTATATCTTTGATACAAGCAGTAGTATAATAAATGTATTGATTACTACAAAGGAAACAAATGCTATGTAACTTGATTTTTAATTATCTTCTTATTGAAATTAATATTACATATACTAAAAGGCAGATTTTTATGAATTTTGACAAATGTCTATCCCTTGAGTAATTTCACCCATACATACATGTGAATGAATACATACCCATTCACAGTATGTAACATTTCCATCATCCCATAACATTTTCTCCTGTCCTCTTTCAGTCATGTTTTTGACCCCCCCTAAAAAATTTACATCTTAATTTATCATAGGATTGTTCTTACTGTGTGTACATACCAAGCTGGTTATTCATCATATTCCCCTTCTTTAGTGATCAGACGTGGCTTCTCATAACAACTCTGCAGAATTCTTAACACATAAATGGGCTCTTCATCCTTTAGCTGACACTTTTCCTAACCAGACATAAATGCTTCTACTGAATGCTTATCTGAACTCCAAATAGTTAGCGTTGGACTCTGCTCCAGTCTCCTTCTGCTTATCCGGTTATCAGGTGTTGCTTACTTTGAGCCTGGCTGCTGGTTCTGCACTTTGATACAGAAATGACCATTGTCCCCCCGCAGGCTGTAGGTCCCCCGCTGGGTACTGCAACCACCGCTGTAGTGTCTTCAGTGCTGCTGTCCCCGAGTGTTTTCCAGCAGACAGTGACCAGGGCCACAGACCTGGAGAGGAGAGCAAGCTCCCCGTCGCCGCTGACTGTTGGGACGTCGGAAAATCAGAGAAAGCCTTCCATCATTCTCAGCAAGTCTCAGCTCCAGGATACATTAATACATCTAATAAAGGTATGTAGTCGTTGAGTTTTCATTCTTTAATTTTGAAAAAATTACAAGTTGTTAGAAATTAAGTCAATAAGATAATTCAGGACTAGATGGGAGTAATGTTGTTCTCTTCCTGAGCTTAATAGGTGGGGAAATATCTGAGTGAATTCCAAATGATTAATCATGGTCGTTTCCGGATGGTAAGATTCTATGAGTAACTAGCTATACAAATCATTTATACAGCTTTTTCCTAAGCTGTTATCAAGGATGTGAGTTCTGCCCTGGCTGGTGTGGCTCAGTTGGTTGAGCATCACATCATGCACCAAGATGTTGCAACCTGGTCAAGGCACATGCCCAGGTTGCCAGCTTGGTCCCTAGTAGTGGGTATGTAGGAGGCAGCTGATTGTTTCTCTTCCTCTCCCTTCCTTTCTCTAAAAATCAATGCAAACATTTTTTATTTTTTTTACTTAGACGTGAGTTCTGATGTGGTAACTGACATTACCATCTCTTTCAGAATGACTCCGGCTTCCTCAGTACGCTTCATGAAGTCTACTTGCAGGTTCTGACCAAGAACAAGGACAACCACAACCTATGACTGTAGCGGAAGCCAGCCTGAAAACAGAATGTCAACCTCAAACATATAGGCCTCACCATGAGAACTTCTGAACAGAACATTGAGTTTCTAGAATCCTGAAATTGAGCCTATGAGAAAGAGACTCATTCCTTAAGAATGTTTTCCAAGTGACGTTCTCAGTGATATAATGGAGGTTTCACTGTGAAGCATCACCAGCAGACCTTTGTTTTGACAAAAAAAAGAAAAAAAAGACCATTGTGTTAAGTTGTGTGGGTGTTTAATCAGCTGTAAGCACCTGTGTGAATAAGGCGTCTGAGTTTCAACTGCTTTGGCTTTCGGGGTCTTAGGGAGAAGGATCCCAGCCTTGCTGCAGTCAGAGTTCAGCCAGTCTGTTCCCTGCCTTCCCTTCCCCCCCGGAACGTGAGCATTAGGCTGAGAGTCAAGTTTGAGCAGCGCAGGAGTCAGCTCTGTGCAATGTCGCTTCCAGTTGTAAGGATCAGAATTTAAATGGGCAAGTCAGGACTGGTTTTGTTCAAGCGAAGTATATTTTATATGAGTGCTCCATTTGGGCCTTTAAAGTTCTGAAAATTGTGTTTTGTTTTTAAAGGTCCTTCCTTAGTGCTGACACGCAGCAGGTTCGTTCCCAATATGGTGGCGTGGTGTGAGAGCAGGCACATCACACCTCTGAAGCAAAGGCTGAGGCTGGTAAAGCTCAAATTCTATCAGAAATCTTCACTTTAAGTTAAACTCTTCCAGTGGTTTTGAAAACGTTATATTTGTGTGTGAAGCATAGCCTTATTTTCCTTTTCTGTGTAAACACAGAAGTCTTTGTTGATTGTTTTCCTCAACATTTTGACAAAGGACCAGTGGACCAAACTGACAAAGCCATTCTGGGTCCATTCCTCGAGTCTACTGAGAATAATTTTGAAGCTATGCAGAAAAGGGAGCTGTTATTCACACTGCCCTTACCTTATTGTAGTATATGGAGTTCAAGCAAAGCGAATTTAGAACTTTACCGATGTAGTCAGGCTGTGAGTACTTTTGCAGCCAAAGTGTGAAAATATGTAAAGATGCTTTGTTATGCTGCTATTAATCTGCCATGACTCATATTTATTCTTTTATGGCATGTAATGGTGACTAGTAATATTTTAATGTAGATTTCGGTTTATTTCAGCAATAGTAATTTTAAGATATTCTTTGAATGAAAGTGTCTTTGTTTCTATGATACAGGTCATTTTGTAGTATTTAACCAATTAAGATGCACTGCTTACTTTTCTGAGCACTATTTAATGATTGGGTAAAAACCCAAGTGGCTCAACCAGCTAGCATAAAGATTAGCTGTGAATAATGCTGACAGATGTGATGGTTCCTCGGGAACAATCAGTTAAGCTTTAATGGTAACTCAGTCATAAGTCCATGGATTTTGTTTCCTAGTTGAGATTTTAGAAAATTGCCTGTGAATTACATATTTGTTTTAGTTTGGTCTTAGTTTTTTAGCATAAAGAATGCTTTGTTTGATTGGCTTTATTCATCTAAACATGCTTCTCTGGCAACTTTTCTGCTTCTCAATTTAGTGTCTTCTATTGCGTCTACCTAGTTATTTGTGAATTGTGCAAAAGTCAGGAAACCTTATAAGTTCTCAATTAGGAATAGTTTTCAAAGGTAGTGTGTATATTCAGCAACCAAAAACGAATTGCTGGTGTATCACAGGGAAAGGGAGAGTTACAGTAAGATACAAAGAGTTACTGACACCAGGAGACTGTCCACGGAGCCACACGGCTGTTCTCAGAAAACAGTTGCACCAGTAGGTTTGATCACACACAAGAGTAATCTCAGTGGGCTTTGGTAAGCAAAGAATCAAGGAATTCTTGTTATGATTAATAGACATTTGAATTGACATGGTGATTTGAGTGTGTATTAGAGAGTTAAGAGAGAATATACTAAGAGGGTCTATAATCAAATCTGTTAATTTTCTCCCTTTAATCTAAAGGAATGAATATGATAGATGGGAAAAGAGAATCTGTAATAAGGTTTCCTTAATGTAAAAGTAAATTTTAAGTGCCCAAGTCATGGAGATTTGAAAAGGTGATACCTGTTTCAACTCCCAAATTTAAATATTTCAAAGCATGTATTTAAAATTCAGAAGCCAGAACTTCACCATTATGATTACCTGGAAGTTTGGGCCAGAATGAGTTCCTAAGAAAGTCAGGCCACGCCTGGACGGTTGCAGTTGGGTGATCCTGGCCCAGAAGTCCATTCAGTTGCCTTATTCCTTTCAGGCTCGCTGTCCAGACCTCGTGCTAGCTTGGGTTGCATGTTTACATTGCTGCCGTGTCTTTTCTGGAACCTTCGTTGAATCATAATGGACACCAAAACGGAGAGGCTTCTTGCTAGGTTTTGCAGGGGGGTGACCGCTCTTCTGTTGTAGTTAATGTGCTGTTTTTGAATGGACTCCTGCACCTCCCGGACGACCTTATTCCTTCAGGCAGAAGCGCCTCCTCACTGTGCATCTCCTGAGATTTGTAAGGTGTGACTTTGAATCCTATGTTTTCAAATGACTGTCAGTGTCGGGAGAAGCATTCGTGCTGTCTGCATGGGAGTGTCCACACCTTTCCTGCGGAGGCTCTGGGTCACCGACAGGGTGTTTTAGGAGCCTACGGTGACCCGAGTCCTCCTCTGCCCGAGGATGCGCAGGCTTTGTGTTGGCTGTGTCTGACCCAATTTTGCATGTCAAGCATATGTTCTTTTTCCACCTATGTTTCCCTGTAAAAATTGTAAACCCCATCAAATCCTCTAGTTAAATATTTTTAAACAATGCAGCTTTATTACTCTCCTCCCCCAAAGAATGTAGTTTGAAATTTTCTCATTTTGGTAGTAGAGGCCATAACTGCCATTGTATTACTAATAATGCAACGTGAAATTGAAGGTGCCTAACTGCTTAAAGAAACAAAATCAGCCATCATCCTGTAACTCTGGGCAAATGCAGAAACACGGAGGAACGAGAGGTGGTGCGGACACGCGTGGGCCCCGTCCCCGTGAGGGAAGACCAGGAACCACGGGGACGTGTGTCCCGCGTTCTTGCTGCACATTCGCTGTTGAGCGTGCGTTTCTCTCTGACCTGTTTTGGTTTTCTTTGCTTGTCTTCTAAGTACCTTGCGCCCTGTGTTTTCAGGTGTCTAAAATGGTGAGATCTGCACCAAGTAAAGCAACTAACACTGGGCTTTTGGAAGCTGTGTCCCTAAAGTGCGCTGGGGCCTCAAGGAGTCTGTTTCTCAGCAAGAAGCGACGTGTGCAATGTTTCACTTGGTTTTATATTTGATTTGATATCTTCATTAAATGCTGAGATGCAATATTGTTCACTTAGAGCAGGGAAGATGCAAGACTGTGCTTCCCTTTTATCTGTGTGGTTCTGTGTTCTAAATGGTTTTTATTCTGTACCACCGCTTGGCCACGTGGCTCTCGTGACTTTCGGTGTCCCAGAGTCCCGGCTCCCCCGAAACATGGGGGGGGGCGGGGGGGAGCTCTGGAATTACAGCGAGATTTTTGTTCCATGAGCGCAATACTGCATCATTAACATTTTTAATGGTATGAATTTTATACCATCTGTGTATGTTTGCAAATATTAAGTTATTACATGTTTTCAAATGAGCATTTTTCATCCTAAATTTTATATGTTTGCAAATATATTTTTTTAATAAAAGTTCGAAACCAAGTTTTACCACCTAATAAATTTGAGTTGTGTTTTTATTTAATTTATAGAAATAGAATCTTTTGAATGAGTTGCTCCACTTTGCCAGAGCCTAATACTGGTGAGATGGGGTGGGGCGAGAGAACAAAACTGACAAAACCTTTGTCTACCTGCTTCCACCCTGTTCCAGCCGGCTGGATCGCAGGCCACATGATTCCCAGGTCAGAAGCCGTGAATGAGTGGACTTCCAAAGAATTTCATCTCCTCCTCTAAGGTTTCCCCACATGGAGGATACAGTTCTAATCACAGCCAGAAACACGGTTTATAAGAAACTTTAGTCTGGGTCATTGTTTCATGTCTATTGAGCTGTCGATGTGTGCCAGGCATCTAGGAAGGTAAGGAAAGAAAGGGAGTGAAGAAAGTAAAATGTGATCATTGTGGGAAATAAAGAAAAGTTAATCCCTAGCTGGTTTGGCTCAGGGGATAGAGGATCGGCCTGTGGACTGAAGGATCCCAGGCTTAGTTCTGGTCAAGGGCATGTGCCTTGGTTGCGGGCACATCCCCAGTAGGGGGTGTGCAGGAGGCAGCAGATCTATGTTTCTAACTATCCCTCTCCCTTCCACTCTAAAAAAATCAATAAAATATTTTATTTTATTTTTTTAAAGGAAGGGTTTAAGGAAAAAATGGTTGAGCCCTACCATGTGGTTTGATTGGAACATTGTCCTGTGCACCAAAAGGTTGTGAGTTTGATCCCTGGTCAGATCTCATTGCATTTGGGAGGCAATTGATGTTTCTCTCACACATCAATGTTTTTCTCCCTTCAACTGTCTCTCAAAATCGATAAACATATCCTCAGGTGAGGATTAAAAAATGTATAGTCATATATCTTCCTAGTAATTGTTAACATTTAATGTTTCCAAATAAAATTCTCCCTAAAATGTTTGCTACACCTTTCTGCTTTCTTAGAGCAGAGCATATACTAACTCTTGCCTTATAATTATTTTTTATAAAAACACACCAGTCATCATTAATGTTGCAGCTTATTCAACAGATTTTTGGGGTGGTTGGTTTTTGTTTTTGTTATTTTTCACATTATTTTCTTGATCTGTACAATAACCCATTTTAGGGAGAAAGAAGTTGAAGGTGAGAGTGATGGAGGTGTATGCCAAAGGTGGGTCAAAGACCTGAAGCCAAGAAAACCAGAGAGCTGGTCTAGAATTCCAATATTTTCATTGATTTTAGAGAGGAAGGGAAAGGGAAAGATAGATAGAAATATTGGTGAGAGAGAATTATTGATCACTGCCTCCTGCACACCCCCTTCTGGGGATTGAGCCCATAATCGGGATGGGACATGAGCCCTAACCGGGAATCAAACCATGACCTCTGGGAACCTCAGAGAAACGCCTGCCACGTGGTTTCCAATTGTTTCTAATAATGTTTTCACTCACTGTTTAGGGATCCTGGATCTTAGAGTAAATGTTGCTAAAAACTTAATCTTTAAGTAAGGAGGCTGAATAAGAGATTTTGAGACTTCTGGGAAACTGTCTCAGAGAACTATCAGGAACCAGCCTGCCTGTCTTACTGAATGAAAAACTAGAACTTGGGTCACTGGGTGGTCACTGAGGAAAGCCCACCTTCAGACAAAGGCAGGTCCTCGGGAGGCAGAAAGGAAGAGTAGAAATGGTCCCTCAAACAATCCCAGAAGCCCAGCTACCTTCCCACCGTTCAGACAGCTACCGAGTGCAACGGGAACAGGCCTAACCGGTTTCCAAGGAGCTGAGCTCAAGACAAGATTCTAACGGCTACCTCTCAGAGCTGGCTGAATGGAGTTAGGCGTAAGCCAGCTGCCACACAGGACCGGCAGCGAACCTTGCTGTCCACACACTGGCAGGAGGGCGGGGCTCCCAGCCCCAGGCAAGCCTTGCCCACAACTCTTCAGGGGCCCCATGGGACTTAGCTCGAAGTAAAGATGACTAGTACAAGATTTAACCACCAGAGCAGAATGGCTTGCCGAAGCCGGTTTGGCTCAGTGGATGGAGCGTCGGTCTGCGGGCTGAGGGGTCCCGGGTTTGATTCCGGTCAAGGGCATGTACACTGGTTGCGGGCATATCCCTGGTAGGGGGTGTGTAGGAGGCAGCTGATCAATGTTTCTCTCTCATCTATGTTTCTAGCTCTCTGTCCCTCTCCTTTCCTCTGTAAAAAATCAATAAAATATATATTTTTTAAAAGAATGGCTTGAACCGAGATAATACAGTGTGACATTCATCTCATGTATGTATTCTTATTTAACCCTCTCCACAGCCCTGAGGTGGAGGGGTGTGTGGAGACCCCAACATACAACACCAACTTCCCGTCACACTGGGAGGGGTCAGAGGCACTGGCCCTGCATAGATTGGTGTCAGTCCATCGGACAGAAACGGGCCCCAGAATATGGAGCCAGGGAAGCAGCCACAGGTCACAGGGACTATTTTCCTACCAGGTCACTGTAACTCCAGAAAGATGGGTCAGGCGCTACCCGAGTCCCTGCAAAGCTCTAAGAGGCACCCTCAGCAAGCCGCCCCCACTTTCTATGGACTCCCTGGATGTTGGCAATGGTGCCCTGGTTTCTGAAGCAAGTACAAAACACATGATGCTACCCAGGCCCCATGTTGTTGTCTCTATCTCTAATGTGTCCCTGCCCCCCGATGTTGCCCCTCCTGGGCCTCTCCCAGGCCTAGTTCTTTCCCCCACATAGAGCTAATAGAGAGGTTCCCACCCTGCCGGCATTGAGAAGGGCCTTGGCTTCTGTTTGACCCCCGCTCCCCGACCTGGTCCCTCCTGACGGGAAGGGGGACCCTAGCAATGGTGTGCGGCCAGTGGCCTCCACTTACCTTGCGGTCTGCACCAGGGGCCTCCGTCCCAGCAGGCACCTTGATCCCTTTCAAACAAATATTTTGTAATCCCACCTTTATTATCCTGAGCTGGAATTTACAGAGAAGGTGACCTATGCCTGCACATACAGTTCTGATATACCCTGTGTGCAATATCAAGAAGAAATGTAAGAGTACTTTATAATGAAAATGCTCCGTATTAAATAAATAACCAGACACAACTGCAGAAATTCTCAGCGTGCCTCCGGAGAGGAGCCCTGGTCTTCACTGGCACTGGTCCCCACCGTACCCAACAGATGGCTGCTGTCCCCCGCCAAGGGCCTGTCCAGGGCCCAACGCCCCCGTGCATCAGCTTCCCCACCCGCCATGGCCCTCAGCCCTGGATCGCAGCACTCACCGCCTGACTCACCACTGGGCTCCCTTCCAAAAAGAGACGGAAGAGCTGTTTGAACTCCAGCCCAAGACGTGAGGTTATTAATTAATGCTCCCGGAGGACTTTGGAGTCCTTAAGCGACGGCTCAGTGCGATGCTGGAGGCTCAGCCCCTGGGTCAGCCAGCCCCTCAGGGAGAGGGCAGAGCAAGGTGGGCTGGGAGGGGGAGGGAGACCATGCAGGTGCTGCCCGTTAATCTACATCTGAACCTTGGGCTGGGCAGCAGTTGTTCTGTCCCAGACCGTGTGCCTGACACCACACCTGCTCAAGTGCACATCCAGGCCCCATGCACGCATGCATGCACGCACACACACACACACACACACACACACACTCAGCTCCCATTAAATTGTGACCCCACGGGGAACCGGAACTACTTTCGCCCCTTTGTGTCCCCAGTGTGGTGTCTAGTACAGGTGCCTGTCACTACTTGTGGAATAGAGTGAATTTCAACATCACGACCACCTGTTGTTCCGATGAGGGAACTGACGATGGAGTAATTTGCCAGAGGCAGTCAGTCCAAGTTCCCCCAGACCGAGCTCCGCAGAGCGGAGAGCTGGACCGGGCCTGTCCAGGCCGCCTCCCTCTGGGCTTGCGGAAGGTGGAGGAAGCCTCCGGGTCCCTAGAAAATGAGGAAGAGCGTTTGTGAAATGGCAGCAGCATTGCTCCATGTGATGGGGCAACTGGCCCGTGCAGGGCTTGCTTCGCCTGTTGTGATGACTCCCAATTCCCCCTCCAGGGGTAGCTTTCAGAGGGCTTCCTCCGCCCCGGACCAGAGGAGGGCAAAGGAGGCTCAGAGGCCCTCTGCCAAGGACACAGACCGAGCACAGAAACTGAGGCCCGGGGTAGGAGGCGGGCGTGGACCCAGCACCCTTTCCCCCACTTCAGCTGTTGCCGATTTGCGTTTTCCAATTGGAAATGGACTCACTGTCCCAGCCCCCCTCACCCAGGCCAGCCCGGGAGGTACGGTTTTGTTGCAGGGAATACTGTCATTTCACAACTTGCTATTCACGGCCGCCTCCTCCTGGGAGCCTTCCCTGATCTGCAGCCTCAGCAGGCAGTTCTTCTGCACAGACTGCAGCAGGCAATTCTTTTGTACACACAGCCCCTGCCAGCCCGTGACCTTTGGCCTCTACGGAGCCAAGAACCCTAACAGGATGGTCCTTCCTGAGCCTCTGCCACGGCACCAGCACCTGGGCCTTGGTAAATGGAACAAGCGGATGAATGAATGAGTGAATCAAAGGGTCCGTGATGGCAAAACCATCCCGCTGTCCTGACTGGTGACCACCAGCACCACCACCACCACCAGCAGCAGCACTTTCTGTTTTGCACGGTAGCACAGAGCAATGCTTTACCAGGCCTGCTCCAAGACCCCAGAACAGGAGGCCGGCTGGATTCCCTTGCTAATTGTGGGGCTAGGGGTGGGGAGAGAGATAGTAAAAGCCATTGTGTTCCGAAGGCAACTAACCTGGGTTGGAGACCTTTCGTACCTCCTGACTCATCCTCCCACCCTCCGTGGCTCCGCGTTCCCCTGGAGGAGCTGTTGCTGGGGACGAGGACGCAGCCCCTCTCTGCACCTTTCTCCAGAGCGCGCGAGTCCACCCTCAGCTAGTCAGCATCCACCCAGAGAAAGCCCACTCCACCTCCCCACCATAACACACACCCGGGCGTCTTCAGTATCCTCGGGAACAAAGGAGCCACCCCACCGCCCCGGCTTGCTGAGGGAAACTCCGGCACTAGAAGAAAAGGGGACGAGGGTGAGGATCTCTCCCCACCCCCAACCCCCACCCTGCAGACCATGCTAGGTGGGGCCCAACCGCCCTAAAAATGCCTTGTCAACGGCATTGCCCAGGCGCAGCCTGGCGCAGCGCCCCTGGGAAGGAGCTGACGGGGCTGTTGGGGCGGCTCCCCGCTCCCCGCTCCCCGCCCAGGGAGGTGCCCGGCTCCACTACTCAAGTTGCAAGCTACAATGACTAGGCACCTTTTCTTTATGCACCAGGGCAGTAGGCCTGGCAGGGCTGGGCTGGGCCAAATCCTGGTGCTCACCTTTCAGGAATACCAAGGCCATCCATGCTCCAGGCCTTCTGGGGTGACTTGGGGGGCCCACCACCCAGTCTGGTCCTGGCATTGGCCAAGGACACACGGTATCACCTGGGGGAAAGCCCTCTCTCCCGGAAGCACAGAGCTGGCTAGTGTGCAAGCCCACATATTGTTGTTTGTTCCGGGAGAAATGGAGAAATGCAGCAAACGTCCAGCCACAGGGGAACAGCGATGGCCCTTCCTCGGCGTCAGGAAGAATCCCGGGGAGGAAAGCACGCAGACTCTGTGGGGGAGGATTTAAGACACACGGTGAGCCAAAACCGGTTTGGCTCCGTGGATAGAGCGTTGGTCTGCGGACTGAAAGGTCCCAGGTTCGATTCCGGTCAAGGGCATGTAGCTTGGTTGCGGGCACATCCCCAGTAGGGGGTGTGCAAGAGGCAGCTGGTCGATGTTTCTCTCTCATCGACATTTCTAGCTCTCTATCCCTTCTTTCCTCTCTGTGGAAAATCAATAAAATATATATATTTTTTAAAAAGACGCACGGTGACGTAAACAGAAGCAAGACAAGCAGAGGGTTCATGGCCTTACTTAAGACATGCATGTTCATGGATAGAAGGGGAGAGGAAAAAATGACTGGGAAGAAATACCAAAAAGTTGCTCACGGTGAACTCTGGATGGCGGGGTGATGGAGGACTGACGTCTTCTGCTTCGTGTGCGTTATCAGCCAGGGTTCACAGGTCCGTGTTAGGAGGTTTGCTGCAGGGAATTGCCAAGTCACAGACCTGCGGGGCAGGCTGCCGGGAAGGCACAGGCCAGCAGCTGCCACTCCAAATCGCTCTTCCGTTTTTTAAATCGTCACCCGAGGATATGTTTTCAGGGATATTTATTTATTTTTCAAACCATGGTTTGTTTGTTTGTTTTGTATGCTTGTTTCTGGTTAATCCTCATTGGATATTTTTCCCGTTTATCTTAATTTATTTTTGTAAAAATATATTGTGTTGATTTCAGAGAGGAAGGGACTGGGAGAGAGAGAGAGAGAGAGAGAGATAGAAATATCAAGGATGAGAGGTAATCCTTGATCAGCTGCTTCCTGCACGCCCCCCTCCAGGGATCCAGCCTGCAACCTGAGCATGTGCCCTGATTCGGAATTGAATGGTGATCTTCTGGTGCATAGGTCAGCACTCGACCACTGAGCCACACCAGCTGGGCTCCATTGATTTTAGAGAGTGGAAGGGCGTGGGAGAGAGTTTTGCAAACTCAGAGACCTAAAGGAACCACAAAGGATGGTCCGAAATTAAACTTGAACTAAACGCAGTGATGGTGGGCAGTTACATCCTCGGCCGGTATCTTCACTGACAAGGTCAACCTTTACCTTAGCTGAGCCTCTCTGTCTTTTTGCATCTATAGCATACCCTTGAAATGTCTGGGTAACTTGTAACTTCCCTTTTTCTGGAGCCCCTGGGGCACAACCAAATGTGGTGGGCGCCAGGACAGATGCCACAAATTCCTTCATTATCATGTTAATTGTTCCTGCACCCACCTAGGTATATGTCTATCATTTTACTTTTTAAAAATATTTTTTATTGATTTTTTTTTTTTTTACAGAGAGAAAGAGAGAGGGACAGAGAGCTAGAAACATTGATGAGAGAGAAACATCCATCAGCTGCCTCCTGCACATCCCCCACCAGGGATGTGCCCACAACCAAGGTACATGTCCTAGACCGGAATCGAACTTGGCACCTTTAAGTAAGTCCGCAGGCCGACGCTCTACCACTGAGCCAAACTGGTTTCAGCCATCATTTTACTTTTTACCCAATCCCAGGGGTTTCCCACTGCTCTGCTTTATCCCACCTCCTTAATCAATCACCAAATGGATTTCATGTAACCCACCTATGTCCCTCCTTTGATTGCAATGTATAAATACAGACGTAACCCGCCATTCTCCAGAGCATTATCTCAATTCTTTGAGGTTTTGCTTCCCGGCATATGTTGACAGTTTGGCTCTAATAAACTCACAAAAAATTCCTTACAGGTCTCAGTGGTTTGCTTACGTTAACAATGCTCAGCACCAATGTACCCGGGAGCACACACACGGGCTGACCCTGCCAAAGCGATGCCCAGCGCTGTCACTCAGGAACGCAGCTGCTCGCTCGGGGCCTGTGCGTGCCTCGTCGGTGCCCACCCTGGGGCGTGCAGGGGCACATCGGGATAGCTCTGCCCTGAGTCCCACGCGGAGAGCAAAGCACGGGCAGGAGGGGCCCTCACCCCAAGGGCTTGCTCCCAACCCCAAAACACGCAGAAAGCAGCCTGGCTTATGAAACACAGCGGCAGCTTTACGTAACCATGAGAAGTCAAGAAAGAAAGTGCATTCATGCTGAAACCGGTTTGGCTCAGTGGACAGAGCGTCAGCCTGCGGACTGAAAGGTCCCAGGTTCGATTCCAGTCAAGGGCACGTACCTTGGTTGCGGGCACATCCTCGGTGGGGGTTGTGCTGGAGGCAGCTGATCAATGTTTCTTTCTCATCTATGTTTCTGACTATTCCTCTTCCTTCCTCTCTGTAAAAAATCAATAATATATATATTTTTTAAAAAGAAAAAAAAGAAAAAAAGAAAGTGCACTCATAAAAATGCATTCCGCCTCCCCAGGCTCAGCAGTATTTTTTTTTTCAAGATGGAACCTTGGTTTTGCTTTTTTCGGAGTATGTTCACTGGCAAAAGTCATGCTCATTGGCACTAAGTCCCAACAAAAGAGAAACGTGTGAAATAGCAACTGAAAGTCCCCCTCAGCCTCACCCGCACAGCTTGGAGCCTGCCCTTGTATCCTCGCTGCTTTGCCCGTGCAAACTTAGAAACAGGCACATGCACGAGACATACACACATGCACACAAGCACACACCTGCTTTTGTTTATTTTTGACAGAAATAGGATCACGCTCCCTCCTGTTTTACTTTTTTTAATAGATATGTTTATTGATTTCAGAGAGGAAGCAGAGAGAGAGAGAGAGAGAGAGAGAGAGAGAGAGAGAGAGGAGAGAGAAACATCAATAATGAGAGAGAACCATTGATTGGCTGCCTCCTGCATGCCCCCCTACTGGGGAGTGAGCCTGCAATCCTGGCATGGACTAGAATTGAACTGAGTGAAACCAGCTAGCACTCCCTGGTGTATATTTTGTGTTTGGTTTTTGTTTTGTTTTTTACAGAGAGCAAGGGAGAGAGATAGAGTCAGAAATATCCATCAGCTGCCTCCTACACATGCCCTTGACCAGAATCCAACCAGGGACCCTTCAGTCCACAGGTCAATGCCCTACAAATTGAGCCAAACCAGTTTCAGCTGTTTTTTTTGTTTAAAATATATTTTAATGACTTTTACAGAGAGGAAGAGAGAGGGACAGAGAGTCAGAAACATCAATGAGAGAGAAACATCGATCAGCTGCCTCTTGCACACCTCCTACTGGGTATGTGCCTGCAACCAGGGTACATGCCCTTGACCGGAATCGAACCTGGGACCCTTCAGTCTGTAGGCCGGCAGTCTATCCACTGAGCCAAACCAGTTAGGGCCTCCCTGGTGTTTTATACCTTGCTTTTACCCTGTTGACAACAGATCACATCTTCCCACCGTGCACTGGACTTTCAATGCTTTCCCTGCCACACTGCACTCAGCCCTGTGGGGCACCCAGCAGGGCATGAATTCGGGTCCTAAGGGTCTTCCCAGTGTTTTCTTCTGGAAAGTTCTCAGAACCTGCAACAAAACTGCCTGAGGGTCTTCTTGGCAAGGCAGAGTCCTGGGCTCCACCCCAGAGGTTTTGACTCGGAAGGTTGGATGTTCTGCCCCAGGATCTGGGTGTTCAATAATTGCTCAGGCAGTTCTGTGGTCACTGAGACCATTAAGGACCTGCATTTCCTCTCTCCCCAGTCCAATTTCTGTCTCCTAGAGCAAGCCCGTTTCTCAGTTGTTGTGCTCGTCACACGGACGGGGTAAATGATTGCTCAGGGCCCCGCCAGCCTCGGCCCTCTGCTGTTGTGGACATGTTCGCAGGCGGAGCTTCCCTCGGGATCGTCTCAGAACTCCCCATCGAAGGGCGTGGGCACTGGGGGGCCTTCGGGTCCGAAGGTCTGGCTGGGTGCCCAGGGCTGAGCAGCCGGAGGAGCTGGGCCGTGGCTCGCTCGGTGCTGAGGCTGAGGCACACAGGCTTCGCCGCAGGCCAAGCAGGTGCTATGGTGAGCCCACCCTGCACTCTCCAGGATGGGCTGGGTCTCATTCACTTAGAACCCTGAGATGAGAAAAAGCTCCCCCAGGGGGGTCCCCAGAGCCCCCTGGTATGGCTGAGGAAAGGACATTTTCTTTCCATCACAAAGGGTCCCCAGAGCCACAGTGAACCCCATGCCACCATCGAAGAGTGGGTGCGGGGATCAAAGATAAGTCCAGCCGAAACCAGTTTGGCTCAGTGGTAGAGCGTCCGTCTGAGGACTGAAAGGTCCCGGGTTCAATTCCGGTCAAGGGCATGTACCTTGGTTGCGGGCACATCCCCGGTAGGGGGTGTGCAGGAGGCGGCTGGTCGATGTTTCTCTCTCATCGACGTTTCTGACTCTATCTCCCTTTCTCTCTGTAAAATATCAATAAAATATATATATTTTAAAAAAGATAAGTCCAATCAGGCAGATGGGGAAATGGGGGTTTGGAGAAGGAACCCCTGCTCCGAGCGCTGCAGAGCTGGACGGCCGGAGCTTCCAGATGGCCTCAAAGGGGTGTCCTCTCCTTAGCCCTTGAGCAGCCTGAGGGCAGAGGTGGCACACCCCAGCGCTACCCCACTCTGATCCCGCCGGCAGTGCCGGCCAGCTCGGGGGCCAATCTCCTCCTCTGGGCCAGCAGGAGCCACGTGCTGGAGGGTGCCACACGTGGGGTCTGGCTGGGCATCTGGGAGCCAGGCCAGCAGGGAGAAGCTGAGGAGCACCTCGGGGCGGGGTAGTTGTTCCAGAGCTCCGAGCGTGGGCGATGCAAAGGACACAGAGGGAACACGGGCAGGGCCTGCCGGGGGTGCCTCTCGAGCTTTCTCAGGGGCTCAGCATGAGACAGGTCTGGTGCAGGCCCCTGCTCAGGCGCCGTGTGAGGAGCCTACCTTTATCTCTCTCCATTTATCAGAGCTTCCTCCTGTGTAAGACATGGTATTGGCCTCATGGGCAAGGTGACCAGATGTCCCGCTTTTGGCAGGACAGTCCAGAGTTTTAACAATTTGTCCCGCGTCCCACGGCGTTTTTTTTTTTTTTTTTAAAGTCCCGATTTTTGGAAAGAATCTTTTAAATCTTTTGGACTTTTTTTAAAACGCCGCGGGACGCGGGACAGATTGTTAAAAATCGGGACTGTCCCGCCAAAAGCGGGACGTCTGGTCACCTTACTCATGGGGCATGTGGGGTAGACAGTATCTGTGACGAAGGTCCCCTTCCTTTCCCCTCTCTGGGGACTCCCATTCCCCTGGGGGCCCAGGAAGTCTGGCAACAGCAGAGGTGGGTGTCACTGTCCCTACAGACTGGGGACCAGACCCAATAAATCTCCCTAAGGGTCAGTAGTGTAATTAGGCCCTAAACTTGTGAAGGGCCTGCCTCCAGGACGTTCTCAGTTAACATTAGCTGGCATGATCATTACTATTACTATTACTCTCATTGTCATAATCCCCATCCCCTTACAGGCCCCTACAGTCCTGGCTCATTCTCTTGGGGCCAGTGCTTAAGGACGGGGCTGGTGGGCCAGGACAGAGCCAGCCCCACACCCACCAGCCCTGTGACCCCGTTGGCTTTGCCAGTCTCAGTTTGCGCACATGTAGCACATTGATTCCCAAGAAGCTTCCTGGGCCTATTCCACCCAGGGCCGGGCGGAGGAGGGAGGAAGGAGGGAGGAGACGGATTGGTCTGCAATGCACAGGCAAACTCTGAGCCAAGCCGGGGACCTGGAATTCTTTCTACGTGTGTTTGGTTAATGCCGCCTGAGTCACCGGAGCCTGGCAGCCCCCAGCCGCCGGCACTTGTCGGAGCTGGAGGAGGCGGAGGGCAGGCTGGAGGGAGGACAGCATCCGGCTGGGTGGCCAGGTGCGCCCACTAACCGGGGCTCCCGATCCCGGATCGGAGCCCGAGGGCAGAAGCGCGGGCCGCGCCCGGGGGCGGGGGCGGGGCCGCGGGGCGGGGTGGCGGGCGGGCGGGGCCCCGGCGCGCGGTCTGGGGTGATGCGGCGCCCCGCCCCGGGGCGGGCCCGGAGCCTTAACGCGCCCCCGCGCGGCCCGGGCCTCGCCGCCCGCCGCCTGCTCGCCGGAGTCGCCGCCGCCGCGCAGCGCCGTCTTCCGCCTCCCCGCCTCCAGCCGCCGCCGCCGCGCCATGGACGGGTACCACAAGCCGGACCAGCAGAAGCTGCAGGCCCTGAAGGACACGGCCAACCGCCTGCGCATCAGCTCCATCCAGGCCACCACGGCGGCCGGCTCGGGGTGAGCGCGCGGCTCGGGCCGGGCGGGGAGAGCCGTCGGCTGCGGGCGCGGTGGCCCCGGGCGCGCGGGGGGCGGCCGGGCCGGGGCCGGGAGCGGGGACGCGCGCCCGGAGCGCCGCGCCCGCCCGGACCGGAGGCCGCTTTCTGCGCGCCGCGCCGCCGGCCTGGCTTCCGCCCCGTGGGCCGCGGCTCCCCGGCGCCTCCGGTCGGTCGGCTCGTGCCCGGCCAGGCTCCGGCTCCGGCGCCGGCGAGGCCACCATTGCTGCGCCGTCGCGGAGACCCGGGCCGTGCGCCGTGCGCCCTGCCCGCGCGGCCCCCGGGGACCCTTCGCACACCCCGAGCGGGGGAACCGAGGCCCGGAGTTGAGTCAGTTGCCCCCAAGGTCACACGAGGCGAGAGCCGGAGTTTGAACCCGACCTGCCCAGCGGGAGAGAGTCTTGCAGGGATCCTCGGGCCTGGCCTGCTCTCCACCTCGCCCTGCTCCTTCCCGGCGCCACCTCCCTCCCGTTCCGGCCGCCTGGGCCGCGGGTCCGACTTTGCAGCCGGGGGACTGCTGGGGTGCGGGGCTGGCTAGTGGGATTGGGGGGGGGGCACACAGGGGGCGTGGGGAGGAATGTGGCCACGTGGATGCAGAACCCTGGCACCCATTGTGAGCGGAGGTCTTGGGTCGGACTTGGTGGGAGGTGGGGATAGGGCTGGGGGAGAGAGACTTCCGAGGCTCAGAGAACGGAGGCCTAGCTCCAGGGCCAGCGGCCAGAGGCGGGGCCAGTCCTGGAGGTGGAGAAAGACTGCGGATCCCAAGAAACCTCCAAGGTGTAAGCGGCTAGTAACCGGAACAGTGATACTAACGGGCCTCTGTACCGCTGGAGGCAGGCATTCAGTGGGGTAGTTTCTCCTACTCTGAAACGGGAACAATAGTAGCTCCTACACGCTGCGCGGTTTCAAGAAGCCCAGCCGCTGGCTGGGGGCCTGGTGTGAGGGTGCAGAAACAGCCATGTGCTGGGCTCATGACATGAATTTGGGGTCTGGGGGGGAGGCGATTTCCAAGTACCATCCCAGCCAAGATGTGTGTTTAATATATATATTTTATTGATATTTTACAGAGAGGAAGGAAGAGAGATAGAGAGCTAGAAACGTCGATGAGAGAGAAACATCAACCAGCTGCCTCTTGCACACCCCCAACTGGGGATGTGCCTGCAACCAATGTACATGCCCTTGACCGGAATCGAACCCAGGACCTTTCAGTCCGCAGACCGACGCTCTACCACTGAGCCAAACCGGTTTTGGCCCAAGATGTGTGTTTAGAACAAAGACAAGATTCTAGCTTCTGGCCCATTTTATACAGGCTACATTATTAATAAGTACACTTTTTCCCCCTCCCTCCTTAACCTTAAGGGTGAGTATGTGCCTTTAAGACACTCAGTTCTCAGAGGGATTAGACCTCTCTTGGCAGGCCCTTTCCTTTCCTTCCACCCCACCCCCGTGCACACTTTGGACCTATTATCTGCTTTGGGTTTATGTGGGTCCTACCCATTGTGTGGAAGTGCCTGGGCAGGCAGGGACCCAGCGTGGTCTCCAGGCACCCTTCCCCAGCCTGGAACACAGTAGGTCTGCACACTGCATTGCTTGCTGGGTGCAGCGGATCCCTTCCCTTGGCCGTTCCAGGGAGTGGTTTGACCCGCAGGGCCTTGCTAAGCCCTACTGTGTGCCAGGGGCTATCTAGCCAGGCTCCTGGAGGTCTGGCTGGAGAGACATGGCGGTTACCATCCAAACTGTTACACTCTGAGCATCCTAACAAGGCCAGGTGAGCCCTGCAGACAATTGCAGGATTGCGGAGCCGAATTGGTGTCCCTGGTGCGACACAGAGCACTCTTGATGGCCCATATTGTCCTACATTCTGAGAATGACCCTGTGTGAGAGAGAGAGATGCTATTGCAGATGTTAGAGATGGGGAAACTGTGGCTAGGATGTTAACTGAGTTGCCCAAGCTGGTCATTGGTAGCTGGCCCATGCTGCCCAGTGAGGGGCTTGTACGATCAGGGCCACTCCTTCGGCAGGCGGGAGAATGGAGAGGAATGGGAAGTGGGAAGATGGATGGTAGATAGCGGTTTGAAGGCACTACGGGAAATGAAGCGTTTACAGCTTTGGGGCCCCCAAAGAGAGGGGCTGGGGGGTGGGTCTCCTGGGTCTTTGTTCGGTAATTAATCTCTTGATTTCTGTGGGGGGTGGGGACGAGGAAGGTACTATGTAGCAACTGAGACAACACCCAGGTTTACATTGTAGTCTTCGGGAGGAACTTACTTAACTCAAAATGTCCCTATGCAAAAAGGGAAAGAAAAAAAAGTATAAAGGACAGTGATTTCTTCATGTTGGTGAGTGGTAAAAACTGCAGGAAGGAAATACTTGGCGAAAAACGTATTTTGAAGACGGAAGTGACACTGCTATGCAACCCCCGTCCCAGAGATTTTGAAAGGTGTTTAACTAGAGCTGTGTGAGTGTGTGCACACACACCGTTTTGGGAGACGAGATGAGAGGAGTGCTCTGGCCTCCCGATGTTTGTTCTGGGCTCACTGATCACTCACCGGAGTGAGTGAGTTCCGGCAAGTGAGGGCCCAGTCCTTGGCCCCGGGCAGGCGGCGGTCACAGGCTCTCCCTGTCAGGGTGCCCCCGTTCCGGGGGGCCGGCCAAGTCTTTCCCGGCCACCCACCCAGGCGGGACTCAGACGGCCCGTGTGTCAGTGAGGACCCAGGCTGTAGGCGCAGGGTTCGGCGAGGTCCTGGTTTCCCAGCCGCCTTCCCGTTCCTGTGCCATCCCTGGCCCTTGCCCGTGGCCCTCACCAGAGCCCAGGGAGCGAGGACACTGGCTTCTGTGTCTGGGAGCCGAGGGACAGAGGGCTCTTTGTGCGGCAGCACCCACAGCGGCCCAGCTTCTCCGGGGTCATCTTCCTCCACGCACGTCGGGGTTTAAAAAACGGAACCCACTGGCTCTGTCCGGAGGGGCCTGGCTGCTGGGCTGGTGGCATTGATTTTGTTGGGTTTTTTGTAGTTCTCGCTGACCAGGGCGAGACGGTGGCATTGTCCAAGCAGGGCTGAGCGTCATCCGAGGACAGCAGCGGTCGGTCCCGAATCGGGGAGGTGCGGGCTGTGATTTCATCGTGTGCCCAGGGCTCGGACCCTCGGCGTGCGGGAGGGTACTCAGGTGCTAGTGTCTGGTGGGCCTGGCTGTGGACTGGGAGACAGGAATCGAGCCCCGGCTCCAGCTCCATTCTGAGGAGCTCTGCCCCCTCGGAATGGAGGGCCTTCCCACCCAGGGCCGTGATGTCCCTGCACTGACAGGAGAGGTTCATAGGTAGGTGGTTTTCAAACTGGGTCCGTCCGGAGCGTGCAGGGAGAGCAGAGTGAGCAAGCTTGGGGTCCTGTCCCCTGCCTGTTGTAGGTCTCACTCTTTTTTATTTTAATATATTTTTATTGATTTCAGAGAGGAAGGGAGAGAGAGAGAGAGACATCCATGATGAGAAAGAATCATTGATCGACTGCCTCCTGCACGCCCCACACTGGGGACGGAGCTCCCAACCCGGGTGTGTGCCCTGACCGGGAATCGAACCGTGACCTCCTGGTTCAGAGGTTGATGCCACCGAGCCACGCCTGCCGGACTCGCGGGTGTCACATCCCGGTGACCCATGTGGCTGGAAGTACGTCCCTGTACTTAGCTCTGGCATCCAGGGGTGCTTTGGCTGAGTGCCCAGAGCGCCCCTTCCTGGCCCAGGCCTCTTCAGGTCTCTGGGGTGGGGGGGGGAACATGTGGGGGGTGAGGGGTGGAGGCTGCTTCTCCATTCTGGCTGCCTTGCCCCCATCCTGAATGGGGCAAGAGGGAAGCCCGTTGAGATTGCTCCAGCAGCAGCGTTTCCCAACCGATGTGTGGGTCCCTGGCTGCCCTACAGGGCCCGGCCTCTGCTCCAGGGACTAACGCAGCAGCCCGGTGGCCCGTGTTTCCTGAAGCTGAAAACGGGGTGCCGTCCCTGGTTAGGGTCCGGCTGAGACGTCCGCATGAGCTGACCACTCTGTGGCCCTGACACAGCTCTGACCCCTAGGCCTCGCTTCTTTAGGCAGGCCTGTCGTCCCTGTGAGAGCCTGCTCCCACACGATCCGGGACTCCCCATGCCGCAGACGGGGGCCGCGGCCTTAGGAGCAGACTCTGCTCTTATCCCGAGTCCTGCGGTGGAGTCCCCTCAGGGGTGGACGGTGGGAGTCGGGTGACCCGGCTCCCTGCTCGCTCACAAGTACGTGTTGGTCAGCAGTGTCTTTTCTGCCGCACAGAGCCTTCTCCAGGGCGCGGAGTTCGTGTGTGTTTGTGAGACGGTGTTGATGTTGGGGCTGTGCGGTTCGCTCACCCTCACTGCTGCCTGGTGCTCGCTGTTGGGTGTATTGTGATGGTGGTTCTGCTGGTGGACAGTGGTGGTCTCTGGCCATCACACCCGGCAGGCACCTTCCCGTGCGTGTGACACACGGTCCAAGAGCCGCGTTGCTGGGCCTTAGGGCATGTGCATCGGTAGCTCTTGATTTGGTCCCATTTTAATGGCTAAAAAAGATTACCCAGGTTTTCTATTTCTTGAGTCAGTTTTGGTAACTTATTTTTTTCCTTTTTTACATTAAAAAAAAATCCGGTTATTCAGATTATTTTATTGTCTATTCTTATGCTCTCTCTTCCATTTCTGACATTGCCTTTTTCTTTTCCTGGATCCTGCCTTATCAGAAGTTTGCTAGATTTTAGTGTTTTTTGTTGTTTTTGTTTTTTAATTAGCTCTTGGCTTTGGTTTTTTTTTAAATTGATTATTCACTCCCTATTTCATACATTTCTGTTCTTTATCTTCTTTCTACTGTCTAGGAGCCACTTTATGCTTCTAACTTTTTGAGTTGGGTCTTAGCTAATGGTTTTCCGCTCTTTTCTTTTTTATTTACTTTCTCCTTGAGGTACTTATTTCTTCTACATAACAGGTGTTTCCTTCTTTATTTGTAAGCGCTGAGGCTGTTGGAGGTGCGTGGCCTCCCTGGTCTGTTCGTTCTCCGAGAAGCCATGTGGTGAGTCCGTGTGACTCAGCAGTGTGTGTGGTGTGCGTGTGTGTGTGTGTGTGTGTGTGTGTCTGGCGTGTGTGTGTCTGGCGTGTGTGTGTGGTGTGCGTATCTTGTTAACAAATGGAGGCTGACAGCTCGTGTCTTGAGAATGGAGGGGCTGCAGCAGAGAGGTGAGGGATTTTCTCTCCACTTTTCCTGCAGGGAAACCTGTGAGCAGGCAGAGTGAGTGCTAATGAGATGAGACACACACACACACACACACACACACACACACACACCGGCCAGGGAATATCTGGGAGGATTTGTGCCCTCCCACAGCGGGGGTGTCTCTGAGAAGTGTAATTTATTTAGGCCCAGCTCTAAGCTCAGCATCCCCTTCAGAGGCTGCACTAGCTGGCACTGTGAGGAGGCTCTGAGAGGTGTGGCATCTGGTCCTCCAGCCGATGGAGACGGGTGAACCTGGGCATTTCAAATGCATTCTCTTACTGGACTCCTGGACGCCCCCCCCCCCCACGCACACACACACACATCACTGCCCCATTTACAAGTGAGGAAGCTGAGCCTCGGGGAGGTGAGGCACTTGCCCCGGTCACACAGCTCACACCACACTGGGACACTTTGCAGAGGAAGGTCCCTGAAAGAAGGAGGCGGACCCCTGGCCCCGGAGGGCCCTTCATTCTGTAAGTTTGTACCCGGTGGGGGTGAAGCAGTGTGGCCAGACGCAAGCTTTAGAAGGGACAAAATACTGCAGCAAGTGCTTGTATCTCACCGTGTATCTTTTTTTTTTTTTAATATGTTTTTCATTTCAGAGAGAGGAAGGGGAAGGGAGAGAAAGAGAGAGACATCAATGATGAGAGAGAATCATTGATCCGCTGCCCATCCCCCACTGGGGCATGTGCCCTGATGGAGAATTGAACCGACAACCTCCTGGTTCATAGGTCAATGCTCAACCACCGAGCTCCGCCCGCCGGGCTTGCCGTGTAGACGTCCCCCCGGGATCACCTTGTGGACAGGCGGGCTTGCTTTCTCCTCGGAGCTGTCCGGCCCTCTGTCCGCCCACATCCTCCCCCACTGCTCTCGTAACGGGGCCGAGACGTGTGAGGCGGGATTCCTCGGGGGCCGGACTCCTGCTCTGGGAGGCAGGACGGGCAGGAGGTCAGCCTGGCCGGGGTGGACCGAGATGTCCTCCAGCTGAAGTCGGGCACCGGGGGACGAGGAACTCGGGTCCCTGCCAGGCAGAGAAGCGTCTCGTTCACATTTCCTCACCTCCCTCTTTCAGGTCTAGTGTCTTTTCCCCATGACCAAGGAGCTCGTAGAAATGGTTAAGTATGAGACCGTCGTGTGCTGGGGATGTGGCTACTAAACCAGCATGGGCGGTTCCGGATTTCTCTACTAATGTGTCTGCGCTGGGAGTGACACTCACCCCTAACCCGGTGGCAGGGGTGGGGGTGGGAGGGAGGCCGATGTGAGCTCCAGATGTTGCATGTGCCCTTGGGTTTGGCATCGGGCGTGTTTTAACGTGTAGGACCTCAGAGCATTGTCAGGGCCGCGTTGAGCTGCATGGTGGAGTGGTGTGGAGGCATGTTCCCTCAACGAAACTGTGGGGCAGGAGGGTTAGCCAGGGATTACCCCAACCTCTGGCCCCATTCCTGGGGACAGGGACTAGCGTAGCCAAGTGGCTCCTGAGAGACCCGAGCCTGACTGAACAGGTCTCATCCTAGGGTGTGGTGCCTGCACTTTATAGCGTTAATTCCTTTGCTCGGTGGCTATTCAGATAACTGTGCAATTAATAGGGTGCCCACTCCGGGGCTGGAAGGGGCAGCCCCACCTCAGCTCTTGCCACAGGCAGAAGGGGTTTTTATATATTTTTGTGACCGTAGCTTTGGTAGGTAAGGTCGTGTGTTTTGCCCATTGAGTTCTGCACCAAAGCATGATTCCTGACGGCCACACCGGCCCTCGGAAGAGCGGGCGAGTAGCCGGTGATGCTCTCGGAGAGCCTAGAGCCCGCGCTGTCAGACCACCAGCCCCGGAGGCTGCTGGGAGGTTTGTGGTAATGCCAGGAGCCTCAGGGCCCACCCCCTGGCCTGTGGCCGCGGGACCAGCGCCCTGGCCTCACGACAGCAGAGTAATGAGCAGTCCCACTGGGATGCAGCTCCCTGGTCAGTCACAGAGGGCACACGTCCTCATCGGTGGAGTCCTAAGTCCCGCCGGGAGCCACAAGGCCAGCACGGGGGCCACACCTCTGAAAATCTGCCTCCGTGCTGCCCTGCACGGCGTCTGTGCTAGCCGGCCCAGTCCCCTGGGGCCTCCTCCCTCCCGTCCAGCCCCAGGCGTTTTTAGCTGGGGGACTCGGAGGGTGTGCAGTGCTGTCCCTGGGAGGGTGCGTCCTCCTGGAGACCCTGATAACCCTCCAGGGAGCAGGGGCCTGGGGCTCTCGGTGGCTCCCTGGGGCATGCACCCCGAGGCCTCTCTCGTGGGGCCAGGCAGAGCTCCGAAGGCCGGGGGTCCAGGGCCATGACGCACGTGTCTCTCCCGGCCACAGCCACCCCACGTCCTGCTGCAGCGCCGCAGAGATCATGGCCGTCCTCTTCTTCCACACGATGCGCTACAAGTCCCAGGACCCCCGGAACCCGCACAACGACCGCTTCGTGCTCTCCAAGGTAGGAACCCGGCCTGCGCCTTTCCCCCCGTCCCCGGGGCCGGCCGGCGTGGGCCCTGGGCCCTGAGAAGGCGCTGGCAGTGAGCCTTCTCCGAGGGGACCCCCGCCCCCATGTCTGCCCGCCTGGCCCACCCTCTCCCCTCAGGCTCCGTTTGCACAGGCAGGCCAGCCCTCCCTCCATGCCCTGCGCTATGCAGGCCCGCTGGCAAACAGCCCACGTTAGGGAGTAAGTGCCTGGATCCACAGGGGACCATGGGGATGGTCTGCCGGGTGCTGTGCCTGCTTGCCACCTGCAGGCCTCGAGTCCAGGCCTGGGTACAGCCAGCTTTGTGGCTATATATATATATATATATATTTTTTTTTTTTTTTAGAAGCCCTATGCACGAAATTCATGCAAGGGGATTGGCCCTCACAGTCCTGACTTTGTCCGGGAAGGTTGTCTAGACAGTTGGTTGTCTGGATGCTTGTTCTGCTGTTCAGTCTAATTAGCATATTAGACTGGATTGATTTCAGAGAAGAAGAGAGAAGGAGATAGAAATATCAATGATGAGAGAGAATCATTGATCGGCTGCCCCCTTCCTGCACGCCCTCAACTGGGAACTGAGCCTGCAACCTGGGCAGGTGCCTTTGACTGGAATCGAACCCGGGACCCTTCATTCGCAGGTTGATGCTCTTCTATCCACTGAGCCAAACCGGCTAGGGCTTGTGGCTTTTTGCACGCTGTGTGTGTGTGTGTGTGTGTGTGTGTGTGTGTGTGCGCCAGCACCCGTGGACCACGGCCTGCCCCCTCAGGAGCCGTGGTGCGTTGCAGCAGGGTTTGGAATTGGGCCCCGGCCCTGCCCCTCCTGCATGAGAACCACAGCGATGCCACAGACCCTGCAGATCGCCAGCGCCCAGGCCTGGCTTGTGGCCTCGTCTCTCAGGCCTCCTAGCTTAGAAGTCCGGCCAAGCCTGCTCCGTGCCAGAGACCAGGGATTAGGGCGGCGGGCGGCGGGCGGCGGGCGGCCTGCTGGGTTTTGGCTCCCGCCGGCTCCAGCTGTGCTCTGCCTGCACCTGTCCTGGGCCCTGAGCGGCCGTGGCTGCGGGGGAGGGGGGGGCAGGGGGGGAGGCCTTCACTCTCTCCTTCCTGGGAATGATGCTCGGGCCGGGCCGCAGGCTCTCAGGCCCAGGTTCAGAGTGTGGTGGGCACAGCGCCCCGCTGACCCCTCCGGCCACCGTCCCCCCCGGCAGGGTCACGCAGCGCCCATCCTGTACGCCGTCTGGGCCGAGGCCGGCTTCCTGCCCGAGGCAGAGCTGCTGAACCTGAGGAAGATCACCTCCGACTTGGACGGGCACCCCGTCCCGGTGAGTGCACCCCCAGGAGCCGCACGGCCCCTGCCGCCACTTCCTGCTTCCCGGGGCGTGTCGGAGGGGGGCTGGGGAGCCCACTGAAGAACCGGGGGTATTAAAGGTAGAGAAGGGGGCACTGATAGGAGGAGGGAAAGAAGCTGGTGTTTCGGGGCTCGCTCCATTCACCCCAAGCTGGTGCTGAAGGGGGAGGGCTTGCGAGGTGCTGGGGGGGGGGGGTCGACTGTAGAGATAAACTCTCCTAACGCACCAAGCACCCAGCTTCCCTTCCCGGGGCCTCCCTGACCATACAGACACAGCGCGGGAGGAGGGGTTCCCCGTGTCAGGAGGGGGGCTGCGGGTTCACCGGGGAAGGGACCCAGGGTGCTCCTCAGGGTGCCAATCCCTGCAGGTGTTTGGAGTTCATGGGTTACCATGGAAACTCACTCCCCCGCCCCCGCCCCGCCCCCAATCTGGGCACCCACCAAGGCCACGCATTCTGTCAGGTGTTTCGAGTTTTTAAAAATATCGGTATATATTTTATTGATTTTCTATAGAGAGGAAGAGAGAGGGATAGAGAGTTAGAAACATCAACGAGAGAGAAACATTGGTCAGCTGCTTCTTGCACATGCCTCACAGGGCATGTGCCCGCAACCAGGGTACATGCCCTTGACCGGAATCGAACCCGGGACCTTTCGGTCCGCAGGCCGACGCTCTAGCCACGGAGCCAAACCGGTTTCGGTGCGTTCTGTCGGTTTTGCCATGCATTCCGGCCGCTGTGTGCGTCGGACAGTGTGGGCTCCCTTCACAGCCGAGGCGACTGAGGCCCAGAGAGGGCCGGTCTCTGGCCCGAGGTCACACCCCCCTGGAGGGCAGAGCCTCCTGTGGCCCCGGGCGCGGGGCTCAGTCTGGGTGGCGCGTGGCTGTCAGGCAGGCTCCCCGGGACCCGGGGGGTGAGCCCGGCCCTCCCTCCCCTGTGAGTGACCGGGCTCTCTGTTACCACAGAAACAAGCGTTCACGGATGTGGCCACGGGCTCCCTGGGCCAGGGCCTGGGGGCCGCCTGCGGGATGGCCTACACCGGCAAATACTTCGACAAAGCCAGGTAACACCCCCCTCCCCTCCCCTCCCCTCCCCACCCTCGGCAGTGCTGGGCGGGACCAGCCCTCACTGCTGCCACAAGGCGCTCCCTCATGCCTGAGTCGGAGCGGAGCGATAATGGCATGTGTGTGGCCTGAGGCTGGCCCAGGACCGGAGGAGGAAGTGGGCTCCAAGGCGTGAAGGGAACGCCCGCGGTCCCTCCATGGTGACTGGTGGGGCCAGAGCGGAGCCCGGAGCCTGTGCTCCCGGCCACGTGCTCTTTGTCCAGAGTGCTTTGGCTGGCGGGTTCCTGTGTCGCCCCCGAGCCTGGTTCTTGGACCCTGGAAGTCCCCCTGGGCCCCACCCTCCAGTGTCTGTCGAAGTGCCACGAGCTCGGGCCTTGCCGCTTGCCCCTTTGCATTGGGAAGGGAGAAGGTGGTGGATTCGGGAGGGTTCTGGGCATCCCTGACCCCGCCTGTCAGCCAGGGAAGACACACACGTAGGAGAAGGTGACCCAGTCACACAGATGTGCTGCTCCAGTGCCAGGTGGTGGAGGCAGACGTCAGCCACAAGGTCTGGGGGGCAGTGTTGGCTGCAGGCTTTAAGGAGATCACTTGCCAGCTGGTTTCTACACTGTCTCCGTCTGGGGCCTTGCGCTCAGTGCTCAGAGCTTGGTAGGTTTTCGCCTTGATAAACCCTGCTACGGGCTGAGCACGGTTACTCCTCCCATCGAGGAGGAAACGGAGGCAAGGTGTGGTGTGGGCTGCATTTACACCCAGGGCAGGCACCCGTGCATCCTGAGCCCGTATTCAGAGCCCTCAGGCTGTTCTGAGGGGCCCGGGCAGAGCCCAGGAGGTTCAGGGAGCCCCTTAGAGGAGGGGCTGATGGAGCCAGGCCTGCAGGTGGCAGGAGGGCCCAGCGGTGCAGCCATGGCCTCCCCAGCGCCCTCCGGCCCACCCCTGGCAGTGGGAGCGTGGAGGTGGCTGCAGCCCACCAAGGACAGGTGGTGGCAGGGAGCCTGGCTGGGTGCCACACGGCGGTGAGCGCCTACTGCGTGCCGGGGAGGGGGTCCTGAGACTGCTGTTCAGGAGCTGCCGGGGCTGTGAGCTGTCCCAGACCCTCCCAGGCCTGGCAGCACCGCATTTGCCTTCGGTCCCAGAGGTGGTTCCCTGTGAAGTGAAGAGAATCGCAGAGAATGGGGTGTAGGTTTAGGAGTATCTGGCACAGAACCAGAGGCTGCGTTCGTGAGTCCCCGACGTTGTGGAAGTAACCCCCTGTGACAGGTCTTTTCCTCACCCCAACGGGAATGCGCAGCGTAGGGAGAGGGGTTCGGCTGGGCTGCCAGCAGCAGGGCTGGCTCAGGCCCAGGGCCTGGGACTGTACGGGAAGGGAAGGGGCGATAAGGGTGCCACGGGGGTTATCGGGCCGTGCCAGGCTCCGGAGGCCGTGTCCTGATAGAGCACACCTGCCTCCGGCATGTGGCCACGGGAACCACGCATCAAGTGGGCTCTTTTGTTTCTTTTTTAACAATTTTTGTTTTGATTATTTATTTGAGAAATACAGAAAAGCATTAAAAAGAAATGGACATTTTCTTTACTATTTTTTTTGTTTTTATTGATTTTATTTTTTTATTATTTTTAAAAATATATATATTTTATTGAGTTTTTACAGAGAGGAAGAGAGGGATAGAGAGTTAGAAACATCGATGAAAGAGAATCATCGATCAGCTGCCTCTTGTACACCCTGTACTGGGGATGTGCCTGCAACCAAGGTACATGCCCTTGACCGGAATCGAACCCGGGACCTTTCAGTCCGCAGGCTGACGCTCTATCCACTGAGCCAAACCAGTTTCGCCTGTTTTTATTGATTTTAGAGAGACAAAGTGGAAGAGAGAGAGAGAGAAAATCATTGGTCGGCTGTCTCCTGCTCACCCCCTCCTGGGGACTGAGCCCAGAAGCCGGGCCTGTGCCCCGACCCGGAATCCCCCGTGACCTCTTGGTGCACGAGTGGACGCTCCGTCCACTGACCACGCCGGCCAGGATTCTTTCTTCTTCACCATTTCCCCCATTTAAATCTCAGTGTGCCACATTGCCTCCTCGTCATCGCGAGAAGAAACTTAGAGACGCGCAGTCCCGTACATTCTGCTTTTTAGAAAGATCTGGACGCTGTGAGCCTTTTCTCGCCGTGACGGCGTGGCGTCGGCGCCCCGTGCGCCGGGCCTGCTGGAGCCGTTCAGGCAGTCCCCTGCCCGGGCGCTGGGGGCGGTTTGCAGACACCTCTGCCTTCCGTGGGCCTCTGTTGAGGGTCCCCACCCTGTATGGTGGTAGCTCAGAGCTTGGGGGGGAGCCTGGCTCCTGGGGGGCTCCAGTGTCTCTCCCCAGAACCCCCGGGTGCCCCCTGACCTGAGCCCCTGGGCCCCAAAGGCCAGTCGGGCTTCCCTGGCAGTGGGTGTGGCTGGTAGAGCCGCCTGCTTCCCTGGAGCCCGTTCTGGGGCAGAGGTTCCTGCAGCCCGTGGCTCCTCCCGTCAGGCTGGAGGTGTCTGGAGCTTCTGCCCCGAGGGGCGCAGCCTCAGATAGGCCCCTGCGGTGGGCCCTGGGGCCTTCTGCTCCCGGCCAGGTAACCGGGGCCTGGGCTGTTGGAGGCCACAGGAGGGGAAATGGGGGCTCCTGCTTAACCTGCTGCTGCCTGCGGAGGTGCTGAGTCACGCTGACAGGGCCATGGCGTCTCCGCCCTCCTCTGGCTCCAGGCCAGGTTCCTGCTGCCGGCACAGGGCAGCCGCGTCCCCTCGGAGCCCAGCCCGGCACCAGCCTCCCTCCCTGGGCCAGTCCTGCTGCTGCTCCCGCCGGGCCGGCCTTCCTGGACAGCAGGGAGTGGACAGTCAGGTCTGGGTTCGAATCCCCGCCTGGCTGCTCCCAACGGAATCGCCTTCAGACGAGTCCCTTCCACATTTGACCCTATTTCCTTGTCTATGTGACCTGGGAATGTACATTCCTTG
This sequence comes from Vespertilio murinus, assembly GCA_963924515.1. NCBI lineage: Eukaryota > Metazoa > Chordata > Mammalia > Chiroptera > Vespertilionidae > Vespertilio > Vespertilio murinus. The sequence continues at coordinate 38,499,159 of OZ004715.1, read as the reverse complement.
CAGGGTGAGGGAGTGCAGGCCCAGCCCCTCGCTAGAGCCCCCCACGTGCCAGCCTGCGGAGGGGTTCCGGTTTCTGGGCCTGTGGCTGCTGCTCCTCAGCCGTTCCCTCACCTCCGGGAGATGTCGGGACCGGGAAGGGGGAGGTCAGATCCCGGACCTGGTCTTCCTACCTCTGGCCTCACCCCGTCGGTCCGGGGAAGGTTCGGTCAGCGGGGTAACGCCCAGTTCAGCGCTCCTTCGACCGTGTCGCTCTGCCCTCGAAAAGACCGTGGCTGCCCGTGTTGAGGGTGGAGACAGCGCAGGCCTAGCCCCTCTTGTCTCGGGCGGGAACCAGCCCCGGACGCGTGGGGAGAGGCCACGTGAGGCACCTGTCACCGCACGCGTCCCCTCGGGAGCTGGTGCCCGTCCTTTTCCTGAGGCCTCCCTCCGGGTGCTGCTTGGCTCACCTCCCAGCCACCCCCCCCAATCCAGCCCAGCTTAGAAAGGCCCCCGTCCCCTCTGGCCCTCCCTCCAGCGAGCCCAGGGCTCCCCGGACCTCCCGAGGCGTGGGAGGGGAGGGGAGGGAAGGGGGTGCCCCCGGCAGCGGGCCGTGGGAGTGCTGGGCCTGGTGACCACTCCTTTTCCTGGCGCCCTGACGACCCCGATGCTCTGCATCCTTCCGCCCAGACTGCTGCCCCCGGGAGCTCTGTCTCCGCAGCCAGCTCCTGACAGCGTCCTCCGCGGCCATTTCCTCACCGTGCGGACCCGGCGTGGGCGTCCGGCACCTGCCGGCGTTACTGCACGTCATGGGGGGGCTCCTTGACCCAGAGCGCCGGCTCCTTGGGAGGAGGGACAGGCCTGGGGCTTGGTGGCCCAGGGCAGGGGCCAGCCCAGGGGTGGGCAAACTTTTTGACTCGAGGGCCACCATGGGTTCTTACACTGGACCGGAGGGCCGGAACAAAAGCAGCCTGACCATGCTGGCACTCTCGTCGTTTGCCCACGGCTGGGCCAGCCTCATCCCCGCCACCTGTCTGTCCGCAGCTACCGTGTCTACTGCCTGCTGGGAGACGGGGAGCTGTCGGAAGGCTCCGTGTGGGAGGCCATGGCCTTCGCCGGCATCTACAAGCTGGACAACCTCGTGGCCATCCTTGACGTCAACCGCCTGGGCCAGAGCGAGCCGGCGCCGCTGCAGCACCAGCTGGACGTCTACCAGAAGCGCTGCGAGGCCTTCGGGTGCGTGCAGGCGGGGCGGGCACCCGGCTCGGGAGCCGCGGGGCTGGGAGCCGGCAGGGGCAGGGGCAGGGGCTGAGGCCAAGGCGAGCGAGTCCCTCTTCCAGGGTTTGACCCCATTTCAGACTCTGGGCATCTGGGCTTAACGTGGCAGCCCAGGCCACCGCGTGGGTCTGTGGGCTACGGCCCCGTTTTCAGTGAGTCCCTCTGTGTGGCCGTGTGGCCCGATGTGTAGTTCGCAGAGACGGCCCATGACGTCTCACACATCCTCACTCTGTTCCTGAGTGGACGGGGGCGGGGTGTGCATGGTGTGAACCACACCTGCTCGTGGGACTAAGGGACATGAACGGGTCTGAATGAACCTTGGCCCACGGGCTGCCTCCTCTGCCCAGCCTCAGCCAGCCCCCTCTCCTGGTGAAATGGGAGAAAGGGTTTGTGGGTTCCGTCACGTGTCACCAGGCAGGGGGGTCCAGCGGGGCGCTCACCTCTACTACAAGCCGCTCCGCAGTTAGGGCTCGGGGGGCCCAGGGCCGGGGCTCGGTCCCGGCCGAGGAGCCTGGAGGACTCGGCGGGACTCTGCAGGGCTCCGAGGGCTGTGGGCCCTGCGTGGATGCATTTAAAAATGTCCACCACCTGTGGAGCGATCAGACCAGGGAAAAGTAGGCCAGGAAACTCGACGAGAATCTTAACGGATTCCAAACCCAGTGCCTCGTCCCCAAAGCAGCTTCCCGTAGGAGATGAATCGATCAAGGAGGAAAGGGGGCAGTCATCGGACTAGGCTTTGGAGGACTCCGGAGAGAGGAAAATCTGTACGAGGCGAGCCAGCGGGAGGGACGGGGTGTGAGGAGAACACAGGAAGGCTTCGGGCTCCGGCAGGCCTTCCCCGGAGCCCGCGGGGCAGGCCTGGGCCCGGTCCCCGCCCTCACCGCCCCCTCTCCGCCCGCAGCTGGCACGCCGTCATCGTGAACGGGCACAGCGTGGAGGAGCTCTGCAAGGCCTTCAGCCAGGCCCGGCACCAGCCCACGGCCATCATCGCCAAGACCTTCAAGGGCCGAGGGATCTCGGGTGCGTGGGCACGGGTCGCCCTGTGGCGGGCGGAGCGGGTGGGGGTATCCATGAAAAGGGGGACATTTCTCTGCGACCGTGTGTCTAGGGAGGCTGCGGTAGTGAGTGCACCCCTCTGTGGGCGTGGTCAGGGGAGGTGACCCGGAAGCGAATGGGACAGGGCCATCTGCCCGTGCCTGCGCCCTCCCCATCTGACTGTGAGCTGCTGGAGGAGGAGGTGTCTGGTCCGTGGGGACGAGGCACTTGACTGTGGCGACATGATTCCTCCCTCTCCCCTGACTGTCCCTCGATGGGGGTGGAGGGTCCAGGCCTCAGGAGCAGCTTCCTGGCCCTCTGGGCGTGCCCGTCTTACCTGGCCCTCCGCCCCCTCCCTGGCACCCGCAGGGGTGGAAGACAAGGAGTCTTGGCATGGGAAGCCCCTCCCCAAGAACATGGCTGAGCAGGTCGTCCAGGAGATCCAGAGCCTGATCCAGAACAAAAAGAAGATCCTGGCGACCCCGCCGCAGGAGGACGCCCCCGCGGTGGACGTCACCAACATCCGCATGCCCACCCCGCCCAGCTACAAAGCCGGGGACAAGGTAGGGCCCGGCCTCGCTTGCCTGGGCGAGCGGGGAGGGGGGCCGGGGTTCTGTGGCTCCCCGAGATGGGTCTGATCTAGAGGAAGGAGGAGAGGGGTGATCTCGGGGGGAGGGGACCCTGAGGGGCTGCTTCTGCCCGTCCCTTCATGGAAACAACCGGCGCGGGAGCCTTTGACCTGCAGAAGCTCAGAGAGGGCAGGGGGCTTGCCCACAGCCACACAGCGAGCTGTGATCCCCCGGGGGTCAAAGCACAGCTCCCGGGTGCCCCGTCCCTGGCCCTCAGCCTTGGCTGAGCTCGGGTCTGGCCTTGGTCCAGCCTGGCAGAGGCAGGGAGGCCCGCCCGGCTCTGAGGCCCCCCCCCCCCGGGGGGGAGGTGCATCTGGGCGGCCGGCCTTGGGCCTTCTGACTCCCGGGCTCAGCGTGTGCCTGCACGTTCACCGTCTCCCTCAGGGGCAGGGGTGCAGTCAGGACATCTTGTGCAGCTCAGACCCCTCGGCGGGGCTGGCCTGGGACGGCAGGGACTCCCAAGTTCATCGTACAAGTTAACTTTTCACAGGGTCGTGTGTTGTTGACCTTCCTTTATTTATTTATTTATTTATTTTTTAATATAAAAGGGAAGTGCCGAAACCCGTTTGGCTCAGTGGTAGAGCGTCGGTCTGCGGACTAGAAGGTCCCGGGTTCGATTCTGGTCAGGGGCATGTACATTGGTTGCGGGCACATCCCCAGTAGGGGGTGTGCAGGAGGCAGCTGGCCGATGTTTCTCTCTCATCGACGTTTCTAGCTCTCTTATCTCTCTCCCTTCCTCTCTGTAAAATATCAATAAAATATATTTTTAAAAATATATATAAAAGGGAAGTTTCCTTTTTAAAAAAAAATATATTTTATTGATTTTTCACAGAGAGGAAGAGAGAGGGATAGAGAGTTAGAAACATCGATGAGAGAGAATCATCGATCAGCTGCCTCCTGCACACCCCCCACTGGGGACGTGCCCGCAACCAAGGTACATGCCCTTGACCGGAATCGAACCCGGGACCTTTCAGTCCGCAGGCCGACGCTCTGTCCACTGAGCCACACCGGTTTTTGGCTGACCTTCCTTTTTCTGCCCCAGTTTTTCTTCTTTTCCTCTCTAAAACGTGTCCCCCCGGGGGCTGTGCCGGGCTCTGAGCTGCCTTCCCCCTCTCCTCCCCGCAGATAGCCACCCGCAAGGCCTACGGGCAGGCGCTGGCCAAGCTGGGCCACGCCAGCGACCGTATCGTCGCCCTGGACGGGGACACCAAGAACTCCACCTTCTCGGACCTCTTCAAAAAGGAGCACCCCGACCGCTTCATCGAGTGCTACATCGCCGAGCAGAACATGGTGGGTGCCGGGGCGGGTGGGTGGGCGGGTGGGCGCAGGGGCGGGGCTACAGCCCTCCGGCCCCTTTGGGCAGCGACCTTGGCTGTGCCAGGCGCCTCCTCGGTACCCAGAGAGACCTCAGAACAGCTAGGACTCAGCACTTGGGGGGGCGTGCCACGCCCAGTGTGACTGTCCTGGGTGAGGGTGCGGGGAGCTGGGCGGAGCGCTGCTCGTGAGCCAGGTGGGGGGAAGGGGCTCGGGGGGCAGAGGGCCTTCCCGGGGGGAGGGGGGCTGGAACACGAGGGGCCCGCCAGCCAAGCCTGCTGAGCCCTCGCACGCACAGGCTCCGGGCCCCTGCCCCGCACACCGCTGGGTTAGCGGCGCCTTATCTGGATCCGAGGTGGTGAAACGGGGGGGATGTTCTGTCCTGTTTGTCAGCATACCCGCTTCTCCCGGCCGAGCAGCCCGGTTTTTCCAGCGGAACCTGAATTCTCTCTCTGTGTGGCTTCTGGCCGCGGCAGCCGGAGAGCCCGGCCTAGACTCGGCAGGACGTGGAGGCCCAGGGGCCCCAGGATCCGGGGAGGAGGGTGCACGTCAGCGGTGGGGTTCCGAGCTGTGGGGGACAGCCAGCCTGGAACCAGTGCCTGTATTTGGAACCAGTGCCGGGCCGGAGCCTCCCCTGGCACAGGGGGTGGGAGGCCTGGTCTCTGCAGAGGCCTTGGGGTTGGCCAGGAGATGGGGAGGGGGTTGCATGGGTTGGGAAGATGGGCCATCTGCACCCAACTTTTTTTTCTTTTTTAAAAAACATTTTATTGATATTTTACAGAGAGGAAGGGAGAGAGAGAGAGAGCTAGAAACGTCAATGAGAGAGAAACATCGACCAGCTGCCTCTTGCACACCCCCTACTGGGGATGTGCCCGCAACCAAGGTACATGCCCTTGACCGGAATCAAACCCAGGACCTTTCAGTCCACAGACCGACGCTCTATCCACTGAGCCAAACCGGTTTCAGCTGCACCCAACTTAACTAGCCTGCTCTGATGCTTGCTGCTGGGTGTGTGTGTGTGTGTGTGTGCGCGCGCGCGCGCGCGAGTGCCCCAGTGCAGGCATTTTCAGAGAACTTCTGAAATGGTTATTTCAGCCCTGGCTGCTGTGATTTGGTTGGTTGGAGTGCCATGCAGGGCGTCGAAAGGTTGCCGGCGCAATTCCCGGTCATGGCACATGCCCAGGTGGCGGGCGGGGGTTTCGTCCAGAAGGCAACAGTCAGTGCTCTTTCTCAAATCAATAAAAGATGTCCTTGGTGAGGACTTTAAAAAGAAAAGACAAATAATGTGGTTATCTCGAGTGGAAGGAGTTGGGTGTTTGGGAGCAGACGGAGCCCATGGTGAGCGCCTCCCTCGGGGAGGGGGAGGAGGAGGAGGAGGAGGAGCACGTCGCTGGGGTGACGGCCCAGCCACCCCCTCCCTGCTCTGCCCGCAGGTGAGCATCGCCGTGGGCTGTGCCACACGCAACAGGACCGTGCCCTTCTGCAGCACCTTCGCCGCCTTCTACACGCGGGCCTTCGACCAGATCCGCATGGCGGCCATCTCCGAGAGCAACATCAACCTCTGTGGCTCCCACTGCGGCGTGTCCATCGGTGAGCTGGACCAGGGCCCCGGCGCTCTCCCCATGGGCTTCTGGGCCAGGGGGGCAGGGGGGCGGCGGGTCCGTGGCGGGGGCCTCGCTTCAGCGTGTCCCTTCCTCCCCCAGGGGAAGACGGGCCCTCTCAGATGGCCCTGGAGGACCTGGCCATGTTCCGGTCCGTCCCCACGTCCACCGTCTTCTACCCCAGCGACGGGGTGTCCACCGAGAAGGCGGTGGAGCTGGCAGCCAATACGAAGGTGGGTCACGTGCTGTCCTGTTTTCTGCTGAGAGGGATGGGGTTGGGGGGGTGGGAAGGAGGGCAGAAAGAGGGGGAGGCCAGCCTGGGCCCACCGTGCTGGCCATTCGCTGCCCCCCGAGTGGTGTCTCCTGACCCTCCCCGGGTGTCTGGCTTGCAGGAGTCAGACTGGGGAAAGTGGAGCGCGCGCCACCCTTCCTGCCACAGGGCAGGCATTGCTAATCGATCCCCGTGCTCTTCCTCCACCGAGACTCTGGCAGCCCTGCCAGGGTGGCAGGTGATGCCCGACTGGCCCCCCTGAGTTGGGGTCACCAAGACAGAAGGAGCAGCATGGTCCCAGGAGCCGCGCTGCCCTAGGCCAGAGGGCCGGGGGCCGGGGGCCGGGCCTGCGGGGAGCACTTGGCCACTCTACCTGATGGGAACCTCGTTTCCCGCCTGGGGCTGGGGGCTGGCAAAGGCGTTGGCCACTGGCCCTGGGAGGAGTGTTTGGAGAGGCGCACGCTGCGGAGGGAAGAGTCCCTTCCCTCCTAGAGGACCAGCCGCGCAGGCGACTGACAGGCAGCTCCATGGGGACGGGGGGTGGGGATGTTTGCGGGGGGAGGTGACCGCCTTCTAGAACAACCTCGCTGTCTGAGGCGGGATGTGCTGCGTCCTGTTAATCCTCGGTGACTGTTTCATCCCAGGGCATCTGCTTCATCCGCACCAGCCGCCCAGAAAACGCCATCATCTACAGCAACAACGAGGACTTCCAGATCGGGCAAGCCAAGGTCAGGGTGGTTCGTGCCCAGTGAGACCCCGGACGGGCCCGAGGCCGCGGCCCACCAGTCCGTGAGCCTCACCGGCCCCGTGTCCCCCCCCCCAGGTGGTCCTGAAGAGCCAGGATGACCAGGTGACTGTGATCGGAGCCGGGGTGACCCTGCACGAGGCCTTGGCTGCCGCCGACCTGCTGAAGAAAGGTGAGGGGGGCGGCACCCCAATAGTCTCAAATCGGGCGCGGACTGCGCACTAGGTCTTGGGGGCGGGGATTCATTTCGCCCAGTTAAATGATAATCGCTGCCCTGCCGGCACTTGCTTTGTGGCCGGCAGGACGCTCAGTTCTGGGGCTGCCGTGGCCACGGTCCCTGCCCCGTGGCCCTGGCGTTGAGGTGCCCGGCACCGTAGTCCGACCCGAGGCTCTGGGGCCCGTCAGTGGGGTTGAATCGCCGCCACTCAGCTGGGCGCTAGCTAGTAAGCTGTCTAGCCTTGTTGGGCCTCTGTTTTCTCATCCGTGAAATTGAAATACTGTAACCTTCCCCGTGGGGCTGTCTTGGGGAGTCAGCAAATAATGACCTAGTGTTGTTGTTATTATGTTTTTATTGATTCCAGAGAGGAAGGGAGAGAGGGAAAGAGAGCAATATCAACGATGAGAGAGAATCGTTGGTCAGCTGCCTCCCGCGCGCGCCCCCTACTGGAGGTCAAGCCCACACCCTGGGCGGGTGCCCTCACCGGGAGCCGAACCGTGGCCGCCTGGTTCGTAGATGGGCGCTCAGCCACTGAGCCACGTCCGCCGGGCCCCTCGTTACCGTCACCGAGAGCTCGAAGACGTTAGCTACGGCAGCGCAGGGGAGACAGGAACAGCCCCCCCTACAGCAGAACCGCTGCGGATGTCTCCTCTCGGCCGTGCCGAGCACGGAGGAGAGGCCAGAAACGGGCGTCCTTGGGGCAGTGACCTCAGAGGCGATAGGACCGAGGAGCAGACAGGAGCAAAGAGACCCCGGCGGGAGGAACTGCGTGTACAGAGCTCAGAGGAGCTGGAGGAAGGGAGGACCGGAGAGGCGGGGGGAGGTTCGGCCCCCGCAGGGACGGAAGTCCAGGGCAGGCGAGGTGTGAAGGAGGCGTGGCGGAGCTGGGCTTGTCCTCCTGCGGTCCTTCTGCTGGCCCTCACCCCACCTGACCCCGGCTGCCTGCCTGCAGTCCCTGCTGTCCCGGGAGTGTATGGCTTGTCTGGGATCAGACGCCGGGAGCCCTGTGGCTTCCCCTCCACCGCAAAGGCATCTGGGAGGAGGAGGAGGAAGGAGAGCTCTGCGGGCCCCACGCTGGCCGCTCGGTGCTCTCAGCGCAGGCCAGGATCTCTCCGGAACGTGTAGGGGCCCCTGACAATCCAGAGGCCGAGATGCTCTGGGCGTGAGGGAAGAGGGACCAGATGCCCCCGGGACGGCTGGGAAGGCTCCGGGAGGAGGGGGGGTGCAGGATGCTGGCGGGCCTGGGCACCACATGCCAGCGGAGGAAGGGGGCCGTCCTCAGGGGGCGGCAAGCATGACCAGTGGGAACAGGACTGCCGGCCCCGGGACAGGGCTCAGGACACCCCAGCCAGCCCCTCTCGCAGGGGCTCGTCCCGGGCAGACCCCCAGCGTCCAGCCCGCTCCCCTCAGCACGCCCCCGCGTCTTCTGCCCTCACAGAGAAGATCAACATCCGCGTGCTGGACCCTTTCACCATCAAGCCCCTGGACCGGAAGCTCATTCTTGAGAGCGCCCGGGCCACCAAGGGCAGGATCCTCACCGTGGAGGACCACTACTACGAAGGTGAGGGCCGCGCCGCCGAGCGCCGGGCCGCCGGGGCAGGGGGGGCGGGCACGCGGGGCACCCGCCCTCACCCCGGCCCCGGGAGCACAGAGCGTCCTCCCAGCCGCTGGGCCCGGAGACCCAGGCAACTCCCGGCCGCTGGGATCGCCCCGCGGAGACCCCACCACCCAGGAAGCCCGTGGGGAGCCCCTTCTCCCTGCTAGGAGTGGGGAAAGGCCACACATAGCGTCTGTCCCCTGAGTCCTTACAGAGCAGTCCTCCACGACCCACACCGCCTTCCCCCCACCCTAACCCTAACCCTGGGAGAGGAGATGGGCAGAGACTAGTCCTGCCGTGGGCAAACTACAGCCCACAGGCCGGATCCAGCCCATTCGGCTGGTCTATTGGGCCCGCGGAGCCGGAAGAGCGGAGGGTTCTCTTGCTCTCCCCTCCGCTCCTTCACCAGCAGCCCAAGATGGGAGTGCCAGCATGGTCAGGCTGCTTTTGTTCCGGCCCTCCGGTCCAGTTTAAGAACCCATTGTGGCCCTCGAGTCAAAAAGTTTGCCCAGCCCTGGGCTCGTCCGTGGGTGACAGCCGCCCAGATGATGATGTTAAAATGACTCGGACGCCCCAGTTGGGCCTGTGAAGGGAAAATAGAGGGGTTGGTTCGTGAGGTCTGTTATAACTACTTGAGGGGCGAAGGGGTCGTGTCTATGCCATCTCTGTCACCGTTGGGTTAGGGAATAAACGCGGGCTGGCAGAGGGCCCGGGGACCCCACCCTCTGCTCACCCTGAGTCCCTGCCTCCCCTTGGCCCAGGTGGCATAGGCGAGGCGGTGTCCTCGGCCGTCGTGGGCGAGCCCGGCGTCACCGTCACCCGCCTGGCGGTCAGCCAGGTCCCGAGGAGCGGGAAGCCGGCGGAACTGCTGAAGATGTTCGGCATCGACAGGGATGCCATCGCCCAGGCTGTGAAGGGCCTGGTCGCCAAGGCCTAAGAGGGGCTTCGGCACGTTCCTGAGAGGTTCGGCCACGTGCTCCAAGAGGTCCTGGGAGGAGTGGAAATATATCTTTTGTGGAAAATCAGTCCGCCTCTGAGTGTTTTCTTTCTGGATGCAGCCAGTGCCGCTGGTTCTGGGGAAGAAGGTTAGGGTGAGGGTGGAGAGGGTGGCACCCTTGGCTCTGGGCCAGGACCTGATGTCCCAAGGCCTTCTGCAATCACCTCCCCGGCACCCGCCTCACCCGCCACAACTGCTGCCGCCCACCCAAGCACCACCAGGTGACAGTGGGCCGTAGTCTGCCTTCTGGCCCAGAGGTTGCAACCCCAACCACTCACACTCAGCTGCCTGCTCCAGGGGGCTGGGAGCTGCCACAGGCCTGAGTTGCCCAGGGTGCCTTTGGGCACCTCACCTTCCCCGGGAACCCACCCACCACCCTGCAATGAGGAGGTCTCCATAGAAGAGTAAGGAAATGCACAAAGGTCTGTAGGCAGCAGTCCTGGGAGCGGGAGCCAGAGTGTGCCACCTGGTGGTCTCCCCTGGTACTGCAATGCCTGGAACAGCGCTGTGGCTGCCAAGAGGAGCTGAGAGGGCAGTGAGAAGGGGCTAGTGTCTTGACTGGGAGGTGAAGGTGACATGACTGAACACCTGCAAGCCAGTGCTTTTGTGCACACGTCTTATTTAGTCCTCACACCAGAATTACCCCCGTTTTACAGATGAGCTAGAACTGACTGAGGCTCAGGATGCACCAGTTACCCCAGCACAGTAAAGGACAGAGCTGGGGTTGAAACTCAGGTCTCTATTACCCCCAGAGGGCCCAGCCTCTTTACCCTATTGCCCCTGGGGCCTCTGCAGAAGGGCCTTCGGTCCTACGGGGTAATGGCGTGGGCGGGGAATGTGGAGGGAGCTCAGATCCCGTGTAGGTCCATCAGGCAAGTCGCCTGTGGTCCCCAGAGCCTACAGGCCCTCGCAGAGAAGCAAGTGGTGGGACGAGGGCACCTGAACCAAGGGCATAGGGCCTGGCTGCGTGGGGGGAGGGTGGGCCTGTTGGGCCTGTGCCCTCTGGGCAGCCATGGTCCCCAGGACTTGGGCAGGAGGGGCAGCCTGCCCGCCTCAGGCCCACAGTCAGCTGGACCCTCCGGGGAGCTGGAGGAACCTGTCATTCCTCCCTGAACCGGGAAGCCAGGACAGAGAGCCCGAGGCCCTGCATTGCCTGAGGCTCAGCCAGGCCCCATGGCTGAAGCAGCTGAGTGGGAGGTCAGCATGGCCCGGCGGCAGCCTCAGGACAAACTTTCCTGGTCCCCAAGCAAGGCCCTCCCTGCTCAGCAGGGAGAGAGGGGAGGCCAGAGACACCACTTTTCCTCACACCACCACACGCAGCCGTGCATGTGACGTGGCCATGGAGGTGTGGGTGTGGGCACCCTGGTCGCTTCTCACAGCCCCAAGCCACTCGAGGGAGGCTGAGCCCGCCCGGAGCAGGAAGGGAGACAGGCAGGGCTGGCGTCACCGCCCAAAGCTCCCCAGACCAAAGCTCTACGGAGTCACAGAGCTCTGATCCCACCGTCACTGCTCCACTCTGTCACTGGGGGAGTCATGTCCCCAAGCCTCAGTTTCCTCAGATCTTATTACTGTCACGCTGTGAGAATGACATGGGGAGGTAGCAATGTTAGCACAATGTTAGCAGGGAGATGAGGGCTGGGAAGACAGTTGCAGTGCCTACCACGTCAGGCGAGGGCGCTGGCAGGGCTGGTGGGTTCAGCACGGGCTCTGAGTGACCACAGTCAATACCCAGGGAGCATGGGACTCGACTGCAGCAGCTCGGAATGCTGCTTAACAACTGTGGTCTGTGTTTTTGTTAATCCTCACCCACGGAAGATCAGGAAGGATGCAGGGTGGGAGGGAGAGAGGGAGGAAGGGAGGAAGGGGAAAAGGGACGGAGAGAGAGAGAGAGATTGGTTGCCTCCTGCATGGGCCCAACCAGGACCAGGGATCAAACCCATGGCTCTCCTGTGCATGGGCCCACGTTCTAACCACTGGTCCACACAGGCCAGGGGCAACAGCTGTTGTTTTTTTAACAGCTGTGTTGAGAGGGAATTCACTTACTATAAGTGCACAATCTAAGTTTTGTGGACGAAAGGGGCCACATGCTGACCTGACCAGCTCAGGGGAGGCCTGCATGGCGGTCTTGCAAACTCAGAGACCTAAAGGTACCACAAAGGATGGTCCGACATTAAACTTGAACTAAACGCAGTGATGGTGGGCAGTTACATCCTCAGCTGGTATCTTCACTGACAAAGTCAACCTTTACCTTAACTGAGCTTCTCTATCTTTTTGCAACTGATAACACCTTGAAAAGTCTGGGTAACGCCGAAGCCGGTTTGGCTCTGCGGTAGAGCGTCGGTCTGGGGACTGAAGGGTCCCGGGTTCGATTCCGGTCAAGGGCATGTACCTTGGTTGCGGGCACATCCCCAGTAGGGGGTGTGCAGGAGGCAGCTGGTCGATGTTTCTCTCTCATTGACGTTTCTAGCTCTCTATCCCTCTCCCTTCCTCTCTGTAAAATATCAATAAAATATATTTTTTTTAAAAAAAAGAAAAGTCTGGGTAACTTGTAACTTCCCTTTTTTCTGGAGCCCCTGGGGCACAACCCAATGTGGTGGGCTCCAGGACAGATGCCACAAATTCCTTCCTTATGTTACTTGTTCCTGCACCCACCCAGGTATGTGTCCATCATTTTACTTTTTACCCAATCCCAGGGGTTTCCCACAGCTCTGCTTTATGCCACCTCCTTAACCCGTCACCAATGAAGTTCATGTAACTCACCTACGTCCCTCCTTTGATGGCCATGTATAAATGCAAATGTAACCCGCCATTCTCTGGAGCATTATCTTAATTGGTGGAGGTTCTGCTTCCCGGCATATGTCCAGTTTGGTTCAAATAAACTCACAAAAATTCTTTACAGGTTTTGGTGTTTTTTTTTGTTTTTTTTTACGTTAATAGTTTAAACCTCACCAAAAATCTCATTTCAGCTAATCTCAGGGACATAGGCCTCAACCATTAACTGGTCTCTTCATCATCCTCAGAGGCCCAGGTTGCAGCGGGCAGTGGCCCGGGTGGAGGGGAAACCTACACCCCTGCCTGTGTGGAGGGGCAGGCGGACTCACGGACTGGAGACCCTGGGCTGCTGTCTGTCACCCAGCAGGACATTGCACCCTGCAGTTACCCTTGAGCTACCAGACAGGCTCTTCCTCAATAACCCAGGTCCTGTAGATTTTACTTCCTAAGCCAGCCGTGGGCAAACTACGGCCCGTTCGGCTGTTCTATCCGGCCCAAGGAGCCCAAAGAGCGGAGGGTTCTCTTGCTCTCCCCTCCGCTCCTTCACCAGCAGCCCAAGAGGAGAGTGCCAGCATGGTCAGGTTGCTTTTGTTCCGGCCCTCCGGTCCAGTGTAAGAACCCATTGTGGCCCTCGAGTCAAAAAGTTTGCCCACCCCTGTCCTAAACCATCCCAAATGTGCCCCCTCCCGCCCGCATCTCTGTCCATACCCCCCCCCACACACACACCTGCCCCTGCTCGGAGCAGCAGTTAATGGCTTCCAGCTGCCTCTTGACCTCGCCCATTCTCTCCACAGCAGCCCCAGGGCACCTCTGAGAACCTGACACACCTCTCTCCTGTTCTCTCCGGTTCAAACACATTCCCTCCCCCTGACTCACTGGATTAGCCCAATCTCTGCTGCGGTCCTGAGTGGCCTCCTGCCCCCTCTGGTCTCAGCTTGCCTGCTTCTTTCAGTTCCTCCTCGACTCTCTTACTTCCCCCAGTCTGGGGTGGCGGTTGAACCCTTATTGAACCCTTAGGCAAAAGAAAACACGGGACGGTTGGGCAATGGGAAGAAAATGGGGACCGAGGGGAAGGAGGCTAGCTTGGTGGTGGCGGCGGGGGAGGGGATCAGAGGATCCTCTAGGCCAAGCCTCTGGGTGCACACTGGGTTTTAATGTGTTACTGTTTTTTTAATTAATTTGAGAGGGGGGGGAGGGAGGAGGAGAGTGGGAGAGAGAGATAGAAGCATCCATGATGAGAGATATCATTGATCAGCTGCCTCCTGCACGCTCCCCACTGGGGATCGAGGCCGCAACCCGGGCATGTGCTCTGACCGGGAATCCAACCGGCGACCTCCTGGTTCACGCAATGACACCCAACCACTGAGCCACCCCGGCTGGGCTGGGCTGGGTTTTGACCAGGGTAAGCTAGAGGTGGGTGGGCAGGGGCCAGGGCCTCCAGGAGGAGGGCACAGCTCCCCGGGCGAGAGTGCGCCTCTAGTTTGACTGAGAGCACCCGTGGGGGCTGGGGTGACGCTTACGCCCTCATTTAGGCCCCCGCTCTGCCTGGAAAGACTTTCATTTTCTCTTTTGCAGGAAGAGGAGCTTCTCCTTTTCCTTCTCTGACCAATATTTTATCAGACGCTTTCCACTGCCCAGGCCGTGGCCCAGAGGAGTCCAAAGACCAACCCAGCCCAGATTCGTGTCCTCCGGGCCCGGGGGTCCCCGACCGGGCCGAGGACCAGAGCGGGAGGTGGCCACGGCTCCCAAACCCCGCCTTCCCGTGGCTTTTCTTAGCCACGACAAGGCAGGCCCGAATCCTCCCAGAAGGGTCTCCTAAGCCAAGAGCCAACAAAGGAAGCTGATAGGTCCTCCCTTCCTCCAGGTGATGGAGGACGTAAGCTCCACCTGCAGCCGGACATTCCTGAGCACTGAACCACCAATCAGCACCTGCCAAACACCCTAAGGCCCCGCCCCCCCATTCCTAAGTCCCTAGGTCCCTAATCATAGGCCTCACATGAAACCACTGATCAGCGTGTGCTGAGTGCCCTAAGCCCCGTCCCCTCTCCTCAGTGGTAGAGCATCGGCCTGCGGACTGAAAGGTCCTGGGTTCGATTCCGGTCAAGGGCATGTGCATTGGTTGCAGGCGCATCTCCAGTAGGGGGTGTGCAGGAGGCAGCTGGTCGATGTTTCTCTCTCATCGACGTTTCTGGCTCTCTATCCCTCTCCCTTTCTCTGTAAAAAAAATAAAAAATAAAAATAAATCAATAAAATATATTTTAAAAAAACACACAACATCAATAACGAGAGAGAATCCTTGCTCGGCTGCCTCCCACGCGCCCCCGGACAGAATCGAACGGGAGCCCTGGGCACAGGCTCTGACCCGGATGCCAGCAGGGCCAGAAATGTAACAGTTTAATTACAAGTTGCCAACAAATGACAACTAAGATGCAGCCTTTCTTCCCTACATAGTCCTACATTCTCATGCCTTGGAGGCTCACAGAGAAATGGCCCTCCTTGGATCTGGTTGAGATTAAGTCGTGTGTGTGTGTGTGTGTGTGTGTGTGTGTGTGTGTGTGTCTTTCTTCCCTAAGGCATTGTGTCCATCACCTTCTGCCATGGCAATTCACTGCAGATAGTGAAATCCTGGACACCTCGGGGACTTTCTGGCGCAGCTTGATGTCTGCGCACAGCCAGGTGCAGTGTTTCCTGCGGGCAGAGCCACACACCGGGCGGCCGGCAGGTGGCCGCTGAGACCGGCAGCACCGCAGTGCGCTAAGCTGAGGAAGCCCCCGGGCCTGCCGCACGGCTGAAGGTTTCCTGCATTTCGTTATCGCCACAGCAGCAGCGTTTTCCTGCCTGTGGCCACCCCGGGCAGTCGTGACATTTACTTTTATAAAGGAATGTCCCACCACGTGACCTCTGGCCTTTGTCTGCCGGCCCAGCTCCTGCCATTCCAGATAAGAGTTCACCCTACAGCCCTGACTGGTTTGGCTTAGGTGGGCCTGTGGACTGAAGGGTCCCAGGTTCGATTCCGGTCAAGGGCATGTACCTTGGTTGAGGGCACATCCCTAGTAGGAGGTGTGCAGGAGGCAGCTGATCGATGCTTCTCTCTCATCGATGCTTCTAACTCTCTATCCCTCTCTGTAAAAAATCAATAAAGTATATTAAAAAAATTTAAAAAAGAGTTCACCCTGCAGCTTCTGGTGCTTTCGGTCCTTAGGGTACACCTGCATTTACATTTGGGATAGTTTTCCTTCTGCCTGAAGGACTTCCTTTAACATTTTCTATAGGTGCTGGAAATGAGTTATCTCGGGTGTAGACATCTGAAAAATTCGGACACCCCTGTTGGCTGTAGCATTCTGGATTGGCTCTGTGTGTTTTTCCTTTCAGTATTTTAAAGATTTGCCAACAGGGTGTCAATTGTATTGTTTTGAAAGAAAAAAATCTGTTGTCATTCTTAGTTTTGTTTCTCTGTCTGTCACGTGTTTTCCTTTGGTTCTTCTAAGCTTTTATCTTTATCACCATTTTTTGTTTGTTTTAGCAACTTAATTATGATGTGCTTTGGTGTAGTTTTCCTTGTGCTATTATGTTTACAATTCATTGAGCTTCTTCCACATATATGTTTTTTATTGTTTTTAAATAAATATATATTTTATTGAGTTTTACAGAGAGGAAGGGAGAGGGACAGAGTTAGAAACATCAGTGAGAGAGAAACATCGATCAGCAGCCTCCTGCACATGCCCTACCGGGGATGTGCCCACAACCAAGGTTGACTGGAATCGAACGTGGGACCCTTGAGTCCACAGGCCGACACTCTATCCACTGGCCAAATCGGTTAGGGCTATACTATAGATTTTATAGTTTTCATCAAATCTAGAAATTTGTCTTCCATTATTTCTTCCAGTATTTTTTGTGTACCATCATCCCCTCTGCCTAGAGATTCCACCTATATATTAGAATGCTAAAAATTGTTCCATGATTCACGGGTGCTCTGTTCATTTTTTTAAAATTATGTTTTCCCTCTGTGTTCCATTTTGGATACTATTTATTGCCATCTTCGAGCTGACTAATCTCATCTGCAATGTCTACCAGTAACCTGCTGCTAACCCCATCTAACGTATTTTTCATCTCACACACAGTTTTCATCTCTAGAAGTGTGACTGGGATTTTTATATCTCCTTATCACTGCTTAACTTAAAAAAAAAAAAAAAGATTCTAGCCCTGGCTGGTGTGGCTCAGATGGTTGAGCATCGTCCCATGTATGGAAAAGCTGCTACTTTGATACCCAATCAGGGCACATGCCCAAGTTTCCAGCTCGATCCCTAGGAGGAGGTGTGCAGTAGGCAGCCAATCGATTTCTCTCTCATTGATGGTTTTTTTCTCTCTTTCTCCTTTCCTCGCTCTAAAAAAAGAAAATCAATAAAAATATAGGCTCTATTTTTTAGATCAGTATTTAGGTTCATGGCAAATTGATTGGAAGGTAGAGTTCCCATATACCTCCTGTCCCCACACATGCATAATGTCCCCCGTTATTAATATCCCTCACCAGAGCAGTACATTTGCTACAACTGATAAACCTACACTGACATGTCATCACCCCCCAAAGCCCATAGTTCACATGAGGGTTGACTCTTAGTGTTGTACATTCTCTGGGATTGGACACATGTATAACGACCTTTATCCACCACTAGATACCCACCGCATTACATAGAATAGTTTCACTGCACTAAAAACCCCGTGTTCTCCTTCCTCACTCTGCTTAGCTTTTTGAGCATATGGAATACAGTTATAATCACTGTTTTGATGTCCTTGTCTGCTAATTTTAATATTTGTATTGGCTCTGGGTCAGTTTTAATTGGCTAATATTTCTCCAGTTTCTTTTTTTTAAAAAAAAATTTTTATTGATTTTTACAGAGAGGAAGAGAGAGGGATAGAGTTAGAAACATCGATGAGAGAGAATCACCGATCAGCTGCCTCTTGGACACCCCCTACTGGGGATGTGCCGGCAACCAAGGTACATGCCCTTGACTGGAGTCGAACCCGGGACCTTTCAGTCCGCAGGCCAACGCTCTATCCATTGAGCCAAACCGGTTTCGGCTCCAGTTTCCCTTTATGCCTGGTAATTTTTTAAATATCTTTTAAAAAAATATTTTGATTTTTTACAGAGAGGAAGGGAGAGGGATAGAGGGTTAGAAACATTGATGAGAGAGAAACATTGATCAGCTGCCTCTTGCACACCCGCAACCAAGGTACATGCCCTTGACCGGAATCGAACCTGGGACCCTTCTGTCCACAGGCTGACGCTCTATCCACTGAGCCACACTGGTTTCGGCGAGAGTTTTCTCAATAAGAGCATTCGGCCTTTCCCCTGGTGTGGGTCCCCGCCTTCCCGGGCCGCACAGGGCCCGCTGAGGACGACGACCCTCTGCAGATGCAGAAAGCACGCCAGACAGCTGAGGAGCAACTTCCGGAAGCTGGTTTTGGGCTCGTCCCAGAAAAACGCACCTTTCCCAGCCCCCTCGCCCATGCTGGGCCTCCCCCGACCTTCAAAGGCCCAGGAAAGCCTACCGGCAGCTCCCTCTGCGCCCGGTCCGGCCGAGGCCGAGATGCTCTCTCCCTCCGGCCGCAGTCACAGCAACGCCGCTGCCGTCTTGGGTTCCCCGTTAGCGACCACCCCTGCCGCTTCCAACAAGCAATGCCGGGCTCTAAACCCCACCTGCAGGCCGCACAGCCAAACCCGGATTCAGCCCATCCCTCTCACTTCCTGTGGCGTCTCTCCAGAGAGAACTCACTTTCTACCAGCCTCACCTGGCCCTAGGGGCAGGAGGGGAGCAGAGAGCCTGTCGCAGGTGACAGGCCAGAAGCACAGAGCCTGACCTTTGACCCCTGACCTCTGACCCCTGACCCCAGGCAGGCCAGAGCTGAGAGCAGGGCCGCCCTCGGGGGACCACATCCCTGGGCTCCAGCTCCCAGGAGCCTGTGCTCTGGGCTCCGCCCGGCTCCCAGGCCCTTGGCGCCGGCTCCTTCCTCTGCCCGGGACGCTGCCCCGACCCCAGCCTCTCGCCTACTCATTCCTTTTAACTTCTAAAAAACGGTGACACGCCACCCCCGCAACGAAAGCACACAGAACAAATGGGCAGGGTAACAAAGCATTTTACAGGGACGCTGGGTACCCAGCCGTTAGGTCGAGGGACAGAACGTCTAGTTGCTCTTTAAAAAAACACTTTTTAAAAAGTTATGAAACGTTTTGAACATAAAGCACAGAGATGAAAACAAACATCCAAGACAATACCCCCCCCCCCCCCCCCCAGCCTATGAACCTCTAATGGCTTCCCTTATCTTCTTCAGAGTTTGTCAAAGAGGCAAAACTTTCCCGGTGGAACCCCGGGCCTTTTCTGCACACCCCGTCCGCTGCTCTCTTCCCCGGAAGCAGCCAGAGTCCGGCCCGGTGTCCGCGCCTGCAGGTCTGCGCGCTCACCGGAGTTTGCCCCCGGGCACGGACCGGGCACTAGTGCAGGAAGGAATGCACGGAGTGGGGAACAGAGCCCAGCGCTGCGGCCCCACCCACAGCCTGCAGGCCGGCCGCCCCAGGTGAACCCAACAGAACGCCACACGCCCCCCTCAGCCGGAAAGGGAGAAACACCTCCTGAGCAGCCAATGGGAGGGCCCTCAGGGCACGCAGAGAGGCTGGGTCTTCTAAGGCCCTTCCGAAGCCCGGTTTGGGGGCTGCATTGAATGTCCAAAGGCCTAGCTTGCTGAGGCTACGGCTCGTGAGCCTTGAATTCCATCACGGGAAAGACCCAGGGAGGGCCTGAGCCACGGGACTCAGGCCTGGCTCACACATCTGGGAGATTTTCTTGCCCCCTGCCCCTTCTTTGCTACCAGGTTCCGTGTCCTCAGTTGTGTGTCTCTCCCCCCCTCCCCAGCCCCAAGGAGATGAGGTGTCTGGGAGGGTGGGAGGAGGAGGAGGCAGGGGCCTGCTCAACCCCCCGCCCGCCCGCAGGAGTGAGGCCAGGGCCTTAGCGGGAGTCCTGAATCCCACGAGCCGCTCCCACCCAGGCAAATGCGGCACACCCCCTTACTTCCTGCCATTAAGACCAGCAGAAAACAGGGGCCTCCCAGCTCATATCAGTTATTCCCACCTTAAGGAAGAATAGGCTATGGAAGTGCGACCATAACGTTGGGTGAATGCCAGAGAACGGGGCCCAGATACGGACTCGCCCGGAGAGCCTTTAAATGTTAGGGGAGCTGTCTAGATGTGTAACCTCCGTGTCTCCGGGTCTCTGCAGCATGGTCCTCAAGCAGCTCCTTGCAAGAACTTTCCCCCAGGGACTGATGACAGGAGATCGATGAAAAACCCAGCCCTACACCCGTGCCGAGGGAGTCCTCGGGGGTCTGCGTCCTCCGACCACCAGAGGGCGCTGCAGCCGGGCCCAGCCCCCTCTCACCATTCTTGGGCTAGTGGCCAGCCCGGGGCAGGAGGCCTCTGGGTTCCATCCTGCCCAGCACGGGGCCTGGGCAGTGACCCTGCCTTCCAGGCTGGGGCTTGATCAGAGCAGGATTCCCTGGCTTCACCTGGATGTCTGTGCCAAATGCAGATTCCCAATCTCACCCACCTGGCCCCCAATCCCGGTCGGATTGGACCCTCCCCGGAGATTTAAAAATACTGATGCCTGCCGAAACTGGTTTGGCTCAGTGGTAGAGCGTTGGTCTGCAGACTTAAAGGTCCCGGGTTCGATTCCGGTCAAGAGCATGTACATTGGTTGTGGGCACATCCCTGGTGGGGGGTGTGCAAGAGGCAGCTGGTTGATGTTTCTCTCTCATCAACGTTTCTGGCTCTCTATTTCTCTCCCTTCCTCTCTGTAAAATATCGATAAAATATATTTTAAAAAATAAAATAAAAATACTGATGCCTGAACCCTCTTCAGAGATCACCCTGTGATTAAACCTGTGCCAACACCTGGGCATTGAGTTCCGATGAACAGTCGGGGCCGAGTCCTGCTGGTTAGAACCTCGCAGAGGGGACGTGTCCGTGTTGCTCTGTCTGGCACACGTCCCCGATGGGGTGGGATGCTCCCGGCAGCCCTGCAGGCAGGGGGGCCAAGCTCACGGCCCTTCCATGTACCTATGCGGCAGGTGGGGTGGGGCAGGCCCGCCGGCTTCCGGACCTCCGATCCCAGCGAAAGTGTGTCTCTGAGCCAAGCCACGAGAAGCATTTCCTGAGGCAGCCGGTCAGGCTTGGCCCCCGCCCAGCTCTGGGAACAGGCCCGGAGCCTCCCAGACAGCTGCTTCCCAGCCCGGGCGCTGGACGCGGCCTCTCCGGCCTTCGTGGGCTTTGCCGGGCACCACAGGAGGCCAGCATCGGGCCCGATGGGCCCCCAGAGCCAGGCACTCCACACGCAAGCAGGGATTGATGACCCTGTTTTACAGATGAGGAACCTGATCCTCGGCAAACTCATTAGTCAACGGAGCCAACTATCAGCAGTACGACGATTGGAATTTCTTTTGAGAGCCGAAACCGGGCTTCTGCGCATGGGCCACGAAGTTTCAACCGCACCGTACCTGCGTGCCTGCACGTGGTATTTTGTGGAAGAGCCACACTCAAGGGGCTAAAGAGCCGCAGGTGGCCCGAGAGCCGCGGTTTGCCGACCACTGCCCTAGCTGGTTTGGCTTGTGGACAGAGCGTCAGCCTGGGAACCGAAGGGTCCCAGGTTTGACTCCGGTCAAACCTCAGTTGCAGGCTCTTCCCTGGCTGGGCTCTGGTCGGGGAGGATGCAGGAGGCAACCAATCGATGTGTTTCTCTCACATCGATATTTCTCTGCCTTTCCCTCTGAACCAGTGGCTCTCAACCTTTCGAAGGCCGCGACCCTTTGAGACAGTTCCTCATGCGGTGGTGACCCCCAACCATAAAATTATTTCCGTTGCTACTTCATAACTGTCATTTTGCTGCTGTTAATGAATCGTAGTGTCAATATCTGTGTTTTCCGATGGTCTTGGGCGACCCACAGGTTGAGAACCGCTGCTGAAGAGCCTAAGACCATCGGAACTCAAACCGCCAGCCCGAATCCAGGCACCGTGTTCTTCCCACCGCCCTCCACTTCCTCTGGCTGACAAAGCACGATTCCCCCTTCTTCCCGGGAGCAGGCTGGGCTTGGTGCAAAGCTCTGCCTCGGAGCTGCAAGGAGGGTGGTGAGAGGCTCTGAGTGCAAACTCCGTGTGTTTCTGTTCTAAGCTCACTCTGGACAGCCCCAGTGTGTGTGTGTGTGTGTGTGTGTGTTGGGGGTGGGGGTGTGAGGGCTGTGTGTGCTGCAGCACGGGAAGGGAACAGGGGTCCAGGTGCCTCCTCGGGGCTCCCCCAGTCCCAGCATCCCCCAGGCCGTGTGTTTGGATTTATGCTGCATTCCCTGAGGCTTGCGCTGCTCTTAGCACAGCAGGGATTCAACCCATGTTTCCCAGAGGATGGTGGGTGGAGAGGGGAGGGGGACATGTGATCTCTGGGGAGAACTGGGCTCCCTCATCCTCAGCCAACACCAACCCCAATTCATCCAGCTCCTCTCCAGCTGTGGAAACTTGTACCTCAGCCCAGAAAAGTGAACTTGCTGGAAGTCAGCTGTCTGCTGCTCGGGCCAGCCAATCAGGCGCAACTCACCAACCTCTAAGGACAGAGGGCTGAGGGCTGGACCAGAGGGGCTGGGGGAGGGGGCGCTGCCTCAAGGCCTATGCCCCGGAGACAGCAGAGGGAGCAGAGGGAGAGA
Organism: Vespertilio murinus; assembly: GCA_963924515.1. Taxonomy (NCBI): domain Eukaryota; kingdom Metazoa; phylum Chordata; class Mammalia; order Chiroptera; family Vespertilionidae; genus Vespertilio; species Vespertilio murinus. The sequence goes on along the minus strand of OZ004715.1, from coordinate 38,476,989 downwards.
GGCGGAGAGGAGGAAGCAGGAGAGGGGACACTGAGGTCGGAGGGAACCTGCAGGCCAGGGGGCACGGGAGCGTGGCTCTCAGCCTCCACCCAGCCACTTGGCATTTCCTCCCCCTCTCTTCTTCCCCGCTCCCCTCCCCTCCCCTTCTCCAGGTGGGCAAGGGCTCCCGAACTCAGACACAGGCTTCTAGAACTCAGACACAGGCTCCTCTGTGGCAAGGGCAGGGACAGACAGTAATGAGACGGGAGTTACATCTGACACCACGTGGCCTTGTCCCCGCTCTACAGATGAGGAAACAGGCTTAAAACGATGGACATGCCGACGTCTTTTGGCCACGCTGCAACTTGAACCCAGGTCTGCCTGAAGCTTGAGCTGCATCAACTTTCTCTTCTCGGTTCTTCTTTCTCGTCGGGCAGCCTCTAGGCCTTGGCTCACGCCTTCCGGCCAGGCCTTCCCCTCTCTGCTTTTCCAGAACGAACCCCCAGCCTCCCGAGACACTGCCGCTGGTGGCACCTCCTCCCATCCCCCCACAGTCACCTGGGGCTCTGGGAGCCACCCAGAGCGCCCAGGGCCCTAGGGGAAATCCATAAATACAAACACATTTGCATGAAAGCACGGTGTGTGTGTGTGTGTGTGTGTGTGTGTGTGTGTGTGTGTGTGCCTGCGGCTCTCGCTCAGTCAGCTTCCAGGACACAGCAGCCCAAAGGGGGAGCCGCCACCAGCTTCCCGGGACAACCAGCCAGGTGGGTACCATCTGGTGTTTATTTGGACACACAAACAAAAGAACCTGCTGGTTCAAACAGACTGTGCTCCCTTTTCTTTTTTCTTGTCATATATATATATATATATATATATATATATATATATATATATATTAAAAGATCAACACAGTACCCCAAGTTACTTTTCTCTACTGAGCAATATATACAGCTTGTTATACATGTGTGTGTGAGCGTATACATATATATATATATATATATATATATATATATATGCGTATGTATAATACAATTTTTCAATAGATAACTACATTCAAGTAATGAAACACAGGATTTACAGTTTCCCTCCGAGGGCAGAGGAAAAGCAAATTCACACTCAGTTCACAGAAGAAGTACCATTAAGAGCCCAGCCAGACAGGAGCCGAGGCCCTCCTGGGTGTGGGGGGCGGGCGGCAGCCGGACTCACCAGTCACACGGCTGCTTACGGGGGAGGGGAGGGGAGGGGGAGAGGGGGGAGGGGGAGAGGGGGGAGGGGGGCAGGTGCCGATGCAGCGGGCCAAGCTGCTCCGCCGGGCTGGGTGGGCAGGCAGTGCTGACGGGCCCAGGCTCCCTGGCTGGGATGGGTTGGGGCGGCGTGTCTGGGAACCTCAGTTTTCCAAGAGCCTCTCGAATTTGGAATTGATGAAGGAGAAGCCACTGAATGCTGACTGGTCCATGGAGTCGATGAGGTTCTTGTCGCTGTAGGACAGCCGTGGCTTCTCATTCAGGAAGTCCTGGTCGAAGTTGGTGTAGTCTCCCGGGGACTTCTGCAGGCACAAGGCAGGGTGGTGAGCGGGGCCCACGGGGCAGCCCCCCAAGGTCCCCGCACACCTCGGACCCCCTCGGGCTGGGCAGGCCGGAGCTGCCCTTGGCAGGAGCAGAAAAGGGAGTCTTTCCCACCGGCCTGAGAGAGGCCCAGCCGGAAGCGGCCGCGGTCTCCAAGGGGAAAGGAAGCCGGCAGGGAGCCGGGGCCGGGGCCGGGGCTGGGGCCGGGGCAGGGCAGCAGGTCCCGAGCAGCGTCTGGCAAACTGCAGCCCAGGGCCGGACCCCATCCGCCACCTGTTCCTTAGCTTGTGTTAGTCCCACAGGCTAAGCCTGGCTTTTATTAGTTAGTCCCACAGGCTGAGACTGGCTTTTATATGTTTCCATGTCTAGGAAAAAGCCAAAAGCAGAATACTATTTCATGACATGAGAACGAAATGGAATTCACATTTCAGTGTGCATGAAGTTTTACTGCTTTTCAAAAAATAGGTTGTTATTGATTTTAGAGAGAGAGAGGAAGGGAGAAGGAGACAGAGAGAAACATGGATGCATCAACATCAACCAGCTGTCTATTGCACACCGCCCCCTGCTGGGGACTGAGCCCGCCATCTGGACACGTGCCCTGAACGGGAACTGAATCCGGGACCTCTTAGGACATGGGTCAATGCTCAACAACTGAGCCAACCGGCCAGGCAATAAAGTTCTATTAGTACATGACCATACCCACTCGTCGACGCATCACCTATGGCTGCTCTGGGACCATGTGGCCTGCAAAGCCTCGAGCAGCAGCTGCCAACCTTCTGGACCTCACGGGCCACCGGCGGGTGCCGGCTGGCCGAGGGTGTTCACTACGGGGCTGGTCACAGGGAAAGCTCGCCAGTTCTGCCTCCGAGGACGCAGTGAAATGCTGACAGAGATCTTAAGCCGGTGGGTGGCTTCAGGCCAACCCGAGCTGGCAAGTGCATCCTTTTGACTCGCAGTGGGTTTTAATGGCATCGGAGCCAGGATTTTAAAACCGGGCCATCTGACATAAGAACCCAGATTTCTGGACTGTTGGCCCCATGTCCTGGCTCATCCTCTCCTGGCCGCTGAGGCCTGCGTGGGCCGCTCTCCCCGCTGGCCAGCTGCCCATCAGCACCCGCCTGACATCTGTGGGCCCGCCCCTCGTCCTGCCACAGTCTGAGCGCAGGCTGGGGATGCTCCGGCAGACGTGCCCAGCCCGGGAGGCATCTCGGAGCAGTGAGAGTGCCCTGCGGCCTCCGGGCACAATGAGGGACACACCTCAGCACACAGGCTGCCCCTCGGGACGGCGTGTCCCGAAGGAGGAGGGGACGCAGAGAGAGAAAGGGAATGGGAAGGTGGAACTGTGATCAGAGGGGGGCCACTGAGTCCAACTTCCGAGATTAAAAAGAATTCTGGGCCCGGCCTTTCTCCGCTCTCCCGCTGGCTCCCTGGCGGCCTCGGTGGATTCTGGGCCTCCGTGTGAATCACCCCCCCTCCCTCTACCTGAACCGCCTCCCAGACACCCCCAGCCCTGCCCATGCCCCACTTCCTCCCAGATGCACCCCTTTTATGCCTTCTGGGCTCCTGCTCCCAGACCCGCCTGGTGACAGCTGACCATGTGTGGCCTGGTAACCGCGCTTGTCCTGTTGTGCTATATCACGAATGGTCATCTGTGTTCGAGGTTCTTATCTCTGTGGAGCTGGCCCTCCTCCCACTTTGCTGAGCAGCTCAGCTCAGCACAGCCTGCACCCTGTGGGCACCCAGCGTTTCCAGCACTGATTGGAAAATGGATCGGGTGGACGGAGGAAGCACAGTCCCCTGCGCACAGCGGCACGGAGAAATGTAGGTAAGTGGCTGGATCCAGAGTTCCCAGCGTGTGCTGGGTGGCTGAGTGAGGGGAGGGAGGGGGAGGCTGTCAGGGTGGAGCCTGTGACTGCGGGGGTGGGGGGTGGGGAAGCAGGCTTGCTGGAAGGAGGGAAGGAAAAAGCATGCCAACGACGCAGTCTGAGAGAGGCGGGGCAAAGGAGGTGCCCCCCACCCCCCCGAAGGCAGCGGGCAACGCGGGAGGAAGCTGGGCCACGTACCACTTTGGGCTTGAAGGGCGGCTCCACCTGACGCTTCTCCAGGTGGGTCCAGTTGATGGTCTTGAAGAACGGGTGGGCTTTGATGTTGCCAGTCACCCCCAGCCTCCTGTCTGGGTTTCTTTCAAGCAGCTGCAACCCGGAAGGGGCCCCGGTTAGCACCCCAGGGCTGTAGAGAACTGGACCCTCAGTGCACACCCAAGCAGACCCAGGGCGCCCAGGCAGGGGGGCTCAGCCCGGTGCCGCTGCCCAGGCCACCGGAGCTGAGGGAGTGGTCTCTGGTCCCCCCGAGACCACAGGGCGTGGATGGGGGGCGGCCGGGACTCGAGTAAAAGCAGGGGGGCTGTTTACTGAGTGTTTGCTGTCTGCCTGGCGCGGACCGGGGCATCACACATTTATGATTTCTTCCCAGCAACTCGGGGGCACGCACAGCTCCACTGTGCGGATGAGGAGACAGACGGAGCCTTTAGCTCAGGTCTGTGTGCATCCTGACCTGGCTCACAGTCACCGTGACGGGCCGGCTCAGGGCCGGCGGCTTGGACAGGAGCTCCTGCGACGGCGGCGAGAGAGTCACCCGCCCCCAACACCTCAGGGCCGGAGCGTCGGGGAGGCTGCCGTTCCAGAGGCCCCCGGCATCCCCACGTCCCCACAGTTACCGCTCCCTGCCCCCCGCCAGCCCGGCCCAGGCCTCCCACCTTCTCCAGGATATCCTTGGACTCCTTGGTGATCCAGCGGGGATAGTGCGGCGTGTCCACGCGGATGGACTCGAAAAGCTCGTCCTCATCGTCGCCGTGGAAGGGGGACTGGCCAATGAGCATCTCGTAGAGGAGGACCCCGAAGGACCACCAGTCCACGGAGAAGGAGTACCTCAGGCCCTGCAGGATCTGGGGCAGGAGAGGGTGCGGGGGCTGAGAGGGGCGGGAGCACGCACCGGCCGGGCTGGCGCAGACGCCCCTGTCTCAGGGAGGCCTCCCGGCTCCCGCCGCGGAGAGCGGTGCCTGCCTGGGCGGGAGGCGGGAGGCGGGAGGCGGGCGGCGCCAGCTCACCTCGGGGGCGATGTAGTCAGGGGTACCGCAGAAGGTGCTGGCCTTCTTCTCCGCGAATATGTTCTCTTTGCACATCCCGAAGTCGGCGATCTTGATGTGGCCGTGCTGGTCCAGCATCACGTTGTCCAGCTTGAGGTCCCTGAGGGGGAAGGAGAGGGAGGAGGGGTCATCAGGAGCCAGTTCTGCTCCTGACCCAGCCCCCGTTTTCAGTCCCGTGAAGTCTAGAACTCTTCCCCCGCGGGCCGGGGGGGGGGGGGGGGGAGAGAAAAGGCAGCAGGAGAGAAAGAGGCACCAAAATAGGTGCTTCGGGCGAGCCACCCGCTGTGCGTTACAGGCTGGGCACACGCCGACCTGCTTTTCCAAGCCCCGGATGAAGCTCAGAGAGGCGATGTCACTGGCCCAGGGCCACCCGCTGGCCGCCGCAGGGGAAGTGACCCTGGGTTCAGCTCTGTGTGACTCCACAGGCAGGGACCGCGTCTACGTTATGGGGTTGTTGTTTGAATGGGCAGTTCGTGCACAAGGTCCCGAGCACCAGAGAAGGGCAGACAGCACATACGCAGTCCTCCCTCCACTCTCCTCGGTGGCCTGGCCCTCCCCAGAGCCAGTCGAGGTATGGACAAAGCTCATAATAAACCCTCACTGGTTTGGTTCAGCAGATAGAGTGTTGGCCTGAGGACTGAAAGGTCCCCGGTTCGATTCCAAACAAGGGCTCCATCCCCAATAGGGGACATATAGGAGGCAGCCAACCAATGATCCTCTCATCATTGAAACACACACTCCCCACCGGGAATGTGCCTGCAACCAAGGTACATGCCCTTGACCGGAACTGAACCTGGGACCCTTCAGTCCGCAGACTGACGCTCTATCCACTGAGCCAAACGGGCCAGGGCTGATGTTTCTATCTCTCCCTCTCTAAAATCAATAGAAATATATACTTTAAAAAAAAAAAAAGCTCATTATAATACCCATCTTACCTCACCTTTTAAATTTTTTTTTATTTTAAAAAATATATATTTTATTGATATTTTACAGAGAGGAAGGGAGAGAGATAGAGAGCTAGAAACGCCGATGAGAGAGAAACATAGACCAGCTGCCTCTTGCACACCCCCTACCGGGGATGTGCCTGCAACCAAGGTACATGCCCTTGACCGGAATCGAACTCGGGGCCTTTCAGTCTGCACGCAGACCGACGCTCTACCACTGAGCCAAACCGGTTTCAGCTTACCTCACCTTTTAAAACATGAGCCCTAATATACAATATACGCTGTGTCCCCTGGTTGGTTTTCTACCTGACAACCTATTCTGGCTCCCCCCCCACATTAGGGCACAGAGCCTGGCTGAGACAGAGAGAGACACCAATGGGTGAGAGACATATCAACTGGCTGCCTCCCGCGCCTGCCCTGCAACCAAGGTGCGTGCCCTTGACTGGGAATCGACCCGGGACCCTTTGTCCTGTGTGCTCTAACCACTGGGCCACAGGCCCCGCGGCTTCAGGCACTGTGATGAGTGCACAGCGGTCTGCTGTCGGATGGGACCGTATTTATTGGGTGGGAACTTGTGGAACCAGTTCCTATTGGTGGAAGCTGAGGATGCTCCGATGGCTTCGGCACGGGAGTGATTGCACCGAGGGAGACCCTGCCACTCGGGGCCGCCCTCCCGCCACGGGCCGCGTGTGGGGTGGGCAGTGACTCCCCGGCCTCCGGAGCAATGCCAGCCCCCGCCGAGGGGCCACCGGGAATCCTAGCAATGGAGTGGGAGGTCGAGGCAAACAGCCAACTAAACGCTGACTCCACGGGGAAAGGGGGCCGTGGCTGGGTGGGCCCCACTCAGCAGCATTTCAGAGGGCAGGGTGGGTTTGAGCTTCCCTTCCTGACGGCTGCCCCCACCCCCACCCCGCCTCCCTACCGCCCCGTACCTGTAAATGATCCCTTTGCTGTGTAGGAACTGGAGTCCACAGGTGATCTCAGCAGCATAAAACCTGGATATGAGAGAGAGACAAAGTGTTCCGGAATTTCTGCTGGCCGGCCCTTGCTTGTCCCAGGTCCCTCGTCCCCACCTCCAGGGGCAGGAAATGCTGCGAATGACTCCATGGACCACCCGGGCCCATCAAGCACATCCTGTGCCGGGCAAGTGGAGGCCAGCGGCCAAGGCAGCAAAGAAAATTATGAGGAAAATGCTCCAAATAAGACAATTTTCTGTTGTAAGAGGGTATGCGTTTATACTGACGTACAAATGTATGTACATGTACAATCACGCACTCGCGCGCGCGCGCACACACAGACACACACACACACACACACACACACACACACACAGTTAGGGGGTGCATGCTAGCCTGGGGGTCACACCTGGTCCTGTGTCATGCAGGATCGTCCTGTGTGAGGCTGCCCTGGCTGAGGTCCCAGGTGGGGACAGGAGCCAGCATGTCTGTGCTGTGCCCCCTGCCAGAGCTCACCCACCACCCGGGTGGGTGCCCTATATGGTGGGACCCGGCTCCCCCCAATCTCCCCAGCTGGCTCCAGCCCGGCGTGGCTTCTCCAGGGAGCGGGCGAGGCGGATGGGGGCAGACCGGCAGCGGCTCCCCCCCCCCCCCCCCCCCCCCCGGCGGGGCCGTACTCACATGGCCCGGTACAGCTCGAAGCGGCCTTTGTCCTGGATGTGGTACATCAGGTCCCCCCCGTTGAGGAACTCCATCACGAAGAACAGGTGGTCCTGGGGTGGGGCGGGGGGTGAGCAGAGGCACCGGGAGGGGGGACGTGGGAGGGGGAGGCACGGCCCTGCCCGGGGGGGTATGAGGCGGGGACACAGCCCCGGCCTACGGGGTCTGAAGGGGACACAGCCCCAGCCTACGGGGTCTGAAGGGGACACAGCCCCGGCCTAAGGGGTCTGAGGGGGACACAGCCCCGGCCTACGGGGTCTGAAGGGGACACAGCCCCGGCCTACGGGGTCTGAAGGGGACACAGCCCCGGCCTACGGGGTCTGAAGGGGACACAGCCCCGGCCTACGGGGTCTGAAGGGGACACAGCCCCGGCCTAAGGGGTCTGAGGGGACACAGCCCCGGCCTACGGGGTCTGAAGGGGACACAGCCCCGGCCTAAGGGGTCTGAGGGGGACACAGCCCCGGCCTACGGGGTCTGAAGGGGACACAGCCCCGGCCTAAGGGGTCTGAAGGGGACACAGCCCCGGCCTACGGGGTCTGAAGGGGACACAGCCCCGGCCTAAGGGGTCTGAAGGGGACACAGCCCCGGCCTATGGGGTCTGAAAGGACACAGCCCCGGCCTACGGGGTCTGAAGGGGACACAGCCCCGGCCTAAGGGGTCTGAGGGGGACACAGCCCCGGCCTAAGGGGTCTGAGGGGGACACAGCCCCGGCCTAAGGGGTCTGAAGGGGACACAGCCCCGGCCTACGGGGTCTGAAGGGACACAGCCCCGGCCTACGGGGTCTGAAGGGGACACAGCCCCAGCGTACGGGGTCTGAAGGGGACACAGCCCCGGCGTACGGGGTCTGAAGGGGACACAGCCCCGGCCTACGGGGTCTGAAGGGGACACAGCCCCGGCCTACGGGGTCTGAAGGGGACACAGCCCCGGCCTAAGGGGTCTGAGGGGACACAGCCCCGGCCTACGGGGTCTGAGGGGGACACAGCCCCGGCCTAAGGGGTCTGAAGGGGACACAGCCCCGGCCTAAGGGGTCTGAGGGGGACACAGCCCCGGCCTAAGGGGTCTGAGGGGGACACAGCCCCGGCCTAAGGGGTCTGAAGGGGACACAGCCCCGGCCTACGGGGTCTGAAGGGGACACAGCCCCGGCCTAAGGGGTCTGAGGGGGACACAGCCCCGGCCTAAGGGGTCTGAAGGGGACACAGCCCCGGCCTACGGGGTCTGAAGGGGACACAGCCCCGGCCTAAGGGGTCTGAGGGGGACACAGCCCCGGCCTACGGGGTCTGAAGGGGACACAGCCCCGGCCTAAGGGGTCTGAAGGGGACACAGCCCCGGCCTAAGGGGTCTGAGGGGGACACAGCCCCGGCCTAAGGGGTCTGAAGGGGACACAGCCCCGGCCTAAGGGGTCTGAAGGGGACACAGCCCCGGCCTAAGGGGTCTGAGGGGGACACAGCCCCGGCCTAAGGGGTCTGAGGGGGACACAGCCCCGGCCTAAGGGGTCTGAAGGGGACACAGCCCCGGCCTACGGGGTCTGAAGGGGACACAGCCCCAGCGTACGGGGTCTGAAGGGGACACAGCTCCGGCGTACGAGGTCTGAAGGGGACACAACCCCGGCCTACGGGGTCTGAAGGGGACACAGCCCCGGCCTACGGGGTCTGAGGGGAGGCCCGGGCTGAGCGGGAGGCTGCGGCGGGCTGCGGCTCCGGGAAGGCGCGCACCTTGGTCTGGAAGGTGCAGTAGAGGTGGGTGAGGAAGGGGTTCTCCCAGGCCAGGGTCAGCACGCGCTTCTCCACCATGGTGCACTCCACGTCGTCGTCGATCAGGACCACGTCCTTCTTGAGGGCCTTGATGGCAAAGAACTCCTTTGTGCCCTTCAGTTCCCCAAGCAGCACCTGGTGGGCGGGCGGGCGGGCGAGAGGGGCTGCTGAGCGGGGCAGGCCGGGGCCGAGGGCCAGGGCACCAGAGCCCCCACCCGGCCCGGCCCGGTCCCGGGGCCGCCCCAGGGCCGCCGGCCCCTCACCTTCCCGAAGCTGCCCTTGCCCAGGACCTTGTGGAAGGTGAAGTGCTCGATTTTGCACTTGGAGCTGCCCTCCCAGATCTTGCCGTAAGTCCCGCTGTCTGTTGGAGAGATGGAGATGGCGCTGCAGACTCGGGCCTCGGCTGCGGGGTCCCCTCCCCGGGACCCGGGGTGGGCTGGGCAGGGGCCCCCAGAGAGACAGGGGCTCCTTCCCCAGGGTGGCTGGGCCTCCACCCTCGGCCCTCGCGGGAAGTCGGGACTTCCCGGGGAAAACAGACCTTTATCTGAGGCATCATTTCTCGAGAACCCTAGTTTCTTCTCAAAATGCTGGTAGATCCCAAAAGGCTCTGTAGACTCCGTCTCTGATCTCCGGGGGGTTTTCTGGAAAATGGGGTGGCGGATGAGGGGTCAGACGGATGGCCATACCAATGTGGGACCCCAAGCAAGTGCGCGCGCGCGCATGTTCTCTCTCTCTCTCTCTCTCTCTCTCTCTCTCTCTCTCTCTCTCTCTCTCTCTCTCTGCCAGTGGCACAGAAACGCTGGGTGGTCTGGAAAGCAGTAATTACAAACAAAAGTTTTGTAAACTGGATAGCACCTTCCCAGCCAACATGATGTTTGTGTCGCCTCCACTTGTGACAGATTCTAGAGTTTCATCTTAAAGTTTTGTGCCACCCCTTGAGCCCCACCACACCCAACACACGCAGAAACACACACACAAAGGCTTTTAGTTTCAAATGCTTCAACCTCGCACCCCGCTGACCCCCCCCCAACCCCAATTCACGCTCAAGCACAGAACTGCTGGAATAACTAATTTCTAAGGGGTAAGCCCACCTCCCTCTGCTGCCCTAATCCTTGAGCTGGACCTTCCAGAAGTGGGGTCTTGGGTATAACGCCCCCCCCCCACTGTGGCTCCCCGGGACTGAGCCCTGACCCCCAACCCCATGGTCCCCCGTCTCTGGTCCCCACGGAGCTGCCCACCTGGCTGACTTGGTTCAACGCCTCAGCCAAGAGCTTCTGGTTGATGCCACAGAGGTTGGCAACCTTCTTCTGGCACTTGTGGTGCACGTTCATGCCACAGTCTGGGGGGGCGGGTGGACAAGCAGGCCCGTCAGGCCCCTGTCCAGGCCGGGCAGCCAGCGGGCCAGCCACGGGCAGGGAGGGCGGAGGAGAGGGTGGGGGGGGGCGGGAGGGGGGCGTTTCTCCTCTGCGTTTGGGGAGCGCCTGCTCTGTGCAGCAGCGACTCTGGGTCTCGCTGTACGCGGAGCCCTGGGCTGCACGTGGGTTTGCAGAGCTCACGGAGGTGGGGCCTCCCGCCCCCCGGTCACACGGCAGGTGGACGGCGGAGCCGGCCGGGCCAGTGGGCAGGGCCCCCCAAGGCGCCCCCCAGCGTGCGGGCACAGGTGGCGTCGGTGCAGTTCACGGGGTGCAGTGGGCAGGCACAGCTGGGAGCACCCCCTCTTCCTCCCCCAGCCAAAGGGCTTCGCACTCTAATCCCTCCACACGCACCTTCGCATTTTAATCCCTGCTTCACCAGCCCCCAGAGCAGGCTGCCACAGTGGTCACAGAAGGTGGGGCTCATGTAGTTGTAAACCTTGAATCGGTGCGGCATGTCGATGTTGAAACGTTCTTTCTGGAACTGGGGCAGGGGGATCACAGGCCAAGGGTCACGGGGCGGCTCCAGCCCCTCCCTCAGCCCCTCACTCTCCCCCCTGCCCGGGCACGGCAAGATGCCAAGAGGACTTCACTGGGGACGGGGCAACCCTGAGGTCCAAGGAAGGGACAAGAAAAACGGGGGGGGGGGGGGGGGCGGGCAGGTGAGCCCCACAAGGAAGGGAGAGGGAGAGCCCACCCCCTTCCCACCAGGCCCACCCCCCGGACCCAGCCTCACTATGGTGTCCCGGCTATTGGTGGCGGTGCCGGTGCACCGGCCGATGATCTTGTCGATGCATTTCTTGTGGATGGCGGCGTTGCATTCTTGAGGAGGCGCAGGCCCGGGAGGGGGAGGGGAAGGCACGGGGAAGGGCAGAGTCTGTGAGCAGGCCCAGTCCAGCCCCCTACACAAAGCCGCCGTTCTCCCGACCGCCCACACCCTCACCCCACAGAGGCCTCGGCCCCGGAGCCTGATTCTTTCTCTCTTCCTGCCAGCCCTGGGAGGAGGGGCCTGAGGAGGAAGGGGCAGGAGGACAGGCCCATCTGGTGGCTCTCAGAGTCCAGGAAAGGGTTAAGGAGTCCCAGTGGGCAGGGGGGGGGGGCAGAAGTGAGGGGCATGGGGTATCGCAGCGAGAGAATGGGAGAATTTCCCTCTTCTCTGCCCCAGGACAGCAAATAGCTCCTAAGCGCTCTCTCGTGCACATGCATAAACACACAGATGCACCCTAACTCAGACATACATGCATATACACACACAGCATGTGCAATCATGACAAGGCTTCTTACACGGAATGCTTACCAGGTGCCAACCGCCCTTAAAACACAGCTCTACCTATTTTATCCCTCTCGATCTCCACAATGGCACTACTATCCCCATTTTACAGATGAGAAAACTGAGGCACCGAGAGGTGAAGTAACTTTGCCTAAGGCCCTCCAGCGAGGAAACGGCACAGCCGGATTCAAACCCAGGCAGTCTGGCCCCAGAGCCTGTCTCGTGGAGAAAGGTGCGCTCATCCGTGGGCACCGAGAGGCACACTCATCTAACAGAAGCACACGCGCGTGCCGGGGCGGGCCGGTGGGGGCGTGGCAGCCTCTCTGGGGGGAGGAAGGGGCCTGGTGCGCAGCAGTGGCTGACTTCTCTGTGAATTCTCCACTGTGACCTATTCCAGGCCACCAATGTGATGTCACATTGCAAAGGGTTAGGAAGAGGCACGCAGAATTGGCTTCATGAACCGCGCGGACTCCTGCCCTCGCTGGCCGCAACCATCGTTCACACGTGCACCCTGATGTGGAAAACCTCCCGCGCACACGCTGGAGACACAGGCGCTGCCGGGCACACACGCACACACACACACACACACACACACGTGTGCATACAAACCGGGTTGTGGAGACACTTACGCCTACACTTGTAGCCTTGCTTGTTGAGACCCCTGAAAGGCAAATCCCCAAGGCAGGGTGAGAAGGGGAGGCGCCGGGTGCGGCCCCCCTCTGCCCCCCGGCCCCCCGGCGGGCACAGCCAGCCCTCACCAGACGAATTCTTTGCACACGGAACAGAAGGTAGGCTGCCCGAAGAAGGTGGCGATGAACTCGTGGTTCTTGATGTAGTGAATCTTGGCCTGTTTAATGGCTCCACGGCGGTTCATCGTTGGGAACGCGGACTCGTCTTCACCCCGCAGAGACTGCTTACAATCTTGGGGGCCACGGAAGGGTGAGGTCAGCCACAGGGGACACCCCGCAGTCCCTCCCCGGTGGCCCCGGGCAGGTCGGGGCTTGGGGGCCGCCTCTGTCCACCTCTGTCCTCCTGGCTCTGGCCTCCGCGCCCACGCCCCCAGCCCCCGTAGGGCAAGTCTGTCTCACCTCCGTCTTCCAGGAAATACTGCACAGACATCAACACCTTGGCCTGGGGTTGCAGGTCCAGCTGCAGGGGTGAGGGTGGGGGGGGTCAGTGAGGGCGGGCCCTGGGCCCAGCCCCACGCAGAACCCGCCCCCATGGCCGGACCCCCAAGGCCATGGGAGTCTTGGCAGCCTCGCGCCGGCACCTGTCTGCCTGGTGTGGGCAGGGGCCCGCCCCGCCCCGGAGCCCCGCCCCCACCCCCCACCCAGGGGTATTATTACATTTGGGGAAGTGAAAGGATCCACCCCACCCCCAGCCTGGCCGGCCGCAAGGCCTGGGAACAGAGTGGGGAAGGGAAACTCCCCGCCCTCACCACCACGGCCCCTTCACCAGGATATCGGCACCAAGGCGGGGGCACCGACACCCGCCGACTTCCACACGTGCCGGCTGTCTGTCTGTCTGTCAGGGCCTCCGCGTGTCTGTCTCCTGGACAGACTGGCTGGTTCTAAGGGCAGGGACCCAGGAACCCAGGCCTGGCGGCTGACCCTGCCCCTCGGGGTAGCGGACAGAGAGCTCAGCAAGGGCCGCTGCCCGGCTGGCCGCGTCAACTCTCTTGGCCCGATGCCTTCAGCCCTTCCCGGAGGCCGACGGCCACAGGTCTTTTCTAGCGGGGACATCCTGGCTGCAGGAGACCACATGTGACCCTGGGAGGCGGGGTTTCTCTGCCAGGGCTGGCAGCCGTGGCCACGAGGGCCACGCGTGTGTGTGTGTGTGTGTGTGTGTGTGTGTGTGCAGCGTCCTGGTTTGGCAGGTGAGTGACGGACCACCCGCCTTCCCCTTCTCGCTGTGGAAGATCCTAACTGCTGTTCCCGAGCGCCCGCCGGGGCCTGGAACACCTGCCGAGATTCCACACGGCCCTGGGGACCGGGGGTGCCTCCGGGAAGGGAGCCGGTGCCGGGGGTTAGGGCCAGACTCGCTTTCACCTACAGTGTGGGATGCTTTCCTATGGGCACATCCTACCTTTTTACAAAACCAAAGGGGAAACGGTAGTTTCAACAACAAGGCTGGCTCTCTTTAGCGCCCACCCTGTGCCGGTTCTGCCACCAGCCTCTCACTTCATCTGAGCGACCAGCACGAGGCAGGGTCTTTTAGCAGCTTCCCCTTTTTACCGAAAAGCCAGGATTTGGCACCCTGCAGCGCTGGGATTCGAACTCAGCTGTTTCAGCTGCAAAGCTGCACCCGGCAGCCATGCTCACTCCCCGCGTGCCCATGCGCACGCGCACACACACACACACGCACGCGCGCGCACACATACACACACACACACACACGCACGCACAGGCACACAGGACCGCAGCACGCGCCCCTCACCCAGAACTCGGCCTTGCCGTTGTTCTTCTTGCAGCGCTCGGCCAGCACGGACACGCCCACCGTCACCTCGGAAATGGGGTCCTCGGCCGCCCGCATCAGCACGATCTGGATGACGCGGCCCTCGTAGATGTGGGCGTCGAACGTGGACTTCCACTCGGGGTACATGGTGGGCTTCTTCTGCACCAGCGTCTTCCCGCGCTCTGCAGGGGGCGGAGCCGGTCACCCCGGGCGGGCGAGGGCCCCTCTCTCTGTCCCCCCCTCTCCAGACTTCCCGCAGGCTCAGCCCCGGCAGGGTCCGCCCGGGCCGCTCCCGACGGCCCGCGCGACTGACACACTTACTCCCACTGCCCAGCCTGCAGGCCTGTGCCCTGCTCGCCTCACCAGCCTCCTCCTCTCAGACACTCGCCCGGACCCTGAGCCGTGGCAGCTCCCCGTGGGCGTCCTGCCAGGGCATCGCCAGGCCTTTGCCCCCGCTGTCCCCTCTCCCTCCAGTCCCACCCCGGGGCCCCCTTCCCCATGCACGTCCTCGGTGAACCTGTGCTGAGAGCTGCCACGTGCCAGCCACTCTACAGGAGGCAAGGAACGTGGCAGAAGGAAAAGTTACACCCGGGTGCCTGCCCTCCGGGCCTCAGTGGCAGGCGGAGACCTGGGCCGGTTCGTGCCTCCAGTAAACGTTCAATCATAGCTGTCCTGAAGTTGGGGTGCGTAAGGCCAGTTCCAGACCCGCCCACGAGGGGGGCCCGCCCTGGCCTAAGGGGTGGGAAAGCTCCCGGAAGAGACAGCTCCGCTGAGGCCTAAAAGGTGAGCCAGGGCTCACCGGATGAAGGCCGAAGCCAGAGGGAATGGTCTTCTCTCCCCTCGGGGCCCAGCCTCCAGCCCTACCTGTGCTGAGTGCCTCCTTCATCTTCACGGCACAGAAGGGCTGGCTCGCCTCGTCCGCGGCCGGCAGGGAGCCCAGCTCGTAGGAGTTGAAGGCGATGCGCAGGAACGGTGCCATGCTGGGGCCTGTGATGGGGCACAGGGAGAAAGAACGGGTGAGGCAGGCCGGCAGGGCAGGGCCAGCGGGAACAGGTCCGTATCCACTCCCCACAGCGCTCTCGCAGAATTGAGTCTGGTCCACAGGGTGCTTACAATGTTACAGTTTTAGGTAAGTCGAGCTTTGTGGCGCCCCTGGTAAAAACTAGAAGAGGGGACAGCAGGCGAAAGCTGGCTGGCACGGCCCCCTGGGTCGGGGACCCCCCACTCCAGGCGGGAACCCCCTTACAAAACCACTTGTAAAGTCTTTCAGTGCCTCCTGCAATGCCCCGTTGAACCCACCTACTGCGCTGTGCCGGGTGCCCAGCATGCGCTGGCCCAGGTGCAGGACAGCGCCCCTCCGCCCCACGCCCTGCCCACACGGCCCTTCTTGGTTTTCAGAGATTTCTGCTCCTAAATACCCAGGAAGACAAGCGGGGCCAGAATGGCCACATCCACTTTTCAGATGGGGAAACAGACCCTGGGAGGCCACGCCAGGACCTAAAGTTAGAGTTCCAGCGACGACGACGACGCGCCCGCTTCTGTCAGAGGCCGGGCAGTGCCCGGCCCGCCCGCAGCAGTGGGCCTGGCCCTCCTGAGCCCGAGCCCCTGAGGAAGTCTGCCTGCGCTTCAAACAAATCATTTCCTAAATATAAAACGATTTTAATGTTCGATGTAACGCTGAATTTGCTTTTTAGACCACACCAGTTCGCCCCACACTCTCCTCACATTCCTCAAATCAAGGGTCACTCCAGGAGAAGACCCCGAGGGTCTTCCGGGCTGTGTTTCACGAGGGGTGCTCACCTGTGCAAGCCCCCGCATGCGCACTCACACACCTGCTTGGACACGGGCTTGGGGTTTAGGCGCCACATAGGGCGGGTGCTCCCTCACCCTGGCTGAGGGAACACACACTCGTGTATGTGCACATACTTATGTGCTCCCCTTCCATAGTGAACGCAGGCCGCAGAGCGGCGGGCTCAGACACTGGCCCCTCCCCTGCACACGCATGTGCACACAGGCAGCAGCCACCCTGCCAGGGACGGCTCCCTTGGCCCCTCTGTAGGCAGCCAGAGCACAGCGGGTCTGCTGGGAGCTCCCAGCCAGATGAGCTCACAGGAAACACTGACCTCAGCCTGCAGTCCAGCCCAAGCTCCTGGCCAGTCCTCTGAGGCCAGCAGCCAGAGCAGACAAGAGGGGCCGGCGGGGCGGGGATGGGCGGGGGTGGGGCAGACGCCGTCCCCTGCCTGGGCCTGGCTCCTACTCAGAGGGAGTGAGAGGGGGGGTGTGAACTCACATCTGAGCCCAGGCCCCAAAGCCTTCCTTCATCCTGAGTCCAGCCAGGCCAGCCACCAGGACCTCCCAGTAGGAGGGAGGAGAGCCAGCTGTGGGCTGAGCGTGTGTGAATGTGTAAGTTAGCGTGTGTGCGGGTGCACAGTGTGGAGATGTGTGTGCCTGCGAGGACGTGGAGTGGGTGGCAGGTGGTGGGCACTCAGGTGATGTTGACGTGAGGGCTGAGCTGCATGCGCCTGGCTGGGAGTGGGTGTGGGAGTCGGTGAGTGTCCCAAACCCCCAGGCAAAAAGGACATCATGTCCCTCCTGCCACCTTGCCTGGCCCAGCGTCCAGCGCCTAGAGCAGCCAGCCGAGTGCTCTCTGAGAGTCCAGGAGAACCAGCAGGGCCTCGCCCTGCACAGCATGCACTGCTACATGTCTGCACCCACCTCTCTGGGTCTGAGCCCAGCAGACGTGGCTCAGCCACATGCTTCCTCACAAGACAATCAAGAACTAACAGGGGCAAGAGACCATCAGCAAAACAACAAGAAAGCCCACAGTATGAGAGAACATATTTGCAAATGTTATTATCACTGATAAAGGTTTCACCTCCAACATCTACAGACAGCTTATACAACTTATACAACTAAATAAAAGGAAGATAAATGATCCAATGAAAAAAACGGGCAATGGACCTAAATAGAATCTTTTCAAAAGAAGACAGAAGGAAGGCCAAGAGGCACATGAAAACATGCTTAAAGTCACTAATTATCCGAGAGATGGAAATCAAAACAACAATGCGGTACCACCTCATACCTGTCAGAATGGCCAACATCAACAAATCAACAAACAACAAATGTTGGCGAGGTTGCGGAGAAAAAGTAACCCTCGTGCACTGCTGGTGGGATTGCAGGTTGGTGCAACCACTGTGGAGAACAGTATGGAGTTTCCTCAAAAAACTGAAAATGGAACTCCCATTTGACCCAGTAATCCCACTCCTAAGAATATATCCTAAGAAACCAGAAACACCAATCAGAAAGGATATATGCACCCCTATGTTCACAGCAGCACAATTTACAATAGCTAAGATTTGGAAACAGCCTAAATGCCTGTCAGCAGATGACTGGATCAGAACACTATGGTACATCTACACAATGGAATACTATGCTGCCATAAAAAAGAAGGAATTCTCATCATTTGCAGCAACCTGGATGGAATTGGAGAACATTATGCTGAGTGAAATAAGCCAGTCAATGAAAGAGAAACACCACATGACCTCACTCATTTATGGATAATAAAGAACATTATAAACTGATGAACAAAAAGATAGATACAGAGACAGTAAAGCAACAAACAGACTGCCAAATTACAGTGGGGAGGGGAGGGAGATATGGAGGAGATAAGAGATCAATCGAAGGACTGGTATGCATGCATATAAGCACAACCAATGGACGAAAAACTCTGGGGAGGGAGGGCATGTATGGGGGGGTGGGCAATGGAAAGATATGTACACATATAAAAAAGAACTAACAGGGGCAATAACCTGAAGACCAGCTGGGACAATACACTTGGAGCAATAACCTGGAGACCCCGCTGGGGCAGCGCTGGGCTTTCTGAGTGTCACAGGGAATGAGGGCCGAGTGGGAGGTGGGCAGGGACAAAGGGCTTGGCTCCTGGGGCAGAGGAGGCCCGGGCAGGCCCTGGGGGCAAAGTAATGGCCAAGCTGCCCGGTAACAACACCCTAACGCCAGTGCGGCCCTGGCTGGGGGGCTCCATGCAGGGCTCCTGGCCGCTTTGAGGCTCAGCCAGCCCCATTCCCAGGTGACGAGGGTCCCTCCCTTAGTGCAGGGCCGTCATGACAAGAACATGTGTAGGACAAGAGCCAACATCAACCCCACAGGCCTCAGGTGGGGTCTTTTCAATGCCACCACTACTTCTGGCCTCAGCACTCATTTCTCACCCGTGCACCTCCCTTCTCAGCGCGTGAAGCACCCTCACACCTCCCACGGCATCCATTCCACCCGCCCGCCCGCCCGCCCGCCTGGGACGACAGTCCTGATAACTGAGCCCCCTTCTCAGTCAGGGCAGCCAAGTCTCCGGAACACAGAGCCGCTCGCCCTGAAGCAGAGAGTGTCGAACACCTGCTGGCGGCTCCTCTCCTGCCTCCCCGTGGGGCCCAGCCCAGACGGCCCACAGACTCCACGACCCCCTGGCCTCCAGGTGGCCCCCCGGGAGCTGTCCACGGAGACCGCCCAGCCACGAGGAGGAGAGAATGGGGGTGCCGGAGCCCGGGCGGAGCCTCCGGCGCTCTGCAGCCACGCTCAGAGCAGCTGCCGGCTCACAGTTAGCTAGAAGCCACCGGGGGAAAACCACAACCACAGTGGGCCCTGGCCCCAAACCGGCACCACCAGGCCACAGTGCCACAGGGAGGGAGACCTCGCCCTGATTCCCAGGTCTAAAACCAGAGCCCGGGTCCTGCCCGGCTCTGTCACCTCCTCTGCCCCAACTGTGCTGCCCAGACCCCAGGGGGGAGGAAGAGAGACCCCCCGTGAGCCGGCATCTCCTTCCACCACGGTGTGACTGAGGGGCCCGGGTCCTGCACACCAGGCCCCCGCTGCACAGCGGAGCCGGGGCTGCCCCCTCACCTCCTAGGACGTCGGCACACTGGCGGGAGGGCCCGGAGGTGAGATAACGGCACAAAGGCAAGGTGTGCCAACTATTTATAGCCCCATGCAAATAGGCCCAGGCTCACAGGCCCAGAGGAAGGCCACAGGCTCAGCCCCATTCCTGCTCTGTGGGGCCGTGGAGGAGGCAGGGGCCGGACCCTACACAGGGTGCCATGGGGGCCATCCCCTCGGAGCCAGCTGAGGCCAGCCCAGCCGCCTGTGGGCTCCGAGTCACTCTCTATGCTGCTGCTTCTCTGGCCTAAAGTGAAGGCAGCCCAAGGAGACACAGAGAGAGCACTGGATTTGGAGTCAAAGGGTCTGGGTGCAAATAGCAGAGCCCCCACGTTTAAGAAGGACTGTCATTTTCTGAGGCCGTGTAACTGCATTAGCATATTCTATCCCTGTGCAGGTCCAGAAGGTGGGTATTTTACTGATGAAAAAAAAAAACAGGCTCAGAAAGGCTAAGTCAGGGGTGGGCAAACTTTTTGACTCGAGGGCCACCATGGGTTCTTAAACTGGACCGGAGGGCCGGAACAAAAGCAACCTGACCATGCTGGCACTCTCATCTTGGGCTGCTGGTGAAGGAGCGGAGGGGAGAGCAAGAGAACCCTCCGCTCTTTCGGCTCTGCGGGCCGGATAGAACAGCCGAACCGGCCGGGTCCGGCCCGCGGGCCGTAGTTTGCCCACGGCTGGACTAAGTGATTCGCCTCAGATCACCTGGACAGTACATGGTGGGAGAGGGACTTGAACCCAGGCCTGCCACGTTCTTCCCAGGGTGCCAGGCCAGAAAGAGGAGATGAAGGGGAAGAGAGGGCAGAAGGAGAGAGATAAATGGGCCAGGAGCAGCATACACACACACACACACACACACACACACACACACACACTCATGAGGACAGAGAAAGCGAACAGAGAGGGAGGCCAGCAGGAGACAGGTCCCTGCTTGATCAGGGCTCTCCACCCCGCCCCCCGCAGGCTGGTCCTGGCGGGCCTTGAGGACCACCCCTCTACACAAGCACAGACCCTGACCTGCTGCCTTCCCTCTGGCCCCAGCGGCTGGGGCCGGCGTCCGGTTTCCCAAACAGGGAAGGCTTGGCAGTACCGGGCCCCGGTCCCGGGGGAAAGGGTCCTCACCCCGCCCCAGACCAGCACCAGAGAGGAGAGGGGGCGCTCGGCCAGGCCAGAGCAGGGCGCCTCTTCGGGCGGCGGAAACCGGTTCCCAGCCGGTCTGTGGCAGTGGGAGCGCCCCGGACACAGAGGACAAGTATGTGCGTTACACTCCACACGCGTGCACATCAGTGTGCTCCAGCAAAGGAGGCGTGGAGGGGACACGGCCTGAGGGGTGGCACCACCAGGAACGGGAATGCGTTTTCTAAATTGTCTACAACCGTGTGTGAATTGTTTGATAACGACTTACGTTAAAGGGAAAAAAATAAAACCCAGCACGCCAAACTATCTCCAAGAGACGGGCCTTCCGAGACTGACGTGAACGTACAGAGGGGGAAACCGGAGACAGTGAGGGTCCCCCGGCCCGCAGAGCTGGCCTGGCCCCTCCGCCCCAGCCCGTCCCTGGCATCTGATTCTGCTGCACAGGCCACAGGGCGGCGATACCACCGGACAGGGGACCACGGCCTGCGGAGAACGGCCGTGGACGGGCTTTGGAGTGTGTGTGAACCCGGGGGAGGCCCCTCAGGAAGTGTGCCAGGCAAGCGAGAGGCGGCCTGCAGAGCTCCAGTCAACCAGGGTGAGGAGACCTGGGGGGTCTGAGGTCTGTTCCCCCCGAGGAGCAGAGCTGCCCCTCTCACGCAACCCTGTCCTGCCCGCCTCGGGGCGGCACCTGCTGCCTGCCCACAGACAGCACCACCCAGACGGGCTGGCGGTGGTGTCAGACGAGGCCCTCCTGGAGATGCAGACCCCGCTTGGACCTGCGAAGTCCAGCCCACAGAGGCCTTGGAGGTCGAATGGAGGAGGCGGGGGCACATGGGGCCCAGGCGGTGGGAGGAAGGAGGAGGGAGGGCAGTGTGATCGCAGCAGGGAGCGGGGCTGGCCCTGGCAGAGTTGCAACAGGGCAGGGGCCGGGCGTGGCGGAAGCTGCCACGCTGGGCAGGCGGGCAGCAGCCGGGCCGGGAGGTCGGCCTCCCCGGGCGGCCTTCCCCTGCAGAAGCAGGCTGAGGAGGCCGCAGGGTTTCACAACCCAGGAAACGGGCCCAGGAA
The DNA here is from genome assembly GCA_963924515.1 of Vespertilio murinus. Lineage (NCBI taxonomy): Eukaryota > Metazoa > Chordata > Mammalia > Chiroptera > Vespertilionidae > Vespertilio > Vespertilio murinus. Next base: position 38,455,647 of record OZ004715.1, on the reverse strand, counting down.
GAAGAGCGGGGGGTGGGGAGGAAGGGTTAGCAAGACCTTTCCAGGCCCCCACCAGGGCCTGTACGCCAGCCTCTCCGTGCCCAGTCCCGTCCTGGTGGAGGACCAGCTACGGTCCCAGAACAAGGGGTGCTCCCCACACCTGCTCCTCCCCAGGACAGGAGCCTCAGCCACAAGGCTCCTTCCAATCCCCTCCCTCACGCCCCACACACCAGCCTCTCTGCCTAGACCAGGCCTGGGCAAACTACGGCCCGCGGGCCGGATCCGGCTCGTTCGGCTGTTCTATCCGGCCCGCGGAGCTGAAAGAGCGGAGGGTTCTCTTGCTCTCCCCTCCGCTCCTTCACCAGCAGCCCAAGATGAGAGTGCCAGCGTGGTCAGGTTGCTTTTGTTCTGGCCCTCCGGTCCAGTGTAAGAACCCATTGTGGCCCTTGAGTCAAAAAGTTTGCCCACCCCTGGCCTAGACTCTCCTCCCTTTCCCCAGAGACCCCTCCTCCCTGCCACCGCTCCTGGCCCCTCTATTCATTCTCCCCACAGCTTGGAGCTCCTGGCTCCCACTGGCCATGGAGAAAGCCATTGCCTCCTCAGCCTGTGCCCCACTTTCAAGCCTCCCCGTTTTTGCATATGCAGTTCCCTCAGAATGTCCTGCTACATTCCTATGTATGTATCCTTCCAGACAGTTCTAAAGGCTAGCCCTGGATCCTTCCCCACCCCCCAGGAAGCCAGCTGCTCCCTGGCACCATGCCCATCCCCTCCCCCCCACACCCACCCACTCATCCCAGCAGGTAGGTGCCCTGTGCAGGTGTCTGGGATCCTGCTCCCTCGGAGGACTCGGGTCTGGCGTGTGGCAGTGCCTCTGCCTCTAGCTCACCCTTCCCAGCCCCTATGGAACACCTGCCTGTCCCCGGAACATTCAAAAAGCCCGCTGCTGCCGAAACCGGTTTGGCTCAGTGGATAGAGCATCAGCCTGCAGACTGAAAGGTCCCGGGTTCAATTCCAGTCGAGGGCATGTACCTTGGTTGCGGGCACATCCCCAGTAGGGGGTGTGCAAGAGGCAGCTGACCGATGATTCTCTCTCATCGATGGTTTTTTTTTAAAATATATTTTATTGATATTTTACAGGGAGGAAGGGAGAGAGATAGAGAGCTAGAAACGTCAATGGGAGAGAAACATCGACCAGCTGCCTCTTGCACACCTCCCACCAGGGATGTGCCCGCAACAAATGTACATGCCCTTGACCAGAATCGAACCTGGGACCTTTCAGTCTGCAGGCTGATGCTCTATCCACTGAGCCAAACCGGTTTCGGCTCATCGATGTTTCTAACTCTCTATCCCTCTCTCTTCCTCTCTGTAAAAAAAATCAATTAAAAATATATTTTAAAATAAAATAAAATAAAAAAGCCCACTACTGGGCCCAGCCCACTGGAGTTAGAGGGGAATCCGGGGAGAGGCGAGGGCAGCGTGACTGAAACTTGCAGTTGCAAAAGGGGTGACTATACCTTAAGAGCCAATGAAAGACCTGGGCCCTCGTCCCCAGAAAACACATGCATGCGATACCTGCACATGATGGGGTGCAGCCCACCCCAGCCCCAGGTCGCCCCCCGCTCTCCTCACCAGAGTGACAAGGCAAGCCAGACTCAGACCTCACAGCGTGGCGGGGACAGTCACTTAAGCATGGGCTCACAGGGCTCTGGCCACTGCTCAGGCGGTGACAGGACGAAGGGAGGGGCGGGCTGGGCCGCGGGGGCTGGAGGTCCCGTTGGCCGGGGTCCAGGAGAGCTTCAGCCCGAGGATGAGCAGCGGCGCCATGGGCCCGCCCACCGGAGGGTCTGGAAGAGTCTGGGGAGCAGGACTCGGAACGCTGGCCGGCATTGGCTCATACGAGCTCTTGCCAGCACGTGGGGGAGGGGGCAGGGAGGACCTTCTCGGGGGCACTGCCCACACCAGGCACAGGTTCTGAGTCCCCCAGCTAGCTGTGGGATTGGGGGAGCCCTTGGCTCAGCCGCAGGGAGAAAGGAAGAAAGGCCCCTTCATGGCAGGACCGGGGACAAGGGGCCTCTGTGAGGAGCCAGGGTGGGGGGTGTCAGGATAACCGCACACACGGCACACCCACCAACCCAAACACGTTACACACGAGGAGCCCGCCTGCAGTTGGACACAGACAGCTGCAGCCACAGGCATATACACGCTCCTATGACAACTCAAGTGACACACATCCTGAGAAACACACCCTGACTCACTGGCTCTCAGGTGTCGACAGACACCCAGGCCCACGCAGACCGCACACGGGGCATCGCTACCCTGGTGCATTTATCAGCACAGAGACCCGCATGCGCCAAGAGAACTCAAGTCTCGAAGGACCCACACGTGTCTGGCTGGCTAGGATCTGGCCCAGGAAAGTCCAAACGTAGCTTTTTCTCAGGCAGCTCCGGAGCACGGTGGCTGGGGGGAAGGGAGGGCAGCTGGGTGTCACAGGCTGGGCTTCCCCGCCGAGGGAGGCGGAGAAAGTCCCTCCTGGCCCAGAACGAAGTCCGAAGTCCAGGGAAGGGTCAGGGAAGGGGCGGGAGGGTCAGGCTCATTGTGGGGCAGCCCTTCTGGCCCCTCCTGTCTGAGGGGAAGTCAGCAGAGGCTGGAGGAGGAGGAGGAGAACGAGGAGGAGGAGGAGGCAGACACAGGCCTGGCACCCAGAAGGGAGGGCTGGAACCTGTGCAGTGGGATGGCTATGCCAGGCACCCCACACATGACCGTCACTGGGCAGACACTGACCAAGAGAGGTGGAACAATGCACACAAGGACGTCAGGGCTGCTCCCGAGGAAGGCAGAGAGGGACCTTCTGGTTCTCTAGCCCCAGCACTGTCCATCTGGCCTCCAGGGGGGCAAGGGCACGTGCACGGGGTTGGGGGGGAACGGCTCCTCCACACCCCCGCCCCCCCAACAGGGACAGGCCCCAAGTCTGCCCCTCAGCCCTTCTCTCCGCACCCAGAGGCGCCGTGATTCTCCTGCTTGCTGACAACCATCTTTGTGTTTGGGAGAAGGGGAGACGGCCCCCTAAGGGTTTTGATGGCCACAAGGGGAGTGGGCCCAGAGGGTGCCGCCGCACTTCGGGGATCAGAAGAAAGCTGGAGGCAGGGCTGTGCGTGCCCTCCCTCGGCAGGTGGGGCCTGGGTGCGGGCTGGGCAGGTCTAGCTCAGACCTGGTCTTCGCTGAGGGCCCCGAGAGCGAGGCCGTGGCGCTCTGGCGTCATCTGGAGAAGGGAAGGATCCAGCGTAGGAGGCTGTGCTGAGTGCGGCTCCCAGCCCCGTTCCCAGAAGCCTCCAAACTTCTCTGGATCCGGGGGTAACGGGCTCTCAAGCCACCCTGCCCTGCAGGGACCTGCTTCGGTCTGCTGCTCGGGGAAGAGACGGGGCTGGGCGAAGGAAGCCCGCGTCCACTGGCAGCACCCAGGCCAGCTGCTGTCCCTCTCGGGGCCTCAGTTTCCCCATCCTGACAAACAATACTTCTAAGCTTTCTCCAGCCCTGATTCTACAAGATCCTGCAAACCCCTCCCGTCTTTCCCCCACCCACCAGCCCCCGACACCCACAGCCCACAGCAAGCAGACATCCGAGCCAGCCCGGGGCCTTGTCAACTGGCTGCTCCGCTGCACCTGTTTACCCAACACAGCCACAGACTGATCCAAAGCTTCCGGGGCTGTTGTGAAAACAGCGGCTCAGCCACCACAAGCCTGCCCTCCCGGGCACCTTGGCAGGGACCTTCAAAGGACAGTCGTCTGGACCTGGACCCAGAGCCTCCACCAAAGGCCCGCCGCGCCCTCTCCTCCCCGGCCTGGGCCGTCCCTGCGACTTCCTGGCCTTCAGCCCGGACCTCCCTGAGCCACCTGCCTCCCTGACCTCACCACGCTCTAGAGGTACTCAAATACACCCAAAATAGACCCACCGACGTCCCCCACCGGCTGCCCCACCTCCCAGCAGCACCAGTGCCTGCCCAGGAGTTCAGACACTTGGGGGTCGTTTTCCTCCCCCCCCCCTTTCCTCCCTACACGGCAACACCATCATTTCTGCCTCTGCAGTCTATCCTGAAGTCCATTCTCCTCTCGGCCTGCTGGCCCCATCTGGGCACCCCCACAGCCCCAGGCCCTGCACCTGCCTGCTCGCTGCTCACTGCTCTCCGCCCACAGTCTTCTGCCTCGGTAATTAGGTGGGTCTCTTAGGATCTCATCACCCCCTGCCTAAGCCCCCAGGGTTTCCCGTTCCCCCTCTGATAAACCCAGACCCCTCTCCCTGTCCTGCCCCACCCTACCTCCCTCAATACCCCCTGAGTTCCTCAGCCACTGCCTCGCTTTACTCCCCTGTCCCGGTCACAATGACCTATTGCACAGATGAGGCCGCCGAGGCTCCAAGCAGCCCAGTCCCTGGCTCAAGAGTGCACAGCCAGTACATGTCCAGCAAGAATCTGAACCCAGGTCTGTCCGATGCCTGCAGAGGTCTTGCCCCTAAACCTCCAGGATGCCCTCACACTCTTAACCCGGGGAAATGCCAGTCTCCAGCCCTCTAGCCTCCCCGCGCCTGCCAACTGCCCCACCATCATCGCCACCCCACTCCTGAGGTCCCAAGCCTCTGGCGCTGGGGAGCAAAGGCCAAAGCTGGCTCAACCTTGTCTGAGAGACAGGCAGGGTCCCGCCACCCACTGGCATCTGTCAAGGATGTGCGTGTGTGTGTGTGTGTGTGTGTGTGCGTGGTGGGTATTTCTAGCTCTCCCCACGCCTCTAGCCGCCGTCAGCCCCCGAGGTCCGCCTCCATCCCCGGTCCAAAGACTGACTCCGGGGTCTGACGTGTAGGCAGGCTGGCAGGGGGGCTCACCATCCACCCCCTCATTGCCAGCCTCAGCTTCTCCCAGCCCAATGTCCTGGGGGGTGGGGGGTGGGGGAGGGGACAAGCTAAAGGCGGGGGAAACAAGAGAGGCCTGAGGGGGCAGCAGCAGCTTTGGACTACCTTCCCCCTCTATTTGTCATGAGATCTATTCTTTTCTCTTTGAAAGAGAGCGAAGGGGAGCAGAGCAGGAGGGGGCTGGGCCGCTCAGTGGGCACAGCTCTTCACCCTGGATCTCCTCTTCTTGGAGGACACAGAACCTACTGAACCCACAGAACCCTCCCCGCCCTGCAGCATGGCCTCTGAAGGCAGAATCCAGGGGGCATGAGAAAGCCAGAGAGCCGGCGTCTCTGCCACCTGGCCCCGTGACGCTGGGCCGGCGCCCAGGCCATCTGACATAATGGCCCCAGGAAGAACCACTTGCTGTGTTCTGAACAGTTCCATGAACCGGGTGCTGAGTGCTTTACATAACTACTAACAATGTGCCAGGCACAGTGCTGGCCACTTTGCATACATTATCTGTGGTTTCTGGCACAGCCCCACCAAGGCAGATGCTATCATCATTCTCTCATTTGTCAAAGGGGGAAACCGAGGCGCCGGGCATCAAAGCCACTTGCCCGGGTTCATTCACGTAGCTGCCTGGAGCCGCCTCAGCCCAGGGACGCAGCCCGGCCATGGCCACTCACACACAGGGGGGCCGTGCCCCCAGATCGAACGCTCTGAGCCTTGGCTTGGAGCAAGAGTGAAGCCAGGATCGTGGAAGGATTCGTGGCGGAGGGCTCCCCGAGCCTCCATCGAGGCCCGGCCAGCCTGGCACTGGGAAGCCTGGTCGGTCAGCCTCGTCCACCGGCCAGATGCTCACTTCCCTCCGACGAGGCTGGCAGGACGAGCCTCAGATGGAAGGCTGGTCAGTCCTGCTATGAAACCACATCCTGGGCAGCCCAGAGGAAGCGAGCCTCCGGAAACACCTCGGACCCGCGGGCCTCCCCCGCTGAGCCCCGGTCCTTGGAAAGTGCCCAGACCGCCCAAGAGAAGGACCCTCTCTGCATCCCCCCTCCACTGCCGCCAGGCGTGCACCCCGGGACGCCGAAGAGCGGTGGGCCACCGCCCGCCCCCGCCTGTGAGCACCGTGGCCCGATGACCACAGGCAGCCCACTTCCTCCTCTGTGGCAGCAGCCACAAACGGTGCCGGCACAGCTGACACGGCCCTCCCCCACCCCCTGGCTCCCCCAACTCCATCGCCAAGCCCTAACCAGCCTGGAGGACCGGGCCGGCGGGGCAGGACAGCTAGCGAATGCCGGGGCAGAGCCCACCTCCCACGGTGTTCCAGCCCCCGGGGCACCTGTGGTCACGGCCACCCTCAAACCCCACGCTCAGCGCCAGACACGAGCGGGGCTGTGACTCTCTGGCCAAGGACCCCCCGTGGCTGACCCGGAATGGGCACAGTGTGGTGTGTGTGGGCAGGCATCGGAGAGCATGGGGACTGGGTGAGCATCTGTGTGCATGTCGGAGCATGCCTGTGGGCGAGTGCATGTGAACACCTGTGTACATGCGCGCACGTGCACGTGCAGGCACTTGTGGGCATGGGTGCCAAGCGCAGCCTCAGTTTTTGTGAGTATATGTCTATGCCAACTAGGTCAGTAATATTTTAGTTTATTTTTTTATTATTTTTAAAAAAATATTTTTTTTTCATTCATTTCAGAGAGACAGGGAGAGGGAGATAGAAACATCAATGATGAGAGAGAATCATTGATCGGCTGCCTCCTGCACGCCCCCTACTGGGAGCTGAGCCCGCAACCCAGGCACATGTCCTTGACCGGACTCAAACTCAGGACCCTTCAGTCCACAGGCTGATGCTCTATCCACTGAGCCAAACCAGCTGGGGTCAGGTCGGTAATATTTTAGAGTTGTAAGCGGGCTGGCTCTGCCCTGGCTGGTGTGGTTCAGTTGGCTGAGCTTCATCCTGGGCACCAGTCAGGGCACATGCCTGGGTTTCGGGCTTGACCCCAGTGGGGCACCTGCAGGAGGCAGATGATTGATATTTCGCTCTCCCATTGATGTTTCTCTCTCTCCCTCTCCCTTTCTCTTTCTAAAAATCAATTTAAAAATATATACCGTATTTGCCGGCGTATAAGACGATTTTTTGGCCCTGAAAATACCGTATTTGCCGGCGTATAAGAGACTGGGCGTATAAGACGACCCCTTAACATTTCCACTCAAAATACAGAGTTTGTTATATACTCGCCATATAAGACTACCCCCCACTTGGAGGCATATTTTTCAGGGCCAAAAAATCGTCTTATACTCCGGCAAATACGGTATATTTTAAAAGAAAAGTGGGCCGGCTCCAAGGCTAATTAATTGAACTTGGTAGGGAATGAGGCTCAGTGCTGGGGGGGGGGGGGAGGTTACGGGGAAAGGGTCCCCTGAACTCAGGTAGCATAGGCTCAGCAGCCAAGAGCACATCACCTCCTCCCACCAGGCTTGCAGGAAGGTCGGATAAACAGAAGACCCAGTGGAGACCCCTGTTTTCTTTCAGCCCCTACTCCCACCCCTGCACCCCGATCCCTAGTAAGGCCCACTTGTCTACTGACCCCCAAGACTCGTAGGTGCTTGACAGCCAGAGGGGTGGGAATGGGGATATGATCAGGAAGGACTCCTGGAGAAAAGACCACCTTTGCCACGCCTCCCCACGGTCACTCCCTAGGTTAGGTTCTGTGCTCTCAGCATCTCCCACCGTGCCCCAGAACCCCTCCCCGGGCTCTGGACACGCAGTGGTGAGCTCCCAGGGCTGTCTTCCCACAATGGGGACTGAAGGCGGCAAGGCCGGCCCGAAGAAAAGAATCTCTGGCTTTGTAAAGAGCCTCAGCCTTCCCCTGACCCCTCAGGGACTCTGCCCAGCTCGTCCTCAGTCTGAAGGCTGGGCAGGGAGATTTGGAATCCCTCCTCTGGCCCCAGAGAGGCTGGGGAAACGTAGGAATGGGCGTAAGAAGAGAGCTCATTGTACCAGGAGCTGGGAGACCGCATTCCACTCCCGGGGCGAACCTCAGGTTCCCGGTGTGATTCTGAGGACAGCCTGGGGCAGAGATAAGCGGCCGTGGAAAAGCCGGTACGCCCACCTGCAACCTTTGGCTCACACACCCCTTCTCTCTGACCAGCAAAGTGTCCCCACTCCTCACCCCACCGTACTGCGGGGCCCCAGGCCTCTGAGCTCCGAGGCCAGAAGCCAGTTCCAGGCAAACTGCGGCCCCCCCTGGGCCCCCAGGCCTCACTCCCAGACCAAGGACTGTGTGTGTTGTTCCAGGGCGGAAGGGGATGAACCCAAAGAGGACGTCCACCCTGCCCACTGTCCATCTGCCTCAGGGGATCTGGTCTTACCTGGGGCTGCCGGCTCCCCTTTGCCTTTAGTCCTGGCTCCTGCCACCACCGCCACCACACGATCACCGCCACCAGAAGCGGGCCTGCTGCCCTCACCCGGGCCAGTTTCCAGCAGACCTGCAGGAACAAGAGACAAGAGCTGAGCGGGAAGCGTCACCAAACAGGCTCTCCCCAGCGCAATCAGCACACGCCTGGCTCAGCCTTGCCTGACCCTGAGAAGTCAGGCCTCTTTGAACTTGACTTTCTCTCCTGTGAAACAGGGTGCTGGGCCCAGCTTTTCCAGGGCACTGGTTATGTATCCGCTCCATGCTAGGGGTCGGGACGCTGTCTCAGTCCTCAGAGCCTTTCCGGGCCACATACAGAAATGGCAAGAACTCTTGTTCCTAACCCTCCCGTCTGCAAGAAGTCGCCCTGTGGGCCTGGGAGAGCTAGGGTGCAATCAGTCATCACCACTTTGTGGCCTGGGGAATTCCTTTGGGCCTCAGTTTGTCTCATCCTCAAAATGGGGAGAAGACATGCCAGCTCCGGTGCTGGACTCAAAGAGGGAGTGACGAATGAATAGTGACATGATTTTGCTCCTTGTTCTGCACATTCTAGTTGAGGTGATTCTCACATTACTGCCGTGCCCGTTATACAGCAAAAACAAAACAAACCAAATAAAAAACTGAGTCCTGGAGAGACTCTTGAAGGAAAGAATGGCGAAGGCAACGAGGTCCCTGGTGCCTGGGGTGCTTTTCCTGCAGGCCAGGCCTCCACAGAAGATTCCCCTCCCCAGATATGAACCCCTCTTCCAGCTGAAGACCCCCGTTCCCCCGGGCCCTGGGGGCGGAGGCATCCTTATCTTTTTGTTTGTACGTTGAGTTATTTCTAATTTTAATTTAAACTCCAATTAGCTGTGCCAGCTAAATGGTGTCAGTGCCCTGGAGCCCCAGCTCCAAGTCACCGCCCCTCCTTTCCCCCACCACTACCGCTGAGACAGACGGAGCGGGCGGGGGGGCTGCTGAGACGGAGCTGGTGGGGGGCTGCTGAGACGGAGGGGGTGGGGGGCTGTCACGTGGGATGAGCAGGGATAGATGCTGGGGGCGGCCTCAGCTGTCTCCCCTCCCACATGCAGTCCAGTCAAGGGGGTGGGAGGGAAGCAACAGTTACCTCGCCAGCAGGAAACTAGGTTGGGGGACTCTCTAGGCTTATTATTTAGCCCCAGCTCCCAGAGAATGGGGACCATACAGCTGGAGGAAAGTCAGTGGCCACCGAGTGAGACTGACTTAGCGTGTGCTGAGCACTCGGTCTGGGCCATGCTGTGCCACAGGACCTTTGACTCAGGCCCTCTGTCCTCACAACTTTCTCCCTTCGGCAGGTAAGGAAACAGCCTCAGGGAGTTCTAGCTCCAGTCTCTGGCTCTTAAGAGGCCGTGATTTTTGTGCCCAAGTCTTTCCTGGATCCAGAGTCCAAGGTCTTAGTCACAACCCTACAAACCCCCAGGCCTTGCCCTCTGGTGTCTTTCAGCCTGAGGAATAGGTGAGAGAGGGGAGCCAGGGCTGGGCTTGATGGGCTATGTGCACACCCGAATGCTCACAGCCTCCCACATGCACACACACACACACACACACACACACACACACCGGCGCTCTCACCTTCCCTCCCAGCACTGCCACCCCAGGGCGCAGGCACCACACACCTTGTTTCATCCCCTCCTGCTCCCGACACCCACGCCCAAGCACTCTCAGTTCCCCACACGCAGTTACTCCCCTAGCACACACACTCAGTTTCATACAGTCAGACTGTGAGTCTCCCACCTGTCATAGGCCCCACCGCCAGTCTCACCCCCGGCCCAGTCCTGTCACACACCAGATCCCTTACACCAACACCCTAGAGCCAGATAAATCTGTCCAAACACCTCCACAACTAGTAACTCTCTCTTCCCTCCCCGCTACCCCCCCCCCCCGCCTTCTCCAGCTGCCCTCTGCTGGTCTGTCCACCACAATCCAGCTCAGCCCACAGTAAGAAGGAGGACACCCGAGAGACCAGTCTCCTCCCTTGGTGCACACACTTACACACACTCAAACAGATCTACTCACACATGAGCCTGCTGGGCGGATACCCTAACACCATGGATTCCCACAATTAACAGCTTAAATGTACTCATGGCTGGTGGGTCACCATGACACACCCAGTGGGCAACAAAGGACCTTCCAGATGCACAGGGATGCACGTATACAGGCACACAAAAGACACACACATACATACACACACACACTAACACCTAGAGGGGAGTCTGGTGATAAAGAACACACCAAGACACAGCACACACAGCACACACAGCCTCAGAACACCCAAACATACACATACATACACACAGGCAAATCACACAGGCAAAAAAGGATACACAGGGACAAGTTCCAGACAGTGACAAAGAACACCCAAGCACAACAGACACCCAACACACCTACATGCCCAGTTACAGAGGAATCAGCTCCAGGAGACAGGATCCAGGCATGCAAGGGGACAGCATCCCACCCTGAACAAATCTGTCTGATCAGGTTTTTTTTTTTGGGGGGGAGGCGCTCAGTGGAGGTTTTGGGGAAGTAGAGCAGTGCTGACGGAGCTCACCTCCCGCCTTTTCACCCTGGCTCCCCCGCCACCTCCCCTCCCCTGGCTGGTCCCCCACGGGCGTGGGGTCTGGATTGGGGAGAGGCCGGGGGCAGGCAGGTCCTGGAAGGGGCTCGGAGCAGCAGCAGAGCAGGCGAGGCGGGAAGGGGAGGTGGCGGAGACTGGGGCCACGCCCAGCCAGGAGACAGATGGAGGGAGAGACCGAGACTCCGAGGCTGAGAGCAGAGAGAGCGAGGAGGAGGAGGCGGCGCCGCCGCGCGGGCCGGGCCGGGACCCAGGGGCGGGCGGCGAGGCCTGAGCCCCGCGGTAGAAGGAGAGACGGCGGGCCGGGCCGGGGGCGCGGCCGGAGGAGAAAGGACCTGGGGGGGCGGTGGGAGGTGGCTTGGCGGGGGCGATGGGGCACGCGGAGGGCGCAGGACGGACAGACAGACCGGCGGACAGGGGAACACAGAGGGGCTGGGGACAGAGGGACGAAGGGAAGATCCCGGGGATTCGGGAGGGACGGGAGCGACGGGAGGGACGGGAGGGACGCTCGGAGGAGCCGGGGCGCAGGCAGGCGGGCAGGAGGACCGGGAGCAGACGGACGCGCTGGCCTCGGACCCCCGCGGCCGAGCGGAGGGACAGACAGACGGGGGACGGAGGCACCGGCGGGTCCCGGATCGCGGCGGCGGCGGCGGCTGTTTCTCAGTTTCGGAAACGGGAACCGGGGCGGGGAGGGGGAGGGGAGGGGCGGCGCGCCCTCGGGGTGGCCCGGGTGCGCCCGGGGCCCGGCCCTCACTCACCTCCGGGCGGGCGCGGGGCCGGGCGCCTGGGGTCGCGGCGGCTCGAGTCCGGCTCCCGGCCGGCGCCGGGGCGCGCGCCGCGCGGGAGTCCGGGGGCCCCGACCGGGACGGCCCGGCGGCGGCGGCTGGGGAAGCGTCCCCGCTCCGGCGGCCTCGGCGCGGCGGCGGCGGCGGCGGCGGGCGCGGTGGTCGCTCGGGGACCCCGGGCTGCACCTCCCTCCCGGGCGGCCGCACACGGAAGTGCGAAGGGGCGGGGCGGCGCAACCTCACCCAGGTGCCGGCCCGGCCGCCCCGCCCCGCCCCTCAGGCCACGCCCCGTACAGGCCACGCCCCCGCCGCGCAGGCCACGCCCCCGCCCGCCGGAGCCGAGGGTCCCGCCGTCTAGGCCTCCCGGTCCTCCTGGCACACCTCGCCCCCAGCCCCCACCGGTGCGTGCAGCAGCCCTTGGAAGGAACCCCCCTTCTGCAGCGGACGCCGAGGCCCAAGGACGCGCCCCCAGCCCCTGCCCCACGCACCCAGGCCGGGAGGCGCCGGCTGGGGTTCCCCCGATCCCGGCGGCGCCCACGCCTGGGACTCCCCGCCGGCCAGCTGGCCCGCCTCGCCTGGCCTCTCTCTTTCTCTTCCTGTTGGCTGGAGTGTGGACGAGGCCGGGCTCGGTGCCCGCCGCCGCCTAGCCGGCTTCTGAGCCCGGCCCCTAGCCGAGCTGGGGCGGGAGGTTCTAGCTGGTCCGCCGCCCGGCCGGCCGGGCGGTTCTGAGAGCAGCCCCTACCCGCTCCCCCTCTCCTCCCCTCTCCGGTCCAGGGTTTCCAGAGCTCCCCGCCGCCCCTAGCCGGCGCTAAGCTTCCTTCCCAGGCTTGGAACTTGGATGTCGCGCATAACTCATTCATTCATTCACTCATGCACTCACTCACTCACTCATTCGCTGAGTACTCCCTTGACTGAAGTCTGGGGCCCAAGGCGTCCATTCCTCTGTCCCCAGAGCTCAGAAAGTCAAGACCTGGTTCTATTCTATACTCGGAAGAAATGTCACTTTCCAGAGGCAAAGAGGAGGGTTCCAGGTCCCAGGCCTCCTGGAGGACCACCTGGAGGGGGTGAGGAGAGTCCAGACGGCTTTTTAGTTGAAGCCCAAGGGATGCAAATGGGGGCAATCCCGAGGAGGCCCGAGCTGATGGAGGAGGCGATGGCTGAGACCGGCCATGACTAGGACTTTGATCTTCTCAAGGAGCAGATGGTGGCAGCTGTTCCAAAGGAATGGGCTTCTGGGAGGATGGATGGAACAGAGGGGCAGGACAGAAGAGGGGCTGTTTAGATGAGAGAACCTGGGTACCTGATAAGAAGGTTACAGGGCTGTGAGGGGGTGGTGGTGGTGGTGAGGATGTCCAGGGTGACCCCCAGGGATATGGATCATGGAATTTGTGGGGTGTGTGTGTGTGTTGAGGGGATGGGGTTAGAGGGTGGTGGGGAGGTAGCAGTGGTGTCTGGATTTCAAAGAGAAAAACTGCAGTGACTCTTCCCACCAGAGAGAGGGGGGCCCTGGTGCCCTAGCAAGGTGATATACCTGAGAAGGAGGACCTCGTCTGAAAATGGTGAGCGTTCAGATTCCCGCCCTGGTGTCTGTCCCCCACTCCATTGGGGTAAGCTCTTTTTGCCAAGCTGGATCCTTCTAGCCACACTGGACTACCACTTGGGAAAATAGGCCTTATACCTTCCTTCTCACAACCAGACCTTTGGGCATGCTGCTCGTGGAGCTGGGATGCCTTTTCCCATGGGCTGTGTTCACTGACCTGCCATTCCTCTCTAAGCCCAGCTATGAATGCATGGAGGTTTGCTGAGCTAAGAGGCCTTACTTTATTTATTTATTTAAATTTTAAATATATTTCATTGACTTTTTTACAGAGAGGAAGAGAGAGGGACAGAGTGCCAGAAACATCGATGAGAGAGAACCATCGATCAGCTGCCTCCTGCACACCCCCCACTGGGGATGTGCCTGCAACCAAGGTACATGCCTCTGACCGGAATCGAACCCAGGACCCTTCAGTCCGCAGGCGGACGCTCCATCCACTGAGCCAAACTGGTTTCGGCAAGGGGCCGTATTTTGTATGTATCCATCCTGGTCCCTCCCCAACCCCACCCCATGGCTTCCCTGGGAAGAGTGAGCAAGATGAGCTTTAACTGACCTTTGCCCACCTGAGATCACCTTTCCTTTCTGGCTCCTCCCTCTGGCCTCTCCCACAATATCCACAATAAGCTCAAGGAGGAAGGGCTGGCTGGTGAGAGCTCCAGGTCCAGCCATCAGACCTTTGCTCCCATACCCTAGGTTCGCCTTGGAAAATGAAAATAATGGCCATGGATGACGGAGCTTCCCCCATGCCAGGCCTGTGCTCCATACTAAATGTGTGTGATCTGTTTAGTCCTCAAATCCCCTTAAGATGGGGGCCTCTATCAGTGCCACTTTTGGTGAAGGGCAAATTGACAATCACCAGAGACAGGTAAAGCCACTTGGCAAAGGGCACACAGCTAGTAAACGGCAGAGGCAGGATTCAAACCAAGGTCTGCCTGGCTCCAAAGCCCATGCTTTACTTCAGGGTTTCTCAGTCGCAGCACGGCTGAACTTGGGGCTGGATAATTCTTTGTTGTGGGGGCTGTCCGGTGCATTGTGGGATGTTTAGCAGCACCCCTTACCCCCGCCCACTGGATGCCAGTAGCTCTTCCCTCCCTCAAGTGGTGGTGGATAAAACTGTCTCCAGATACTTCCAGCTGTTCCCTGGGGGCCAACACTCACTCCCTGTGGAGAACCACTGCTTTAGCGCGGGGCTGGTATCGCAGGAGCAAGATCAAGTTAGGCTAGAGACGCCAGGAAGCACACTCGGCCCTCAGGATTTTGCAAAGGAGGATGCAGGTGGGCTCTCCTCCAGAGACAGATCCTGGGACGAGGGCCCCAGGGAACTGTGCTTTTGTGGGGTCCAGGAAGCCCAGGCCACGCCCAGATAGGGCCACTCCGTGGGCTAGAACTGCTCTTGTGGACCACCTCGGATGGATCAGTGCAGGATGCAGGTAAGCTTGCCTCTGTCTCCCCATAACCTGCCCGAACCAACCTTGGAAGGGCCTGCGAAGGCCTGGCAGCAAGCCCTGGCTGTGTCACACGCTCATCATATGATCCCGAGCAGGCGTTCGCACGTCTCTGACCCTAGATTCTCACTCGAGAAAGGGGCTGAGGACAGACCCATGCCAGGGGCTGAGTGAGGTTTAAGGGAAATGTGTGTGGAGCCCCGGCCAGCGTGGTGAGGGCCTGGCTCACATTGGTCAGGGATTCAGGTACGGCCCCTTTGCCAAGTCACAGGCTGTCAGTCTGGGAAGAGCCCTTGATGGCCTCTTGTGACAGCGGCGCCTAAATCTCCACGCAGGACTGGGCTCATAGCCGCCACCCGAAAGTGGCACTTTCCCTTTCTCCTCCCCCAGGTTTGCAGCCCAAGAAATGGGCCCCTCAGGGATGGCACTGAGTGGTGTCCAGACTCCAGACTCCAGTCCCTCACACTCGCCCAGGGCTGCTCCTCGGCGGACTCCCTGGGGGGTTTGTTCAGAGAAGGACCAACCTGACCCCTGCCACCCCGGCCCCACCCAGGGGCCATGACTTTGGAGGCCCCGACCCCCTCCATAAGGAGTCCAGGACCCAGCCAGCCAAGCACACAGAAAAGGCCTAGACCTCCCTCTAGCCCTGGAACCCACCCGGCTATGGGCGGGGGGAGGCGCCCCACTTGATGCCTGAGAAGAGTTGGCCCTTGTCCTGGCCTTTCCTCTCTCACTTCCTTTCCTTTTCTGCTTCTCGGCATCACTGTCGCTGGCCCTGAAGCTGGCTGCCAGGGCCACCCCCATCACACCCACAGGACCCGCCTGGCCAAGGGAGAAAGGGCTCGTGCTTCTACAGGGAGAGGCCCGGGCGAGCAGGCAGGGGTGGTGTTCCCGAGCAGCTGGAAGTGGGGAGGGCAGAGCCGGGGAGGGTTCCACTGAGGATGGAGCAGGTAGGAAGGGCCTCTGGTCCCAGGATGGTCCTGAGCAGGGATTTCAGCCTCAGGCACTGGGTAGGGGACAATCGGGGCCGTGGCCTTGGGGGCAGTGCCACGTGGTAGGGAAGCGTCATCCCAGCTCTGCCCTGGACCTGTGACTTCACTGTGTCTCAGCGTCTCATCTGTGGAATAGAGATGATAACAGAATATTGGCCTGAGGGTTGTTAAGAGGATGGGAGAGATCAAGCTCATGAAGCACTGGGCACAGGGCTCAGTCTATTTTGGTGTTGACCGCCAAAGAGTTGGTGAGGGCTGTTACAGGTTTGGCTCAGTGGGTAGAGCCTCAGCCTGCAGACTGAAAGGTCCCGGGCTCGATTCCGGTCAGGGGCATGTGCCTTGGTTGGGGGCACATCCCCGGTGGGAGGTGTGCAGGAGGCAGCTGGTCGATGTTTCTTTCTCATCGATGTTTCTAGCTCTCTATCCCTCTCCCTTCCTCTCTGTGAAAAATCAATAAATATATTGAAAAAAGAAGAAGAAGAAGAGTTGGTGAGGTCTGGCTTATCACAGTCCCCAGATTCTGTCCTCAGTACATCTGTGTTTGGGTGAAACTTGAGAAATACTTGGGGTACACAAGGGAAAGGTGCTTCCTGGGAGTGCAGGGCACAGGGCTTTCCTGGGGCTCTCACAGGGTGTGCAGCTCCTACAGTGACCACCGCACAGCCCCTGCCACGTGAGTCCCCTCTGCGGGGTGCCCTACTCCTCCGCCCCCTGCCCCCCAAAGGAGTGTGGAGGGGAGTCGGTTTGGGTGTCGGTGTTGTTAGGGTCAGTCACTGAGCGACAGCTATTCCCTCACACACAGACCTGGAGGGGCCCCCAAGCAGCAGCACCCCCTCTGCTCAGATCTACCAGGTCTCACACTAGGTCTGACCTCTGGGAGCTCAGACCTAGTCACCTGCAGGGCTGGGAGGGCTGCGCGGCGCGCCTCTCGCCTTCTCGCCAGTGCGAGCCTCAGTCTCCCTCCAGGGCCGGCAGCTCCCCGAGCCCAGGTTGGCCCGTGGGAAACGGAGCTGGAGCGGGGCTGTGCTAGAAGAGAGGCCCCAGCTGCGGGGAGGGCGAGGGGGGGACCGTAGGCGCACCAGCGGCCGCCCCGCGGGGCTGCGTCCACGCCCCCGTCCCGCTCGCTCCGCTCGGCGCCCGCCCGGGTACTGGCCGCCCCGTGGCCCCGCCCACCCGCCGCAGCCGGGGGCGGAGGCCCCGCCCAGTCACGTGGTGGCGGCCCGGCTATAAAAGGCGCGGCTCTATTCCCGGTCGGGCAGCCACCTAAAGGCCCAGCTTGGCCCCGCCACCTGCGCTGGGGCGCCAGGTGGCACGTAGCTGCGGGCTCCGTCCAGGAAAGCGAGGGAGATGTACGCCCGCCCGTTTCATAAGTGACGCAACCGAGGTCCTGGGTGTGAGCACCGCAGCCTGTCCCCTCGCTGGGAACCTCTGAGATGACAGGGGGCTGCAGAGGGGATGAGGGTGGGGAGGGAGAGTTACAGAAACCTAGAAGAGTAATGACACACAAAGGCTGTTCTCAGGGAAACACACACACACACACACACACACACACACACAAAATCCTCCCAGCAAATAAGGAAAACAAAGACAAGTTTAGAGAGGAAAGTAAAAAATCTCCCATCACTGCACAGATAATTTCATCTCCCCAGACAGACCTCCCCTCACACTGTCAGTACTGTGTTGGAGGGCACCATCAGGGCAGGCTCTCTGAAGCGGGAAGCAGAGTCGTCTGGGGCTCAAAGACTCCTTAATCATTGTGCCCTGGGACCGGAACGAGGGGGATTGTCTTGGTTCCTGACCAGGACCTCACCCAGGGTTTGTCAACAACTCCTGGCAGGGCTGTGAGCAGGGGCTGTGAGCGGTGCCTGCCTGCGGAGAAGTGGTTGGGCCAGTCGGACCAGCAGAGCCTGAGCGCAAGGTGCCCACACAGCCAGCAAGCACCCTCCGTCCCAGGTCCCCCAGGGGTATGAGAGGCCCTGGGGCACCAGGACACCCCTGCCAACCCACCCCCCATCCTCCCACGCCCCCCGCTCAGCAAGGTCCCTGCTTCCACGCAGGCTGAGGATGCCTCTCCATCAAGCTCTCAGCCATCTAACAAGGCCCCTCTTCCAGGTCGCCTTCCAAATGCCTGCCCCTAACCAAGAGGGGGGCCCCTTGGCTTCCTAGGAGCCCCTCTCCTCAGTTTCACCCCATCCCCACTCACACAGACCCCTTGGAGTAGAAGCACCCCCCCCACTAACTGGCTGTGTGACCTTGAGCAAGGGCCAGCCCTCTCTGAGCCTGTTTCCTCTCCGGTAAGACCCCCACTCCTTGGGGCTGCTCCGCAGATGGGCTGAGATGTTGCGCCCAGTGTGCCCAGGCCTGTGCTCGGCGCTAGAAACAGGCAGCTGGGCTGCTGGTGCTCACCTCCTGCAGTGAGCTCCCTGGGCGGAGACACGCCTCCTCCATGCCAATGCCCCGCGGCCGGCCTGCGGTGGGCAGAGGCAGGGGCTGGTCGGGGAGGAGGCTCTCCAGGGAGCTGACTCTCACCCTCAGGCTACTGCCCACCCGGCCACCTTCACACGCCCGGCCCCGCCTCTGCCCACGGGCTTCTGCGGTCCGAGTCCATGGCCAAGATGGCCACAGTAGCTAGGCAGGCAGCCAGCCAGGCAGCCGGGCGGGTCAGCGGAGCAAGAATGGTGAGCCCTTGGGGCCAGAAACACAGCCAGTTCCCAGGCCAGCCCCTCGGGGCCCCGGGGCATGTGGGGCAGTCGTCCCAAGGCAGCAGAGGGAGGGGCGGGAGAAGGCTGAGATTTCTGGAATTTCTGGATAGCGTTTGGCTCAAGGGCTGGGACACACAGTCTAAGCCCTCTGTGGGCCCTTTGCATCCCTGACTCTAGGCAGGGGGGGTGCAGACTCAGGCCCCCCCAGGCCTAGAGTACAGCCAGCGGCACCGGCTTCCCCAGCGTGGGACCGAGGCCTTGGCTTTAGGCACTGTGCCCAGGACCACAGGAGCTGTCGGGTGGGGGGACACTCTGGGGCTCTGCTTGGGGGCTTGCACAGGAGATGAACTAGACTTTCAGCCGGGCCTCGGGTTTCACAACCTGGAGCCTGGGATGTTCATGTGATGCCTGCTCTAGCTCCTTCATGTGGCAGCGCGACCATGGAGGGTAGCTAACTGTGTGGGGGCCACTCCGAGCCCCGAGGGCATCTCTCTGGAGGGCAAGCTGGAAGGCTGACGAGGGAACTTGGGGGGAGTGTGAGTTGGCTGCAGTGGGAGCTTTCTGTGGAATCTGACTTTGGATTCTCATGTGTGCACCCAGGTGCCAGCTCTTGTATATGCGTGGGGGGGGGGGCGGCGGGGGGGGGGGGAGAGAAGGAGGTGGCAGAAATGCCCAGTCTTCCCCTAATGCTCCTCAAGCCCTTCCTTCTGCACCACCCACATGAAGCCACTGGACTCTAGAGGAGAAGGCTTCCAAGGAAGCCTCCACTACCCTCTCCCCGGCAAGTGCCAGCCACGGTGGGGGTGTTGTGGGGTACAGTTATGATACAAAGCAATAAAAAGGAACTTTCTTCTCTCAGGCAGAAGCAATGCCCCAAGGGTGGGGGAAGGATTCCCAGCCCCTGGGCTGGTCCAAGCAGACCTGCCTTCCGCCCTGTCCCCATGTTCAACTCCCCACACCCCACTCAGGCCCAGGTCGCTGTGGAAGCTCGCATAGGCCTTTGTGCCCTGCGTGCCTCCGTGGTCCCACGCGGACGTCCCCATCCCTTTGTCCCCACCCTGGTCTGGGCCACCGGTGTCTCTTGTCCGGCCACCTGCAGTCACCTCTACTCAGGACCCCACTCTTCACCCCTAAGAATTCTTCCTCTTCTCGGCAGCGACACGGTCCTTTTAAAGAGTCAAGGACTGGTCACTCCCAGCCCTGAAGCTGACCATCGCTCTCTCAGGATAAAGGATAGAGTCAGGCGGAGTGTGGCTCGGCGCCTGCCCGGGCCAGCCCCCCAGCTCCAGGGGGAAGAAGTTCTTTCAGTTCCTACCAGGCCTCGTCCTGCAATTTCTCACCTCTGGGCCTTTGCCCATGCCGCTCCCTTTGCCTCGCTAACTCCTCAGTCTTCAGGGGGCTCCTCGCTTAGTCACCACCTCCTCTCGGAAGCCTCCCCTGGTCCCTGTACGGGGTTAGGTAGACCCCAGGGCAGGGTGGGCCCTCTGGCCTGGGGAACAGCACCTCCCTGTCCAGCTGCCAAGCCCCAGCCCAATGCCCCCCCCCCCCGGCCTCTGAGGAAGAGAGAACAGGGCGATCCGGAAGCGATGAGGCCTCCCCTGGGAGCTGGCACCACCAACTGTGCCTTTCATCTGCCTCCCCGGGGTTTACAGGGCCTAGGTTCCTGGTCCCTCGGGGCACCCCTGCCAGCCCACCTCCCATCTCCCACGCTGCTCATGTTTTTTGGAGAAGTTGTCTTGACCATGCCCTTGTCAGAAGTGACTGGCAGCCAAAACCAGTTTGGCTAAGTGGTAGAGCGTCGGTCTGGGGACTGAGGGGTCCTGGGTTCGATTCCGGTCAAGGGCATGTACACTGGTTGCAGGCACATCCCTGGTAGGGGGTATGCAAGAGGCAGCTGGTCGATGTTTCTCTCTCATCGACGTTTCTGGCTCTCTATCCCTCTCCCTTCCTCTCTGAAAAATATCAATAAAATATATTAAAAAAAAAAAAAAGAAGTGACTGGCAGGCAGCCAAGGTGACCCCCCCCCCCCAAAAAAAAAACAAAAACAAAAACAAAAAACCTGTGGGGTTCCCAGCCCACAAGGCAGTCCCGGCTCCTAAGCCTGAGCCTCCTGGGAGTCAGGAACAAACCCACTCACACTTTCCCCACGGATCCAAGTCCCCCCGCTGAGCCCCAGCCTGGAGGGAGCCCTAGTAGCTAGGGAAGGCCCAGCGTTCTGGGTCTGGTTTGACGGGAGGTAGGCCTGAGGTAACTGGGCTGGGTGAGGCCTGAGTGCACACAGTGAGTGAGTCTGTGTCAGGGGTGGGGCTGTGGCAGAGCGCAGGCTTACGTGGGTGCCCCGTGGATATGCCGGAGAAGATACGGGGGCCGCCAGGAGGCTGGCGTTTCACCCTGCCGTGCCTCTGACTTGCTCTGGATCCTGGCAGGTCCCTGCCCCTCCCGGCTCCCTCAGCTCCAGCCACGCAGGGAGGGACAGGGTGGCACATATTCACTTATCACGAGGGCGTTACTGGCTCCTGCTAGGGGCAGCCTGAGCCTCCCATTAACGCTGGGGGCAACCTGCAGCGAAAAGACAGCCTGGATTTATCAATGAAGAGGCTCAGAGTCAGAGAGGCAAGGCCACCCCCCGGCCAGCGCCCCCAGCTCCAGGGAGAAGACCACGCGGCAGGGCAGGTGGCGGAGCCAGGCCCCAGGTCTGCGTGAGGCCCCGGCTTCCCGGTTTTCAGGAAAAAAGACCTGGTGGCTCAGAGGGAGGGGCACCTACTGACTAAGCCTGGGCCCCGGACTGCAGGGTCCCCCTCCCAGCTCAGCCCCACTCCCCGTGCGACCCTGTGCAGGCAGCTCAGCTTCTCTGGAACGCAATGGAAGGCGCCAGAGCCTCGGCTCTCCGTGGCCACAGGGGTTAACTGAGTAAGAGTGAGGAGGAGGATTGCTACCTTCCTATCCCATCTCTTCCTCCTTCCCAGGTATACGTGGGGGTCTGCTGGGAGCACGACGGGAGTGGGCTGCTCTCAGGGGTGCTGGGCCAGGTCTTGCGTTGATACCTAGACACATTCTTTCCTTTACCTCCTGGCCAACAGCTTCCCCAGGCACACTGGGGAGCCCCCGAATTGCTGTCTCGTCGCCTATACCCAGCTAGCGCAGGTTTTCTGATCTCATCCCACAGACGAGGAAACAGGCTCAGGTGAATCCCTGAGGCCACGTGGGTTGGTGGAGGAGACTGAGGCAGGAGCCCGGAGCCTAGCTTGTTCACATTCCTGCAGAGGGCCCGGGACTATTCCCTAGACTAGTGGTCGGCAAACCCATTAGTCAACAGAGCCAAATGTCAACAGAACAATGATTGAAACTTCTTTTGAGAGCCAAATTTTTTTTTTCTTTCCATCATTTTTTTAAATTAAGGTATTATATGTGTACATTGCTTACCATTGCCCCCACCCCCCCACCTCCCATACATGCCCTCCCTCCCCAGAGTTTTGTGTCCATTGGTTGTACTTATATGCATGCATACCAGCCCTTCGGTTGATCTCTTATCTCCTCCAGATCACCCTACCCTCCCCGCTGTCATTTGACAGTCTGCTTGTTGCTTTACTGTCACTATATCTATCTTTCTATTCATTAGTTTATAATATTCTTTATTATCCATAAATGAGTGAGGACATGTGGTGTTTCTCTTTCATTGACTGGCTTATTTCACTCAGCATGATGTTCTCCAATTCCATCCAGGTTGCTGCTAATGATGAGAATTCCTTCTTTTTTATGGCAGCATAGTATTCCATTGTGTAGATGTAGCATAGTTTTCTGCTCCAATCATCTTCTGACGGGCACACAGGCTGTTTCCAAATCCTAGCTATTGTAAATTGTGCTGCTATGAACATAGGGGCTCCCCCGGGTCCCCCCCGCCCCCCCCCCCCGGTCACATGGCTCCCCCGGGTCCCACCGCTCCCCCGGGGCACAAAGAGAGCCAAATTTTTAAAACTTCTTCTAGCCGAAACCGGTTTGGCTCAGTGGTAGAGTGTCAGTCTGTGGACTGAAAGGTCCCAGGTTCGATTCTGGTCAAGGGCATGTACATTGGTTGCGGGCACATCCCCAGTAGGGGGTGTGCAGGAGGCAGCTGGTCGATGTTTCTCTCTCATCGACGTTTCTAGCTCTCTAGCTCTCTCCCTTCCTCTCTGTAAAAAATCAATAAAATATATTTTAAAAAAAAAACTTCTAATGCCACTTCTTCAATATAGACTCGTGGTATTTGGTGGAAGAGCCACACTCAAGAGGCCGAAGAGCCTCATGTTCCCACGAACCTCAGTTTGCCGACCGCGGCCCTAGACAAAGGATGGATGCTGTGGTGAGTGTCAGTCTGGCTGCCTGCCAGTCCCTTCTGACCGGGGCATGATCAGGACAACTTCTCCAAAAAATGGAACAGATGTTTTACAAGCCTGGCATGGGTCAGGCCCAGATGGCAGCTGGCCTTTGGCTCAGGCCCTACCAGAGGAGGGGTGGAGGCCGGCACGGTTTGGGAGGCCGGGCACCTGTGCCCTCGGCCAGGCAGGGGTGCTGGGTTGTAGCTTCCCCGCAGCTACATGCCGGGGAGCCTGCCCTCTGGGGCCCCCTCTTCCCCTCCCTGTGGCTGTGGGGCTCCCAGCCCACAGGGCAGCCCAGCCCCCTACGCCCAAGTCTCCTGAGAGTCCGGAGCAAGCACTAGCAAAAGGGCCTGTTCCGACAGGTTGTGTTGGAGGGCCGTGGCCATCTCAGGAGGCCCTGTCCGGAGGTGAGCAGTCCCCTGGGGCCACGGGGGGACGGCCTCCGTGCAGGGAGCTCAGCCACTCAGTGTGACCTTGGGAAAGTCACTTTCCCCCTCTGGCTTCCACTTCCTTATCTGTGAACGGGACTACTGATAGCCCCTCGGAGGCTCAGGGAGTGTAGACAGAGGAAGGTCTAGTGCAGCGCCTGGGTCAGAGCGAGCTCTCCACTGATCATTGCTGTTTGCTACAGGAGTTAACTTTGTTATTACCAGGGCGCGTGTGGGGATGGAACAAGGACGCTTACCTGGCCTGAAGCCCTCTGCAAAACGGAAGGCTCAAGCCACCTCACCTAACTCACCATTGTGGAGGTGAGAGACTAAGGCCCCTGGAGGCAAAGTGGCTTGCCCAGGTTCGCAGCGATAGGCTCCAACAGAGCCAGGGACAGAGTCATTGTTCTCTCCCTCCTGCAGGCATTTGACCTGCAGCAGCTGCGTGCTGGGCCCTGTGCTGGCGCTGAGGAGCCAGGGACGCCTCCTCCACTGCAGAGGTGGCCTGGCCTGCGCTGGGACGGGGAATTCCTTCCTGGGCAGTGGTGGGAAGGCAGCGAGGGTACTCCAGGCAGAAGGAACAGGCAGCCAAAACCGGTTTGGCTCAGTGGTAGAGCGTCGGTCTGCGGACTGAAAGGTCCCGGGTTCGATTCCGGTCAAGGGCATGTACGTTGGTTGTGGGCACATCCCCGGTAGGGGGTGTGCAAGAGGCAGCTGGTCGATGTTTCTCTCTCATCGACGTTTCTAGCTCTCTATCCCTCTCCCTTCCTCTCTGTAAAATATCAATAAAATATATTTTTTAAAAATTAAAATAAAAAGGAACAGGCAGAGCAAAGAGTTGGAGCTAATGAATCAACGACATCCAAGGACAGTTCTAAGGGACAGCAAGAGGCTAGAACATGGGGTGCACATGGGGCCCCAGGGACCATTGGGACTCGCATTCTCAGTGGACAAGGACGTCATGCAAAGCCCTGGGCCTGCATTTGGGCCTGCGGCGGAGAGAGGAGATGCAGCTTTGGAAAGAGGGCTTTCCGGGCAGAAACCGGAGGGGGACAGATCAGGAGAACAGGCCTCGTGGGCAGAGGAAACAGCAAGAGCAAAGGCCGGAGGCAGGAAAAACTACAACAAGCGGCTTACAAGGATGGACACATGAAGGCATGACCTTTATTTCTCATATTCATGCTGCCTGGGTTTCCTAGGGCCAGGAGGGCAGGCAGGGCAGGGGCGGGGGCGCAGAGCCAGAGGTCTCCACCTGCCCACATACCCAGCTTCCTCCCGCAAGGCAGGGCCCGGGGCTGATTCCGGCCTGCTCCCTGAGCACAGGGCTTGCCTGCAGGAGAGGGCACACACGGCTGTGAGTCCAGGGCAACTTTAACCTTCGCCCTCTGCGAGCCTGGCGCCCCAGCCTTTGGTGATGGGCGCGGGGACTCTGACCAGCAGGCTCATGGGTGAGAGTGTGCGTGTGTGTAGGGCGCTCCTGGACCCCCTCAAAGACCCTTCCTTCCCCTCCCTGTAGATTCTGGAACTTTTGCCTAACGGTCTCTGGGCTCCTTGGCACGCGTCCTCCTTGGGGCCTGTGGGGTTGAGCCTTAGACCCTCTATGTCTTTTGTTCCTGCCCTAGTTGTAGGGTCACCCCCTTAGGGGCCATATTCTCTCCTCCCGATCACTCCTTCGGCCACCACATAGATGGCCCCCACCCTGTGATGGCCAGCTACACGGCAGGCATTTAGTAATGACTGGCTTTCCCACGGTGGCACCCCTGTGCCCACTGCGTGTGTATCGGCTCCCCCGGCACCCTGGGCCTTCACGTGGCAAAGGCAGAGGAACGCCAGCTCTATCCAGGTCAAGCTCAAGCGGGCTGGGGTTGGCCCGAGCCTCCAGGCTCTCTGCGCTGCGCTGCGGCACCGTGGAGCCAGCGGGCCCTGCTCTGCAGGCCCCTCTGAGGTTGCGGAGGCACCTCACTCTGCCCTGGGGAGTCCAATGCAGTGGGTGGGGGTGTACCCAGAATAATCGGGGGGCGGGGGAAGCAGCAGCACATGGTTAAGCAGCTTGGGGGCAGACCCACCTGTGGTAATGCCAGAGAGGGTCCATAAGCTCACAGATGCATTCGGGATTCCTTTCCCACCCGGAGGCGGACTGACTCCCAAGTGCCCCCTTCTCCCTGCTTCGGGGGGAGGGGGCGTTCAGGTAGAAAGTCATCATCACTTCCTTCATCATCACCCTGGTAGTCCCGGGCATGAATGAGGATGCAGGAATGTGTGTGTACACGCGTTCCTTTGTGAGAGAGGCCTGGAGCGGGGGCAGCAGGTGGGAGAGCGTGAGCGTGCAAGGTCACCGGGAGGGCGAGAGGAGGGCCAGGTTCAAGCAAGCGAGGGTGTCCGGCCTCCAGAGATGGCGCAGGCTCAGGGTCTGCCTTGAGGCACCCTTGCTCCATGCCACCCCAGTGGAAGTCATGCCAGCTTCCTCTCACGTAGGACCAAGGCCTGGGTGGCTGAGGGGAAGAGGGAAGCGGGCAGAGGGGAGGAAGTCGAGGATGAAGAGCCCACTCTGGGTTTCCTGGGGCCTCCTGCCTGCTTGCCATCCTGGCCCCACACTGTGTCCAAGAGGCTCCGGAGAGCTCCCATCGGCTTCCCCAGCCGCCCCAGATTCCTGAGAAAAGCCTCTGAGCCCTCCCACCCCCCGTGCCTGGCAGAGGTGGGTCCGTGGAGGCTGTGGCACCCTGAACCCTTGGACCTTGTACTCAGAGGTCAATCTCTAGGGCAGGGCCTCCTCCCCCCAAAACTCGCCCTTCATCCATGTCTGGCAGCGACTGGCCGGTGCGGGGCTGCCCAAGCGCACTGTCTGGGTATCAAAATAAAACCTGACAATTGCTGCCTCCACCCAGTGCCGCAGAGCTCTGCCGGAAGGTAATTATAGGTGGCCTGGGACGGCCAACTCTGCCCACGGCCCGGAGCACGGCGGGGCCCCAGATCCTCGGGGCTGCAGGGAGCCCCCATCCTCCCAGCCTTGCTCTGCCTCACGTTCAGAGCATCTCGTCCCCAGCTCCAGGGCGCCCCACCAGCCCGCACGCCTAGCAGTCTTGGAAGGGGTTCCTCGGGAGCCTTGGTGAAATCTGGACTCTGCCGAGGAAGCAGAATGCAAGGACTTGGTCTCAGAATGATAATAAGCACAGAAATTCCCGCCCCTGCATCCCAAGCACTCGCTGCCAAGCAGGTCCCTCGATGCCCGTCGCCACACGGCAGGTTGGTGGCCAAACTGGGCCTCACACCTCAGACGGCTACGGATTCCAGGCCAGAGGTCACTGTCACTAGGTCACGCTGCCCCCGAAGCCGCACGAGCAGGGGCGGGGCAGCTGGTGACTCGCCTGGGCGGAGTCAGACGAGTGATGGGAACGAGGCTTTGGCTATGGGCAGGGGAAGGACAGACTTCCTAACGGGGCGAGAGCTCGTGCAGACCCTGTCGCTATGGGCTTCCCCGTTGGATGTCCAAGGGGCAGGGAGAGGCTGGGGGAGACATGACTTCCGGCTGCCTCCCAGCCTCCTCAGCCCTGCCACCTCCCATGGCCTTCCCAGATTTCTCAGCCAGAGCGAGATCCTGCCCGTCCCTGCCCACCCCGGTCCCCACAGGCTTCTCTGGGGTCTCACCCAGG
Source organism: Vespertilio murinus (assembly GCA_963924515.1). Lineage (NCBI taxonomy): Eukaryota > Metazoa > Chordata > Mammalia > Chiroptera > Vespertilionidae > Vespertilio > Vespertilio murinus. The sequence goes on along the minus strand of OZ004715.1, from coordinate 38,428,820 downwards.
ACCGCCTGGGCCCGGGGGAAGTCGGAGTCGCTGCGCATAGGAGGCTTGAGCCCAGCCTCCTCCGGCACAAGGCGCCACCGCCTGGGCCCGGGCCAACCCTTATCTGTGGAATTTGCCTCGGAAAACTCCTGCTTCCTGCTGACCGGGGAGGGCAGCGCGGTGGCTGCCTTTGTCCCCGGGCTCGGGGCTCAGGGCTCAGTCCGCACTGCCGGGAGGTCCTCGTGGGCCCCTCGCTTCTCACCCGCTGTCTGTCATGCTCTTATCCCCATTCCCTGTCTGGCGTTTGCAGATCTCCTCGCAAAGAGGCCGTGTGTTCATGTTTCTCACCTCCACAAATAGAAGCTCTAGATGACTTTTCTGCACTGACCTTGTTAGCAACCAACAAAGAAACTGCAAACCTTTATTTCGTCTCGACCCTGTGCCGAGAGCTGGGGAGAGATGAGAGGGCGGCCGATTTGGAGATGGGCGGTTACTTTGCCCGCCTCTGTGCTGGAGGCAGGGGCTGCTAACGGATCCCAGCGCTTCCTGCGGAGCCCGGAGGGATCCAGCTCAGAACCCTTCTCAGCAAAGCCACCAGGGAGCCTTGGCAACCAGCGGGAGCGGACACATGGGCCGAAACCCCTGTGACCTCCCTTCTGTGGCCCCTCTGCGGAGAATTGAGGCCAGGGTCACGCCAGGCCTTCTTGCGCAAAGCTGTCCTCGTCCTGTCTCACCTCACGCTGCCTGTGCCCTGATTTCTTTGTCCTTGTTCTCAGCGCCTGACACAGGGTGGGGAGAAGGCGGACAGGATCGTCTGTCTCTGCGTCTCAGATTCCTGTGAGGCTGCGATGGCCTGGTTAGGGACTTGGCCCCAAAGTGGCACAGCACCTCTGGACGGAAGGCATCTGGGCTGCTGCATCCAAGCACCTTCCACAGCTGCCTCCACCTGGGACCCGAGACCCTCCCAAAAACACGTGTCTTCTCAGAGCTACCCTGGCTCTGGGGACCGCAGGTGCCCTCACCCCACCTCCTGCTCCCACTGAAATGAGCTCACTTGTGCATGCCTTTCCAGGTCAAGGACAAGGTCCTGACCGCTGCCTTGCCTTTCGCAGTCATTCAGACCCACCGATTAGCACTCAGCGGGGGCTGGAGCTTGTGGCAGGGGTCAAGGGCCTCCCTGAGCAGAAACAGAGGGTCCCTGACTCAAGGAGCTTGAGCAGGGGGAAGAGGCACGTTCTCAGATGGGTTACGGAGGAAGCATTGGACTCAGGACCAGGGAGTCAGAAGGTCAATCCCAGCGCTGCCGCTGGGCCTCGGCTTCTTGTGTGTAAAATAAGGATAATAGTAACCACACAAGAACGCCTGCCTCACAGGCCTTTTTAAAATATATTTTATTGATTTTACACAGAGATGAATCGAGAGGGATAGAGAGTCAGAAACGTCGATGAGAGAGACACATCGACCAGCTGCCTCTTGCACAATCCCCACCGAGGATGTGCCCGCAACCAAAGTACTACGTGCCCTTGACCGGAATCGAACCCGGGACCCTTCAGTCCGCAGGCCGACGCCCTATCCACTGAGCCAAACCGGTTTCGGCCACAGGCCTTTTTTAAAGGATTAAACAAGAGAATTTATCCCATCCTTCAACACTAGCTGTTGAGCACCTACGATAAGCTAAGCTCTGCACTCAACTCCGGGGATACGATTGCTCTCTAGGAGCTGACAGTCAGAGGGGGGGACAGGCAGGTCACCAGGAAATGGCGACGTAGAGAGCGCAGAGCCCAGATGGGGGAAGCGCAGGCAATGCTGAGAGCCAGACTCTGAGCCCATCCAGAAAAATCAAAGAAGGCTTCGTGGAGGAAGTGACTCCTCAGGAGGGTGAATTAGCCAAGCTTCAGGGGGAAAAAGAGGCAGACCCAGACGGCGGGGAAAGGTGTCTGAGGCAGAGGAAGCAGCCGAGCGAAGGCTGGGCAGCACACAGACGGTGCCCGTGAAAGTGCCTGGCACTTGTTTAAAAAGTACATCGCCGAAACCGGTTTGGCTCAGTGGATAGAGCGTCAGTCTGCGGACTGAAAGGTCCCAGGTTCGATTCCGGTCAAGGGCATGTACATTGGTTTCGGGCACATCTCCGGTAAGGGGTGTGCAGGAGGCAGCTGGTCAATGTTTCTCTCTCATCGATGTTTCTAACTCTCTATCTCTCTCCCTTCCTTTCTGTGAAAAATCAATTATATATATATATATATATATATATATATATATATTTAAAGTACAAGGCAGGAGAGGGGCCCGGATCCACGGGTCTAGGTGCTGGAAGTGGGGCACTCGAACTGGGCTGGGTCTGTCCGGGGAGCTGCATTATTTCCTGACGCAGCTATAACATATTTCCCCGGGCTCCCTGATGATTTATGGTGCTTGCTTCCCTGTCTCCGGGCTCCTGGCAGGTAACCCGTGTGCCCTGCGGCTCGCCCCTGGGAGGAGTCCTGGGGCCCTGGCGCGGAGCACCGGAGCCCGGAGGAGTGCTCGGCCTAGCAGGCCAGGCCCTTGGGCAGCTCTGGGCTCTTCTAATGAGGCACGAGCCCCGTGGCCTGAGGGCCGCCCCCCGGAGTCCCTGGGGCAGAGCCAGGAGTCCAGGGCCATGGAGGCCCAGGCTGTGGGGAGAGGCAGGCCCCGACCGTGGCCCCGTGCTCACCAGCTGTGAGGTCTTCAACGGGGCGCTGAACCTCTCCCAGCCTGTTCCCTCCCCCGTGGAACGGGGTTAACGGTGGCACTGGGTTTTGAGGAGCAGATTGAAACCAGCTCAGTGACAGTGAGCTTGACATTCCTACATGCTTCATTAAACGTCTGCAAAATGCGAGATTAGGGCAGCCCGTCCCTGCAGCACACCCCGACCCGCAGGAAGTGCTTTAAGAGTGGGCGATGGGGGAAGCGGGTGTGTTTGAAACCTGCCGGGGCTGAGAGCCAAGAGCCCGCAGAAACCTTAGAAGGGCCTGACCTCAGTCTCCATGGGAAGGAGGCCAGTCCTCCCCTCTGCGCAACACCTCTTTCAGAGTCTTTCTAGAAAGCGTTCTTGTCATCTTTCCAGAAGCTGGCCCAGTTTCCTGCTTATTTCTGGAAAGGAAGAAAGGAGTAGCCTTGAACAAAGGGAGAGAACAGAGTAGGGGGCTCAGGCAGACCTCTGCCAGGCCAGGTGGTGCCTCTGCAGCCGGGAGCCCTCAACTGGAGTCACTCCCCGCCCCATGGCGTGGGCAGTCTGGGCCCAGGACTGAGGGACACTCCGGTGCTTGAAGATTAGGCTACCGGGTCCGGGCAGCCTGGGACAGCAGGCTGGAAAGACATCTGATGGGCAGGGGTAGTGAGGTCAGCAGATTCCTGAGAAGAGCTTCTGCAGAGTTGTAGCTTATGTGGGTGAGAGACCAGCCCGCACACAAGGGTTTTCTTCCGAGGCCCCTGGACCAGCCTGAGCAACCTCTCCGTGGAGCAGATGGCCACACTAACGCCAGAAGGAGGAGGGATCAGAAGGACACACAAGATCAGGACTGGGAGCTCTGGGGGACAGGTGAAGGGAGAAAAGAACAAAGACACCTTAGGTGATATTTCCAGCTGGGGTTGCAACCTCCTTTGTGGCCTCAAATTTCCCTAGACACGCCCAGAGAGGTTCTAGCTTCTTCCGGGTGGCCCAAGTAGCCATCAGTTATATTTTAATGAAAATCAACTGGTAAGTTTCCTTAGGTACTGCATTTCCGGACAGCCCTCCGCAAAGCAGAGGGAAGCGGGCACAGAGCTAGGGCGAGAAAGGCAGATCTCCAAAGGGGGAGGGGGCTGAGGGAGCAGAGGATGGACGTCACAGGCAAGCCTCGGTGGCCTCACCTCTCTGGGCTTCAGAGTTCAACAGGAAAAGAGAAACCACTCAAGGCATGTCAGACAGAGTGAATTGAATCCAGGGGAATCCATGGCACGGGTGCTAAACAAAAGTGGAGAAGCCATAGAGAAAAAACAGCCTAGAACAGGGGTCGGCCAAGCGCGGCTCTCGAGCCAAATGTGGCTCCCGCGGTTTGCCGCTCTGTTGACTAATGAGTTTGCCGACCATTGTCTTATACGACCCTTTATCTCTTAGCACGCAATATGCCACAATTGCCCAATCCTCACAGCTTGCAACTACACGGTAACATTTAGTCTAGTCCAGCGGTCCTAGAGTAACACCAGCAAGAAGCCACTCCCCTCCCTCCCCAGGCTCAAGGCACAAAGGAGGAGAGAGTGATGCTTGTGTGCCGCCCCCTGGAGATCCCCTTGCCCAGAGCCTGGCAGGCTGGTGGATTTTCCCCACCACGTTTCTCAACTGGGGTGTTTGTGGCAGCAACTTCCCCACTGAGCACACACTTCCCTTCCTGGGACGCACAGCTGTCTGGAAAACCTGCTGTTTCCTCTGCTGGGCTTGTTTGTGCACTGGAGAGGCTGAGGCCTGCACCCCGCCCCCTCTTCCAGGGCTCAGAGGAGAGCCAGGCCTGCGGGGCCCAAACACCAGGGACCAGGAAAGAGAGCTAAGGTCTGAGACCCTCTGAGCAAGTCCCTGGAAACCTGGGAAGTTGCTGAAATCTCCACCCTACCGTCTAAGCTCCACGCGGCCTGTCAGAGTCCGAGGCCACCATTCAACCAAACAATGGACCCACAAATCTTTCTTGAGGCACCATTATTAAGTCCACCTGGCTTTACCGGACTCCAACGCTGTGAGGTATTATTATAAAAGCCCATTTTATAGGTGGGGAAATTGAGGCTCTGAAGGGTTAAGTCACTTGCCCAGGGTCCCTACACTAGAATGGGGCTACGTTATTTTACCTTTATTCCCTCACAGCTCTGAGGTATAGACGTGGAGAACCCTTGACATTCACCATTTCAACCTTAGGAGTTTCAGGTATTTGAGAGTGACCACAAAGATTGGGGACTTTCTGTCATTTGCAGCGTCGCTGAAGCAAGAATGTGAACCCTTCGTAGGCCAAGGATGGTGGTGAGAGGGAGTCACTGATCTTGCCTCTTAAAAGAAGTGAAGCCGAGGGAAGCAGGCCGAGCTCTTCGCTAACACCCTGTGGGAAGGCCTGGGGGCCATCGGGCTCTAGGGTGGGGTTGCCCTCCCCCTCCTACAGCTGCCTGACCTTGAGCCAGTCCTCAGCTGAAAGATGACCTTGGGGGGTTCTTTTGAAGTCTGCGATCACACATGTAAAGTCCAATGTTCCTGGCACACAGTAGGGGCTGTTAGAAGAATGATGTTGGTCGTGGCCTTGCAGATGGCATAATTCAGGGCTGCATGGCAGATCACAAGGCCTGAGTCCAAGGAGCTCCGAGCACAGGCTGGGCGGTCCCCGGGACCAGGGCAGCGAGGAGGATCCTCATCAGGGAGATGTGAGGTCAGGCTGGCAGGAGAGCGGGGTGTGTGCGTGTGTGTGTGTGTGTGTGTGTGTGCGCGCGCACGCGTGCGCACGCGAGCTCAGGGGCTGTGGCTCAGGGGCTGTGGCCTTTGGAGTCAAAGACCTGGGTGTAAATGGCAGCTCTGCCCCTTCCTGGTAGTGTGACCGTGGGCAAATTCCTTCAATAGGGCCTCCCTTTCCTCACCTATAAACTGGGAGTGACATCAATACCCATCTCCTAAGGTATGTTGAAGAGGTTAAATGCAAACGTACACCTGTAGTGCCTGCATACACACATTCACACACACAAGCTCACATGCACTCATATGTGCACTCACACACTATTACACCTTCATGTACACCCTCATGAACACTTGCTCACATGCATACACCACACACCATAGGTGAACACTTATGTGTATACACTCATACATTCTCACTCAGACACTCTCACACAGATGCTTACACATTCACACATCTACACTAGAATGAACACAGTCATATATGGTTGCATTCATACATGCTTACACACTCATTTGCACACTGTCATATTTGTACTTACTTGCACCACTCACACATGGACTCACATGACGTTAACATACACACTCACACTCATGCATGTTCACATACTTTCACTGATACACAGATACACTACACGGTCTCTAACACACATGCTCACACACTCAACCTACATACACACATACGGGCTCACTAGTACACATTCACACATACTCACACTCACACCCGCATACTCATGCACATACACTTACTGTTACACATGCTCACTCATGCAGTCATGCACAAACTCATTCAGTTGCACACACTCACACTCACACACACACATTCACATACATCCTTCTGTTGCACAAGCCCAACCCCCACCCGCCTGGCAGCTTATGCCTCCAGAACGGCCCAGGCCTGGCCTCATCTGATGTCTGTTTTTGCTCTGTTTTCCCTCTTGGTTCTATTTATTTTTCGTAGCCACAATGAGCATATTTGGAGAAGGATCTATTTTCACCCTATCTGGAAACACATTTCCCCTCCGCCATGAGCTCGGCAGATCAGTGAGGAGGCTCCTGGCCACTGTCACATGGGCTGGGAAGGCCGAGACAAAGCCAGGATGGAGACCAGAGAGCCCCAAGGCCCGAGGGCTTCCTGAAGTGGTCTGCTGGCTGCCTCTGAAACCCTTTTTGGGTAACCCTGAACTCAGGGTGACTGCTCCCCATAAAGGCTGCTGTAGTTGAAAGAGTCTGGTATCCCTCATTGCTCTTCCCATCTGCCCCTGGCTTCTATAACCTCTCTTTCCTATAAGGGAGTTGGGCCTTTGTAGATCACCTTGCTCCTCTCAGTTTTCTGATGACAATAAAAGAATAAAGTTAGATAAAATAAGATAAAATAAAATACTGTGTTATATTTAGTGAATATTTCTTCTGCCCCCAACCTGTGTAAAGTTCTCTGCAAGCATCATTCCATTTTAGCTTCATAATCACCTTAAGAGATTGTACTAATATTCTCCCATTTCACAGATAAGAGAGCTGAGGTTTAGAGAGGTCAAGGGACATGCATAAGACGTACTCTAGTGTGACAGCCTGGGAGGCGGAGGGACATAGGTCAAGGGACATGCGTAAGACATACTCTAGTGTGACAGCCTGGGAGGCGGAGCAAGGCAAGCCTCATGCCTCAGGCATGACGCTGTGTGTCCCTTCCCATCCCCCAGTATGTCAGCACATAGTAGTTGCTCAGTAAGTATTGGCTAAAATAAAAAGGATTTTAAAGTGGGCAAAGGATTCGAATAGACACATCTACAAATATATATATACACAAATGGCCAATAAGCACATGAAAAGCACATCATTAAGCACACAGTAGCACATCATTAGTCATTAGGGAAATGCAGATCAAAACCACAATGAGATACCACTTTGTAACCACTAGGATGGCTATGATAAAAAAAACATGAACCAAGATAAGTACCGTATTTGCCGGCGTATAAGACGATTTTTTGGCCCTGAAAAATACGTATTTGCCGGCATATAAGACGACTGGGCGTATAAGAAGACCCCCTAACATTTCCACTAAAAATACAGAGTTTGTTATATACTCGCCGTATAAGACTACCCACCACTTGGAGGCATATTTTTCAGGGCCAAAAAGTCGTCTTATACGTCGGCAAATACGGTATTGGTGAGGATGTGGAGAAACTGGAACCCTCCTACCCTGCTGGTAGGAATGCAGAATGACACAGCCCCTGGAAAACACTTCGGCAATTCCGCAACCGGTTTAACTCGGAATTAACACAAGACCCAGAAATCCAGCTCCTCTGTACATACCCCAAAAAATGGGAAACGTGTCCACACAAAAATCTGTACACAAATATTCATAATAGCATTGTTCATAATCGCCAAACCATGAAAACAACCAAAGGTACATGAAATGACGAACAAAATGTGATATACTCACATAATGGAACATTGTTCAACCCTCAAAAGGAACACATGATACATGCCACAACATGGGTGACTCTCAAGCACTTTATTCTAAATGCAAGAATCCAGATGCAAAAGACCTCATTCTGCATGATTTCATTTATGTAAAATGTCCAAAACTGGCAAATTCAAAGAGACACAGAGTAGATAATGGTTGTCAGGAGCTGAGGACACTGGAGAAAGGGCAGTGCCTGCTAATGAACACGGGCTTTCTTTTGATGAAAATACTCTGGAGTTAGATAATGGTGGTGGTCATACAACTCTACGAATATACTCTATGAACAGCCACTAAGTTGTATACTTTAAAGCAGGTGAATTTTATGGGACTGAATTGTAAAAATAAGTATTAAAATATTTAAATAAGCCTAACAAAAAATGTCACAAAGATCTCCATGGGGTAGGGAATGGAGGTCCAGGAAAATTGAATGCTTTTCCAAGGACCCAGGGAAAACGCTATCAGTCCTGTCGATGGAAATGACACCAACAGCTGCTTGTTGTGCACACTCAGTCTAAGCACCTGCGGCGTGGAAGCCTCTGCAGGCACGAGCTCCTTAATTCTCACCATAACCAATATCTGCGAAATGACTTGCCCAAAAGGCATTTGAATTAGATCAATGCATCTCCAAATGGTGGGGGAAATAATTCTACATTTTCCATTTTTTGTTGCTATTTTGTTTTGTTTCTGATGTAATATATATATTACAGAGGGGAGAGAGAGTTAGAAACATCGATGAGAGAGAAACATTTATCAGCTGCCTCCTGTACCCCACCACCCACCCACCCACCCACCCACTGGAGATGTGCTGCAACCAAGGTACATGCCCCCGACCGGAATCAAACCTGGGACCTTTCAGTCCGCAGACCGATACTCTGTCCACTGAGCCAAACCGGTTAGGGCTTGTTTCTGTTGTTTGTTTTTGTGTGTGTGGGCTTTTTCGTAGTTGCTATTGGTTTGACTTTTTACATGACACTTGGGCCCTCATTGCAAGAAGGAACACAGGAATGCGAGTGGGTAGTGCTGTGATGCAAGACTGCCGGGGCCCAGGTAAGGCCGGCTCTGTTCCTGCTCCCCTCTGGTCACCAGGCTGGGATCCTGGCCTTCTTCAAGGGCAGGTGCTGGTGAACAACCTTCGAGAAACTGGCCAGGATTGTCTAGAGCAAGCATGTCAAACTCAAAGGCTAACACGGGCCAGATAAACAAGGCATGCAGCCCATGGGCCACGAGTTTAACATGCTTGGTCTAGAGCAGTGGTTGGCAAACTCATTAGTCAACAGAGCCAAATATCAATAGTACAGAGATTGAAATTTCTTTTGAGAGCCAAATTTTTTTAAACTTAAACTTCTTCTAATGCCACTTTTTCAAAATAGACTTGCCCAGGCTGTGATATTTTGTGGAAGAGCCATGCTCAAGGGGCCAAAGAACCGCATGTGGCTCGAGAGCCGCAGTTTGCCGACCACGGGTCTAGAGCAACTCTCCATACAGGGCTGCTGTTCCAAAGGGAGGAAGCATCACATGTACTCGGGGCCTTGGATGGCTCTGGCCCAAATTCCCTGGGATTTGGGATAACTGAGGAAGGCTGCTCCATTTCACCTGTATGACCTGTCCACAGGTGTGGCTCTGGGTCCCAAGAGCCAGGCCCCAGGGATGAGTTTCTCATGCCCTAGCATGTAGGAAGTCCTGGGTGTCTGTGCCACGTCCCGGCCAGCCAGCCGTGAACATGCCAGAAACATCCCTCACCAGGAGCTGCTGGAATCAGCTTGTAGGAAACGGTAAAGGGGGTCTCTCAGGTCTGACAGCCTGGCCTCAGTCCCAGCTCTGCTACTTCCTGGCTGGGTAACTGTGAGCTAGTCACTTTACTTTTCTGAGAGTTTCTTCATCAGTTAAATGGGGGTAATAACGCATAAGATTATTATGTAACGATCACAAGGCCACCTCATAAGGTTGGTGAGAGGATTAATCGAGGTGATGAATGGAAAGTAGGGGGGTCTGATAGAAGATGAACCATTATTACTCTTATGGAGACCATGGGCCAGAATCAGAAAGCCTGAAGGCTGACCTCCAGAGCAGCACATGTATCTGTATACATACACGCATACACACCTTCATACCCCACACAGTCACACACTGCACGCACTGCATGGGATCTGACATTCACACTTTTCCACCCATACTCACATGTAAACTCACAAGCATGTATCCGTTCACCTACACGCAGACTGTATCTGAAGGCTGGCCTTGGCAAATAGGCCTGCACACACATGCAAGTGCACACTCACTTCCCACATGCATGTGAACATGTGAATTTGTATTCATTCACATGTATGTTCACATCCATGAACTTGTTCTTTTCAGGGCCACCAGCCTGGCATTGGCCATGGACCAGTGGCTGAGAGAGCTTTTAAATATATATATATTTTATTGATTTTTTACAGAGAGGAAGGAAGAGAGACAGAGAATTAGAAACATGGATGAGAGAGAAACATCTATCAGCTGCCTCCTGCACACTGCATACTGGGGATGTGCCCGCAACCAAGGTACATGCCCTTGACCGGAATCGAACCCGGGACGCTTCAGTCCGCAGGCCGACGCTCTATCCACTGAGCCAAACCGGTTTCGGCCGAGAGAACTTCTTCACTCCAGGGCAGTCAAAGCCAGTCCCTGGGCCCCATAGGGCGGGGGGGGGGGGGGTCAGCAAGCTCCCTCCTTTGTGCTCCCTCTGTTTGACCCCTCTGCCCTGGAGAAACAGCCCCTGCATGAAAGTTTTCCTAATGCCCACCCCTGAACCCCCTTGCCCGTTTTCCCACCTCAGCCTGCCTACATCTCTCTCATGTTCACTCTGAGCGGGGCCTCAGCTCTGGAGGGGCAGCAATGATAGTGGCTCCTCCACTCTCGTGCCTCCTCCAATGCTCAGCACAGGGAGGTGGTGCAGGAAGAGATGCTGCAGTGAATGGGCCAGGCTGATGGGTGGGCATTGCAGGTTACTCTCTTGTCTCTGCACAAGTCAGCACCCAGAGGAGCCAGCTAAGCTAGGGCTCTGTGGCTGCTCACCCCCAACTCATGGGCAGACACTGGGACCCCGGAGCCACACTGTACACTCTTCCTGGCACAGAATTGCCCCAAGCCCTTCACATGGGCACTGCCTCCAGCACCTGCTGCCCTGAGCGCTGACCCCCAGCCGAATCCTAAAAACAAGACCCCTGGCGGCTGGGCAGGCCTGGGGCGGGTCTCAGGACTTGCTTTTCCTGCTTTAAGCAGACAGACTCTCCCAGCTCAGAGGAGGGGGCAGATTTCCCAAGGTGCCTGGAGATCTGCCCTTAGGCAGAGCTCCGCACAGTCTGGCCCACTGTATCGGAACCACGCAGGGCGTGAGTGAATGCAGATTCCCAGGAACAGCCAACCTTCCCGAATCAGAGCTGCTGAGGTGGAGCCAAGGAATTGGATTACCAATAAACACTCTGGTTCATTCCTGGTTAAGGGCCTGAGAGCCACACTGCCCAGTGCAAATGCTGGCACCACCATTTACCAGCCCTTAGGCAAATCCTTTAACCTCACTGAGCCTCAGTTTCCTGGTCTTTAAAATGGGCATAATAATGGCTTATGCCTCTTGGGCCCGCTCTTTTTTCTTTTTAATCCTTACCCGAGGAAATGTTTATTGATTTGAGAGAAAGAGAGAGAGAGAGAGAGAGTCATTAACATGAGAGGAAAACATTGATCAGTTGCCAAATTGGGAATTGAACCTACAACCTTTTGGTGTATGGGACGATGCTCCAACCAACTGAGCCACAGGCCAGGACTCATGGGCCTGCTCTTGGAATAAAATGAGATCATGAAGGAGAAGTGCCCAGCACAGTACCTGTATGCACTCAACAAATGTGGGCTATTTGTAGCACAGCCGTGTTCTCATGCCCAGGGACTTCTGAGCGAGGGACACAGCCTTGAGGTTCTCTTGCAGGGATGGACCCTGGTGGAGACCCGGGTGGAGACCCGGGGGGCAGCAGAAAGCCTTGGTGGGGCAGGACCCTCACCCCAAATCCCCCACCTCCTGGTGGCTGGTGTATGGTACACTGCCCAGTTCTCCTGCCTCCACCCAGATGAGGTTCAAGGCGCCGCTTGCCCTAGCTTTTACCCTGCCTCCTCGCCTGCTGGCAGCCTCCCTGCCTGCCCCACTGCCCTGGGAGCCTAACTGGCTTGGCGCCAGCCCTGGCACTCCCTTCAGCTGGGTAATAAAATAGCCAGCTCGGGTCAGCTTTCCTTGGCAAGGAGGCCCCCTGGCACAGAGGGCAGGAGGGAGGGGCGAGCCTGGGGAGACGGCTCCTCCAGTGAGCACCAATTATGGCCTGGCATTCTCCAAGGATCGCTTGCTCCCCAAACCAGGTGACCCCGGGGGCAAAGAACCTTCTTATTTGTCTTTCTTGCTTTCCAAGTCCTTCATTATTCATTTTATCTGTGCATCCAGTCATTCAATATTGAAATGTCAACTGGGTGTCAGGCACCGGGGCTCGCCAGGATTGGCAAACCTTTTCTGTAAAAGGCCAGATGGTAAATATTTTCAGTGTTGTGGGGCAAACTACCTGCTGTTGTAGCAAGACAGCCGCTGTAGACAGTGTACACACAAATGGGTGGATGTGGCTACATGCTAATAAAACTTTATTTGTGGACATGGAAATGTAAAATGTAAAAACTATTCTTAGCTTGCAGGTCACACACAGCAGGCCACAGCTAGTGCGTCATGAAATATTTTTCTTTTGATATTCCCCCCCACCCCCCAACCCTTTAAAACTGTAAAACTATTCTTAGCCAAAACCGGTTTGGCTCAGTGGATAGAGCGTCGGTCTTCAGACTGAAGGGTCCCAGGTTCGATTCCGGTCAAGGGCATGTACATTGGCTGCAGGCACATCCCCAGTAGGGGGTATGCAGGAGGCAGCTGGTCGATGTTTCTTCCTCAACGATGTTTCTAGCTCTCTATCCCTCTCCCTTCCTCTCTGTAAAAAAATCAATAAAATATATATTAAACACACACACACAAAACAAACAAACAAACAAACAAACAAACAATTCTTAGCTCACAGGTCATGCACAGCAGGCCACAGCTATGGGCTCACCAGTCCTGAGCTTAGCCTTCCACACAAAGACCATGGCATGTGCCATGCCCCATCGCTGCCAGTACTGTTAACAGAGGCGAGGCCGTTGGAGAAGCTCAGTGCAGCTGAGCCACTGTAGCCGCCCAGGGCCCACCCCCCTCGGTGCCACATATGTCCTCTGGGGTTAGACATGGAGACTCTTAGCCAAGTCTCCTTCGGGTCCAGGAGCATTTTGAGGACAGGAGCATCACTCTTTTAGCATCTGGAGTCAGAAAGCACGGCGGTACACATGCCAGCTTGACCACTCCCAACCTGAACAGCTTTGGGGGAGTAACATAACATCTCCATGCCTCAGTTTCCTCATCTGTAGTATCTACCTCATGGGATGTTGAGAGAATGAATGGGCCCAGACAGGTGCTGATGTGGGGCCAGTGGTCCATGCACATGGGCTCTAATCACAGCTCCTTCTCTCCCATCAACCGCAGCATCCAGCATGGCTCTGGGCACAAAGTTCCTGCTCAGTCTCTCCTTGCTAAGTCTTAACGTTCAGAAGGAGGGGGAAAGATCCCTGACTCCTTGCCCAGGAGCTCCTCGGGGTCTGTACCCTGGACTCCTGGGCAGCTTTACCCTTCAGACTTGGCTTGGGGCATTTCCCTTTGTCCCTCCAGCCCAGCCCACTGGGATGCCCAGGGTTAGGAGTGTGTGGACAGGAAGAGCTCGTGGCTGGTTCTGCTCCAGGGATGAGCTGTGGAGGAGGCAGCTGCTTGGCTGGGGATAAAGGCAGCAAGAGCCTACCTCACCTGCCAGTCCAAGGTCCATGGGATGGGCAGGCCGCCAGGTCAAGGCCTAGGGCATCTCAGCCCTGAGGCTGAACACCTTGATCCTTCAACACTTTGCTCTTCTTTCCAAGTACGCTCCTCTCCCCGGAGGGTGCCAGGTTTGCTCTGTCTTCCAGAACATCACCCCTTCCTACCCTCCAAGAGCCTGTTACCTTCTGTGGTTTTATTGTTTCATAGCACTTATCATTATGTGAAATTTTCTTGTTTGTTTTAGGGTCCGTCCTTCTCACCCCATCCCCCCCCCCCCCCCCGGCCCATTCTCCCTTCCACTACAATTTAAGCTCCTTAAGGGCCACATTTTTGTCTACTTTAATTCTTATAATTACCCTCACAGGACAGATAATATCCCCTAGTTAATAGTTAAGCACATTGAGGTCACCCAGTTAGTGAGTAGCAGAACGAGGATTTAGGGCCTTTCTGACAGTCAAAAGCTCACATTCTGTGTCTCCCCCATAAAACAGAGCTAATCTGGCAAGAGGGCGATAGGAGGATACATGGGCCTTGAGCTCCATCATCCATTTCCAGCAGCAGTAGGAGTTAGGAGCTATTTATGGGAGTCCTAGGAACTTTCCCTGCTATCTTGCAGGGAGAAAAGCCAGGTGGACTTTCACTCGTGCCTTCTTATTTAGATAGAGGAACATAGTCTAGTCTCTTCATTGCAAAGCAGGTAGTGCTGAAAGTTACCAAGGGTTACAAAGTGCTTTATAGGTGCTGGCCTAGTCTGCTCGGGCACCTGCAACACAATACCATAGACTGAGTGGCTTAAGCAATGGGAACTTATTTCCTGCAGTTCTGGAGGCTGGGAAGTTCAAGATAAAGTACTGGCTAATCCAGTTTCTGGTGAGAGCGCTCTTCCTGTTTTGAAGCTGGCTGCCTTCTTACTGTCATCCTCTCCCGATGCAGAGAGAGTTCATCTCCCTTTTGTCTCTTCTTATATAAGGGCACTAACCCCATTCATTGAGGACTCCACCTTCATGACATAATTACCTCCCAAAGGCCCCACCTCCAAAAACCATCACGCTGGGAATTAGGGCTTCAACATATGAATTTGGGGAGCACGCACATTCTGTCCACAGCAGGAGCTGACAGTGGTACTCAGAAAAGCCAGGGCAGTGGGTGGGAGGTTGGGGGGCACCATCAAGGAAGGCACTTTAGGCAGAGAGGGAAGCAGGAGTCAAGACCAACCAGACAGGGCCTGTTTGAGAATCAGTAAGGGCTCCTAATGGCTACAGCCTACTGTGTGCTGGGAAAGGGCAATGATTACATTATGTAAGGTGGTCAAGCAGGTAGGCTGGGGGCAAATCACAGGAGGCCTAAAAGATATTGGGAAAGACTGGGTTTCCAGAGTCTGCGTAGCAGATAAAGAAGCCAACAGAAGAACAGCTGATTGTGTGTGTTGGGTGCTTTACATTTCAGGAAGCACTCCCCGTCCATTCTGCTCTGCTAGCATGCGGGCAAGAGAGGCAAGTTTAGGATCCGGAGCCTGGGGTCTGCTCCACCCAGGGTCAAGGCGTGTAGACAGGAACAAGTCACTTCACACCTCAGGGTCTCACTTGATTTCATCGGAAAACAAGGTCCAATTCTCCGCACTTCAGGAAGGATTCCACAAAACCACTCCTGTGAAAACGCTGTATTTAACTTCTGGTCCTCAGTTCTTTCTCTGTTAAATTGGGTCAACCCCCCCCTCTCCCCTGCAACACACACACACACACACACACACACACACACCATAACGAAAAGGCCCAAAGGCCAGAATCTCCTTAGTGAAGTTAGGGGACTCAGTGTTCTGTGGGTGGTGAGAGGAGAGCCTCAGCGAAGGGGCTTTGGCTGCTCGACAACGTTTCTCCGTACCCGCTATTTAGCTTACTTGGTACAGACAGGGGTTAGGAAGAGAAAGCACAAAGAGACCGGCACCAAAGGGAGAGGAGACCGGCGCAGGAATATGACGCGCCCCACCCCGCCCACTTACAGGGCCGGCACTCCCCCGCGCCACGCCTTCCGTTCCTAAACCACCAATCAGCGGGCGAGCTGCTCCGTGACGCGATCTTCTCGCGTCGAAGCGGCAGGCGGCGGCGTTTCCTGGTTGACAGCCCGGGCGCCTGGCTATGGGCAGCCAGGAGGCGCTGGGCCAGGCGGCCCGGCTGGCCTCCTCGGGTCTCCTCTTGCAGGTACTCTCTGCCCGGCCTCCCCCACGCCGTCCCGCTGCCGGGGTCCGCGGGGAGCCCGCCTGCGGGCCGACTCAGTCCCGCTGCCGAGGGGCTGGACCGGAGGAGGCGGCGGCGGCGGAGACTGGGCTCCTGGGCTCGGAATTGGGAGCCAGCGTTCTCCAGGCTGGGAGATTGCAAACAAGCCACTTTCGTTTTGAGAAATGCAGTTCCCGTATCGCAGCAGGAGAAAGATCAGGTCCCCGGGGTGTTTATGGTGTTGTGTAATCTGATGTGTTTTAAGGCAAGGGGTTCATTTCCTCCATGCTCCACCCCTTACCCTCAAACACATTCCTCAAATCCTGAGTCGCCCCGAGAGTTCAGAGAGACGGTATGGCACCTGGGCTCAGGTAGGCCTGGATTGAAATCCTGGTTCTGCCAAGTTATTGCTGAATGAGCCAGGACAAGTGACTTCACCTACTAAGCCTCAGCTCCTCCTCACTTGGAAAATGGGGGTTATAATAGTAATAATAATAGTACCTAGCCCATAAGGTTGCTGTTAGGCTAAATTGAAGTTATTCAGATACACAGTACTCTTTGTATGCCCTTAGTAAATGTTGGTGTGTCTTCCTTCTGCCTATGTGACCTTGAACCAATTATTTCCTCTTCTTGGGCCTAATATTCATCATCTGTCAGATAGCATAAGTGCCAGATGGTCCAAAGGATATCTAAAGATTCGTTAAAACCTAGGAGCTGGTCATTCTAAGTCAAGCGGCTTAATTTCTGTCTGTCTCACTCTTGAGCCATTCAATCCTTTCTCACAAAAGTCCTGAATCCACCTTCCCCCTTATTTTAGAGAGTCAGTGTTTCACGTGGAGGCTAGGAGAAAGAACAGGCAGTCTTGGGCCAAAGTTTGGGTCTTGTCACTTGCTAGATGCCCACTCTTGGGAAGTTTGCTTGACTTCTTCAAGCATCAGTTTCTTCATATGGTCATTAGGGAGATTAGATGAAATGTCTTGTTGTATGCCTGACACATTGTAAGTACTTAACAACTTAATTATAAGTACTTAACAACTTAATTATTTTTGTTATGGTTTTAGAATTTTTAAATGGACCTAGTGACTTTGGGCAAGTCAGCTTCGCTCTGAGTCTTCCTTGCTTCCCCGGTTGCTCTTAAGGGTCACATAATTAACAGAGAAGAAAGAGCTTTTTTAAAACTGTAAATTCCTTTACAAAGTGAAGACTTACTCGTAAGGGCCTCTATGTGGAGCAAATACTGGGTAGCATGAGCAACCTTAGAGCTTCATTAGCTCAAACTTTTGTTCAATTAAGAGATAGGGAAAAGCCCAAGGCATTAGGTTTCTTAGACAAGGATAACTTTGAAATTAATATAAACGTGTATGTGTTGTTTTTTTAAAATAGCCATAATCTTTAGACACCTGAGCGTTTTAATTCAGTCTTGTATGTGTTTTTTTTTCAATTTACAAAGCATACACTTGAGGTAGCCTTGCAATTATACTGTAATCTGTAAGAATTTGAGTTTATTCTCTGTCATAACTCTGAGCTGGCCGTAGTGAAAGTATTAGTGCCCTTTATTTGTATGCATTTTTCAAAAATGCTTTTACCTACACAATCTTGTTTGATCCTTGTTATCAACCCTATGGGAAGGGCATTGTCTGACAGAGAAGGAAATTGAGGCTGAATGTGCTCTCTAACAGCTCTCTAAATTGGCTTCAGACTTCTAAAACTGAGTATGGAGTTGGGTGTGTGTGTACTTACAGGGGTGGGCAAAAATAGGCTTACAGTTGTACTAAAAATAAGTCATGCAATAATCTATATATATAAAAGGCTAAGCGACCGTTGCATCTGAAAAAACTGAAGGGATGACCAAACAGGCTGCGTGGGGCAACCAGGCTGGCAGGGGGTGAATGAGGGACAACCAGACAACTGAGCAGGCTGTGTGGGGTGACCAAGTCCACTGGGGAGGGGGGGGGCAGTTGGGAGCGACCAGGCCGGTGGGGGTAAGGGGTGGGGAGGAGCGCGCATGAGGGGCGACCAAACTACTGAGAAGCAGGCTACATGGGGTGACCAGGCCTCAGAGGGGGGAGTGAGCTTTGGGGGCAACCAGGCTGGTGGCAGAGGGCAATGAGGGGTGACCAAATAACAGCAGCAGGCTGCGTGGGATGACCAGGCCAGCAGGGCAGTTAGTGAGGGGCGACCAAACATTTGAGCAACCAGGCTGGTGAGAGGGGCTGTGAGGGGCAACCAAACGACTGAACAGCAGACTGTGGGGGGTGATCAGGCCGGCAGTGGGGACAGTGAGGGGCCACCAGGCCAGCAGAGGGGGCAGCGAGAGGCGACCAGCGCAGCAGGGGGAACAGTTGGGGGTGACCACGCTGACAGGGGGGTAAGTTAGGGGCAATTAGGTATGCAGGCAGTTGAGCAGTTAGGAGCCAGTGGTCCCAGATTTTGAGAGGGATATCCTCAGGATCAGGACTAAACCGGCAGTTGGATATCCCCCAAGGGGTCCAGGTTTGGAGATGGTGAAGGCTGCACTGAGGGGACACCCCTGCTGTGCACAAATTTTGTGCACAGGGCCTCTAGTTAATAAATAATAATACAGGAATAAACTTCTGTGGACTCACAACTGTAAACCTACTTCTTTTGTCCACCCTTGTACGAACCTGCATGTTTCTAAGAAGAGCTGCAGAACTTTCAGCAGACTCACAAAAGGTCACATTTGACTTCACAAATGTTAAGGTTGTGATACCGGCTTTGGAGACCTTGCTGCTCTGTGGCACTTCGGGGGCAGTGTTAGATTGAGCTCTCCCCTTTAGGCCTTACCTTTCCCCGGGGATGTTCAGACTTCTGTGGCTCGTTGGCATTCTTGAATTTACTAAGATTGCAGCTGTTCCTGGGTAACCCGGAGAGTGCTTGACAGAGAAGTGATTTGTCTTTTGGTCTCAAGTGCATTTGAGTTGCACCTGCGGTGCTGCTGGGACGCAGCGGAAGTCAGTGTGTGAGGCCTGCCCCCCAGCCGCATCCCCATTTAGCAACCTCGTTTAATTGCAGCCTGTTCTTCTCTGTCTCACGGGAATAATGCTTGACTGCGGTGGTTTTCTTGAGTTGATATAATCCTTCCAAATGGCATTAGCTAGACTCTTGTCTCTCCCAACCTCCCCTCCCCCCTTTTAAGTGATCTTACTGCAGTTGTCATTTGAAAGGTATTTTCACTCCTCTCTGGAAGGTGGCAAATAGTCAGCAAGTAAATACAGCCTTTTCTGTTTTCTAATTGAAAACCGAAGTTCAAAGGGATTACATGTCATTATCAGAATCCCCAGATACTAGTAGGCACAGAGAAGAAGGAGAAATTAGACACCATCATTGCTGGTGAGTCTGCTCTACCCTGCAGGCTCCCACTTGCAGAGTGCTTGCTCTTTCTCTGCAGGCTGGAAGGAGGGGCAAAGGGAAGCACTAACTGAGATTTCTTTCCGCCTCCTGGAGCGCCTGACTTTGTAACCACGGGAATTCCCTGAGTCGGTAGGGGCCTCCCTCTTCTCATCACCAAAATCGGGTTTACTGAGGGGTCCTTTGACCACTGCCCAGGTGGTGTGCCAGGAGATGCCAAGGAATGGCATTTTGGGAAGAAATGCAGACAGGATGAGTGTTTTGGAAAGGGTCCCCATGGCCAGGGGGCTGTGTGTCATCACGTTAGGAAGAGCAGCCTCATTGTTTTCATCTCAGCAAAGAGAACCTCCCAACCCAATTTATTCTTAGGCATTTTCCCTCTCTTTCTGTAGGTGTTGTTTCGATTGATCACCTTTGCCTTGAATGCATTTATTCTCCGCTTTCTGTCCAAGGAAACCGTTGGCATAGTGAACGTAAGGTAAGAAGGGATGCGCCCTGGCACTGTCCACAACTCACCTCCCTCGCCAGGCTCTCCCCTGTGCCTGCCTGCGTGTCACCCTCGGATTTTAGGCGCAAGGAAGTTTACTGGAGTGACAGCCTTTTCAGCAGGGGCTGAGGAGCATGCTGCTGGGGGAACGAGCGGGGGATGTTGCTCTTAATGGACCCATGGAGTGTTTTCCATTAGCAGGCTCCAAATGTGCGTTTCCCAGCCAGCTCTTTCCTGTTTGGCTGCTCTGAGAACCCGGCATAGGAGTGGGAGTAATTCACTGCAAACCCCTTCTCAGGTATAATTCTGTGTTCTTGTCCTGCTGACGGCAAAGGAAGCAGGCATCCTCCAGATCGTGAGGATGTGCTTTATAATCACACAGCCACCTCCCTTCCCTCCATGGTTATCTTCTCTCTCGGTGAATTGTACAATGGAAAATGGTAGCTGGGAGAAGGGCTTGTCATTCGTTTCACGGTGGCTCGTAGCTGACTTGCTTCGTCTTTTAGACTCTGTGTTTCTTCCCGTCTCCTCCTTTCTGTTCGAGGACACCCCACACAGAGTCTGTATTCACAAATGACACAGAAGTATCTGAAGTGATGTGAGTGCGCAGAATAGCTCAGCTTCTCAGGTGTGCCTTCCTTGTCCTGATAAACAAGACAGCATGTTCCAGACAGCGTTCCGCATCTAACATCTACCAAACACACGCTCTTGGCTCTGTCCTGGAGGCTTAGTGAAGGTTCTCAAGCAATGGCAGGCAAACCAATCCCCTGGGGAGCTTTGCACTCGGTAGGGCTGAGGAGGGACCAGGAATCTGCATTGCAACAAGCTCCTCACGTGATTGTGGAAGTAGGGACCATGCTTTGAGAAATATGTGTTGTTGCTTTTTAATCTTTATTGTTCAGATTATTTACAGATGTTCCTCTTTTTTCCCCCCCTAGCTCCCCTCCACCAGGTTCCTACCCCACCCTCATTATATTCGCCAGTTAATACTGTTCATCAGATTTTTTTATTCCCTTGGTTTTCAGATTCACTTGTTGATAGATATGTATTTGTTGTTCATAATTTTTATCTTCATCTTGTGAGAAATACGGTTTTAAAAGCAGGAAGGAAAAGACCAAATCCTCTTAGGCGCTCAGACTTGAAGGCAGTTGGGGCCTCTCCCCGTCGGTTCCCCTCCAGGCTGGCAGGTCCCTGCGTGGACAGCCCTTGTCTGGCCTGCCCCCCGTTTAACGTGTGGTTGTCTCCTCATTCACGGCGTTGGGCAGAAGCCCTGGGGAGCAGGATGATCCTTGGGCAACCTCAGAAACCGAAGCCCGGGGCCATCCCCACTCAGGCTTCATGTGGGCCACGGGCTGCTGAGGAAGGGAGACCTCAGCTGCTCCTCACTGAGGTGCAGGAGGGTCCACCTTGGTGCTGCCGGCCTAGGGGGTACACAGGCAAGCTTGCTAACCTGGTTGCAGTGGCCTCTGCCGTGGCTGCCAGCCTCGTTGCGTGTCCTGGGATTCTTGGCCAGAGCCTCCACTCAGTAGAGCCTCAGCTTCTCCCACAAGGGCCGTTGGGTCTCCAGTCTCAGAGTGACCAAGAGGTCCCCTTGCTGGGTGGGGTCCTTTTCCTTATGGCTAGAGCCACACCTCTGCTTATAGCCACAAAGCCTGCAGGCTTTGGAGGCCACTGGGGCAGTTTCTATCCCAGGTATAACCTTGCAGGCACACGTGCGGGTGTTCCAGAATCGGATCCTCACTTTGTGGTTTGAGTGGGTCAGACAGTGAGAAGTCCTGTGAAAACTGTTTTCCACGTCACCGCCAGTGGTTTATGACCAAGACTTTTTTCATCCCAGTTGCTGGTAAAATCTCAGAAATTCTCTCTATAAAAAGAAAACTAGAGACCTTATTACTATCTGCTTTCCCTCTACAGGCTGACGCTGCTTTACTCGACCACTATCTTCCTGGCCAGAGAGGCCTTCCGGAGAGCATGTCTGAGTGGGAGCACCCAGCGAGACTGGCGCCAGACCATCAACCTCCTGTGGCTAACGTGAGTTGTGCTTTGCTTGTCAGGAGACAGTTTCAAAGGCAAAGGTAACAGATATGACAAGTTAAACAGCGATAGTTTGATGGTTAAACAGCCCACAGCCTTGGTTTTGCAGTGGGTTTCTGGGGACCCGGCATCTGCTGTTTTCTTTCTGGTGGCCCGCCGCCAGGAGGAGGCTCCAGGTGGGGGCTTCTGGGCCAGATTTCCAGCCCTGGCTCTGCCCTCTCTGGAGGCCGTATCTGCTGTTCCTGATCCCCAGTCTGGCCCCCCCAGGCCTGGGCCATCTTTGTTATTTCTAATCTTTTCCCCCTGTGGTGTTTTCTGAGCTTTTAACAACCACTTAGCCTTAGTATTTTTTTGAAAGCCTTTTAGGAGTTTCATTATTATATCTTTCTTCAATTTTGTTATGTTGATTGCAGTTCTGAGCCTTTCAGCATATTCTCGAAGATCAAGTACATTAGCTAACAATGGTAATAGCTCTTCTGCAGTTAGATCCCTGCAGGGAGGGCTGGTGGTTGGGGTTGTTTCCCAATGCTGCTCTTGCATAACTCCTGTCGCCTCATGGAAAAGACTATCATAAGGGCGGGCAGGTTTTCATTTTATTAGCGGAATGACCTAACTACCCAGTCATATGTGAGTGCTCTGTGGTACGCACGGGGAGGGATGCTGTGCGCTGCACTAGTGGTCGTTTGGATGTATAAGTTCCAGCCGTATACTGTCTTTCAGCCATTGTAGGTAGAAACGACAGGCACACGCTTTGGGGGAATTTTGCTTTTTGAGTCAGTGTAGCACAACTGATAGGAGGGTAGCCTGGCATTAGATCAGAATTGGGCCCTGCTCCTGCCCTTCACTAGCTGTTCGTAACTTTGGTCAAATTCCCAGTGCCTGTCCACCTTAGTTGTCTTATTATTTAAGAAGGATAACGACAGGCCCTAACCGGTTTGGCTCAGTGGACAGAGCGTCGGCCTGCAGACTGAAGGGTCCCAGGCTCGATTCTGGTCAAGGGCATGTACCTTGCTTGCAGGCACATCCCTAGGAGGGGGTGTGCAGGAGGCAGCTGATTGATGTTTCTCTCTCATCCATCAATTTTTGTAACTTTCTATCCCTCTCCCTTCATCTCTGTTAAAAAAATACATATTTTTTTAAAAAGAGAGTGATAATGACAGGATCACTGTGAGGTATCAGTGAGACAAAGGGGATGAATCATAGTACTTGGCATGTAGTAAGTGTCCTTAATAAGAATTAGCTATTTTTATGCTTATAACTAGATTTCTTTTCTGTTCAGTGCTACTATTTTTGTTTGTTTGTTTGTTAATCCTCATCTTTTAAAATATATTTATTTATTGATTTCAGAGAGGAAGGGAGAAGGAGAGAGAGATAGAAACATCAATTGGTTGTCTCCTTCATATACCCTGATGAGTTGGGGATTGAATCTGCAACCCAGATATTTGCCCTTGACCTGGAATCAAACCTGAGACCCTTTGGTTGCTTGGGCCAATGCTCTAACCACCGAGAACACCAACCAGGACAGTATCACTATTGAAAAAATATATTTATATTTTTATGCTTGGCATATTAAAAAAACATTTCCCCCCATTTTTAGAGTCCCTCTGGGTGTGTTTTGGTCCTTGTTCCTGGGCTGGGTCTGGTTACGGTTGCTTGAAGTGCCTGATCCTAATGTCGTCCCCCACTATGGAGCTGGCGTGGTGGTGTTTGGTCTCTCAGCCGTGGTGGAACTCCTGGGAGAGCCCTGCTGGGTCTTGGCACAAGCACATATGTTTGTCAAGCTCAAGGTCAGTATGCCTTCTGCTGTGAATGGGAAATGCAAAGGATAAGGGAAAGAATGTTTATGTTGGTTTTAAAAAAAAATACCTTTATAGTAGAGAATGGTATTTTTCAGACTTGCATCTTGAAAGGTAATATTATAAATTTAGTTCATTCACTTGAAATTTGGCATGTAGGCTGAGCTACAGTTTACTTCTACTATGCTATTAATGAAAAAACAGGTTTATTAATAGGGAAGGTATTCGTTTAGATAAGAATTTAAGAGGACGCTAAAGGTTTTCCAGGTAATTATATTTTTAGTTGTATACTAATATTTTCTCTTTATCTTTTAAAATATATAACTTGATACGTACAAAAGAATGTCTATAACATACATGTAAATCTTAAAGCATGATAACATACTGGAGATCCCTGAACCTGCCACCCAGTGCAAGTAGGACATTACCAAAACTATGTCCAGCCGCATCCTCAGCCCCACTGCCAGGGCAGCCGCTGGCCCAGATTTTCTGTTTGTCATTTCTTTGCGTCTTTTAAAATAGTTTTTAATGATGTGTTAAGTAACACTCTTTATCACGTGTTTGTAGGTGATTGCTGAGAGCCTGTCGGTAATCCTCAAGAGTGTACTGACAGCGGTGCTGGTGCTGTGGCTGCCTCACTGGGGACTGTACATTTTCTCTCTGGCCCAGGTAAGAGTTACAGCCTTTCACTCTTGTATATCTGTCTTCCCATTCGAGCTTTTCTTCTTGTTCCCATTACTACGTGGCTTAATTTGAATATTTATGCATGTGGGGAAGGCTGGAAGCTCTGATGGTCTGGACACTGCTCCTCTGCTGCCATGTTCCTCTGTGCCATGCACTGACCCACGAGGCCTCATTGTCGAATATAAAATATCCTGTAGACATTTTGTCAGCAAGCCCACATCTCACTGGTCTCTGATTGTCTGACTGTCTTACGGAGGATAAAAACAGCTGTATGGGGATGAGGTGGGAATCAAATTGCATGCATGTTTCGTTGCTTGGATTTCAATAAATTGTTTTCATATTAGGAGGAAACTGTGCCAATCCTGTTTTGTTTGTTTGTTTTTTTGTAAATTAACTTTTAGAGAGGGGTGGGGGAGAGAGAGTGAGAGGCATCAATGTGAGAGAGATACATGGATTGGAATAAAACCTGCAAACTTCTGGTACACTGGATAACACTCCAAACAACTGAGCCACATTTTGTTTTAAACTTAGATTAAAATCTCCACCCTGGCCATGTGGCTCAGTTGGTTAGAGTGTTGTCCCATGCACCAAAGGGTCACAGGTTTGATTCCCGGTCAGGACACATTATCCAGGTGTGAGGAGGTAGCCAATCAATGTTGATGTTTCTCTCTCATTGATGTTTCTATCTCTCCTTTCCTTTCCCCTCTCTCTAAAATAAATAAATAAATAAAAACATATTTTTTTAAAAAAAACGTAATTCAAAAGTCATGAACCAAGTCTTAGTTGGTTCATTTTCACTTTTGGTAGTTTTGGTTTCATTTCCATTTTATCTTTTCTACTTCTAGTAAAATATAAGAGAGTACAAGTGCCAATTTAAAAAATGAAACCTAAGATCCGATAGTTACTAGAACATCTTATAGTGCAAAGCAGTTTGTAATTTTTTCTTTTTTTCTTTTTTTTAAATATATTTTATTGATTTTTTTTTTTTTTTACAGAGAGGAAGAGAGAGGGATAGAGAGTTAGAAACATCGATGAGAGAGAATCATCGATTAGCTGCCTCTTGCACATCCCCTACTGGGGATGTACCCGCAACCAAGGTACATGCCCTTGACTGGAATCGAACCCAGGACCTTTCAGTCCAAAGGCCGACGCTCTATCCACTGAGCCAAACCAGTTTCGGCTGTAATTTTTTCTTAATGTATAGGAAGATAAGTTAAAATTTTTAGTAATGATTTATGTAAAAACCTTTTCCATGTTCTAGACAAAAACTACAAATATTTTTGTGCAACATAGAAGAGCTAGATTTAAAATTAATAGAATAAGAATGAGAATTGGGGGGAGGGAGGGTGGGTAGGAAGTAAGCAACAATAAAACCTTGTATGCATAGATGCATAACCCATGGGACACAGACAATAGGGTGCTGAAGGCCTGGGGTAGGCGGGAGGGGGACGGTCTGAGGGGTCAATGGGGGAAAAAGGGGACATATATAATACTTTGAACAATAAAGAATTATAAAATAAATTAAAATTTTAAAAGAATGAGAATTGCCACCTGAAAGCAGTTTGCAAACAATTGCATATTTTAGACAAGTTATTTGTGATTATTTTTGCCTTGTTTTATTAGCTCCAGAACTATGGTCTCAGCATTCATACTTTTTTTTTAATTTTAATTTTTTAAAAAATATGTTTTTTATTTTTAGAGAGAGATAGAATCATAGATGAAAGAGACACCCTCCTGCATGCCCCACCACTGGGGATGGAGCCCATAACCTGGGCATGTGCCCTGACCGGAAATTGAACAGGTGATTTCTTGGTTCATGAGTCAACGCTCAGCCACTGACGTACATCAGCTGGGCCCTCATACTTTTTGATGCACTCTCCCTAATAGGACAGGAGGGCCACACAGACACCCAGTTATTGGTTGCCACTTCTTGGGAAAGGCACTTACGTTGTGACTTTCCGATGATCAGAGCTCCCTCCCAGGATATGTCATGTGGAGGCCATAGACAGCAAGACCAGTTCTGAGTTTATTTGCTTCCTTATCAGAGACTTCTGAGAGTTCTTCCCTGGTACATTCTCTATCAGTTTATGTGTCAGAAGTCTAAGAACCAACACCTCCTCATACCAGTAGGCAAGCCACACCAACACCCTGGGATTCCGTCCAGTTCATTTCCAGGTTCCTCCTCAAATAACCCTTCACCCCGTGGCATCAAATGTCTAATAATAGGGTTACTTTGGAATATATAAAGAATCCTTATAGCTCAACAACAAATAAACAAACCACCAAAAGTGGTAAAGGACTTGAGTAGACATTTCACCAAAGAAGATAGACAAATAAATGGCCAAAAAGCCCATGAGAAAATTTACAACATCGTTAGTTATTAGGCAAATGTAAATCAAAACCACAATAAGATATCACTTTATGCCCATTATGATGGCTATTATCAAAAGAATACAGAAAATAGCAAGTGTTGGTGAGGATATGAAGAAATTAGAATCCCCATAAGTTGCTGGTGGTAAAACAAAATGGTGCAGCCACTGTGTAAAGCAGTTTGGCAATTCCTCAAAAATGTGGCTTGGTCTGCATGGCTCAGTGGTTGAATGTCGACCTATGAACCAGGAGGTCATGGTTTGATTCCTGGTCAGGGCACATACCCGAGTTGTGAGGCTCAACCCCTAGTGTGGGTGATGCAGGAGACAGCTGATCAATGACTCTTTCTCATAATTGATGTTTCTACCTCTCTTACCCTCTTCCTTCTGCTCTGAAATCAATAAAAAATATATTTTTACAAAAGTTAAATGTAGAACTACCGAAAGACCCATCAATTCCACTTCTAGGTTTATACCCCAAAGAATTAAAAACAGGTGTACAAACAACTTATACATGGATGTTCATAGCAACACTATTCCCAGTAGCTGTAAGGTGGAAGCACCCAAAATGCCCAACTGATGAATGGGTAAGCAAAATATGGTGTATCCATACAATAAAATAATCTCTAGCCATAAAAATGAAACACAGGATGAATTTTTAAAACATTATCCTAAGCAAAAGAAGCCAGACACAGAAGGCCACCTATTGTATGATTCCATTAATATATAATAGCCAGGCAAGACTGGAGGCAAAGCAGATTAGTGGTTTCCAGAGGCTGGGGGGAATGGAGAGTGACTACTTAATGGGTACGGAATTTTCTTTTGGAGTTAGTGATGGTGGCTGTACAACACTGAATGTACTAAAAGCCACTGATTGTATGCTTTAACATGGTTAAAACAGTCAGTGTTATGCTGCATGAATTTCCCTCAATAGAAATAAAGGGGAGGGATCATGTAGTGAGGAGAGCGGCAGGAAGACCTGCCACAGTTTGTCATTGTGTCCCCAGGCTTGCTCAGTGGGAAGGTGAAGCGAGGCGGGGAAGGGAGCTGGGAAAAGGGTACTTACCACCGGATGCTGGCAGCAGCGGGTGTGGCGCACAGCAGTGCTGCTGTGTCCCAGGCTGCTGGCTTGCAGCATGAAAGAAGGACGGGGGAAGTGGAGGAAGGTGGTCAAAGGGCACACACTTCCAGTTGTCTGATATATAGGGAAGTTATTAAGAGAGTAAATTCTGAATTCCCATCACGAGAATTTTTTCCCCTTTTTATTGTGTCTATATGAAAAGGTGGATGCTAGCTGGACCTATTGTGGTGATTATTTCATAATACATGTAAATCAAACCATCATGCTGTAAGACTTAAACTTATACAGTGATGTATGTCCATTATTTCTCAATAAAACTGAAGAAGAAAAAGGGTAGTGGGTGTGGGCTGTGTTCTCAGACATGCCTGGGACAGGCGTGGATAGCAGAGGGGCCCGAACCTGCTAACCGGAGACTCCTCTGTCCTTGCTCTGTGCCTTTCTTACCAGTGTTTTCAGGTTGAAAGGAGGCCTGGAGGCCCCAGTTTTTCTTTAGCTGCTTTCAGGGGGAAAGAAGGGAGAAGGGAGCTTGCGAAAGGGGCCACTTGGAATATTCCTCCCCAGTCTGCAAATAAAACTCAGGCTGCTGCTCCCGGCCAAAAGCCATCCTTCGTCCCGGGTGTGTGGGCTCTCTTACCATCCCACCCTCCCCTCCCCGCCCTCTCGCAGCTCTTCCCTGCCCATGCACTGGGCAGAGAGGGGGGACCCAGCAGCTCAGATCTGCCTTGTACCCATGATGTCACAGGCTTCCGGGGTCTGTGGAAATTCCCCAGTCCTCGATGATGGCCGGTCCCTGGATGTGCCCAGGCAGGACACATGGATCCTCACAGTGTGCTGTCAGGTGGGAGAACGGCTGTTTGGCCAAATGCGAACCCTTCGAGAACGTATTTGACATTGGCGTGGCAGTTGGCAGCAGTGGGTGGCTGTCTGGAAGCTGTGTCCCGCTTGCCCAGTCAGGTGAAGCGCATGGAACCCTTTCCCCGGTGCTGCTGCTGCCGCTGGGTCTCAGTGGGTAGACCAGAAGGTGCAGTTAATTAAGACTGTTCTGTTTCTTGACTGACCTTTGAGGTCAAATTTATAGGCATATCTTAATTAGGCCTATATTAAACAGTGCGATTTAAACCCATTATTCTCTTCTCCCCCCAGCTTTTCTATACTACAGTTCTGGTGCTCTGCTATGTTACTTATTTCAAAAAGTTACTGGGTCTCCCAAAATCAACCAAGCAACAAACTCTTCCTGTCTCCAGAATGACAGATCTGCTACCCAGTGTTCTGAGAAGTAGAGTAAGTAATGTATTTTTGTCTCATCATTTTAATCACAGATGCTGGTTATCCTGGAGAGAAGGAAACTGTAATGTAATTGTTTATTATTATTAGGATAGTAAAGATGATTTAATAGCTCATATCTTTTGCATGCTTGCTGTGTGCTCAGCCAGGAATTCTAAATCTTGGCTGCACTGACATTTTGGGCTGGATAATTCTTTGTTTAGGAGCTGTCCTCTGCATTGTGGGATGCTGAACAGCATTCTTGATTTATTTTTAATTTTATTTATTATTGATTTCAGAGGGGAAGGGAGAGGGAGAGAGAGATAGAAACATCAGTAATGAGAGAGAATCATCAATTGGCTGCCTCCTGCACCCCCCCCCCCTGCCCAACTGGGAATTGAGCCAGCAACCCAGGCATGTGCCCTGACTAGGGATGGAACAGTAACCTCCTGGTTCATAGATTGGCACTCAAGCACTGGCCGGGCATATTCTCAGTTTTTACCCACTAGATACTAGCAGCTACCACCCCCCGGTTATAACAACCACAGACACTGCCAGATGTCCCCAGACACTGCCAATGTCCCCTCGGAGACAAAAACTGAGAACCCATGTGCTAGGTCCTCTGCCGAGCACTCTGCATGCCTGTATGTGTAAAAGCTCTGTGAGGCTGACACTGTTGTTTATGTTGTGTGGTTGAGGAACTGAGGCTTAGTGACTACCTGTCCAAGGTGAAGGTCAGAGTGAGGACAGTAGCCTGGAGTGGCTTGGATCCCAGCAGACCACAAGCTATAACCACTGTGTTCCACTCTCTGTCCTGCTGCCCCTTGGCTTCCCCCAGAATTGGCCTCTGGCACAGACATTCCGGAGCGCTGACAAAGCAGGGACAACGCCTGCAGAGTCCCTCAGCTAGTGTCAGGCCTCTCTCCGGTGATCCACTTTCCCGGGTAATCCTCTGAGGATGCTAATGTGTGGGGGCCAAGCATTATCTTTTCCTACTCCTTCTCCTCTTTTGTGATTACCTTATTATTATTTTTAAATATTTTATTGACTTCAAAGAAGAAGGGGGAGAGAGATAGGAACATCGATGATGAGAGAGAATCATTGATCAACTGCCTCCTGCAGGATCAGCCCACAACCAGCACATGTGCCCTGATGGGAATCGAACTGTGACCTTTTGGTTCATAGGTCAACGCTCAACCACTGAGCCACACCAGCTGGGATACTTTAAAAAGCTGTAAAATATTTGGGACTTTAGCCTCAGAACTTACGGAATCTTGCTCTACAACTTTTCAAGAAAAGCCACATCTAAGTAACAAAGCCAGATAGGTTCTGATTTGCTAGATAAGAGTTCTCCATTCTGATCTTACCTTTAATCTAAATCAAGGTGATAATTTGGGGATACCACAGTGCCTCATCTGCAGGCATAGAGCTTAGGACTTGAGGTGGCTCCTCTCGTCTGGAGCTTCTGCCGCCTGCCTCAGCGGGACTGAGCATGCAGGAAAGTCCCTCCCCGACGCTCCTGGGGCCACCTGTCCTGGCCTGGCCAGCTGGGCCAGCTCCTGCCTCTGGCAGCATTTTGGAAAGGAGCATTTGGACCATTAATACAGATAGGAGAGGGTAATGAGAGGAGTCTGTCAAGTGTGTAACTAACCCTGTGATGGGCCCAGAACTCCAGGTTTCATTTTCTTACCTGTCAAATGGCGGTAAGAGTCCATCCCTCCTAACGTGGTTGTGAGAGCCGGATGAGATGGGGCAGGTAAGGTGTTTAGCCTGGCCTGGCCCAGCTGGGTGACCATGTGACAGCTGATACCATCATCGCCATCACACCGCTGCCCTGAGAGCAGAACTAGCTCCACTGAAACGTCCTCACAAGGCAGACACGGTGGCACTGGTGTGAGAGCTCAGCGTGTTATCTGCCGTCTGTCCCTACAGTACCCACGCTCGTACTGCTGGGACAGAGCCTCGGCCAGGAGAAGGTTGCGTGTACCTGTCATGCACCGTGGCTCTGTTCCTGCTGACAAACAGCACAGCCCCGTGCTGGCTGCTGGCCGGGATACAGGCATAGAGGGAGGTGGTTGCTGGCCCTCAGAGGCTTCCTGTGCGTTTGGGAGGCAGTACCTGCAGAGGTGAAGCCTGCAGGACTCTGCAGACCTCGAGTCCTCATGTTAAAGGCGAGGTCGTTGGGCTGCATGAACTGTGAGGCCCCTCTGAAGACTTAAAGAGTCCTGTGAAAGTATTTGAACTTTGGCAAAGAGCCAGATATATAATAAATGCCACTGACTGCATGTACCTGGCACTGTGCTAAGCACTTTACACGGCCCTCATAGTGCCCTGTGAAATACATCATATTGCTTCCATTTTACAAATGGGAAAACAGGGTCAGAGAAGTTAAGTGACTAACCCAAAATCACACTTCTCTCTATCTTCTGCCGGTGGACTAACTTTAGTCTGTGTGTTAACCTCTACGCTATGTAGTTTTGCAAAAGAAATGGCTTATTGCCCTAATTATTTATTTACTTTAAGATTTGGAAATTCCAGGTAAAAGGATTCAGTATTCAAGTTTGTTGTGTTTTTTTTTTCCAAAGAGATGAGAAAGAAGATGAAATTTTAATTCAGTGGATGACATTACCACTGGCAGTATTGCTAACTTGACTCTCTGGAGCAGCTTTCTGCAGTTGGAGTTCCCTCCTATGAAACTGGTCAAGCTCAATTTGCCCACATTGGGAAATTTCTTTCTAATTCTTATAGAACTCCAACTTTTTAAAGGTACTTACTAAGACTTAAATTATGATCCTCACATAATGACTGCCGATATATATCTTTTATATTCTCCACACTTCTGAGTGATTTAATACGGGAGGTCTGCTAATATTTAAGTAAAGCTGAGGAATTTAACACAGCAAGCATGTATCTAGCAGTATTCTGTGTTAATCACTGTACTAGGTGTCCTGAGTAGGGTTCCTGCCTTCAGAACTTGCATTGTGGTGGGGAGTTAAGATGTGTACTCAGCTAACTGCACTGCAAGGCAGACAGTGTGTGTGTGTGTGTGTGTGTGTGTGTGTGTGTGTGTGTTTGTGTGTGTTTGTCTAGTGTTAACAAAATAGAGGCACAGAGAAGAACTGATAAATTCCATCTGGGAGCATTGAGGAGCACTTCATGGGGGAAGCTGCTTTTGATCTGGGCCTTGACACGTGGGTGGGCAGAGGTGAGTGACTCAGATTACAGCGGAGTGAGGCCCAGAGTTCTGGTCTCAGACCTTCCCTGGAGGCACTGCCCATCACGTTTCACCATCCACGCTTCAGTTTCTCCAGTGTGCAGTGAAGCAGTGGACTGGCTTGTTGGTCCGGGGGCTGCAGGGAAAGTCACAGCCTGTAGACCAGCTCCGCAGTCCCAACCCGCCTCTTGTGAAATAGACCTCTTTTGACCGTCCCATGAGACAAATCCATTCTGAACAGAATGCTAAAAGCCCAAAGAATGCGCTTCTTTTCTATTGCTTAGCAGACACCTCCGAGAAGAAACCTAATCAGACTTCCTGCCTCTTTGTTCTTAATGAGCATTTTGGGCATAGTAAGCAGTGTAGCCATTCTTTCCAAATCATGGGTTAATTTATTTATTTGTTTTATTTTTTTAAATTCTCATCCAAGGACATGTTCTCATTGATTTTTTTTTTTAAGAGAGAGAGAGGAAGGAAGAGAGAGGGAGAGAAACATAGATGAGGGAAAAACATCGATTGGTTGCCTCCTGCAAGTACCCTAAACTGAGCCACTCAGGGGGTATGGGTCTGTTGAAATTGAAGGCATTGGGAGAAAGAAATGCTAAAGTACGAGGTATCACATAGAGAGTCATGATTTCACTCTCCTAAGAAATATTTTTAATAACTCAGTCATCTTCCCATTCACAATCTACCAGCAAGTAGGCTTCAGAAGAGCCTGGTGGTCCAGCTGTAACTGTTTTTTCCCTGTAAAGAGCACAGGCAGCGCTGGGGAGAGCCCTCCAGAGGATCACCTGGCATGGGGAATGTGAGAGAGGTGTCCTGCCCAAGGCTCCTAGAGCACGATCAGTGCCCCAAACATGACGTGGCCCACAGTGCCCCCTGGTGGTGGTAGGGAGTCTGGCCCTCTTTGTTCTGGGGAAAGGAGAGACCCAGTTTCCTTCTCACTGGGGAAGATTTACTCCTGAACTAGAGCCTTCCCTGGCATCTGCTCCAGGTCCCGTGGTGCCATAAAGGAAGTGCAGTTTGGGAGGGTCAGGCCTGCCCTTTCAGTGCCTGGAAGAAAGGCTGAAACCAAGGGGTGAGGAGATCTGAGGACTGGAAATGACCCCTTTTTCAAGGGTTACTCCAGACTCGCTCTGTGCTAAGTGGTAAACACCGCCACGTGTGGCTATGGAGCATTTGGGATTGAGGTGAGCTGTAAGTGCAAAATACCCACTGGACTTCAAACTTAGTACAAAAAAATAATTTGAAATGCTTCCAATATTTTTTTTAACATAATGAAATGGTGATATTTCGGGTTAAACATATTTAAATTAATTTATTATATATAAAATTAACCTGTTTCTTTTTACTGTTCACTGTGGCTGCTAGGAAATTTAAAATTATGTATGTGGCCTGCATTATATTTCTACTGGGTAGCGTCGCTCTATACTGGTGGGCTTTGGGCCAAGAGGAGGGGCGCATGTGCCTGGGACAGGTTCCAGGCTTGCCCTTGCGTTAACTTCTGTAGCTACTGGTAAAGCTACCCTTCCGGAGAGGTGGAGTGGGCCTGGCTGTGCCATGAATCCTGGGCAGGCCCCTGATGGGTATGTGTGCGGGGGACTGTTCTGCCTAGAGATTTTGTCTTCGTGTGTAGGAATGTAAATTCTTTGCCAATGTTTGTTGGATGTCTCTGGGTGCTTAGCGTTAAATGAAAAGGCAGCGGGGCCTGTCCAAGTTGGGATTTAGGGACCCAATGAATTTGCATCTCCTGTAGCATTGATGTACTCTTAGAGTTGCAGTGCCTGGGATATTTTTGTTTGTCTGTTTTCTCTTTTAGGCTTTTGTGAATTGGAAAGAGGCTAAATTGACTTGGAGTTTTTTCAAACAGTCTTTCTTGAAACAGATTTTGACAGAAGGTAAGTAAAAGGTTACTATCCTGAGCAGTTAGGAAGCCGTAGTATAAGCAAGGGGATCCCATCCCAACCACCCGGTGTCCACAGCCCTGGCCAGAGGACCTCAGAAATGGGCCTTTTTATGTAAGGACAGGGAAACTGGCATCTCCCTAGCTTGATCCTTTACTTGCTTGTCTTTGTTTATTGTTGACGAAGAAACTGAGGGTCAATGAGGTTATGCAACTTCTTTGGGGTCTTTTAGTAATGAGAAATAACTTAATTTTGAGTCCAAGTATATCTCCAAAACCCCATGTTATGTCACTTAAAAAATGTATTATAAAAGGATTATATCAATTATAGAAAAATCTGTACTCATTTCCTTTTTATACACTTTTTTTTGAACTTTGTAAACAACCAGGTTTTCATCATTTTCTTTTTTTGTCTTGTTTTTGTTTTTTAATTTATTAAGGTATTATATGTGTACATAGCTTATCATTGCCCCCCCCCCATACATTCCCTCCCTCCCCAGAGTTTTGTGTCCATTGGTTGTACTTATATCATTTTATTTTCTTAAACAGTAAGATTCACCTTTGTAATAGTTGGTCAGCCTTCCACCTTTCTAAGGCTTTCCAGGGTAACAGTGACAGAGCTCTCAATGCAGAGGGCATTGAGCTAAACATACATCTAATTTTTCTGTGTATGTATATTGGTTTACTTATACCCAACTTCAGTTCAAAGAATGAGATTTGAGGTAACTGTAAGCTGCTGAAAGTAGCAGTTTCTCTATATATATGTTTCATATGTCTATACACCTATATACCTAATACTGAACATATTTTTAAGTCTTTTCAAAAATTGTCTTTTAATTATAAAAATGATATAATGCCATTATAAAAATTTGGGAAAATGAAAAGTTATTGGAGAATAAAAAGTTTCCAATAATTCTAGTGCTCTACAACCATCATTATTATTGTCTTACTAGAGGCCCGGTGCAGGAAATTTGTGCATGGGGGTGAGAATGCCAAGAGCCAGCCTGAGTCAGAGCAGCTGGAGAGGCTAAAGCCTGACAGGACGTAGCTGAGGAGGATGTTTGATGGTGGCAGGTAGGGATGAGGTTGGTGAAGGGAGGCCAACATTATAGCTTGGAGGTCATGTATAAAAGGCTCCAAATGCAGAATTAAGGAGCCCAGACTTTTTGCAAACATTAAGAGGCCATTTAAAGGTGTGAAAGCAGGGATTGACTGAAGAACTAGATTTGCAAAAGCTGGAACTGTTCGTGGTGAGGATGTGTTGGAGTAGAGCAGAGATGCGGATGGGAGTGAATTCAGCCATCGGGCAGTGCCTGGGAGGACCACGGAGGTCTCTGCTCAGGGCAGTGGCTGGGAGGTTGTAGGGAGGCAAGGGCCAGAGACTGCTTCTAGTCTCCTAATAGTGCCTTTTTTTTTTTTTTTTTTTTTTTTTTTTTTTTTTTTTAAGCAAGTTGCTAGGAGGTGAGAATTTGCTCTGTAGGGCTATGGGCATTCCTCGGTGTTTGACCTCCATAATGGTCAGTGCTTTCCACTCCCAGATAATATGAAAATTGGGGGTGGGGAGTAGAGCTCTGCGCCCGTGTCTTCTCCTGGGAGGCATTAGACTTAGATTTAAATCATGAGCCTTACCAGCCTCCATGGAGCCATCTCCACCAGGAGAGGAAAATTTTAATGAGTCTGTGGACATAACCATGGACCTTTTGTTTTATAGAATTCAGACTCACATTATCTGATCTCCCTTAAAACTTGGGACAATTACTTTCATTATTAATACTTTAGTAAACTCCCTGTACTTAAAAACAACTTATTAGACCTGTTTTATTGATTTTGTTTTATTTGGTTTTTAACTGGTTTGGAGGTTTGCTGTCACTTTTTAAAATGCTGCTATTTTGAGATTATTTGAAATCTACATTAGGACAAGGAATGTTCCTTTATTTATCTAATTCTTCTCCTTTCAGATACTTGCCAGCAGGAAAAGTTGATATATGATAAGAGAAAAGGAAACAGGAAAATACTGTACAATCGAAATGCTAATTACTTTGCTTTTCTATTTGCAGGGGAACGATACGTGATGACATTTTTGAACGTGTTAAATTTTGGTGATCAGGGTGAGATGAAATCCTGTAGTGTTTTAATTAAAGGGGAATACTGTTAGTAGATACTGCCTAATAGTTTTCTCTGCACTTTGATATGATTAATGAAAATTAACCTAGGAATTATATAAAAGGAAGATTATAAAGACGTGAGTCCTAAAGATTGAAAATTGTAGGCCTTTGTAAATATATACAGTGGAGGTTCTCTGTTGAGATTCCGCCTTTCCCTGCTTTCCACAGAGTTCTGAGGCTCATTTTGGGGGTGGGGAGGTGCTAAGAGAAGAGAAAAGGGAGCTTATCATCACAGTCACAAAGATATACCCCATGTTTGTGTGGCTACCTATAATTTTTTCAGATATATTTTTAATATAACCTCAGAGTAGTGGAAATAAAAATAGAAAAAAAATCCACGTGGTATTAATGACTTTTATAGAAAAGTGCTGGTGAAAGAAGTATTCTGTGTCTTTTGTTGTTGTTAATCCTCACTCGAGGATATTTTTCCATTGATTTTTTAGAGAGAGTGGAAGGGAGGGAGAGAGACAGAGAGAGAGAAACATTGATGTGAGATAGACACATCAATTGGTTGCTTCCTGCACATGCCCTGACCAGGCCTGGAGATTGAGCCTGCAGCCGAGTTATGTGCCCTTGACTAGAAGTGAACCCGGGACACTTCATTCTGCAGGCTGATGCTCTATCCACTGAGCCAAACTGACTAGGGCTGTAATTTAATTGTCAATATCAGTACATTGTACTAGAGTTTTATACTTGAGTTTTGCAAGATGTCACTCTTCGGGGAAACTGGGCAAAGAGTACCTGGATCTATTATTTTTTTACAACTACATGTGACTACAGTTCTATCAAAAAGTTTTATTTTAAAAATTGAATTAGATAAAAAGTTAATAGTGCTGAGAAAATGCAGAGGAAACCCAGCAGGATTGCTGTTTCTTCCTTTTGTTTTGTAGGTGTATATGACATAGTGAATAATCTTGGCTCCCTTGTGGCCAGATTAATTTTCCAGCCAATAGAGGAGAGTTTTTATATATTCTTTGCGAAGGTGCTGGAGAGAGAAAAGGATGCCACACTTCAGAAGCAGGTAGTCCTGGTTCTTTACGTCACCATCTCAAATGAACTCTCTCTCTAATCACCAGATACATAGACAGAAATGTGGAGCAGTCTGTTTCCCTTCTGTCCGATCTGAAATTTTCTTCTAGATTTCATTTTTCTACACCAAGCTTACTCAAAGGCTAACACGGGCCAAATAAACAAGGTTTAAGTTGATGCGGGCCGTGAAAAAAAAACAAAAGCTTCAACTTTCATGGAAAGGTGGGTTTATTTCGATAGAGACATGCTGAATACAAAGGGCTGAAATAAATGAGCAATCGTTAACATAAAATAATAGAACATTTTAATAAAAATTAATATTTTTTCTTGAACATTAACTTACCAGACCCTGAATAACTGCACAAATTAAGAAGCGTAACGAAAATCAGCCTATTTTCCTTGTTCTCTGAAAGTGAAATAGTTCCTGTTGCACACACCAAACAAGTCAGTCTAAGACCAATGATGTGGCCTTTGGCTGCTCAAGTATTCGCTGCTGGTATTAGTGGAGAGAAATGGTGCGCCTGGGCATATGGCGCGTGAGGGAAATGAAAGCAACACCATTATAGTAATCTAGTCTCTAGCGAATGTTGTAGTTCGTTATCAATAATTTTGTATAACAGGGTATTGCAAAAAGTAAATGACAACATTTTTATTAAGACGTTTCTTACATACCATGTTGAAACGTTGGCTGGGCCACAAAAATATCCGTTGTGGGCCAAGAGTTTGACATGCTTGTTCTCCGCTCTGCATGCATGCTGGCAGGACCCTGTGCTCGCGTCTTTCACAGCCTCCCTTTCTCACTGGCTGCCCTTCCTTCTCACCTTGTGTCTCTCTTAGTGATCTTATTCTTGCCCCAGCCCTCTCAGAACTCCCAATGGCTGTCCCCAACGCAGCACAGACCCCCTCCCTGGTCTAGTCTTGGGTGTAAGACCCAGGGGTGGGCCACGGGACCCAGCCACCGGGGCAAGGCTGACCAAGAACCTGGGGAGGGGAGGGTCAGGTCTTTTGGTTTCTCTCGCCACGCCAGTTGTGTAAGCTTCTCAAGGACTGTGAAGTGCCCAGAGCTACATTCTGACTGTGAGAGTCTACCTACTCCAGCTGGTAAATACAGAAGAGATTTTAATCCAGAAGTATTTGGTCGTATAAACTTCCCCTTTTCTAAAACCATTGAAAATGTCTGGATGAATTTAGAATGAAAGGCAAGCTAAGCCGGCCTCTTACATGTCTTAGAGAACATTTTTGCAACATGTCGTTAAAGCACAGTATCTCACGATGAGCTACTCTGGTTCTCCATTAGACTTATGAATATTTTCCTAAGTACACCAACAGGAACCTCAGGGTTTGGAGATGTTTGTCAGGAGAAGAACACCGGCAAGGGCAAAGCCAGCTGGCAGTGTAAAACATGGCTATCCCACTTACGAGTGAATACCAGAGGGGACAGTGAGTGTTCCCTGAGAGGCACTGGACATAATTTATCCTAACGAGTCCGGCACAAAGCCGCCCCTGCACTCCCCAAGGAGGCACACACTGTCCTCCCCTTCCTTTGCTGGCCGGCAGACGAGCCCGGGCTGCGGGAAGCAGCGATGCCCTCACCAGCGGAAGGGGTGGCCGGGAAACGGCACAGGGGGGGCCAGTGTGAGGTCTGCCTTCAGCTCACGGTCCATCCAGCTTCCTCCCCTCTCCCCGGCACCAGGAGGACGTTGCTGTGGCCGCCTCGGTTCTGGAGTCCCTGCTCAAGCTGGCCCTGCTGACCGGCCTGACCATCACTGTGTTTGGCTTTGCCTACTCCCAGCTGGCTTTGGACATCTACGGAGGGGCCATGCTTAGCTCGGGATCAGGTATGCACAAGAGCTGCCAGATGTGTTCTAGTTTCTGAACAGAAATAAGGGAGTCATGAAATTCAAGAGCTTGTGCACACACATTGAAATCTGTGTCATGACGGGAGAATTGGTGGTGGCGGGGCTGTGGGTGGGGGTGGATGGGAGTGGGTGGGACGACCCTCCCCCGCAGAGGAGGTCAGACCAGGGGGGTCTGTTCCCCCACCTCACTTGAAGAAGTTGCTAAGAATCCTTGGCTTGCCCTGGCGGGGGTGGCTTGGTGGGAGCGTGGTCCCATGCACCAAAAGGTTTCGGGTACAATTCCATTCAGGGCACATACCTAGCTGACAGGTTCTATCCCAGGTCAGGATGTGTACCTGAGGCAGTGATCGATGTTTCTCTCCCTCTCTCCCTCTTTCTTCCTTTCTCTAAAAACCAATAAATAAACATATCCTCAGATGAGGATTAACTTTTAGGGGGAAAACAATCCTTGGCTTTCCTCTTAGGCTATATTGGGTTTGCCAAGTGCTTTCTTGTGCACCCGCTAGGGCAGGGGTGGGGAACCTTTTTTTGCCAAGGGCCATTTGGATGTGATTCACTTAATAAAAATTCATGTTGCTATGAAAAAAGCTCTTGGATTTATTGAGTTCTGAGTCCCGCCTGCGATTGCCTTGGCAGGGCCAGACCAAAGGATTTCTCGGGCCTTATACGGTGAGGGTGAGGGAGGAGGGCAGAGAGCAGTACCTCCACGTGGTACTGAACTCGCTGAAGATAGTCTGGGCGACATAAATCTCTCAGCCTGGTGCATAAAAGCCTTTGAAGGGTAACCCAGAGCCACTGCAGAGAGTAAAATTGATCTCGGCAAATAAAATTGTACAAATAGCCAGTGTTTGAAGGGGGAAAGTGTTGGCTGTGCCGAGCTCTGAAACACCTGGAGCCCCGGCCACTGCACATCTCGAAGCACTTGCTAGGCCCCGGATGGCACCGCTTTCAGAATGCTCTGGGCACAGGCTGGCAGGCCATCTGCAGTGTTTCCTCTTGGGTTTTGCAAAGGTGTTTTGCATTCTTCAGGTCACTAGACAAGGACCCTGAAGACTTCTTTCTGCTGTCCCATCTCAGTCGCCGTTTTATAAGTTCTCGGGCATGTTTTAGTCTCCGCTGTCGCTTTAGTCTCCGTGTAGTGAGCCCAGGCTTTGGTGTTAGAAGAACAAAGGCCATTAAGTTTGGAGAAACCCCTGCTGTGAAACCAGGGCCCGTGTGCAGCTCCCCGGGGCTCCCGCTGGGAGAAGAGGGTTTCTCTAGGGCAGCTGCAGGGAGGCCTCAGTGGGAAGCTGGAGTAAGTCTGTGCGGAGACCCGGACTCAGCTGTTCACAGCGCTCTGCCCCTTTAGGAAGGTGATCACCTCAGAGCGGTCTTTAATGCAGTCATCCCAGGAGTTGCCGGGAGGAGAGGGCTGTCCCATCCATGGAATGTTCCCCCGGGGAGTCGTCAGTCACAGGAGATACATAAACGACTGTGACTGTGTAGTCCTTTTACTCCAGTGAGATGCCCGTGCCAGGTTTGAGCTTTGATAATAACATTTATCCACTTAAAGGGTCAGTGTTAGTTGATTTCTAAGGTAAAAATGCCTCTAATGGTTTATGTCACAGTCATTAATAACTTTGGACTCAAAAAGATATTCTCAGTATTTCTCCACAGAGAAGAGTCTTGAGAATGGTCTGATTTCTTTCCTTTTTTAAAAAAAAATACATAGCCGAAACCGGTTTGGCTCAATGGTAGAGCGTCGGTCTGCGGACTGAGGGGTCCCGGGTTCGATTCCGGTCAAGGGCATGTACCTTGGTTGCGGGCACATTCCCGGTGGGGGGTGTGCAAGAGGCAGCTGGTCGATGTTTCTCTCTCATCGACGTTTCTAGCTCTCTATCTCTCTCCCTTCCTCTCTGTAAAGTATCAATAAAATATACCGTATTTGCCGGCGTATAAGACGATTTTTGGCCCTGAAAAATACGTATTTGCCGGCGTATAAGACGACTGGGCGTATAAGACGACCCCCTAACATTTCCACTCAAAATACAGAGTATATACCTCCCACTTGGAGGCGTATTTTTCAGGGCCAAAAAATCGTCTTATACACCGGCAAATACGGTATGTATTTTTTAAAAAATACATATATTTTATTGATTTTTTACAGAGAGGAAGAGAGAGGGATAGAGAGTTAGAAACAGCGATGAGAGAGAAACATGGATCAGCTGCCTCCTGTATACCTCCTACTGGGGATGTGCCCACAACCAAGGTACATGCCCTTGACTGGAATCGAACCCGGGACCTTTCAGTCTGCAAGCTGATGCTCTATCCACTGAGCCAAACCGGTTTCAGCTGGTCTGGTTTCTTAGTCTGTGAAAAGAGCCTGTGGCTTGGGGTGCCACCAAATTCTTCAGGGCCATGGTCATCGTGCCTGGCCAGGCTGCCGCAGGGTCTTCTAGCCTCGTCTCCACCTTATAGCTGCCTCTCATTTGGACCAAACTCTAGCCTCTGTAAAGCCCATCGTGGCTTCTGGTAGGGTCAGTGTGTCTACCTGGGGGCCTGCTAGCTTTCCTTCCCTCGTTCCCCTCCCCCTCGTCTCCACTCCCCTCGGCTCCTTGCCCTGCTTCTGACTCTGAATGGATGGCTCAGTTAGCTTATCCTTTCTCCTGTTGATGTTGGTTTGGGCTGTTGTATGTAAAACTGCTGAGGGCATTTATGTACCAGTGTTTTTGTGGACATGTGATTTTTCTCCCTTGGGAAGTAGACCTAGGGGTGGTATTGCTAGCTCATAGATTGGGCATATGTTAAGTTGATTAACAATTGCTTGGCTGTCTCTTGATCCTGGCCCTCTTAAACTGGGGGCCAGTCCCATTTTTAAGGCTTCTGATCTTTTGTTAGCAGATTTTTTCAAAGCTCGTTAGTTAGCTATAGAACTGCATTACTTTGTTTTATAAAAAAATAACACTGTGGGCTGATTCTCCCTGCGGATTTGTGGGTGTTCTCTCCCCGAGGCTGCCTGCTGCTCCTGCTCTCCCCAGGTCTTTTCTTCAGGACCTTTCAGCCGAGGTTCTCGTAACGCAGCCTTAGTGCCCTGAGCGCTCCAGCCAGCAGGCCTCTCCGTGCTGGTTTAAAAAGCGAGATTTGCTTGCTGGCCAGATAAGCTTTTAGCTGTTAAGCAAGCGATCTATGCATTTATTCATACGTATCCTTTTGTTTTTAGCTGTTTGTTTTAGTTAGTGCCATGGAATGCTAGGAGTCCTTCCAGGTCATTAAGACCACAGGCTTGAGCATGCCTTTGACCCTGGTGATGCCAGCAGGGCTCATGACCCCCTGCTGGTGTTCTCTGGCCACCCCGCCACACTGAGAGAGGGTGGGGCCTCCCTTTTGGCCTGTGGCAGCTCAGTGGGTTGTTTGCTTACAGGTCCTGTGTTGCTGCGAACTTATTGTCTCTACGTTCTCCTGCTTGCCATCAATGGAGTAACCGAGTGTTTCACATTTGCTGCCATGAGCAAGGAACAGGTCGACAGGTGGGTAACCTTAAAGACGCGCCTCTAATCGTGGCCTTTCTTTCTTTTCATTCTGGACCTGCCCTTTCAAAAGGCTCTTGTAGAGGTGGCGCCTGGCCACTAGTGCACGCCTTCCCGGCTCTCACTGCACACCCGCCATTGGTGGCGGAAGGAGTCTGGGCCTGGAGGGCTGTTAGTCAGGTTTGCAGAGACGTGCACAGCTCTACTCCTCCACTTGCTTGCTTACTGCTCCACAGGGTTACCAAGGGGCGTCTCATCTGATTTGTGGGTCTTTAAGAATCTCAGGATCTGTGACATTTCTCTCAGAGAAAGGCTCATGTGAACATACACGTTTTTGCCCATTTTTCTCATCCATTGACAATAGACCAAAACCTCTGCCCTGGAACCCCAAACAGTGGTTCTTCACACTGGTTGTGAGTCAGAATCCCCCATGGAGCTTGCTAGACATGCAGATTCCTGCCCACCTATTTCCAGCACTCTCTCCTACCACACCTACAGAATCAGCAGGCTCCTAACTCTGTGTGTATGTGTGTGTGTGTGTGTGTGTTTAAAAGCTCAGGTGACTTTGACATGAACTGCTCATGAATGAACCCAGGATCTTTCATCTCTTGTGTCCAAATACCAAAAGTAGCAAGTCTATATCTTAAGATATCACTGCAGGATGAGGTTGCGGAGAGCGATGAAAGTGATAGGGAGAAGGAGAGAGCGTAGAGGGGTGGGTGCAGGTAATGGGATGAGGGGCCCTCGTTATCCCTGTGCCCCTGAGGCCTGGTCCGTTAGAGGTCATGTTGCCTCTAAACTGCCTCAGAGGCCAGCGGTGGGGGTGTGATGGGAAAGGGAAGTTCAAGGAGTTGGGAGCCCTTCCTCTCATTCAGAGCAGCCTCTCTTCCCTGGTGGACTGTCTCACAAATAAGCTTGCG
Organism: Vespertilio murinus; assembly: GCA_963924515.1. Lineage (NCBI taxonomy): Eukaryota > Metazoa > Chordata > Mammalia > Chiroptera > Vespertilionidae > Vespertilio > Vespertilio murinus. The sequence continues at coordinate 38,385,173 of OZ004715.1, read as the reverse complement.
ACTTTGTTTGCTACACCATAGTTTAGAACGTGAGTCTAGAGCAGCAGACCGCAGACTGACCAGGTTCCCTTAGGAAGTTCTAGCCACTCCTAGAGCAGGAATTGTAGGGGCCTGGGCCAAGGGGTCTGCCATTACACAGCTCCAGGAGATTTCCAGGATAGCTGGGGCCCGAGGAACTGCTGGCCCAAACCAGCTTTCACAGTAGAAACTACAGTGGGCACTGTGAACCGATACATATTCATGTGGCCATGGCTGAAACTTTCTGCTTTCATGAAGCAGTAAGTTTGCCAGTTATGCACAGGACACGCTGATAGCTTTTACTAGTAATTCTATTGTTCCATTTTTATTAGCATTTTTTGTTGTTAATCCTCACCTGAGGATGGATATATATATATATTATATATATTATATATATATATATATATATATATATATATATATATATTATATTATATTATATATATTATATATATATAATATATATAATATATTATATATATTATATATATATATATATATATATATATATTATATATATATATATATATTCAAACTGAGTGGCCAGATTATTATGATCTCTAAATGCATAATAATCTGGCTACTGAGTGTATATCCTATATAATAAGAGGCTAATATGCAAATTGTCCCCTCATTTAGGAGTTCAACCAGCAGGCAGGGTGGCCAATCGCCCATGTCTCCTCCCCCTGGCCAGGCTGGCCAGATGCCACCCATACACAAATTCATGCACCAAGCCTCTAACACACACACACACACACACACACACACACACACACACACATATATATATATATATATATATATATATATATATATAATGAGTGGCCAGATTATTATGCGTTCAGAGATCATAATAATCTGGCCACTCGGGGTGTGTGTGTGTAATCAGGCCCAGATTCCTTCCTCCACCAGTGGTGGGTGTGCAGTGGAGAGCCTGGGGAAGGCATGTACTAGTGGCTGGGAACCACCCCTAAAAAAGCCTTTTATAAGAGCAGGTCCAGAATGAATAAAGGAGATGGGCACGTTACTTCACTTTGGCTATTTTAGTGACAGTGGAAGGGAGGGAGGGAGAAGGAGGAGAGAAACATCAATGTGAGAGACACATTGATTGGTTGCCTCCCACACGTGAGTCGAGCCTGCAACCCAGGTATGTGTCCTTGACTGGGAATTGAATTCGAAACCCTTTGGTGAGCAGGCTGACACTCTAATCATAGAGCAACATTAGCCAGGGCTGTTGTTTTATTTTTGAAACCCTTTGGTGAGCAGGCTGACACTCTAATCATAGAGCAACATTAGCCAGGGATGTTGTTTTATTTTTTACTTCCATATCATGACCCACTAAATTGATTTTCCAGCCTGCTTTTAGAACACAACATAACAGTTTTCAAATAATGGTCTTGACATGGTATTTACTTCAGATAGTTAAGTTTTATTTTGAAATACTAAACATATATTTATATGTAACATTTCTATTGATTTCAAAGAGGAAGGGAGAAGGAGAGAGAAATAGAAACTTCAGTGATGAGAGAGAATCATTGATTGGCTGCCACCTGCACACCCCACACTGGGGATTGAGCCCACAACACGGGCATGTCCCCTGATCGGGAATCGGACCCTGACCTCCTGGTTCAAGGGTTGAAGCTCAACCACGGAGCCATGCTGGCCTGGCAGTGACTTGCTGCTTTGAAACCGGAGAAGCGGAAGGAGCAGTACAGTCCATCCAGTCACAGACTCCAAAGAGCCCTGGAGATGCAGAGAGAGAAGGAAGATGTGCAGGAGTCGGGGGAACACTGAGGAAGACCCTGGCCTCGCACCCTGTTTACATTTCAATTTGGAGGCTGATCATTTGCTTTGAATGATGTCTACCCCCAAGGTTAGGGGGCTTCTGCATTTGAAAGGAAGTGGTGTGCAGTGCTAACGTTTAGGGGCCAGGGGTCAGGGAGAGTGTTGACTCCTCCCCAGGAGTTACTCAGACTCTGTGTCCCTGGCTTCCTTGTCTGCAAGTGAACCTGAACTCCCGGGGAAGGCTGTGTGTTCGTCCACCGCCTCCCTGCCCTCCCCGCCTCATGGAGTCTGACGCAGAGTTAGTTAGCCTTTGTATATAATGGCTACCCGAGTCATTTTCTCCTGCCTCACATTGAAGAGTTGGGGTGAAAAAGATTATTTTGTGTTTTGATTACAAAATGCCCCTTAAACGAACCAATTATTATCCTTAAAAAACCATTACTGTCTTGAGTTGCTCATTTTCTTCAATCTTGTCCTGAGAACATGCTTTTATTGATTTAGAGAGAGAGTAAGGGAGAGGGAGAGGAACATCGATGTGAAAGTGAAACATCAGTCGGTTGCCTCCCATCCATGCCCTGACCAAGAACCTAGGTATGTGTCCTGACTGGGAATAAACTGGCTTCCTTTCAGTGCACAGGATGTCACTCCAACCCACTGAGCCACACCGGTCAGGACACGAGTTGTTCGTTTTCTTACTCTTCTATTCAGGGTTTGGGGGGACAGTGACATTTCCATGTTATCTGTAGAGCATGAGAATGCTATGAATACCAGCTGGATTGTGGGAACTTGGAGGTGCTTTCCACGACTTCATGTTCACCGCCACTTAGTTTTTGCAGGAGTTCTGTCTTAGGAAGTTGCCACTGCCCCGCGTCGCTTGTTTCCCTCTCTCCAGGTACAACGTCACCATGCTGGCCCTGTCGTCTTCGTTCCTGGTGCTGTCCTACCTCCTGACCCGTTGGTGCGGCAGCGTGGGCTTCATCTTGGCCAACTGCTTTAACATGGGCATCCGGATCGCGCAGAGCCTCTGCTTCATCCACCGCTACTACCGTGAGAGCCCCCACAGGCCCCTGGCGGGCCTGCAGCTGTCTCCCGTCCTCCTTGGCGCGTTTGCCCTCAGCGGTGGGATCACCGGTGTTTCAGAGGTGAGAGTCCCTGAAGCAAGCTGTCCCCTGTTCCTTCCTTCCAGCTCTGCCTGAAGCAGCTGGACAAGTATTTCCCACCTCCCTCCCTCCCTCTAAGCCTCTAGGACAGCATCTTAGGACAGCTGTTGGCAGTGGGGACAGAGTAGACCAGGGGTGGGCAAACTTTTTGACTCAAGGGCCACAATGGGTTCTTAAACTGGACCGGAGGGCCGGAACAAAAGCAACCTGACCATGCTGGCACTCTCATCTTGGGCTGCTGGTGAAGGAGCGGAGGGGAGAGCACGAGAACCCTCCGCTCTTTCGGCTCCGCGGGCCGGATAGAACAGCCGAATGGGCCGGATCCGGCCTGCGGGCCATAGTTTGCCCACGGCTGGAATAGACCCTCCTTGCATAGTTGTCATGCCCTTGATCTGACTCAGAGTTGGAACAATGGGGCCTCTGCTTCTCCCAGATACCCCCGCAAGAAGGAGGTCAGGGCTGTGACAGTGTTTCTCTCCACAGGCGCTCCTCTGCTGTGAGCGGGGCTGGCTGTTCCGGCTGGCGCACGTGGCTGTGGGGGCCCTCTGTCTGGGAGCGACGCTCGGGACAGCGTTCCTCACCGAGACGAAGCTGATCCACTTTCTTAGGACTCAGTTTGGGGCGTCCAGACGTGCTGAGAAAAGGACGTGACCTTAGGGGTTCACTGACACCTGTGCGCCTGGACCAGCTGTGGGCAGAGCACGTTTCCCGGGCAGACGGGCCCTGCAGAGGGGTCTGCGGGTGAGGCCCACCCAGGCAGGTGCGGCGTAGGAGAGAACCACCCGACCAGCGTGGACTGTCCATCCGAAATCTTCCTCAGGAAGCGGGAGTTCCATGTTTAAGGGAAGACCAAAAGCTCTTTTAAAATAAATACAATTATTTTTTCCACCATTTTATTCCAATAAGCATTTTCCTTTTGAGTCATGTATCCATTCCTTTTGGGTGTGATTGACCTTGGGGGATACATGCTCCAATAGACCACACCTTGGGTGTTTATGGTTAGTCATCTGGTGCAGAGAAAGAGAGGCGCCATTTCCCCCCTCACCGGAATGTTTGACTTATTCTCTGAAAGGAGGGAGGAAAGCTGATGTTAGGCACCAAACAAGAGCAAAGGCGACCCTGGAGTGGCAGCTCTGCGGTCTGGGTTTTTGGAGAAAGGGAAATGTTGCTCAGTAGAACATCAATCCAAGAAATGAAAACATGAAGTCTTTCGCATTTCCCCAAGTTCCCTGGGGGATCACATGTCATCCTCACTGTGTTCGCTGGGCCAGCACATGCCTTCCCGGAAGAGGTGCAGGCTGGCTCCAGGCCCCTGGCCTGGCCACCGGAAAGGCAGGGGTTGGAAGGACCCAGATCCGATGTGAGCTACCTGTCCTCGGAAGGAAACCCTGCCTTGCAGCTGTGTGACTTCCCACAGGAGATTGCACAGAAGACAGCCGAAGTTGAATACCGTATTTGCCGGCGTATAAGACGACTTTTTGGCCCTGAAAAATATGCCTCCAAGTGGGGGGTAGTCTTATATGGCGAGTATATAACAAACTCAGTATTTTTAGTGGAAATGTTAGGGGGTCGTCTTATACGCCCAGACGTCTTATACGCCGGCAAATACGGTAGATGGATCTTTTTTTCTTTATGTGATAAAATAGGGTAAATTCTCTGTGGTAAGTACCACAGGCCCTTCTACTGACCCATTACTTCCAGCACTGGTCAGTATCCCCGCATCCCAGCCCCAGGATGGTCGTGGCAAGTCCCCGGGCCTGGTCCTCCAGGATACAATGGGTGTCCGGCTAGAGCTCACCTCTCTTCACCTCCTCCCACAGAGTATTGTTCGTTCCTAGGCAGCAAAGAATTTTTCTTCTTTCACTAATGTACCAATTTCTTTGCACATCGTTGACCTTTGGAGCTACGTACTCTTACCGTACCTGGAATGTTAGAAGTAATCATCCAGCCCGAATGTCGCCACACTTCCTGTGTTCACACTCAGCAGGCTGTTCACCTGGGCCGGTCAGGGCAGCTCGCACCAGACAGTGATGTGGCTAAAGTGCAGGCATTTCGATCAGGCGTGGGGAATGTCCGGCCCGTGGAATCATTCGGTCTGGCCCTGCCAAGGCATTAGGGGTGAGTGAAGTCAATGTTGGACCAAATGTAGCAGGCTAATTTTTAAGTTGATAATTTTTGTGTGACCCGCAAATGAGGTTATAAATATTATGATGGCCCTTGGCCGAAGAAAGGTTCTCTGCCCCTGATTTGGATCCACTGGCCCTGAGCCAGAGCTGAGGGCCGAGGGCCGAGGGCCCAGACCCGGCAGCACACCAAGTTAGGGCCCAGGCACCTGCAACCCTTTTATCTGTGCGAAGGGAGAGTGGGTTTTCTGTACTAACTGAGGGGAGGGAGCTAAGTGCAAGGTGTTACTGAGCAACCGGAGGCCCTCTAAAAGCATGGCCTCCGTCTCGCTTTTGTAAGGCCGGGCCAGGCCAGCTCAGAGGAGCTGGTTGTCCCCTGGGGCAGGGCAGGCGGCACGCACAGGAGGCAGCCCTCCCTCTGGCGCACTTTTTTATCCCCTGAGTGTGTGGAAGTGGGTCTTTATTTTTAAATATATATATTTTATTGATTTTTTACAGAGAGGAAGAGAGAGGAATAGAGAGTTAGAAACATCAATGAGAGAGAATCATGGATCAGCTGTCTCCTGCACACCCCCTATTGGGGATGTGCCTGCAACCAAGGTACATGCCCTTGACCGGAATCGAACCTGGGACCTTTCAGTCTACAGGCCGATGCTCTATTCACTGAGGCAAACTGGTTTCAGCTGGAAGTGGGTCTTTAGCCTTCAGAAGTTCCTTCCCTGCTGCCACTGACCACCCTCATCCTCTAGGACTTTGTCACCCACCCCAGGCCCACTTGGCCCCAGGCTCAACAATGGTTTCCGAACACCCTGCCTCAGAGTCCCCTGGGTCAGCGGTCGCCAGCTGGTGGTCCGCAGACCTCTGGTGGTCCGTGAGGTCCGTAGGGTGGCGACCGCTGCCCTGGATTGCAGTATAAATGAGGGTTCCCAGGACCCACTCCAGAGCTTTGGAATTGCATCTTCGGGGGCAGGTTCTGGGGTCAGCTTTTTGGCAAACCGAGGTTGGCTCACCATTTGTCCTCGCAGTCTCAGAACCCGGGACCGGTCAGTCGTGCACACGCTCACCGTCCGCTCTGCTCCAGGAAGAGGCAGCATGGCCGACTTCCCGGCCCCTCAGGCGCACACCACCGAGGCTCTGTCCGCCCCCCGTGGGACAGAGCACCATTCTCTCACTCTCCAAGCAGCCTGTCCTCTCCCAGAGAGCGTTCTTGGAGGGAATCACACTTTTGTGTTGAAGTGACACTTAAAATACAGCGAGGTCCCTTCTCCATGGAAACAAGGCTCTAAAGCACATCTTTTTAGGAAACGAAGAATCCTTTGGTGGTGAGAATAACACTGTGTGTGTGAGACCATAGATGTGTTGGTAACTTCAAACCTGGCCTGTCAGATCCCTCAGGGAGGCTGCTGCTGCTGCTTGGTGCTTGGTGCTTACTCAGCAGCGCCTCCTGGGGGTGGGTGGGGGGAAAGGTTGCCTCTGCCCCACTCCCCAGCCTCATTCAAGCAGGGCATGTTCTGTAATTTTCTTTCTTTTTTAAAAATTTAAATTCTTTATTGTTTAAAGTATTACATGTGTCTCCTTTTTCCCCATTGACCTCTCCCTGTCCACTCCCACCCCCCAGCTGTCACCTTCTTTACTCAAGTATTCATGTTGCTGATTGCATGCCAACTTTCTTGCATACTGCTCCTCTTTCCAACAGGAACAATGTTTTTCTTAAATTTCAAAGGGAAAGTAGGTAAATAGCTTTGAGTATGTAAACCATTCTGTTCCTCACCGATCGTTTTTCCCCCGCACTAACCTGACTGGACCATGATTCCATCTGACCATCTGACCGGGAGGTTTCCTGGACTCTGCATCTGGGACTGAATTCACTGCTCCTCCCTTCCTGCCCCAAGCAGTGTCCCCACCGTTCATTGCACTTTTCTCTCTCTGTCTTCTGTGTCTGGCCTGGCCCTTGTCTTGGTCATGTCTTTAAAGTAAGCGGCCATCTTTGGTGGGTCAGGACTAGTATCAGAAGTAAGGAGGCCAAGTGTGATCTTAGGCAGCGTGATTTTTAGGGAGTTCCCTCCCCCCTTATATCTTTCCTTAATTGGTGCTTAACGTTCCTTTCACTGAAATGAAAGGCCATTATTGCATCCCCCAGAGAAGGACCAGTGACTCATGCACACAGAGGTGTACAATACCCCCTCAGGGATTCTTTCCTGAGCAGCACAGGCGCTGAGAGCGCAGCACCTGAAGGAGAAGGGGCTCAGGTGGGAGGCTGTGCGGGCCCCAGAAGGTAGGGGCTCGAGTGCTGCTGTGTGGCTTCTGAGAGGCATAGACTTCAGTTACCGTGTGTGTGTGTGTGTGTGTGTGTGTGTGTGTGTGTGTGTAGGGGGGGCAGGAGGGGACCAGTGAGAAGGTGATCCCTGGCACAGTCTTGGGGCCATGACTGAATTGGGGCAGGCCTGGGTGGGGACAAGAGAAGGAAAGCAGCTAGGAACCCTCTCACACTCTGCCAATTTCATAAATTCCATATTCCATAACACGAGGGGAGGCCGGGCCAGAGGCGGGGGGTGGGTGGGGGAGCAGGGGGGCGGGCACTGGCATTGCTGGCAAGTGAAGAGAACTCCCACCAGGAGCTCATTTAGAGAACCTTTGGGAACTGACCCACGGGCTCGGTGCTGCTTGCTCAAGGTTCCGGTGGCTCTATGGGAGAGTTCTAGAAGGCAAACCGGAAGCCATGGGGCCTGTCAGGAAGGACCCGGTTTGCAAGGAAGATAAGCTGAGGCATGGATGCCAGGATCCCCTAGAAATGTCTCGAAGGCAGTAAACACAGAGAACTGGAAAGAGCAACCAAACACGAATCCTGCTCTGAAACGTCACTCTTGGCTGGCTATTCTGTGAGGCTCCAGGAAGGAGCTGAGATTCGGGTATTTAATTTGGAAATGAGACTTCTGAGCCAATCAGGTGCAGATGAAAGTGATCTGTTTTACTGTGACTTACTGCACCTGGGAGAATTAGTCCTCAATGCTTTAAATACTCCATTTGCTAATTAACCTTTAGGGGTAGCAGAAAAGCTGTTTCATCTGACGAAATTAAGAAGGAAGACTCATTGTTTTGCATCATCAATCCAACCCTAATTTCTGTAGCATAATGTCTCATTATTTAGTTCATTCATTTTTAAAAAAATATATTTTATTGATTTTTCACAGAGAGGAAGGGAGAGGGACAGAGAGTTAGAAACATTGATGAGAGAGAGACATCGACCAGCTGCCTCTTGCACACCCCCCTACTGGGGATGCGCCCGCAACCAAGGTACATGCCCTTGATCAGAACCCGGGACCCTTCAGTCCACAGTCCGATGCTCTATCCACTGAGCCAAACCGGTTCCGGCAGTGTCATTCATTTTTAATCAGAAGTGCTTGGTATATCAAACCAAAATGGAAACATGGGCTCCTACTGTAGTCCCTCCTTCGGGGACCCGATGAAGGAAGTCTTGTAAAGCTTCTCTCTCACCCTCCCGATGAATTAGGACTTGCAGGGTGCCTGTAACCTCTCCATCCTCCTTGGGCAGTGTGGCTGAAGCTGCGAGTGCTGCAGGTGAGCTGGCGGGGCTAGGTGCCTTCCTAAGATAGACGCTCAGCAGGGAAGCGTCCCCGAGCCCCGCCCCAGCCGCTGCAGCCCTGCACATGCTGTGGAGACACTGCCCACAGCTTCAGGCTGTCACAGAGCCCGTGTTCCACTCCGAAAATGTACATGCGCAAGAGCTGTGGTTGGCTAATTAGCACCACGTTGTGTTCTACAGATATTTGAACACCAACTTCGAAGCTTCATGTATGTTTTGGAGCCAGTGGGTTTTGTTTTCGTCACAGTCACTTCTTGAAGGGCCCTGGAGGCCGCACCTGTGAGGCCGAATGAGCCAAGGAACCTAGGAACCAGGAGGTCCTGGGTTCAATTCCCGGTCAGGGCACAGGGCCTGGGCGCGGGAGAGGAGGCTTGGGGCCTGTGGGCCTCCTCGCTGTGAGGCTGGCAAGTACCTGGGCACCGGGGCAGCTCCTGTACCTTCCGACTCCCAGCTTTCTGCAGCCCGGGGGTTGGGGGTTGGGGGGGGGGATTCTCACCTCTCTTTGGGCCCAGACGAGTGGGCAGGCTAGTGGGCAGTGAGAGGAAGAGTTCTCAGACCGACTTTCTTTCCACCACCTTTTCTCTTTAGCCCCCCCAATTTCTCCGCTCAGCTTCAAGCTCTGTTCTGAATGCACAGGCCCTAAAGGAGAAACGGAAGTGTCTCTGGTCTTATCTACTTACTTACTTCTTTATTACTGATTTCAGAGAGGGAGAGAGAGATGGAAACATCAATGATAAGAGACACATTGGTGGGATGCCTCCTGCACGCCCCCTCCCCCCCCCCCTTACTGGGGATTAAGCTCGCAACCTAGGTATTTGCCCTGGCCAGGATCGAACCGTGACCTCCTGGTTCACGGGTTGGGTTGTGGTCATCGTTATAGGGCAGCTAGTGTGTGGTCATGGGTCATACGTGAGCCAGTGGATGACAGCCTGCTGGTTCGGTCAGCTCACTCTGGGTAGGGGCTGGGCCCATGACATACCGCTCGCTGACTTGTGAAGGAACCTTCTGGATCACCATTGGATTTGTTTCATCTCCCTCCCGCTCTCCCTCCAGTAAATGTGTCCCAGAGTGTGCCCTGGTTGACTCTACTGTCACAGGGTTGCCCTGACCTGACAGATGCAGCTGGCAGAGGCCACCTGGGTTCACAGTATTCGTTGGAGAAGGGACACAAAGAAACTGGCAGATGTCTATCCCTCGATCTCATCTGCACCGCCCCTCACACTCTGGGGTCTCGGCACGGCGCTGTGCCACGGTCCCGCAGCCAGTGAGCAGCGGCTAACTAGGACCCGGCGGCATCAGTCCGTTGGAGGTGACGAGTGAGCGGCATGCTTCTGGGTCGGCTGGGAGACCTGACGCACTTCTCAGTTCCGTGGAACTAAGAGCGAGTGGCTTCCCCGCAGCCGTGTCCAGAGGGAGAGAAGAGATGCGTCTGAAGTGGGAGCAGATCCACTGAGGGCAGCACTGGTTTTGTTCCCCGCTCCCCTGCTCCTCACTCACTGCTACATCACACAGGGTGGTGACACCCCGGGAAACTGGGGGCCCCAAAGAGCCTGCCTCTACGGAAGGCCTTTTACTAGTAGTTCCACCTCTGTTCCCAGGAAAATTAGAAGTTCCAGAGGGCAAGGGGTGACACAGGAGCCTCTGGCCTTTTGTGGGGGGTGGGAGGGTGGGCGAGTAATTGAAAACCCCAGTGTTGATTGGCAAACTCCCGTCGGGGTGCAGGGAGAACCAGAAAGACCAGGAGAATCAAAACAGGGTGGCCACAAGGGAAACAGAATGTTCTCCTCTGCACATAATCCCAACCAAACTAGGGAATGCTGCTGAAATAGCTTCCCCTTCCGTTTCCCCAAGGGCCTTAGCACAACAATTTTACGAACTAACCAGATTAGCATGGATAACTCCTGGTCCTGAGCCGGAGCTGAAGACTGTTTCCTTCCTCACGGGCTTCTGGACCCCCACGTGGCAGCTCCGAGGGCGGGAGGGGCTCTTGCAGGTGTGCAGGTGTCGGGCTGCGGGGGGCAGGGGAAGGACAGGGCCGCCTGCGCTTTTCCTCTTGTAACCAGGAGCGGAATCATGCGGCGCCCTGGCTCCCCAGCAGATGGTGGCATGGTGCCCGGGCGCAGTGGCGACTGTCCTCCCTCCTCTCGGCGCTCCTGCGGCAAACCTGCAAACACGGGGCTGAGGGCCAGGCCCGGTGGAAGGCCCCAGAGGTGCGCTGCCTGCGCGTGTCTTCCATCCGCACCGTCCCCGGGAAACCCGCCTCCGTGTCGGCCTCCGGAGGCCCACGAGCAGGGCCTGGCTTTGTGACCGGCGCCTGGCGCTGCTCCACGGCCGCCTTCCCAAGCTCGCTGGTCACTGCGGGCAAGGTTCCCTCCTGCTACCTGTGGGCCAGGCACTGTGCGATGACACTCAGCACGTGGTGGCTGTTAAATCCTAGCAGCAGCCCCTCTATCGTCTACATGTTACAAGTGAGGAAACAGAAGCACGGAGAAATAGTTTGATTTGCCCTGGGCCACCCAATTAGGAAGACTGGATCCTGGTCTGTCTTATTCCTAACTCCCCTCCCCCACCCTCTTTACTCTGAGCTCCTTCCTCTCATTCAACAAGAGACCAGATGTGATCAGTGGTGTTAACATGTGAGCCTGGCGGACAGAAGGGCCACCCTGCCCCTGTCCCTGCCCCTGCCGCTGCTCCTGTTCCCACTCCTGCTCCTGTTCCTGCTGCTGCTCCTGCTGCTGCTCCTGCTCCTGCTCCTCCTCCTCCTGCTGCTCCTGCTCCCACTCCTGTTCCCGCTCCTCCTCCTGCTCCTCCTCCTGCTCCTGCTCCTCCTCCTACTCCTTCTCCTGCTGCTGCTCCTGCTCCTCCTCCTCCTCCTGCTCCTCCTCCTCCTCCTACTCCTCCTCCTGCTGCTGCTCCTGCCCCTGCTCCTGCTCCCGTTCCCGCTCCTGCTGCTCCCGCTCCTGTTCCCGCTCCTCCTCCTGCTCCCGCTGCTGCTCCTCCTCCCACTCCTGCTTCTGTTCCTGCTGCTGCTTCTGTTCCTGCTGCTGCTCCTGGTCCTCCTCCAGCTCCCGCTGCTACTCCTCCTCCGGCTGCTGCTCCAGTTGCTGCTCCTCCTCCAGCTCCTGCTGCTCCTCTTCCTCCTGCTGCTGCTCCTGCTGCTCCTGCTCCTCCTCCTCCTCCTGCTCCCACTCCCGCTCTTCCTCCTGCTCCCGCTCTCCTTCCTCCTCCTGCTCCTGCTGGAGCAGCACTGTTTTTATCTGTTTTGAAGTTTGGGGGTTAGTTTAGAGTTTGCTTGAAAGAAGGGTTTTTTTGTTAATTAGAAAAAATGGTTGAAATTTGCAGAGTTTGACTTTTAAACCTCCTTGACTTTTCAGGACTCTTTTCTCCTACATTCCTCCTCTGCCTCAGCCTCATCCCATCTTAAAGAAGTTAGGATAATTGTTTTGCACAGGCATTAGCATTGGCAGGAATAAACATCTGGGAGAAATAAATACGACCAAAACTTATGTTGCAGCACAAAGAACAAGTTCTCTGTCCTCCGCAGCCCCTGTCTGTTGGTGTCCTTGACCCCAGGTGGCGCCGCCAAGGAGTGGGCAGGCGGCTGCCTGTGGGCCTCTTCGGCCACTTCCGCACTCTGACCCTGGCCAGGAGACCTGCCTCCAGCCCACCTCCATGGCCAGGGGTGACCACAGGCGTGCAGAGGAGGGACGGGCAGTTTGGCTCAGAAAGCCTTGGGAGAGACAACCCACAGCAAGTTCCTGAACATCCCGTTTGCCCTCCCTGCTGCTGTCTCTTCTGCTCCCCGTGCCTCCCTCAGTCCTTCCCTGACACTCTGCACCAGCCTCCACCCCAGCCCGGGCTCCGCTCTCCCCACCCTCCCCCTGCTGACCCAACTCAAAGACCTGTCAGGGCTGAGCTAGCTAAGGAGAGAAGGCATTACTAATATTGCTGATTTAGTCACTTTTCCTTCAGCCCTGTCACCCGGAGGGCGCTTAACCCAGAACACGTGGCATTGCAAACACGGGCCCCCACCCCTTTTCCTCCTTGGCTTCTGCCTGAGCTGCATCCAAGCATGCTCCCGGGAGCCCTAGCGCCACCTACTGTCCACCTGCAGCTCTCACACTTCACCTGTCGCACTCAGTTGTCTGTGTTCCTAACCCTCTCCCTGCCCCCCCCCCCATCCCCGTCCCCAGCAGCTGGCAATGCCCTCTTCCAGGCTCAGCCGAGCACTCCCAGAGCCAGAGGGAATGTGGCACCTTAAATGGTTCTCAGCAATTTCGGAAATTGCCTCGCCCGATTGCTTAGGTTTCTCTGCAGCCTTGATTAAAGCAGAAAGGAAAAAGGCCCCGGTTAGGAGAGAAGGCAGCTTTGTCTGAGGAGAAGGGAAGGCCTGCGCTAGCCCTGCCATGCGGCGGGCGGCCGGGGGCCCAGGGGCCGAAGAACGCTCCTGCACGCCCGCACAGCCTCCGTCCGCTCATCCGCTGCTCCGGACCCTTGAGGTCTTCCTCCCCACCCCACAGAAGGACGGCAAACAGCCACGTCTCTGCAGTCAGCCCCTCAGACCTAACCTCTGCGAACTCTGCTGTTGGTCTTTCCTTCAGCGAAGGCAGCCAGGCTCAGATGAAGGCTTTCCCCTTGCAGAAGCGGCTGGAGGAAGGCAGAGGCCAGACCTTAGGTGCCCAGGAGGTGCCATCGTCAGCGGGAGTTTTGCTGAGAAGGGAAGTGCGCTTGCCCATGGTTGGGACTCTCTGGGCCTGACGCCGATCCTCGGAGAAGCCGTAGGCTGTTGACATTTGGTGTCTGGGTCATGTCTGAGTGGTGGGGGTCTATCCATGAGGGCCCCTTCGTGCTCCTCTTCCTCCTCCTGCTCCTCCTCCAAGAGCTGTGGCCTGGGTGTGCCTGGTTCTGACCCACCAGCCTGCTGCCCCAGGCCTCCCCGCTCCCATAAGCCTCCAGGCCTCCCCGCTCCCATAAGCCTCTGCAGGCCTCCCCGCTCCCATAAGCCTCTGCGGGCCATTCCCCAACCTCTGCCCGGGCTTGGTGGCCTCCATAGCTTGGGAGATGACGTTTTGGTCCAGGAATCAGCCGTTGATCCAGATAATCACATTCTAATTCCAGCCCTGCCTTTGTCTCTTCATGAGATCCTGGAAGGTGGCACCCAGGATAGAAGGTGGCCAGTGCATTGTGTGGGACCCCAAAGACCATGGTCCACTCAGTTTAGAGGCTGTACACGAGGGTGTTGGCCTCATGTATTCCTGCAGGGGGAGGACTGACCGCATGGGGGCCCTGCCATCAACCAGGTCAGCAAACTGCGGCTTGAGAGCCACATGCAGCTAGCTTTTTGGCCCCTTGAATGTGGCTCTTCCACAAAATGCCACGGCCTGGGCGAGTCTATTTTGAAGACGTGGTGTTAGAAGAAGTTTAAGTTTTAAAAATTTGGCTCTCAAAAGAAATTTCAATCGTACTGTTGCTATTTGGCTCTGTTGACTAATGAGTTTGCCGACCACTGGGCCAGGACCATCCCAGGGCAAAGGGAGTAGGGTAGGGCATATCTCCCTTGCTTCAGCCATCAAGAAACAAGGAGTGCCAAAACTGGTTTGGCTCAGTGGTAGAGTGTCGGCCTTCAGACTGAAGGGTCCCGGGTTCCATTCCGGTCAAGGGCATGTACCTTGGTTGCGGGCACATCCCCGGTGGAGGGTGTGCAAGAGGCAGCTGATTGATGATTCTCTCTCATCGATGTTTCTAACTCTCTATCCCTCTCTCTTCCACTCTGTAAAAAATCAATAAAATATATTTTAAAGAAAGAAAGAAACAAGGAGTGAGCCCTGGCTTGTGTGGCTCAGTTGGTTGGAGCATTGTCCCATGCACCATAAGGTCGTGGGTTTGATTCCTGGTCAGGGCACATACCCAGGTTGTAAGTTTGATCCCTGGTTGAGGTGGGTAGGGAGGCGACTGATCAATGTTTCTCTCTCCCTCTTTATTCCTCTCTCTTTAAAGTCAATAAAAAACATATCCTCAGGTGAAGATGAACAAAATGAAATAATAATTGTAAAAAAGGAAAGAAAGAAGCAAAGAAGAAAGAAAGGAAGAGAGAGAGAGAAGGAGGGGGCATCAGAGGGAACTGGGAAATGATACACAGGCGGCCTCATGCTTTCTAAACAGACAACTACCAGGATTTAATCTGCAACTCAGATTCAATCTACTAAGAAGGGAAGAAGAAAGTGTGTAGTTGTCATGGCAACACCAAATTGCCCAGGACAAATTGGTCTCTAGGCAGGGGAGGGAGAGGAGCAGAGCCAAGCCTCCTCTCCCTGCCGGTGGGGATGTTCTGGGGCCTGGGGCCTGGGGGGCAGTCTGGACACACCTGCATCTTCCCTTCACTCTCCCCTCGGCGGAGGGCCCGAGGGCCTGAGCCGAATGGTGTAGTGCCAAGTGGCCTGGCTGGCTCAGGGCTCTCCCTCGGGGGCCTGGGGCCCAGGTTACTGGGGCATTTGTGCTCCAGAACCAGTCGCTTGCTGAGGCCCAGTTCCCACTGTCGCCCAGGCCCAGTGCCCGCCCCACAGCAGCTCAGACTTGAGTCCACTGCTCCTCCTGCCCCCCACAGTCTCTCCCAGAGAGTGCTAACCCAAGTCACACACGGGAGGACGCAGGGCTGACCCTTCCACCGAGGAGCACGCCACGCCACTGGCCTGGCCTCCTCCTCCCACCTGCAGTAAAACGGAGCCAGCCGAGGGGTTACCCCACGTGACCTATGCCAGCGCGGGCCCAGGCCTGGGTGAGGTAGAGCACATAGCTGCTCAGGTGGAGGGGTTAGGCACCAGGAACCCCCGCTACCTTCAGGCCCACTTTGTGACAGTCGGTCCAGTTCTCCTGGGTCCTGCTGACCAGCTGCACATCCATCTCCGTGGTCCTAGGGCCGTGGTCAGCAAACGCGGCTCGAGAGCCACATGCGGCTCTTTGGGCCCTTCGAGTGCGGCTCTTCCACAAAATACCACGGCCTGGGCGAGTCTATTTTGAAGAAGTGGCGTTAGAAGAAGTTTAAGTTTAAAACATTTGGCTCTCAAAAGAAATTTCCGTCGTTGTCCTGTTGATAGTTGGCTCTGTTGACTAATGAGTTTGCCAACCGCTGTCCTAGGGCCTGGCTATGGGAAGGGCTCTATAAGGAGACCTGATGCATGAATGAATGAGTGAGTGAGTGAATGAATGAATGAGTGAGTGAATGAATGGGTGTCGCAGAGAGCAAGGACTGGGATCAGAGGAGGCGGGAGAGGCCAGGTTGGGGGGAGGAGCATGTGGAAGGCCTCAAATACCAGGCCAAGAGGGGGTGCTTGTCAGGCCCCCCCCCCCCCAGCTTCTGCCCTGGCCCTCGGGCAGCTCCCGTCTTCCCGAGGGACCCTGGGGTCTCTGGCAGATGTGGCCTTGTCACTTGATCCCCCCTCAGAAAGACAGGGACCCCAGGGCCCACCCCGCAGAGCGTGGCCCACCTGGCTCACCTGGCCCCTGACGGGCCTTCCCTGCAGACAGGCTGCTTCTGCTCCCCAGGCGGGTTCTCTCGTGGCCCAATTAGTACTGATTGGGAGCAGAAGTGTGTGCGCGTGTGGGGTGAGCCTGGTGCTCTGTGGCCTTGTCAGAACCGAGAGCAGGGGTGGGCAAACTTTTCGACTCGAGGGCCACAGTGGGTTCTTACACTGGACCGGAGGGCCGGGACAAAAGCAGCCTGACCATGCTGGCACTCTCATCTTGGGCTGCTGGTGAAGGAGCGGAGGGGAGAGCAGGAGAACCCTCAGCTCTTTCGGCTCCGCGGGCCGGAGAGAACAGCCGAACAGGCCGTAGTTTGCCCACGGCTGACCTAGAGGCTTCCCGGGGCGGGCCCCTCCCCAGCGCAGGGTTGGGGGTGTCTTTGTGCAGTGGGAGTGGCTCGGGCCCCCTCCCGAGCACCCGGTGCCCTCAGTCCTTCTCTGCAGAGGGCTTGTGCTGTCGCCCGCCGGCCACCTCCTGCCCTGGTGCCGGCCGCCCGCAGGGCCAGGCAGGCCACCTTGCTCCTGCTGCATGCTCAGGCCTGGCCCAGAGCCATGGCTCGTCACAGTCTCAGCCTCTAGGACAGAAGGGGAGAGCTCTGGGCTCGATTCAGAGGCACGGAGGGTCTGGGAGTCTCCTCAACCCTCGCTGGCCCTCCCTCCGCCCTCGCCTCAGCCCACAGCCCAGTAACGGCAGGAAAGATGTGCTTTATCTGACTGGGCACACATTCTCGCCACCCTTGAGAGACAGGAGGTGTGGGGGCCCTCCCTAGAGAGCTGGGACTTCCCCCCCCCGGCTCCCCCTCCTCCCCCGTGTCCCCCGCCTCCTGTCTCTTGGGGCAGAGACGGGGGTGTCCAGAAGCAAAGCACCTTTTGCATCAAGCCCTAGACCCGGTTCTTAGCTCCTGAGGTGCTCCCCCCACCCACGGGCGCTGGTCACAGCTGATGACAGAGGCTGTAAGGGGAAGCACGGGTGTGGGTATGCGGCGGGGGTGGGGGTGAGAGAAAGGGGGCGGCATCCTAGCCTGGGTGGAAGCCTATCCCCACTGTGCAGCTAAGGGTCCCCCTGCTTCTGTCGTGTTTATGTTGACCATTGTCATGAGTGCCCTCATCCTGGGCACAGTCAGCCCCCCGCTCCCCACCCCGCCATCTTAGTGGACTCAGACCCTGAGATCCTAGGATCACCTAGAGCAGCCGTGGGCAAACTACGGCCCACGGGCCGGATCCGGCCCTTTCGGCTGTTCTATCCGGCCCACGGAGCTGAAAGAGCGGAGGGTTCTCTTGCTCTCCCCTCCGCTCCTTCACCAGCAGCCCAAGATGCGAGTGCCAGCATGGGCAGGCTGCTTTTGTTCCGGCCCTCTGGTCCAGTGTAAGAACCCACTGTGGCCAAAACCGGTTTGGCTCAGTGGTAGAGCGTCGGTCTGTGGACTGAAAGGTCCCAGGTTCGATTCCGGTCAAGGGCATGTACCTTGGTTGCGGGCACATCCCCAGTAGGGGGTGTGCAAGAGGCAGCTGGTCGATGTTTCTCTCTCATCGACATTTCTAGCTCTCTATCTCTCTCCCTTCCTCTCTGTAAAATATCAATAAAATATATTTTTTTTAAAAAAAGAACCCATTGTGGCCCTCGAGTCAAACAGTTTGCCCACCCCTGACCTAGAGCCTCAGGTTGGGGGGCTCACACCTGGAAGCAGGGCCCTCAGGGCTCAAAAGCACTCAGAGATGAAGATTCCTGGGTGCCATTCCCGGGACCAGGCTCAGTTCCAGGCCCTGTGAAATGGGCTTATTCGTGTGCAGCGGGCACTGCAGAAGGTACCGGGCCAGCTGGCTCCTTTGAGGTCCAGGAGCCCAGCCCAGCGGAGAGGCCTGGCCGCCGCCGGCCGCTAGAGGGCAGAGCCCTCCCATGTTTCCTCCAGGGAGATGGCGCCCGGGAGCCCGGGAGCCAAGCAGCAGTGTGCGGTGACGCCTCCTTGTGGTTTAGATCTGCATTTCCCCGAGGACTGGGGATACTGAGCATCCTTGTATGTACTTTGTGGCCCACTTGTCTGTGTTCTTCAGATAAATGTCTATTCAAGTCTTCTGTCCGTGTTTTAATTGGATTGTTTGCTTTTGGCTATTGAGTTCCTTAAATAGTCTGGATATTAACCCCTTATTAGATATATGGTTTGTAAATGTTTTCTCTCACTCCAGAGTTGCCTTTTCATTTTTGTTGATTCACCTTTTATTATTTTTTAAAAATATATTTTATTTATTTCAGAGAGGAAGGGGTGGAGAGAGAGAGATAGAAACATCAATGATGATAGAGAATCATTGATCGGCTGCCTCCTGCACGCCCCCTACTGGGGATAGAGCCCACTACCCAGGCATGTGCCTTTGGCTGGAATCAAACCTGGGACCCTTCAGTCCACAGGTTGACGCTCTATCCACTGAGCCAAGGCAGCTAGGGCTGATCATTTTATTTTCTAGGAAGAGTCTGTTCATATCCTTGTCCATTTCCCCCCTTTTTATCTTCTTCTATTGATCCAGGGCACTTTATGTATTCTGGATTTTAATCTCTTGTTATATGTGTGGCAAATATTTTTTTCTAGTCTTTCGCTTGTATTCTGACTTTGCTCGTGGTATCACAGACACATACCTTTTTTCTGTCACACAGACACATACCTTTTTTCTGGAATGCATGCCTGGAATTTCCTCACTAAAATTGTGTGCCATATCCACAGATCACAATCCAGGCCATGGTTGTCAGGGGAGAGCCAGGATGAGGGCTCCGGCTCCAGCACTCACCCACTGCGGGGCTCAGAGGATCCGACCGACCAGCCATTGCGGTGGAAGTACCAGGTCCTTCATGACCAAACCCCACACCCTCTCCAGTCTCATCGCGCACTCCAGCCCGAGGAGCTGCTCCCTGCCCCCCCCCCCCCCCACTTCCCATATTCCCACCGCTCCACCTTTGCACACTCGGTCCTTCCTCTCTGTTTCCCTCCCATACCCAAGCCTTTAAAAGTCCTTCAGTCTACCCCCACCAAATTTCCATTCTCTCCCTCCCCCCCCCCCCCCCCCGCCCTGCCACTGGCTGAGACCTGGTCCCTTTCACCCCACCCATTCTGGGGTCCCTCCTCCTTCTCTCCCTCTTTTGAGTCTCACTCCTCAATCTCTTCCCAAATTGCTGTGAGTTGGGGCCTGGCTGGTCTTCCCATTGGCAGTGTTCTCCTTAGGAAGGGAAGCCGGGTCTCAATCATCTTACTACCTCCACCCCGCCCAGCACACATACATACATACACTCATACACACACACACACACACACACACATGCACACGCACACTGGCCCACTCCCAGGCTTTCACTGGGGCCTGGGGCTATCTGCTCTCCTGTCTGAATTAGGAAACCGAGGAGACACCTCCCACACAGGACACACGGAGGGGCCGGGGCAGAGCTGGGAAGATCACCCAAGGACCTGACCTCTGCCCAGTCCCACAGAGCGTGCTCCGGTGACAGAGGTGGGCGACCTGGTCCCATCCCCAAGGTCTCCGGGGATTGAGCAGGAGCCGTCTGGTGAGGCCTCTTCTGAAGCAGAGCCCGCCAGTTCCTGACTCCAGCTCCTTCCTCGAACCCAGGAGGTCCTAGAGGTTAGGGTCAGCTGCCTGCCGGGCCCTCTTCTCCCAAAGTGCTGCCCTCCTGGACCCAGCAGGGGAGAAGGGAACTCACCTGGTGAGCACCAACTGCCAGCCAGCCCTTACATACATGCCGGAGTCCTGCCAGGAATGGCAGACGGGACATTTGCCATCTGCAGAGAGCCCTGCCCCCCTACCTACCTAGGCTTCTGTCTCTGGCAGCTGCCCCCCGGCCACCATGCCGGGTCTGTCACAGGACCCACCCGAAGGCTCTGGGAAGGTCTGTGGAGCCCCTCCCCAAGCCCGCTCTGCACAGAGAGGAAGAGCGAGGCCGTGGGAGAGAAGGACCCCATCCCACAGGTTCCCGCCGCCTCCCTTAGAGAGAGGCCCTTTCTACGTCCCCGCTCTCACCAAACTGGCCCACGGGAGGACTCCCCTCAGCCGGGAGCACCTCTGGGTGGGCCGTGTCACGTTTCTGTCCACGAGCCTCGGTCCCGGGTGCAGGCACAGAGCAGGCATCGAGGAGAGGAAACATGGGTGAGTGATGGAGTCCGGCTCTGCTGCTTGGAAACATGCAGGAAGACGCCTCCTCTGACACATTCACAGGCGTGTTCACAGCTCGATCCCAAACCTTAGGGTGGGGAGAACCCCTGGACATCCTCAAATGCTGTTGAAAGCAGCCCACATGTCACTAGCTGACTTGTAAAGTAATTGATATTAGGAAGGTAAGTGGCTGCCTCTGGATTTGGAGTCCACACTGGACCGAACGCTGGATGGAGAATGGAAAGTGGAGGTCTTAGGAGCAAGACCCAAATAGGAATGGGGGTCACACATCTCAGGAATTACAAAGTAAGTAATGAGAACATTGGCATTCCATTGAGCACACTTCGTTTTGCACACAGCTACCGGGGAGAGCAAGGGCCGTTGGCCTTGGCCCCGGTTTTGTCTGTACTCAGCGGAATTCCCTTGTCTCCCGAATCCGCGTCCAGTGCTGACACGTGGGGACAGGTTGGGGGCCTAGAGGGTCACTGTGTGCGGCTGGCAAGCCCCCTGGTGTCTGTGAGGATGCTGTTTGCCAGGGAGACGAAGCTGGGCCGCGGCTGCAACAGGCACCAGACAGGCCCAGGAAACGTCCTGTCAATGTTTTACCCACTCACACCAATGTCCTAACAGTCCCTGCATGTAAGCTGCTCCTCAATGAGAAAGGAACCGTGGCAGCCTGGGGAGGGGCAGGCGGTGGGAGGGGCCTGGGACAGGCGGGGCTGGGGCCTCCTTCACAGCGAGCAGGAGGTGTGGAGAGAGGGCTCGGAGCATCAGAGGGATGCGGGCTGTGCTTGCCCGAGCCAGCAGGTGGCTGGTGGGAGAAACCGGGAAGGCCCACGGTCATGTCTCCTTTGGGCTTGCCCTTCCAACTCCCTTCTAGGGGCCGATGGCCAGCCCTCTTCATGAACCTCCCACCCATGACTCTCCGGGAGGGCCATGATGGGCTGGAGAATGCATTAGGCCTGAGCTGGCCCTGTTCCCTACTCCAGCTCCTGAGCTGCAAGTAGCTAAAGGCAGGAGCCCGTGGCCAGCATAGCGAGCCTCGGTGTCCTGGTCCCAGATGCCAGTCCCTCAGCCCCGAGCAACCTCAGCCCCAACCCAACTTAGGACCCCAACCTTGGAGGTTCCAAGACCTCCCCCAGATCTTGGAATTGGCCTCTCTGGGGTGAAGCCTCAGTGACGGTGTCCAGAGCAGGTGGATAGCGGCCCAGAGGGAATTGGGACTAAATGCCCCATGGAAGGCATACTCATTAAATAAAAGTATATTCATATATTTACTATACATGTAATTGTGTGTATATATATATATATATATATATATATATGCACACACACACTTTTTAATATGTATGATTGTTGATGGGGCACTTATATGCATTCATGTACCGTATTTGCCGGTGTATAAGATGATTTTTTGGCCCTGAAAAATACGTATTTGCCGGTGTATAAGACGACTGGGCGTATAAGACGACCCCCTAACATTTCCACTAAAAATACAGTTTGTTATATACTCGCCGTATAAGACTACCCCCCACTTGGAGGCATATTTTTCAGGGCCAAAGGGTCGTCTTATACCCCGGCAAATACGGTATATTTAATACATGTTATATTAATTGCATTTTATTACATGCTATATTTTCACTTACACATCACACATTTTATATTACATATACATTCATATTTCATTTATATATTACAGAATGCATTTTACTCTATATTTCATACATCATACGTTATGTTAACTAATAATCGTGTATATCATTAACATATACCATGTTTAATATTTAGCATATTATATTATGTATGCCGTTCTCCAAGAGGAATGAAAGCACTTGTCCACAGAAAGACTTGTACACTGTCCTCATAGCAGCAGTGTTCATAACGGCCCCAGAATGGGGACAACAACCCAAATGCCCATCAACAAGGGGGTGGGTAAACAACTGCGATACAATGAAATATTCTCGGCAAGGAAAAGAAGCGAGCTACTGCCACATGTAACAACACGGGGGGATCTGAGGCAAAAAAGAAAACTTACCATGTAGTCCCATTTATATAAAGGTCTATAAAATGCAAACTAATTTATAGATCAGTGGCTCCAGGGGCTGGTGGCAGAGGAGGGATGGATTGCAAAGGGACATGAAGAAACTTTTGGGCTGATGAAAATATTTGTCCCCTTCAATGTAGTGATGGTTTCAGGGTCTATGTCTATGTCAAAACTAATCAAATTGTACAGCTTAAACATATTTATTTTACTGTATTTCAATTATAGTTTAGTAATGTAAAAAAGCATCTTCAACCATATCTCTTTAATAATAACATTAATATTTTTTAAAAAAATTTTTATTGATTTTTTCCACAGAGAAGAAGGGAGAGAGATAGAGAGTTAGAAACATCGATGAGAGAGAAACATCAACCAGCTGCCAAGGTACATGCCCTTGACTGGAATCAAACCTGGGACCCTTGAGTTCACAGGCCGACACTCTATCCACTGGTCCAAACCGGTTTCTGCTTAAATTTACTTTAATATCATTTAGCAGTCATTTAATAGAACATGTTGTGAGGGGCAAAATGATGATTGTCCTTTAAAAAGAAAACGGCCCTCGCTGGCTTGGCTCAGTGGCTAGAGCTTCAGCCCATGAACTGAAGGGTTGTGAGTTCAATTCCTGATCAAGGGCATGTCCCTCCATCCCAGCCCTGGCTGGGGCATGCGTGGGAGGTTACTGGTCAGTGTGTCTCTCTTACACTGATCTTTTTCTGTCTCTTTCCCTCCCTTCCACTCTCTCTAAAAATCAATGGAAAAAATGTCCTCAGGTAAGGATTAACAAAAACAAATAAATAATTTTAAAATAGTCTATCTCATCTTTATCTTTTCCTTTTAAATTTTCTATATTTTGTGTTTTATAAATGCATGTAATTTTTTACTAGTGTAGTGTATATATGCATAAAAATATAATTTAGAACATAAAAAAAATACTGCAGGGCATACACTGAAAACTCCACTGATATGGATACAACAGTTTGGAGACCAGTAGAAAAGACAGCTGCTGAATGTCCGTTCTTTGGGCATTCTGTATCATCAAAATAATACTGTTTAGCTGAAACCGGTTTGGCTCAGTGGATAGAGCATCGGCCTAGGGACTGAAAGGTCCCAGGTTCCATTCTGGTCAAGGGCATGTACCTGGTTGCGGGCACATCCCCAGTAGGGGGTGTGCAAGAGGCAGCTGATTGATGATTCTCTCTCATCAATGTTTCTAACTCTCTATCCCTCTCTCTTCCTCACTGTAAAAAAAATCAATAAAATGTGTTTTTTAAAAAATAATACTGTTTAACCTAAAATAAAGGAGGGGTTGAACATTTTTAAAAAAAGGAATAATATCAGATAGATGTAACAATGTGGATGAATTTGAAAACCAGATACAACAGAGTATTACTCTATAACTAATAATAAAATTGAAAAAAACAGACAAAGGGATATGAAGAAACTTTCGGGCTGATGAAAAAATTAATGATGAGAAATTAATCTGTGGAGATCAAAGTCAGGTCAGGGGTTGCCTGTGGGTGAGGAAGTCCCTGGGGTTGGGGAGGGGAGACGAGAGGAACTTCCTGGGCTGATGGAGCACGCTGTGTCCTGACTGTGGTGGGGTCACCCCTGCCAGCACGCAGACGTTTATTAAAAACCCTCACGGCGATGGCCAAGCACAGCACCAACATGGCCACATTGGACCAAGCTGCCAGCCTGTGTTCCCACATCAGTCACTGTAGACTTTGCTTTTCCCATACAATTTTTAATGGGGATACTGTTCACACACCATAAAGTTCACCGTCCTGTTAAGGTGTACCGTCCTGTGTATCTTGGTACATCACGAGGTTGTGAAACCATCACCATGTGAGCATTGCAGCCCCCCGAAGAGAGCCCCAGCCCGTTTCTCCCGCGCTGCTGAGTTCCACTCCTCGGTGCCTGTGAGCTGGTTAGCAGCAATGTGGAAGGTGCCAAAGATTTAAGAAAAGTGCATGGCCCAATAAGATAACATCGAGAACACTGTGCCCGTTAGTTTATTTTTTCCTCCACGAATGGGGGAAAAGAGTGCTGTGGAGGCAGAGAGCTCCCTAGGAATGAGGGGGCCATGGCCCCGGCTGGTGGCACCCAAGGATGGGAATGGGGTGGGGGTGGGAGGAACTGTGCCTTTCCCCAGGTGGACGGCTGGGGGAGGGGGGAAGGGGAGGCAGTTAAGTGCCTCAGGTAGATCTAGAGTCTAGAAGGAAGGGAGGCCCCCTCGGGGAGGTGGCTTTGGGACCAGGCCAATTATTTCTCACAATTCTGTTGTGCCTTCCAGTTTGCAGAGTTCATAGACATCACGTCCTTGGATGTTCAGGGCCTGGCACGTCCACGTTATAGGGGCGAGGACCCTGAGGCTCCGAGAGGGAAAGGGTCCCCTAAAGGAGTCACAGAAAAGCGTGGATGAATCTGGACCTGACCCTCCGCCGTCTGCCTCTTCGCTCGCTGCTTTTATTCCTGACAACATGGCAGAGGCCAGAGAGGATGCGTGGTGGGGAGATGGGTGGGAGGCAAGACGTGGGGGGGGGGGGGGGCGGGGCCTGGGAGACACGTGGCGGTGGCCTGTGCCACCAGGCAGCACCGTGGACTGGCCGCGTGGAGACTGGCACTGGGTGGGCAGCGACTCTTGGGGGGGGTCACTCGGACAATTAGCGCTAAGGAGTTGCTGTGTGACGTGCCTCTCTTGGGCTGGCTGAAGGGAGCTGGGACACTCGCCTCAGGGGCAAGGAGGGACACTGGTTGGTGACGGGGCCTGGAAGTCTGCAGAACTTAAGTTCTTCTTGGTTTGAAAACAGCCCATGTCCTGGCGGAGGCTCTTCGGGCCCCCAGGGTCCCGGGCTGGCCCTCACGCTCTCACTCAGAGCAAGGCCCCGCAGGCATCCCACCTGCAGCGAGCAGGCCGATGGGAGGTAGCGGGGAGGCTTCAGGGTAGAGGGCATGCCTAGGGGACGGCCCAACACTGACCCCCTTTGGGCCTTGGTCGGTGAGGAGAAGGGCTCGAACCCCCACCCCGCAGAGACAGGAGGAAGTGGAGACAGAGACGGGAGTGGCCAGGGTGGCTCATGGGTATGCCAACCTGTGGTCCTGGATGCTGCCAGCTGACCTGCCAGGGAAAGGGCCAGCCTCGTGGTGAGTGAGCCAGGCACCGAGGGGTCAGGCAGGTGACACCACACAAATAAATCATAAATGCAGCTGTGAAGGGAGGGAGAGGCGGTGGGCAGGGGAGCGTCTCTGAGAGCACCCTGTTGAGCAGAGACTGGAGCAATGAGAAGGAACCCGCTGAATGCAGGCGGGAGCAGGCGGGGTGCAGAGCGTGCCAGGCCGTGGGGACAGCGCGGGCGAGGGCCCTGAGGCGGGAAGGACCCTTCGTGTACCTATGGGATGGAAAGGAAACAGGGCCGGCTGACCCACGGTCTACAAGGCCGGGGAGCGGTGGGTGACAGGTGGGTTTGGGGGTGAGCAGAGTCCGTCCCACAGGCCAGAGTCCCTCTTCGGGACACACTCACAAGGCGACAGGAAGCCGCGGCCGGCGTTCGAGCAGGGGTGGGCCCTGACCGGCAGCCGGCTGTCCCCTCGCCCCTCTGCCTCTTCTCGGAAGAACCCCGCCTTGCGTTTCCAAGTCGCACAGTGGTGGCGGCGCCCGCATGCCTGGGCCGCGTGAGGCCTAGCTCTGCCTCTCACTCAGGGGACCTGGCAGCACCCGGTTTGCTCTCTGTCCGCAGGGAATGCCGAAACTTAGCCCGGGGGATGTCGCCGGGCCTGGAGGAGATTGCGTGCACGAGTACACACCTACACCTAGCCTGACGCAAGGCAGACTCTCAAACGGTGGTTTTCAACTGTTCCCCGTGGCCCTCTGCTCTTCCTCTTCCTCCAGGGTCGCAGAGGTGAGCAGTGGGGAGGAGCAGGAGTCGACAAGAGAGCCGGCCTCTGTCTGAATTTAACAACATTGGAAGCCCTGCCTGGGCGGCTCAGGTGGTTGGAGTGTCGTCGCAGGTTTGCTGGTCCCATTCCTAGTCAGAGTACGTATCTAGGTTTCAAGTTCGATCCCCAGCTGGGTATCTTTCTCTCACATGGATGTTTCTCTCGCTTTCTCTCCTTTCCTCTCTGTCTCTCTCTGTCTCTCTCTGTCTCTCTCTCAAAATCAATGAAAACATATCCTCAGGGCGAGGATTAAAATAAATAAAAACAAAACATTTGAATTAAAAGAGTGCCCATGCCCCGGTTGGGGAAGTGAAATATTATAGAAGGCTTGGTCTGTTTAAATTAATTTAGAAATGTAATGCAACTCCATGCACAATTTCAATTTTGGGGGGACGAAAAGTATCAGCAACAGGAGCGCCTACTCACCGTGTGGTAGGCACTGAGCTTGTGCTGCCGTTGCTTCTCTGACTCCCATTGTCACAGGCTAAGACCCCAAGGCCCACAGACGGGGTAAGTGACGTCCAAGGTCAGAGGGCTGGTGAGTGTGGGACGTGGACGGCCCCGCCTCCAAAGCCGTCCCTCCTAACCTCTGAAGGTGACAGACACACAAATCGGGGCGAACATCTAGTTTACACGAGGGGGAATCTGGGCACGTTTGGTTCCATTGTAAAGAACCAATATTTAGGTCCGTAGGGTATCTGCTCAAGCTGAGATTTACGAAAGGAAATGGAGACTTCGCAAACAGACCAAGCAACATCAAAAAAAGCCTAGCGTAAAAGTAGAGTTTACCAAATGAAGGCTAAGGATTATTTAGTGAGTGAGGACTGCTTAAGCAATAAAGACTGATGATGCTGGGGGTGAGGGAAATCCGTATTTCACTCCACTCAGTAAACTTCGGGTGGATGATCATCAAAGAATTAAACGTGAAGTGAAATTGTAGAAAACTAGCGGAAACTAAACTGTCGGATGGGTGGAAGAAAGCTCGCTCTGTCAGCATTGAGTCAATAAAAAAAAAATCACAGAGGACATGAATGACAGATTGAACATTAAAACAAAACAATGAACAACGGCTGGGAAATCTTTGCATCGTTGACGATGCAGGAATAATAGCTATAATGTAAATAAAAATACTTAGTCACTGAAGAGGTTTGAGTCCCCAACAGATGAATGAATATGAGCAGATGATTCACAGAAAGGGGAATATAGATAGCAAACGAATGAAAAACACGCTAAAGTCATCTAAGAAACGCTCAAGTGTTTTAGACACTACTAAATTATAGGGAAAAACGAAGATGGTAGCCACTGTTTACAAATAGATATCAAGGTCCTTACACCTGTTCGTGGGAGGTGCAGAATGAGGGGGCAGTGCTTTGGGAAAGTCCCTTGGCACGGAGCAGCAAGACCACTCTGCCCTTTCTTAGCCTTCCACTTGGATATTTGGCTGCCAGGAATCTGTCCCAGGTGCAGAAGGAAAGCATATATTAGCAAACGACTGTAAAGAACCCAAATATACCTTATTGGGAGACTGGCTGAATGGACGGGGATACCTGCACACTTTAAAAAAAATGCATCAAAAGAAAACTGTGAGAGTAGCAAAGAATAGAGAACGTGTAGTTGCAACAATGTAAACGCGCACTCGGATGGGATGTTTTATAAGTGAAAGTTGCATTCTGTAGTAGTATTATGGATACTTTATTCTTTTTTTGCATTTTCTTTCTCTCTGGTTGTCATGTCTTCTTTTTCAGCGGTGGTAAAGTAGGAAAAAAAAATATCTGGACTTTGAGCAAGTTTTTCAAGTGGGGTAATATTTCCCAGCGCAGAGGTGAGGTCAGCGGGAAGTGGCCTGAGCCCGCGCCTGGCACCCAAGACCTCTTTTTTTTTTTGCGGTGGGAGCCTCCTCCTTCCTGAAAGGCAAAAGCCATCAGCACCCCTTCCGAGACGTCTCCCCACCCTTGCCCTCCTTCTCCCCCTCCCCCCCGCCCCCCGCAGGGTCCGGGAGTCCGGGCATTCCTGGATCGGCCACGCCCGCCGGTGCTCCCTCCTGGAGGGAACTTCCCAGAGCAGGTGGGGCTGGGGATGTCCGACCGGCACCTGCTCTCACTGGGCAAGGGGCACGCTGGGGGGACAGCCACCCGTGGGCAGCACCTCCGGCTTCGGGGCCGGTTTGCAGCCACTTTGGAGCTTCGGTCCCGACCCGGGGTCCTCGGCTCTCCGGCCCGAATTCGGCAGCCGTCTCGTGCCCGGAAAACTCGGATTTCCAGGGCGCCTCCTGCGGAGGCCCGGAGACCGGGGTCTGCTTCAGTGGACGGGGGCCCTGAACGCCCCTTCGGGTCCCAAAGGGCGCGCCGGAACCCGGGCGGGGGCCCGGCGGCGGGTCCGCGGCGACGCGCGCTCGCCGGGGCCGGGCCGCCGCCCGGTCCGCTCCCTCGCCGCCAATGCCATCTTAGCCGGAGGCGGCCGGTCACGTGCGGACGACAGCAGCGAGCTTCGCCCCGGCCCGGACGCCGGGACCGACTCGGGGACGCCGGTGGGGGGTTTCGGGGCTCCGTGCACAACCGAGGTGAGGCGCGGGGG
Organism: Vespertilio murinus; assembly: GCA_963924515.1. NCBI lineage: Eukaryota > Metazoa > Chordata > Mammalia > Chiroptera > Vespertilionidae > Vespertilio > Vespertilio murinus. The sequence goes on along the minus strand of OZ004715.1, from coordinate 38,356,263 downwards.
ACCCTTCCCTCGGGGGGTGGGGATTGGAGCAGGGACAAGGGTGGGCGCCGGCTCCCGAAGGGCGCGTCTCCCCCCCCGTCGGGGCCGCAGCGCTGTCGGGTCCCGGAGGCGCCGCCGCTGCGAGCCCTGCGCCACGGCCGGCCTCGGGGGGGTGTCCGCCGCAAGTTGTGGGCTGGTGACCAGAGGGGCTGGACCCCCGGCGGGCACCCCGGTCCGCGGGCGCCTCGCAGCCCGCGCCGCCGCCCCAGCCGGGCGAAACCACTCGCGGGCGGGCTCGGGGACGGCGGCTCGGGGGGCGCCACGCGCGCGGCGCGAGGGGCGCGGGCTGCCGGGAGGAGCGCGGGCGGCGGGCGGGGGGGGGGCGCGGGCGCATGCGCCCTGCACCCGTGCCATATTGGAATGAGTCGGAGCGCGGAGCGCCGCCGCCGCCGCCGCCGCCGCCTCCGCCGGAGCGCGGTGGAGGGGGGCGGGGAGAGCCGCCGGCCGCCCCGCTCCGCCGAGCCCAGCAGGAAGGAGCGCGCGAGCGGGCGAGCGCGGGCGGCGTGAGCGGAAAAAGCGCCCGCGCTCTGGGGAACGGGAAGAAGGAGAGAAAGAAAGAAAGAAGCCGAGCGCGAGACGGGGGTGAGCGGGGGCGACCGAGGAGCGCGCGCGCGCGCAAAAACTCCCGGCAGGTAAGAAAAGCGGGGCTCCCGGCCGGGCCTTCCCGCGCGGCGGCCTGAGGCGGGGGCGGCGGCGGCGGCGGCGGCGGCGGCGCCGGGCGGGGAGCCGCGCGGCGCCCCCTCGACGCGGCGGCGCAACTTTGCCGGCGAGGCCGCCGGCGGGCAGAGGCCGGCGGGCGCGCGGGCCGGGGCGCCAACGGGCGGCGGCGGCGGCGGCACGTTGGGGGCGGGGGTGGTCGGGGGGAGCGCGGCGCCCGCGCGCGGCCTCTCGCGCGCCCCCGCCGCCCCGCGCGCCGGCCGGCCGGGCTGCAGGCGCGCGCCCGGGCGCCTCGCCGCGGCGGGGAGCGGCGGGGAGCGGCGGGGAGCGGCGGCGGCGGCGGACGGCGAGGCGCGCGGCGCAGCCCCCGGGACGCGGAAGGAAAGTGGCCGAGCGGCGGCCCCGGCGGGCGCCCAAGTTCCCGGCGCGCGCCCCACCCCGCGGGTCCCGCTCTCCCGCCCGCCGAGCCCCCGCGGACCCGCCCCACGGGCTCGCTCCGAGGCCCGGGCGCGAACCCGCAGCCGAGGCCGGGGAGCGGGGGTGGGGGGGGGGGCGCGCCGGTCCGAACTTGGGAGGGCGAGGTGGCCTCGACGCGGCTGGCGGAGCGTCTGCCGGGGCCGCCGCAACCGGTGGCTTGGGGCCGGCGAGGCGGAGGAGCCGGGCCTCCCCGGGCCGCGCGCGGCGGGCTGTGTGCTCGCCGGGGCCCGGGCCCCGGCCCCGACCGGCCGGCCGCTCGGGAGCCCGCGACCGTTTCGATTTCTGTTCTTGAAAAGTCTCGCTTTGGAGACCGAAAGGGGGGCCGTGGAGAGGCGATCGGTGCTCCCCCCCCGAGAAGCTAGGCCTGCTCCGCGGGGAGCAGAAACGCCTTCCGAGAGCAGAGATAAATTCGCGCGGAAAGGATGTAGGTTATGTTAAGTTTCTCGCAAGATGTCAGCTGTTCGCTGGGGTCCAAAACTAAGCGAAAAGCACAGGCCACCGCCGGGTCTCGTAAGGTGCGGGGAGTGGGGCCGGGCACTCCCGCCGGGGACGGGCGGGGCGCTCATCCCGTGGGGTGACCCCCCCGGGGCCGTCACGCACTGCCGGGCTGGTGAGCCGCCCCAAGCCCCATGTTTCTTGAGCCCCTACTTGTGATGAAGTTTGAGAACCAAGTAACCATCAAAGAGATTGGAAAGGAGATTAGGTGGACTTTGTCAGCCCCCGCCTTGTCTTCTTGAGCTGCATGTTAAAGGTGTCATGCTTTGCATCCGATGGCACATGCCTGAGAATGTAGTTGTTTATTGACCAGCTGTCTGGAGAGGAGGAAGATGAGTGCGCCTGTGTGTGTGTGTGTACACGTACTTTGGGGCCTGCTGGCCCCGAGTTTTGAGGGAGAAATCCTCTAGGCGACAGGTAGGTTCAGTTCAGATTTGTTTACAGTGTCGGGAAAGTAACGGCCTGGTGGAGACGGGAGTGGCCCCGAACCAGGAAACAGTTCTGTTTCTATCTGTTACTGTGGCCATTGACTAGCTGCCTTATCTTGGGGTAGTCTCTGACCTTTTATAAATGTGGGTTTCCTTATTTGCAAAATTAGAGGATGAATAGATTATATTTCTGTGTGCTTCGGTTCTAAAACTCAACTAAAATGCAAGATTAAAAAAATCAGTCTATATTTTGAAAGGTTCTCTATAAATGTGTTCACACACAGTATGCATCTTTATTAAAATACATTTGGAAAAACATCTGGGCAGCTATATCTAGGGTGATTTTATGTCATTGTTTGAACAAAGACATTTAATGCATTTCAGCCTGTTTTTAAAATTATCTGAATTTTTAAATTGAGGTTTAATTTATAATAAGATTGTTAAGAGTACAGCCTGGCTGGTGGGCATCAACCTCAGTGGTTGAGCATCTATCCATGAACCAGGAGGTCACTGGTTCCATTCCTGGGGCTTCGGGCTCTGTCCCCAGTAGGGGGCGTGCATGAGGCAGCCAATCCCATCGATTTTTCTATCTACCCTTCCTCTCTATTAAAAAAAAAATATGATAACCATATGATAATCATACTCAGATCAAGGTGTACACATTTTCAGCCTCCCAAAGTGCTCCTTTAACATTTCCCCCCATTCAGTAAACCCTTCCTGCCTCTCCAAGGCAACCACTACTGACTTCCATCACCTCTGATGAGTTTTGCTTCAAAACAGGACCCTTTTGAGAGTGAAAGGGGGTGATATAAATAATTAAGCTGAAGGACAACAGGTGGTAAACCTGGAATAATGGTCATTTCATCATGACTAAATGCTTTTATAACAATTCTTAACAGTTTTTACTATCTAAAATGACTATAAATTCTGCCCTTGGAGACTTGCTAATTAGAAAGTCACTTTTTAGCTTGAAGCAATACTTTCCAGGTTTGGCTCTGTGGCTCTTGGGAGTCCTTGTGGTCACAGGCTCAGTATTAATCTGTTACTTCCCATTTTTGGAAGACAGGTATATTTGCAGACAGTAGGTCTGAGTCATGAACTTTTTCAGCAAGTCAGAGTTTAAGGGTCAGTAGATGAATCAGTTCCTTAAAGCCAGGAATTTGCTGAGAAAATTGATTTTTTGAAAGTTCAGTGAATTAAAGAATGTAGATATAAAGCTTTTAACAACATTTTAAGTGACAGCAATTAATTTGATTTATATATACACAGGATATTTGTCTGGCTTATCAAATTATTAACACTTTAAAATAAAAACAAAAGGTAATTAATGTCATGTGTGATTTTTTATTTTTTTTATTTTAACATGATGAAGATACCTTTTTGTATTAGGCTTCTAGGAAGTTGGGTGTTCTATATTCTCCACTGAATCAAGTACTTCAACGATTTGCTTATCCTTCCCCCAAAGGCCTTTGAAAATAGGCCTTTTGTGCTTTGTTTCTACTGCTGAAAGGATGGGAGGTTATAAGTGTGCTTTGCACTGTGAGGATACCTATATTGTGGGAAGTTGGGAACAGCGGAAGGCCTCTGGTAGGGATGTATGGGGCATAGTCCACAGAGGTCAAAGATTCTCTTTTGTGAAATACGTGTTTTCCTGGGACTAAGCTAGCCAATTGGCTAATGACTAAGCTGGATTTGGTCACTCTACCCCAAGATTCGTATCTTCCTTAGCCAAGAGAGTATCTGGTTATTGAGTTATTGATCCACCTTTGTGTGTGTGTGTGTGTGTGTGTGTGTGTGTGTAGCTCTTTTTACCCTGTTTCCCCGAAAATAAGACAGTGTCTTATATTACTTTTGCTCCCATAGATGTACTAAGTCTTATTTTCAGGGGATGTCTTATTTTTCCATGAAGAAGAATACGGTACACATTTTAAAAAAATATGTTTTATTGATTTTTTACAGAGAGGAAGAGAGAGGAATAGAGAGTTAGAAACATCGATGAGAGAGAATCATCAATCAGCTGCCTCTTGCACACCCCCTACTGGGGATGTGCCCGCAACCAAGGTACATGCCCTTGACTGGAATCGAACCTGGGACCTTTCAGTCTGCAGGCCGACGCTCTATCCACTGAGCCAAACCCGTCTAGGCACGGTACACATTTATTGTTAAATGAAAATAAAGGAAATTTATTACTTGTATACGGTACAGCAGTATGGTAGTTGTCAACACGAACCAGACAAACTGTGAATCCTACAGTATCAATAATTTACTCATTTATTCTATGACAATCATGTCATCATCTTCTGGAACATCATCATAACAATCCAATTCCTGAATTTCCTGGTGAATTTCTTGTGACTCCATTTCTTTCAGAATCAGTGGACCAAATCTCTCATGTTTAGCAATAGCACTGTCTTTAAATGAGTACTTCTTGTCAAGGTAGCCTGCTCACAGTGCATTTGCAATGCAACTGTCAGTGATTTTCTCCCATGAATTCTTCACCCAAGTCACAACTTCTTGCAGTTTAGGTTTCACAAAGTTTCCATGCTGATTTCTCTCCATTCACACAGGAGTGACATCAGGACTCCCTGTAACGTCACTGGTTGCTAGACGCCAGTCAGGGCGGCCCTAGCAACCAGCTTACGGTAAATTAATTTTCATTCTGAGACAGCCTGGGGGCCTTATTTTCGGGGGGATGCCTTATATTTCACTCAGAAGGAAACCTGTAAGTGGGTCTTATTTTTGGAGGATGTCTTATTTTCGGGGAAACACGGTAGATTTGTATTGTTAGATAAATAAAACTTACTAATATTTTAAGACTGCAACTAAAAAGATATGCAATGAGAAACATAGCAATTTTTTTCATAGGGAATATAGTCAATAATATTGTTATAACTATGTGTGGTAGCAGGTGGGTACTGGAAATATGGGGGAACACATTGTAAAGTATATGGTCGTTATTATTATACACCGTTATTCTGTACACCTGAAATTAATGCAAAATAATATTGAATGTAAACTCTAATTGAAAAATAAAGTTTCAAGCACTTTGAAAAAATAATTTCTCTTTTGATATTTGTTTCCTTGTAAACTCTAATTTTTCTCTTTAAATACTTTGCCTATCCATAATCTTCTTACTCCTATAGAGTACTTTTGCTTTCACAGTGTCACTAGGCTGGGCTTAGCTATAGATGGTGGTGTTGAAGCAGATATAGTTTGACTCTAAAGTCTGTAGAAAAGGTGAATTAAGTTTCATTGGCTTTTAAAAATATATATTTTTATTGATTTCAGAGAGGAAGAGAGAGGGAGGGGGAGGGAAGGAGGGAGAAAGGGGGGGAGAGAGAGAGAGAGAGAGAGAGAAGAGAGAAACATCAATGATGAGAGAGAATTATCGATTGGCTGCCTCCTGCACGCCCCCACCAGGGATCGAACCTGCAACCCGGCACATGCCCTGACTAAGAACCCAACTGTGACCTCCTGACTCACAGGTTGATGCTCAACCACTGAGCCATGCTGGCTGGGTTTTATTTGCCTTTTAATGATGACTTCATTTTATGTTCACATTAAATGATTACAATTCAAAAAAGCAGAAGACCATTATATAGACAGGCAATTTGAATACTAAATATTTTTATGTTAAAAATTTTCTCTGACAATTTCCTGAAACTCTGGAATCATTTGGCAGTTAGCCAATATTTCAAAATAAGAGAGAATAAAAGAACATTTAATCAGTAAATGTACCTCTTTGTTATGGCAGGAACTTTTCTTTCAGTAAACAGTATTTGTTATCTAATTGTGATGTTTTATAATTGAAGAAACATTTTTCTCATTATACATAGTTGTTAAACTGGATGGAAGGCTCTGGGGATTTTGGTTACTGGGGAGATTTAAACCGTTAGACTTTGGGGAGTGGGGCTTTGATTTGAATTTATGCTGCTTTTAAGTGGGACTAGCCTCATTGGAAAATGATTTAAAATAGAAAGGAGCCCTAACTGGTTTGGCTCAGTGGATAGAGCATTGGCCTGAGGACTCAAGGGTCCCAGGTTTGATTCCGGTCAAGGGCATGTACTTGGGTTGCAGGCACATCCCTAGTAGGAGGTGTGCAGGAGGCAACTGATCAGTGTTTCTCTCTCGTCAATGTTTCTAACTCTCTATCCCTCTCCCTACCTCTCTGTAAATAAATTAATAAAATATATATTAAAATAAAATAAAATAGAAAGGATATGGTCAGGTTGTTGCAAGTTCATTTTTAAACTTCACAAGAGTGGGAGAGAGGATAAGAACAAAGACAAATTATTAATAGGAAAATGATGACTTCGTTGTAGAAATTTTAAGAAATTTGATTGTAAACCTTTACCTATAACTTAGTCACCTGAAGATGTATTTATAATTATTTCCTAGTCTCTCCTATTTAAGAAGATTTTTGTAAACTTATTCACCTCTTTATCTTTAGATCAGTGTTTCCCAAACTTCTCTCATGATGAGGATCACCTGGTGGAGTTGTTAAAATACAGATTCTTGAATCCCAACTAATTGGGAATCTGTATTTTAACAACTCCACCAGGTGATTCTCATCATGAGAGAAGTTTGGGAAACACTGCTTTAGATGATCACTCAAGGACATAATTGAAAAACAAAAAATGTGGTCTATATATTGTGCTAAACGATAGGAAGTCCCTCTTGAACTGTGTGGTTTGATAGTTGAGTAACTTCCAAACCAAGCCCTTCGCTGTGCAGGGAGCGGCTGTCAGGCGGCATTTCTAACCCAGCACACAGTGCGTCATGTAGGTTCCTTTCGAAGCTTTTGCTTAATCTAGAGAAAGGTTAATGACTAGGCCAGTTTGGGGCAGATAGGGCCGCTGGGAGTAGCTGCGTGGTGTTGGTGTGGGAGCGTTGGTGATGGGGGAGGCCCGGAGGAGGGACGGGAGATAGTTTGTTGTCATTTGCAAGCGCAGGGCAGGCAGGTGTTGGGAAAGACACCAGAGACGGGCTGAGAGATGTAGGAGTTACTAGAACATCTCAAGAGTTTTTCCTGATGAGATTCAAATGAAGTGTTAAGCGTGGTCAGTAGTGTTTTGATAAGTTTACACAGTGACAGATAATGAATAGAATTGGTGGGGTGATCACATTGTAAGGTACAAAAATGTTGAATCACTGTATTGTACACCTGAAACTAATATAACCAGCATAAGATTGTATACCAACTATATTTAAATAACAGTATTTTTTAAAAAGAAAAAATAAATTGTTAATCAACAAGTACTTTGATTTGAATTCCAAATTATTTATATATTTTTACCCTGAATAGTTTTTTTAAGAAGCGTTTGTGATGGCTACTATGTAATATATGCTGAATAGTAAGGCCACTGGTTTTTCATTTCTTTTCACATTAATTTGCTACGTGGACTAGGATTCTTCTCTCTCAGTTTCTGCTAGTTTTTTATCTGATGGATCAGTTTCTATAAAACATTAGCTTTCCATGTTAAAAATATTACATGTTAATTGGAATCATAAGAGGCCAGTTGGCTAATTTTTACTAATGCCATTATAAAGTAATCTTGGAGTGATTAGGTGGTGATGACACAGATACATTTGGCATATTACACCTGCCTAGAACATAGTAGATAATGAGGGAGTAAGTTTTCATTATTTAAAATTAAAAATGTTTATAGTAAAACATACATAGCACAAAATTTACTATTATAAACTACAATTCAGTGGCATTAGTACATTCACAATGTTATGCGGTGGTCACCACTGTTTATTTGCAGAACTTTTTCATTTTTCCCGAACTGAAATTTGTACCCATTGATAATGACGCCTCATTCCCCGTTAAATATTTTGAAAAAATCTAGTTTATATACCAGAGGCAGTTTGTTAATTTGTAAAATAGGAATTGGAGTTTCTAATAAATTGTTAAAAGAGACATCTTTTTTTTAAAAGAAAAGTTAATATGTAGTGTTCTTTGCAGTAATATTGTTTCCTTTTGGTCAGTTTTCATTTTTATTATGAGCAAAATGGGCAGAAGGAGGTGTCTAGAAGCTACGGTTAGAAATTTGAAAAACTTTGGGTGTTTTATTGTTATAGTCACTTATGATACCTGAACCTCTTGATCTCTTACTGTAATTAATATTTATTATTTTTGTTTTGTTTCTTTACAAGTAACGCTGTATACAAATTGGGAAATAAACTTAGATCTGCCCCTGGATTTAACTGCATCTGGTTTTCCTTAAGGGCGTGTGGTGGCTCCCGGGTGAACTGAGGGAAGCTCTAAATGACTGTTGCCGACCCCACGCCAGCCGTGGCTGTGACAGGGAAACAGGCGGCTCCTCGGGGGTCTCCTCCCCTGCAGAGTGCCTGAGGGCTCCAGGCCTCCTGCAGCCGGGCCTGGGACCCTAGGGCACAGGGTTTCTCAAAACAAACATGCTCCACTCTCAACCCGCCCCCTCGAGGCCTTTACCCTGATGTTGACTTCCTATTTTTTTATTTATTTTTTGGTGGTGGTTGTTAATCCTCATCCGAGGATATTTTTTCCATTGGTTTTTAGGAAGAGTGGAAGAGAGAGGGAAAGACAGAGAGAAACCTTGATGTGAGAGAAACACATGGGTTGGTTGCCTCCTGCAGGGGGGTCCTGATCTGGACCCCGGGCTGGGGAGGAGCCTCTAACCAAGGTACATGCCCTTGACCAGAATCGAACCCGGGACCTTTTGGACCACAGGCTGATGCTCTGTCCACCGAGCCTCACTGACTAGGGCTGGCTTCCTACCGTGTTAACGTTGGCTGAAAGGAGCCCTTTCCGGAGCAGCTCTGCCAGGGAAAGCTTAGGTTCGGGGCTGTGTTTTCACCAGCCTCCCGGAGGGGCGTCCCTGCCCGCCCTGTCCCCTCTTTGACCTCCTTGTGAACTCTTTTCTCTCAGAGGTTCAGCCCCTCCAGGCCCGGACCCATTGTCTAAAGTTTCATTTGCTTCCTGGCCCGTGCCCTTTGCTCTGGCCCTCTGGCCTTCCGGAGGCCTCACTGTGGAGTGCCACCCCACCAGCCCGGTCTGCGCCTTCTCTGGTCCTGGGTGCGCGGTGCCCAGAGCCAGGGCTCTCCTGGGCGGCCCTCAGAGCTCCACACAGCCCAGTCTCCAGGCAGGCCCTTCTCCTTTGGCTTCCTGTGACCTTCCCAAGCCTTCCCTCGCTTCTCTCTGCATCCCGCTGTGGATTCCTCCACGGTTAGACTTCACGCGCTCTCCTGCTCTCTCTCCTCACCTCTGTGCTGGGCTCCCGGTGCCGTCTCTGCCTCTCCACCGTGGATGCCCGCGGGCCCCCCGGCCTCCCTCACGCTGCCCTATCGCTGCTGCTCCCTGCCTCCCTGGGTCTCTGCGCTCCCCCTCCTGGTGGTGTTTGTTCTGTCCCCTTGGCCGCTTTCCTGTGGAACTTGGAGTCTTACTCCGAAATTACCAGTCTCTGACTGAAGAACGTGCAGTTCTGACTCCTTGGCTTTCAAATACACTTAAAGCTGTGGAACTCTTTGTTCCAATGCAGTCCTTCTAGGAAGCCCAGGATAAACAGCTGGAGTTCTGGTGGAGGGTCTGAGGGCGCCTTTGCCAGGAAGCTGCCCCGGCTGCAGCCTTCCCGGAGCGCTGTCCTGGCGCCCGAGGGCACTCTGCTGTGTGACGACTGGTATCCATTCTGCCCCCTCCCGTCTCCCATTGGTTTTCTCTGGAAATTTTATTTTTAGTGTGACTGATAAACATAAAATCAGTGCCAGTGATGAATCTTGCCAAGGAAAAAGAAAAGCCACTTTGGAAAATGAAACTAGGTATTTAAAAGAGGCAGCTCTGCTCTGGTCGGGTGCTCAGTTGGTCGGAGTGTTGTCTTGTACACCAAACAGCTGCGGGTTTGATTCTTGGTCAGGGCATATCCTGGTTGGAGGTTCAATCCCTGGTCTGGGCACCTAATGGAGGCAACGGATCAATGTCTGTCTGTCTGTCTGTCTCCCTCTCCCTCTCCCTCTCTCCCCCTTCATCCCCTTCCCACACCCCACCCCTGCCCCACCTTCACTCAAATGAAATAAAATAAAAAGCCAGCTCTATTAAATGCTTCAAAAGTGCTCAGGATTCCTTTTAAAATTTACATGTCTCTGCTGACTCTCTTTAACACTGCATTCCTACAACATAAACATTCAATTACAGATGACAAAAGCTGTAAAATGTTACAAAATTCCTGTTAACTTGTATATGTCACGAAAAGTGAAAATATTTTATTCTTATAGCATATCCTAAGAAAAGAGTTGGAGATGGAATTATGAATTTTTAGAAACTTAAGTTCTCTTTGGGTTATCTGCTCCTGAATCTAGTGAGCTACAATATGAACATTCAAGGTAAACTTAGTTAGGTTTTATGGTCTTTGATTTGTTCTTTTACCATCATCTCAGATTTGTTCAACATATAACTAAAATGCTATATATTTTCTGTGAAAAAAATATAAACCTTGTTTGGTTGCCTTTAGTTGTCTTCCGCCCCCCCCCCCCCCCCCCCCCCAAATCTCTCCTCTTCAGTCTATCCAACACACTGGGACCAGATAGATTTTTCTAAACAAACTTGATTTTATCACAAAGAAATCCCGCTGCCGGCAGGTAGAGTTCAGAATTCTCAGGAAGACGCTCAGAATGCTTGAAGAGCTTCTCCCCAGGCGCCTGGCCAGCGCATCTCCTCCTCACAGGGCCCTGTCTCCGCCAGCCTGAGATCCCTCTCTGTAACCCTTTCCTCGGTGTTCCTCTCCTGGAGTGTCCTTCCTCCAGGGCAGCGCTCCCAAAATGCCAGCCTGGCATGTACTGCTTTCATACTTTTTGCCATGTTTTATTATAATTATTTTAATATTCTTAAAGTTAGCTTTTATTTTTTAATTATTTTTTAAAAATATTTTTTATTGATTTTTTACAGAAAGGAAGGGAGAGGGATAGAGAGTTAGAAACATCAGTCGGCTGCCTCCTGCACACCCCGCACCGGGGATGTGCCTGTAACCAATGTACATGCCCTTGACCGGAATCGAACCTGGGACCCTTCCATCCGCAGGCCAGCACTCTATCTACTGAGCCAAACCGGTTTTGGCTAAAATCTGACTTTCTAACCTAAATTTTTATAACATATTATCACATTTAAAAAATAAAAGTAATGGAATGCAAGTAATAATAAATCTAATCAATTTAGGCAATGATTTTTTTTTAACTCTGACCCCAAAAGCAAAAGCAAGAAAAGCAAAAATAAAAAAGTGGGGTTACATCAAACTAAAAAGCTTCCATATAGCAAAGGAAAACATATAGCAAATGAAATGGAAACTGCTGGCCCTGGCCAGTGTGGCTTGGTTGGTTGGAGTATCTATCAACTGTACACCAAAAGGTGATGCGTTGGATCACCGGTCAATTGGCGTTTCTCTCATCGATGTTTCTCTCTCTCTCTCTCTAAAAAAAAGATAATAATAATAAAAGGCAACCTACTGAATGGGAAAAAATATTTGCAAATCATGTATTTGATAAGGGACTAATATTCAAATATATATTCATACAACTTAATAGCAAAAAAATAATCTGATTTAAAAATGGGCAGAAGATCTGCATAGACATTTTTCTAAAGAAGACATACAGATAGCCAGCAGGTACATGAAAAGATGCTCAAGATCACTAATCATTAGGAAAATGAAAATCAAAACCACAGTAAGATATCACCTCACTCCTGTTAGAATGACTATTATAAAAAAGACAAGAACCTAGACTGTGTGGCTCAGTGGTTGAGCATTGACCTATGAACCAGGAGGTCAGGGCACATGCCCGGGCTGTGAGCTCAACTCCCAGTAGGGAGTGTACAGGAGGTAGCCGACTAATGATTTCTCCTCTTCTCTTTCCTCTCTCCTCTCTCCCCTCCTCCTCCCCCTTCCCTATCCCTCCGAAATTAGTAAAAGTATATTAAAAACAAAGATGCGTTGTCAAGGGTGCGGAGAGAAGGGAACCCTTGTGCATTGTTGGTGGAAATGTAAATGGTACAGCCACTATGGAAAAAAGTATGGAGGTTCCTCAAAATTTTAAAAATAGAGCTACCATATGATCCAGCAAATCCACTTTTGGGTATTTATCTGAAAGAAACAAAAACACTAACTTGAAAAGATATCTGTACCCCCATGTTCACTGCAGCATTATTTTCAATATAGGGAAACAAGAGTTCATCCACGATGGAAGGATAAAAAAATTGTGTTTATTTCTACAATGGAGTATTATTTGGCCATAGAAAAGAGTGAAATCTTGTCATTTGTGACAATATGGATGGACCTTGAGGGTATTCTGCTAAGGGAAACAAGTCAACTAGAGAATGACAAATACTGTATGATTTTACTTAATATGTAGATTCTAAAATGAAAAAACAAGCGCATAGGTAAAAATATGTTGGTGGTTGCCAGAGGTAGAGAGGTGGGTAGGGGCAAAGAACTGGTGATTTGTTTTCATTTTTAGTTGAAATAAATTTTAAAAAATAAAAATAAAATAACAAAATATAAGTAATATATTTAATCAGTTTATTAAAATACATTCCTGTAAGGTTCTCAACAAAGCACTTTGTACTTAAAATTTTAAAAATATGTACCTGATAACAGGCGGTATTAGAGATTTATTTATTAAAAGCACTATTTATTTATTAAAAGTACGAAATTTGTGCATGGGAGGGGGATATGTGTCCCTCAGCCCAGCCTGCACCTTCTCCAATCTGGGACCCCTCAAGGGATGTCCGACTCACAATCCAGGACTACTGGCTCCCAACTGCTTGCCTGCCTGATTGCCCTAAGTGCTTCTGCCTGCCAGCCTGATCACACCTTAACTACTCCTCTGCCATCCTGCTCAATGTCTAACTGTCCTCCTCTGCCAGCCTGCTCACCCCTAACTTCCCTCCCCTCCAGGCCTAGTTGCCCCCAACTGCCCTCCTTTGCAGGTCTGGTCCCCTGCAGGCCTGGTCGCCCCCAATTGCCCTCCCCTGCTGGCCTGATTGCCCACAACTGCCCTCCCCTGCTGGCCATCTTGTGTCCACGGAGGGTTGGCCATCTTGTGTGTTGGAGTGACGGTCAATTTGCATATTACCTCTTTATTATATAGGACGAGAGGCCTGGTGCATGAAATTCGTGCATAGGGGGTAGACACGGAGAGGGTGTGTCCCTCAGCCCAGCCTGCACCCTCTCCAATCTGGGACCCCTTGAGGGATGTCCGACTGCCTGTTTAGGCCTAATCCTATGGGAAGTCGGACATCTCTCACAATCCAGGACTTCTGGCTCCCAAGTGCTTGCCTGCCTTCCTTCCTGATTGCCCCTAACTGCTCCTACCTGCCAGCCTGATCACCCCCTAACCACTCCCCTACCAGCCTAATTGATGCCTACCTATTCCCCTGCCAGCCTGATTGCCCCTAACTGCCCTCCCCTGCGGCCCGTTTGCCCTAACTTCCCTCTTCTGCCAGCCTGGTCACCCCTAACTGCCTTTCCCTGCAGGCTTAATCTCCCCCAACTGCCCTCCCTTGCAGGCCTGGTCCCTCCCAACTGCTCTCCCCTGCTGGCCTGATCACCCACAACTACCCTACCTTCCAGGCCTGGTCCCTCCCAGTTGCCCTCCCCTACTGGCCATCTTATGTCCAAATGGGGCAGCCATCTTGTGTGTTGGAGTGGTGGTCAATTTGCAAATTACTATTTTATTAGATAGGATGTTTTTATTGATTTCATAGAGAGGAAGGGAAAGAAAGAGGGATTGAAACATCAATGTTGAGAGAAAGTCATTGATGGGCCGCCTTCTGCATGCCTCCTACTGGAGATCAAGCCCACAACCTGGGCATGCGCCCTAATTGGGAATCATACTGTGACCTCCTGGTTCATAGGTCGATGCTCAACCACTGAGGCAAACTGGCTGGGCAAGAATTTTTTTTTTTTTTTTTTTTTTTTTTTTAGCGCAATAATGGCATTGTGATTATATAGGATAATGGCCTTATTTTGGGAGATGCAAGTTGAAGAGGCTTCTTTTTTTCTTTTTTAATAAATATATTTTATTTATTTATTTATTTTTACAGAGAGGAAGAGAGAGGGATAGAGAGTTAGAAAGATTGATGAGAGAGAGCCGAAACCGGTTTGGCTCAGTGGTAGAGCGTCGGTCTGCGGACTGAAAGGTCCCGGGTTCGATTCCGGTCAAAGGCATGTACATTGGTTACGGGCACATCCCCAGTAGGGGGTGTGTGTGCAAGAGGCAGCTGGTCGATGTTTCTCTCTCATTGACGTTTCTAGCTCTCTATCTCTCTCCCTTCCTCTCTGTAAAATATCAATAAAATATATTAAAAAAAGAAAGAAAGATTGATGAGAGAGAAACATCAATCAGCTGCTTCCTGTACACTGCCTACTGGGGATGTGCCCTCAACCAAGGTACATGCACTTGATTGGAATCAAACCGGGGACCTTTCAGTCCACAGGCCGACGCTCTGTCCTCTAAGCCAAACCATTTAGGGCAAGTTGAAGAGTTTTGAGGTGAGGTATTATGAGGTCGTCTACACTTTCAAATGGCTCATAAGGTACATACATATATATGTATGCACATGTATAAAAAGTTGAAGCAAATAAGGGAATTTTTAATTTTTAATCTGGTGGAGAGTATTCGGAATATTTTCAAGATCTCTGTGTTTGAAGTTCGTTTTGAGGTTTTGACATGTTTTAAGTTCTAACCCCAGCTCACGATGGGCAACACACACACACACACACACACACACACACACACACAGAGTTACAGACCAACCTGTTAAAGTGACATTTAGATTATTGCGTTTCAGTGTTGTAGGGAAATAAAATAATTGAGATTCTTAATAAGTCTTATTTAAGCAGTACATTTGCAAGTTTTATATGTTAACTCCTTTTTTTGTCCCATTCCACCTTAATAATCTTACATACTTTACTTTTTATTATTTAAAATTTTTTTTATTAAGGTATTATCTGTGTACATAGCTTACTATTGACCCCCCCCTCCCATTTATGCCCTCCCTCCCCAGAGTTCCGTGCCCGTTGGTTGTACTTATGTTCATGCATACCAGTCCCTCGGTTGTTCTCCTATCTCCCCCCAGGTCTCCTTCCCCTCCCCGCTGTCATTTGACAATCTGCTTGTTTTATGGTGACTATCTCAGGACCACATGGATAGAATCCACTTCTCATTTGGCAGTCTGCTTGTTTTATGGTGACTATCTCAGGACCATATGAATAGAGTCCGCTCCTCCTCTGGTTTTCACCGCCCCTTCCCCCGGGTCCCACTGCTTCCCTGGGGCACACGGCTCGCCCTGGGCACTCGGCCCCCTGGGACACTCGGCTCACCCGGGGCCATACTTTACTTTTTAAAGATTTTTATTGATTTTTAGAAAGAGGAAGGGAGAGGTAAGGTGAGAGAAACATTGATGTGAGAGTGAAACATCGATCTACTGCCTCCTGCTCCCCTCCGGAGGATCCAGCCCACAACCGGGGCATGTGCCCCGAACGGCAACCTTTTGGTGCGTGGCACAAGACCAGCCAGCTGAGCCACGCTGGCCAGGGCTCACATGACGTGAAAAGAGCCTTTGGTAGCCCGATTCTTGTGTTCCACCAGTGGTGTGGGTGCTGTGCACCAAGGAAATCCCTGCCTATACTCTAAGACTCGGGTCTTCTGTGAAGTATTTCTGGACTCTCCCAGGCCAATTAACTACCCTTTGCCACAGAATTGTACATATTCCACTCCTATAAATATCATAGTTCTTATCATTTGTTCAGTGTTTCTTTTCTCTACCAGCCTGTGAGCTGAAGGTCAGAGACCCTATTTTATTTCTCACCACTATTTTGCACATAATTTCGCAGAGAATAGACAGTAGGTAAATAAAGGTACCGAAGCAATACTGCAGTACCGCCATTGGTAACATTATTTCTACTTGAGAATGTGTCATGGAGGAACTGTTATATGCTTAATCAGATTTCGTTTTGCTATTTCCAGGCTTAACGCCTGTCAGCGGCTTTCTGTAATTAGAATAAAATCCAAACTCCTTATGTGGCCTGTAAATGGCTTTTGTGATTCCTTCCCTGCCCCTCACTTTTCTGCCTGCTTTCCCACAACCCAGCCACTGGTTTCTCTGTCCCTCCACGTACACTCCTGCTTTTCATCGGAGAGGGTGAGCTCAACCATGAAGCTGCCCTACACACCCTCACCTCCAGCCCTCAGGAGCCTTTTCTCATTGCTGTTTTGGTTTTCTTCATGGCGCGTATCACTATAGGAAATTACCTTTTATTTAATTTTAATATGTTAATTTTCAGATTTTAAATTATTACAAAATGTTTTGAAGCTATGCTGTGGAGAATATTAAAACCTACTCCAAGAATTATTTCCTTATTGTTCCTTGTGGGAAAGCTAGACAGTACACTAATGCCGTGGTTGGCAAACTGCGGCTCGCGAGCCACATGCGGCTCTTTGGCCCCTTGAGTGTGGCTCTTCCACAAAGTCCCATGGCCTGGGCGAGTCTGTTTCGAAGATGTGGCGTTATAAGAAGTTTAAGTTTAAAAAATTAGGCTCTCAGAAGAAATTTCAATTGTTGTACTGCTGATATTTGGCTCTGTTGGCTAATGAGTTTGCCGACCACTGCACTAATGCATTGTTCCTGTGTTTGCTATTGTAAAATCCGTAAAGACAGGAACCGGATCTGTCTTTTAATCAGCAAGACATCCCTGGTACTGAAGACACTGTATGGCAAATATATGGTAAATGGAGGTCTGAAGAAACAACCAACTTGTAAATGATCTGAGTAATTTTTTTTCCCTAACTCCAGAGATTTTTCTGTAGTATTATAGTTTAGTTCTGAATGTTCAGAACACTTTTTTATGAGAAATCACTATTTTGCTGCATGGAATATCAAAAAAAATTTTTTTTTTACTAGGAATGCTATTTTTAATAGAATGGAATATCAATTTTGATTGTTTTAGGTTAGCAAAGTTTCTTTCCTCAACTTCATTTTTTAAAATCATATTAATTTACATGACTTCTAAGAGAACTGCATTCCTTTAGATCTGTGACAAATGCATTTCCCTTAGTCAAAATCAAATAGAAGGGCCTAGTCATTTGTTTGACTTTTCATGGGAGTAGTTACAAAGAGACAATCAGTCTGGTTCTAGGTGGGCGTGGGGGGGGCAGCTGCCCCTCCTTTGCCCGGGGGTGACTTCAGAGAGCCTGTGACGTGTAGTGCGCGAGCCCCAGGTGTGGCTTCAGAATCCAATGCCGTGAATTCACCGTTACTGAACCGGTGTTCTTACCGTGGTGGGAGCACTGACGATGGCTCTACCTGGATGCGGAACCGGGGGTCCCCGAGACAAGGGCAGGCGTCTACAGAGGTGGGAGAGGGTTGGATAAGCGCAGGCTTTGCCTGTAATCTCCACTCCCTACTCTGGGCCAGTCCTGCTTGGAAATGGAAAAGGTTTCCAAAAACTGAAGCTGTTGAGGGGAAAAACCCTCTTGTTGTTACTGAACTGACTTTTGGCTGGGGAGAGCTTAGGAAATTTGGACTCTTTGGTAATTCTAAAGTTCTTTGTTAATTTAAAATGAAAAATATGTAGAACTTTATTCAAAATATGCTTAGCATATAACATTAACATATGTAATTAACTGAACTTTAGTTGAGGAGTTAATATATTAAAATCTTTTAAACTTTGATTACAACATGCTAAAACTGGTTTGGCTCAGTGGATGGAACGTTGACCTGCAGACTGAAAGGTCCCGAGTTCGATTCTGGTCAAGGGCATGTAACTTGGTTGCATAACTTGGTATATCCTCAGTGGGGGATGTGCAAGAGGCAGCTGATGGATGACACTCTCTTATCGATGTTTCTAACTCTCTATCCCTCTCTGTAAAAAATCAATAAAAATGTATTTTAAAAAAATAAACTTTGATTACAACAGAGCAAACATTTAAGGGATTTTTGCATCTTGGTTTGAGAACAAGTATAACTTTTCTTTTAGCATTATGGCAAGAAGTTGAAGTTACTGTTTTTGAAAAAGGGTAAAACAGACCTCTCCATGTCCATCTGTCCACCCACCCATGTTTTATTGAATTTGAATTTTGCTACAAAAAATTTAGAGATAGTTAAGAAAGATGAGTTTGCTTTTAATAGGTATCACCTTTTCTACCACAGTCCACAGACTTAACCATTTGTACCCATAAGTGTGTATAGATGCAGGCGGTGGACCTTTTTTTAATTAAATTCAAACTATCATGGCAGTTAACTGGTTAAGTACTCTTTAATTTTTTAAAAAAGGGATACATATACACAGTACTCCTTACTGAGACTGCCAGTCCCACAGACTCTTCTGTAGGCCATTGCTATTCCTAGTTTCTTTTGTATTTTTACAGAAAAGCTCTATTTGTATAAAAACATAAATTTTTTCCTGGACTGAATTTGCTTAGATTAATACAAGCTTTTTAATACTTAAAATGTTTGGGTTTCTTTTTTGAAGTTAGTATATTTGTAAAGGTAGATAGTTCTACACCACCCCCCCCTCCCGCCCCCCCGAATGCAGAAGGGAACAGAACTGATGTAGCAGAGAAGACGAATGAGCTGGAGGTGAAGTCATGCAGAGCTTTCACCTGCCCACCATTCGTCCCTGCCCCATGTTGCCGAAGAGTTGGTGGAGGCAGAAGTCTTGGGAGATGAAGCATCTGAGGTCTGACCATGCCTTTAAAGCCCAAGGCCTGTGTGCATGCTGCTTGTTAAAAATTAATTAATTAATTTTAAAATGTTTTAATTGATATTTCGTTGTTTTTTAGAAAGAGGAAGGGAAAGGGGGAGAGAGAAATATCCATCGGCTGCTTCCTGCACCCCCCTCCCGGAGACTGAGCCTGCAGCCTGGTCACGTGCCCTGACTGGGAAGGGAACCAACGGCCGCTCCGTGCTTGGGACGGCGCTCAACCGGCTGAGCCGCCCAGCCAGGACTGCTTATTACAAATATAGCTCATGTTTTTTTGTATTTTGGTTTGAGAAACTCGTAGCAGCATGGATTGGCTAAAAAATTATATCAATTTCTGGAAAAAATTTTCTATTTTTTTTTATTAATTGGCAGCTGATTTTTATCTGAGTTATTTGGTAAGGAATTTTTAACACTCTGCTCTGGTTTCAGTGCAGGATTTCTGAAGACACTGAATTTGGAATCTTGAGGCATTCTGTAGTT
This sequence comes from Vespertilio murinus, assembly GCA_963924515.1. Classification (NCBI taxonomy): domain Eukaryota; kingdom Metazoa; phylum Chordata; class Mammalia; order Chiroptera; family Vespertilionidae; genus Vespertilio; species Vespertilio murinus. Next base: position 38,336,957 of record OZ004715.1, on the reverse strand, counting down.
GAACCCTACAGTGTTGTATATCTTGGTACTCCAAGTTCTTAGTTATTACCTTTATTGGAAGAACTGTAGAACACTTCTCAGAGTGTATTTTCACACTTCCATCTGTATCTCCTTTGTGTTCTGTCATTACCTACAGAATTCTTTCCAAAAATGTATAACAATTTGTGGTAGTGTGTGTGTGTGTGTGTGTGTGTGTGTGTGTGTGTGTGTAGGTGTTGGTGTATTCCTAACCCATGACTGTTGTTACTTGCTCAAAGTGTATGCACACTGAGCCAGTGGTGGGTGGTCTGTGAGCACTAGTACACTTTCCTACAGGGGTTCTCAGCCACTGAGTGCTCTACTCGGCTTTCCTGAGTCAAGTGTGTTTGCTCTGCTGTAGTCTTTCTGCCCTTAATTTTGTGTTCTCGTGAGCAGTTTTGACCCAGAAAGCAGACAGAGGATGCAGCTTGTCAAATTGCACTTGTGGCAAAGAAACACCATCACATTGTATGTCAAAAAGCAAGTTTTATAGATCAGTAATGTGCTTTCAAGAAGTGATCTGAGGGAAGATAAAAGTATAGTAATTCCCACACATCTGTGGTTTTGCTTTCCCGTTTCAATTACCTGTAGTTAACCATGATCCAAACATATTAAATGGAAAATTCCAGAAATAACATAAGTGTTAAATTGTGCTTTGTGTTCCGAGTATGAACAATGAAAACTCGTGCATCTGACTTAGTTCTGCCCCGGAAGTGACTCCTCCCTGTGTCCAGGGTGTTCATGCTGTATAAGCTTTCTCTGTCACCACACCAGCTGTCCTGGTGTCGCAGTGTTTGTGTTCAGATAAACCTTATTTTGGCCCCCAAAATAACCCTTAATAATGTTCAAGTAACCTTTAATAAGGGCCCCTTAGTGCAAGAGCAGTGATGTGGCAATTCAGATATGCCAAAGAGAAGCCGCAAATGCCGCCGTTAGGGTTAGGGTTCGATACTATCCTGGGTGTCAGGCATTCACTAGGGCTCTTGGAATGTGTCCCCATCTATAAAGGGGGGACTACTGTGCAGAAATCAGCAGGCAATCAGGGTTATTCAAGCTCTTTGCATTGTGAAAGGCTTTGTAAACAACAGGACAACCTGATAAATTGGACCATCCAAAGTCTAAAGAACAGGTGGAAGAAACAATGGCCTGAAGGTGTGTTTTAACCAGAGGATTTAAGAAGACTAAGCAAATTCTCTATGGTTAACGTCCAATAAGTTTACACAGGGACTCTGCTTTCTCGACCTCTCAGATCCTGCCATCCATGCTTACTGGGAAAGGCTCTGGAGGCGCTGTGTGCACACTAGGGCAGGGGCCGGGCACTGCATTTCCTTCGGTGTGACGATGACGGTACCCTCCGTGGGGCAGCCATTGCCACATTAACAAGTTGTATACGTATTTTTCTCAGTGAATCGGAAGTACCATGCTCCGACACCTTAGAAATTCATTTAGCAAATGCTAAGTAGGTGTGAAGTGAAGCAGTGGTGCCAGGGGTTTGGGGAGGGCCAAGCTGCCTAAGTCCCCGGCCCGGAGAAGCTCACAGACTGGGATGAGATGTGAGGCAGAATAGCTGCTGATAAGGTACAAAGTGACTGTTGTGGAAGATGTTTTGACGGCGGTGTGGGAAGGGGGTAACCTTTCTGTAGGGTATTGTTCTGAGAAATAGTTTTTGTGGGAGTAAATACCAGGGAGTGAGTCATCTGTGAATACTTATTCATACATTGCATTGTTAGTGTAAGAATTTCTAATAAGCTAAAGTATTTGTTTTTAATGGAGAACAGGCTCAGTGTAAAATAAAAAAAAACCCTAACGTTTCCTTTTCAAATCCCTTTCCAAGCCTTTATCTCTGATTCTGCTTCCCCCTAAAGCTGCTTTGGTTAGGTTCCTGCCTCCTCCTCCTCTCTGAGAGGAGGGAGCAGAGAACCGTCACAGAGCTCTGGGCTGTTCCATCTGGAACTGTGGCCAGGGCCACGGGCCTGCCTGGAACTGGAGTGAGCGGCAGTCAGAACGTGGGGTGGGGTGGGTGGAGGGGACTCTTCACGTGTGGCTGGGCTTGCAGCCCGACAAGAATCACGGTACTGCCGGTGGGCCCAACCTTTACTTCCTATTACCTGTCCAGCTCCCCCATTGGCTTTCAATTACTAAGGAAAGTTACTATGCCGAGTCCTTAATATATATGAGCCATTAGCCACCTTGATTTACGGTTCTGTTTTTGTGAGTCTTCCCTTCCCAATACAGATTAACCTTAAACTTTTTTTATTTTTATTTTTAAAATATATTTTATTGATTTTTTTTTTATAGAGAGAAAGAGAGAGGGACAGAGAGCTAGAAACATTGATGAGAGAGAATCATCGATCAGCTGTCTCTTGCAACCCCCGCCGCCCCCCCCCCCCCCCCCCCCACTGGGGATGTGCCTGCAACCAAGGTACATGCCCCTGACCGGAATCGAACCCGGGACCTTTCAGTCCGCAGGCCGACGCTCTATCCACTGAGCCAAACCGGTTTCGGCCCTTAAACTTTTTTATTATTAAATTTTAAAACAAGTTACTTTGATAGAATGGCAGGAAAGGAACCAGAAAATTGAGTTCCTGTTAGCCTACTGGAACATTTTGGTGGGGTAGCAGGGTTTAGAAGAAAAGAAATACCCTTTTATTATAGCTTATTACTTTCCTGTCTATACTTTAAGTTGTTGTTTGAGATGTAAATATTGCCTTGGCAGCTTGCTTTTTTATGTAGTGATGAATATAGTGTAATGGTCCGAAAGTTATTTCTCTTTAAGTAATTTTAAACTTCACGCTTTCTCAAGAGCGATGGGTGCATTTTGGGGCAGAACTTTTTCTGAAGGGCTGCACATGCATCACCTTTGCAGCCAGCCATCCGTGTGGGGACCATCTCAGCCTGCAGAGCACAGCCCGACCCCTGACCAAGCAGGCTTCCAGGTGCTGGCAGAGGTGTGAGAGGGCTCCTGCTGCAGTGAGTCATTCCCCTCGCTTCTTACCCGGCTCTGCTTACCCCGGCTCGCTGGAACTGATGGATGCTTCTTAGCTGCGGTGCTTTCCCGTCTCCTGCTGAGCAGGCCCGTCCGCTGGGCGCTGGGCGGGAGAGAGCAGACAAACCCAGCATTGCGTCTGGGCTGGACATAAGGGTTCTTCGGAGAAGAAAACTTAAACTGTATTTTAAGACTCTTTGGTTTTAAGAATTAAGAAGATAAGGAGGTAAACTACATTTTAGAAACACTTTCATCAAAGCATGTTTTAAACATGTTTTGATGCTTGAAGAAGGGACAGGCTATATTTATTTCTGAGCTTTATTACTTTGGTCCAAAAATGAAGAGAATAGGACTTCCAGATTCTTTCAAGTTCCAAAATTCTTAATTACTCTCTAGAAAAATTTACATTAAAAAATATATTTTATTGATATTTTACAGAGAAAAAGGGAGAGAGATAGAGAGCTATAAACATCAATGAGAGAGAAACATCAGTCTGCTGCCTCTTGCACACCCCCTACTGGGGAATGTGCCCGCAACCAATGTACATGCCCTTTACTGGAATTGAACCCGGGACCTTTTAGTCCGCAGACCGACGCTCTACCACTGAGCCAAACCGGTTTTGGCTAGAAATTTTACATTTTATTTTCCTCTTGAAGATAGAGTTAATAAGCTAATACTCTATCTCTAATTTGATTCGTTAAATAAAAACTGAATTTATAGGTAGTGTTTCTTTAATTTTTTGTTTTGTTAATCTTCACCTAAGATATTTCTCCATTGATTTTTTTTAGAGAGAGTGGAAGGAAGGGGGGAGGGGAGAGAGAGAGAGAGAGAGAGAGAGAGGAACACATAGATGTGAGAGAGACACATCTATTGGTTGCCTCCTGCACACACCTCAATCAGGACCGGGGATGGAGCCTAGGACTGAGGTACATGCCCTTGACCAGAATCGAACCTGGGACCCTTCAGTCTGAGGCCGATGCTCTATCCACTGAGCCAAACTGGCTAGGGCTGTTTCTTTAATAGTTTTATTAAAATGTTAGAAATATTATAACCTTGGCGTGTTATACATTAGTTTTTCCCTGTATTGACTATTGCAGAATGTTAATTTATAATTATTACCGTATTTGCCGGCGTATAAGACGATTTTTTGGCCCTGAAAAATACATATTTGCCGGCGTATAAGAGACTGGGCGTATAAGACGACCCCCTAACATTTCCACTAAAAATACAGAGTTTGTTATATACTCGCCGTATAAGACTACCCCCCACTTGGAGGCATATTTTTCAGGGCCAAAAAGTCGTCTTATACGCTGGCAAATACGGTATGTGTTCTTTGGCTACAACCATTATATTCTCACCTGATAGGAGTCCTATAGAAATTTCTATTAATGTGAGTTCCAGGAAGATTCAGGGACCAAGCCCCTGACTTTTTATGGACCATTTAGAGGTTCAAAATAAATATTCACAATTTGCTCAGCATCCTTACTGTGCCACTTTGCTACAAGCTATCACCCAGTCTCGCTTAGATTATTGCAGTAGCCTCCTGATTGATTCCCCTCCTGCTGCCTCGACACTGGGGGATCCTCTTAACAGGCGAGTTAGATGACATCACTCCTCTATTCATAATCTGCTGATAAAATCTTTATTGTATCCCACAAGGCTCCCGTGGCCTCCCTCCCCACCTCTCAGACTTCCTCCCGCTTAATCTGCTCTGGCCACATAGGACTCTCGCTACTCTGTAAGGTGCTGAGGGCTTCCTCCTGCGCCCCCGGGCCCATGCTGCTCCCTCTGCCTGGAAGGCTTCCTGTGGACAGGTTTGCACGGTTAGCTCCTTCACTTCCTCGGGGTCTTTTCCCCAAAATCACTTCAGTGACCCGAGTACCTAAAATTCCAACCCCCTTCCAACCCTCCCTGCCCCTGCTTAGTTTTTTGTTTTTTTTCCTACCTAGTATTTATTGCCTCACACTGTATTTCACTTATCTGTCCTGTGTATTATCTCTCTTCTCCACTAGAATGTAAGCTCTTCAAGGATGAGGATTTTGTGCTATTTACTACTAAATCACCGGCGCCTAGAACAGGGTCTGGCCTATAGTGGGTGCTTGGTAAGGAAAAATAGTGCTGAGTGAATGGATGAATGAACATTTCATAGCATAGCTCCCCATGCTGGCCTGTGACTTAGAGAAATTCTGATTTTGGCGGCTATCCACCAATTAGTGTCTAGTTAGGAAACCACTCCAGATGCTTCAGTCAAAGGGGGACATAATTACAGGACTTGGATCTAAAAGGAAAGGCTGGAGGAGTTGGGGGGAAGGTGGTATTACCCAGAGCCCACAGACTCCCAGTTTTCACTCCTGCTGCTGGAGTTCACTGCCACCACGAGGAGCTTGTCCTGCCGCCAGCGCTGCTGACAAGGGGGTGGGGTGGGGATGTAGATGAGTTGGGGAGAGTGTAGACCAACACAAACTGTCCAGTACAGGTGGTATTATTCAGCTCCCGTGCGGAGATAAACTTAGGTGCAGGAGAAACTGAAGGGGGTAGTTTGAGCTGTGATGCCAATTAATAGCACAGGGAAAGATATTAGATTGCTAGTGAAACATTAAAAAGCTAAGAATTAAATCCCAGCTTAGCCTAGTCACATCCATGTGTTGAACCACAAGACTGAACTCGGCTGTAGAAATGGGCACAACAGGAAATACATCTTCACGGTGGCCGCGATCTCTCCGTGTGGTTAAGTGCTCATTTCCGTGACTTCAGTAAATCTGCGCGTAGGCCCAATTGTGCCCCAGATTAGATCACTGTCACCGAAAGGATCATATGGCCTCCCTAATCTGATTACAGTCATTACTCAGAGCCCTGCTGTCATTTATTTGCAGGTTTAAGGTGCAACAGGCATGTGTTTGTGGCACCTCTGGGTGCTACTCCCTTTGCCACTCAGATCATGCCTTGCTCCCCCCTCCCCAGGACACATGCCAGATCTTGTCGCTCCTCTCCTGTCCTCCTCTTCTCACTGTGTAAACAAGGACTCCAGGGTCTCAGCATACTTTCTTGTAATTATACTCTTGTTCAGTGCTTGTCGATATTTGACGTGAATCCAACACTAATAAGCTTATATTTTTAAATTAGGGATAACAACATTTTTAATCTCTTAAGATGTAGAGGGAGAAAGTAGTGGATATGGAAGGACTTGGTGGGACGTCTGTTCGCCTTGCTTTTTTCCCCCACTTCCCTACGTCCAGGGACGTGGGTTGAGTGTTTCTTGTGAGGTCTGTCATTAATAGACTAAGAAACTATCTTCTCCACCCACACCTCCCCCCCCAAAAAAAAAATAATAAAAATAATGACAAAATGAAATTCTATAAAATCACTACATCTGCAGATTTAGAATTCTACCATAATTTATTTATAAATATACATTTTTATTGATTTCAGAGAGTAAGGGAGAGAGAGAGAAAGAGAGAGAAACATCAGTGATGAGAGAGAATCATTGATTGGCTGCCTCCTACTGAACAAAGAGCCCATAACCTGGGCACCACACCATGGGGTCTGGTTTGGTGACCGGGAATCAAACCATAACCTGTTTCATAGGTTCCTGCTCGACCACTGAGCTACACTGGTCAGGCCCATAATTTTTACAAAATTTACATACTTTATTTTTCCTCAAAACCTAAAATTCCCAAGGTATTTTAATGTTAAAAATCTTCAGGGTAATACGTCATGTTTTTGATGAGTTAGACAATTTATGTTCACGCGCCAGATTATTTCACTCCTCAGGCTGTTTCAGATTTCGGCATTGCTATTATTCTAGTTAAGGGTGGTCCTCTGCTGGGTGTAGACGTAAATAAATGGACCTCTCATGTGCCGGTGTGGATCCATCTTGTCATGTTTATGGATTCACTTGTAGGGATATAATTAGCTTTTAAAAATTATACCTAGCTGCAGTTCCTTAATTTCCTAATAGGATTTTATAATTTTTCCTCAAGCCACGAAAACTAAAATAAACCTCCATTATTTTTGTTTTCCCATAGTCCAGAGTATTCCCATAGCAAGAAGGTTAAGCCCAGCCAGCATGGCTCAGCAGTTGAACGTGGACCTGTGAGCCAGGGGGCTATGGTTCGATTTCTGATCAGGGCACATGCCCACCTGGGTTGCAGATTTGGTCCCAGTGTGGGATGTGCAGGAGGCAGCCAATCAGTGATTCTCTCTCATCATTGATGTTTTTCTCTCTCTTCCTCTCCCACCCTCTCTGAAGTAAAAAAAATATATATTAAAAAAGAAAAAGAAAGTTAACTGCCAGCGCACTTTAGATTCTTCTGTTCTTTGTGCCTCCTCATAATTGAGGGCTTAATATTTGCATTTTAGCCATTGAAAGCCATAACATTCTATTTAAAGCTATAGAGAAGGAATCCATGAGAGGAGGAGCTGTATTGGGCAGGGATACTGGCCTCTGGCGTATTTGCATTTTGTCTTTTCTAAGTTCCTTTCTGAATTTGAAGTGCCACTTTAAATATCACCTCATCAGAATTCTAGGAGAAAAATAATCTGTTTGAAATTTAAGCAAAAAATAATTTTCTCTTCCTGCATGCTTCCACTCCTTCCCCGCCTTTAAATGGTTTTATTCTTCTCCTGAAGGTGCTCTGTTCTCGAGCTGTAGTTGTTGCCGATGCACGGAGAGGTGCTGGCTGATTGGGCTGGGGTTGCAGCGCCGTGACACTGAGCAGATGGGAGGACAGTCCTGCTTGCCTGTGTCCTCAGGGCTCCCAGCGAGCTGATGTCTTAGGAAAACACCTTTAAAAATTATCATCTGATTTAAAATAAATCTCCAAATGGCAACAGAATACACTTGACCAGGAAAATATCTGTGACTCAGAGATATTTATTTGCTTTTAACTTCTTAGAGGCAGTTACTTTTATTTATTTAACTTTTTATTATTGGAAATTTTAAACATACTTAAATGAAGAGATACTAAAATAATATATTCTCATTTACTGATTACCCTTCATTAATATTTTGCTATTTTAGAGGCATTTTCTAATGAATTGAGGCATAAAAACTTGCATTTTATATTTTCCTCTGTTTTAAACAGACTTTTCTCCTAATTTACATTGGCAAATTTACGTGTGCATTAGGAACTCCAAGACTAGTTATAAAGAAGCAAAAACTAAATTTAATCTTTCAATAGGAAGGCAATGAGTGTAAAATGAACACCTTGCTGCCAGAGCTATGAATAGGTCGTTATATATAGAATATTACTGTTAGGCTCAACTTAGCCAGGGGGGAACCTCTATTTTCACTTACAGTATGGAAAAATCTGTATTATAAAACTTTGGTGGAAACGTGTGTATAGATTGGGAATATTTTATTTCTCCCTTTTTCTCCTTTCTCCATTTCCCATTTGTGTTCTTTTTGCTATTCATTCTACAGATATTTATGACACTGCATATACAACCTAAAGAAGACGGAAGCTTCTACGGTAATAAAGTAGGGGGATAACAAACCAGTAAGGAAATAAATAGAATCTAGTATGTGTGATAAGTATTTAGCAGGTAGACTGAGTGATGATGTTAGAGAATAAGATGGGGTGTGCCAGTAGGGTGAATAGAAAACATTTACGTGCTGTGATTTTAGACTTAAGATGTGAAGGGTGAGAAGCAGCTGTGTTCAGGGAAAGGGAGCCGCAGTTACGAGGTAGTGTGTGGCGAACTAGAAAGCCACAGAGGGGCTGTGGATGGAAGGAAGGTGGAGTGGTGAGTAGGGATTTGTAGATCCTGGTAAGGAGTTTGGTGTTTATTATTTAGGAGGCTCCTGGAAGCCTTTTTGTGGGATTGTGACAGATCTGCTTTGCCTCTTAAAAAGATACTTATCTGCTGTGTGGAGAATGGACTTATAAGGATAAAGGGGAAGCAGTTTAGAGGCTACTAAGATAGTCCAGTGGATTGGATTAGGATGATGGCAGTGCAAACAGAGAGAAGTGATGGATTTCTAGATACATGAGTAGACAGACTCAATAGAGTTTGCTAATGGACAGGGTGAAGGTGAGGGAGCCATCAGTGATGGTTTCTAAGTTTGGGTTTGCTGGCTGCATACTACTGAGCTAGGGAAGCCTGCGGAGAGCTGGGTTTGAAGCAAATTAGAGTCCGTTTTGGTTGCCTGCCCAGTATTAAAGTGGAGATTCCAAATGTGTAGTTGGACATATGTGTCTGGAGGTCAGAGAGTAAGCCTCATAAGATTCATGTATTTATAGCCATGGATTTACATAACACCACCTAGGAAGAGATTGTGAAATGTGTATGGGGGAAAGAAATAATTTAGCACCCATTTCTTAGGAATTCCATAGAAGTTTACTACTGCTTATTGTACATTGAAATGTATCTTTTAAGAAGAGGAGGAAAGGGGTTTAGAAATTTGCCCAAGATGTCTTGGTATATAGGTGCTTATAAGAAGTCACAATCATTTTGTTAAGGTAATTACTTTTGGAAGATTGCTAATAACGTTTGACAAGTGAAAAATGTAAACTGCAGGAGAAGGAAAGAGGCCGGGAAGCTTTATTTTGTGGGGTTTTTGTGGTATGAATTCTGGAGTTTCTCCGAGTTGCTGCAACTCGTGTGGCAGTCCTGTGATTGTGCTCTTTGAGGAAGGTTCCTTTTTTTTTTTTAATGTGCTACAAGACACATCACTTTTCACAATTATTTTTTAAAAAATATGTTTTTATTGATTTTAAAGAGAGGGGTAGAGAGATAGAAACATTGATGAGAGAACGACATCATTGATCAGCTGCCTCCTGCATGCCCCCGTCTGAGGATCAAGCCCGCAACTCTAGCACGTGTCCTCACCTGGAATGGTTGGTGACCTCTTGGTTCCTGGGTTGAGGCTCAACCACTGACCCACACCAGCTGGACAAGGAAGTTCTTCTTTATTAAGTGTATAAGCCTAAGTCATGGAGAAGGGATGTGGGAGAGTGCTTATGATCCGTTTAGGCTGTAAGACCCCCAAGAGGACAGGGACTTTGTTCACCACTTCTTCTCCAGAGCAAGGAGCTATGTCAGGCAGGTAAAGGGCACTCTGTAAGTATCTGGTACATGAGAAGTGTCACTATATTAGTGGGCCTGGAGAGTAAGTGACTGTAGCATCCTCAAAATGAAAGTTTAGTCTGGCTGGTATGGCTCAGTGGTTGAGCTTTGACCTATGAACCAGGAGGTCACGGTACCATTCCCAGTCAGGGCACATGTCCAGGTTGCAGGCTGATCCCTAGGAGGGGGCGTGCAGGAGGCAGGCGATCCATGATTTTCTTTCATTATGGATGTTTCTCTCTCTCCTTCTCCCTTCCTCTCTGAAGTCAATAAAAAAAAAAATACTTAAGCCCTAACCAGTTTGGCTCAGTGAATAGAGCGCCAGCCTGCAGACTAAAAGGTCCCAGGTTCGATTCTGGTCAAGGGCATGTACCTTGGTTGCAGGCACATCCCCAAAGGAGGTGTGCAGGAGGCAGCTGATCGATGTTTTTCTCTCATCAATGTTTCTAACTCTATCCCTCTCCCTTCCTCTCTGTAAAAAAATCAATAAAATATATTTAAAAAAACAAAACAAAACACTGAAAGTTTCTTCTTTTATTCAAAGATCAAATTCTTACATAAAGTAATGAGGTATGGTAGAAAAAACACAGGCATTAAAGTAGGTAATGATCCCATCTTTATCTTTTAATACCATGGTCATGTTTCTTAGCCTCAATTTCTTTAGCTCTATAAGATGGAAATAGTAATAATGTATCTTACATAATTGTATACTTATATAACATATATAAAATACTGAATATACTGCCTGGATTAAGTCCTCAACAAAAGGGCCGTTTTATTAGTTTCCCTTTGTTTAGTGGTTGAGTCTAGCTCAGTACTGAGTCAAATCTAGTTCCAGTGATTAGTTTTCTAGATAGGGAAAAAAGAGTGAAATTGGAGTTTTCCCTCATATCAGCTGGATTAAAGAACTAAATGTAGAAGGCATAATTAGATAACTTTTAGGTTATAATAGAAAAGATCTATGTGACCTCAGAGTGAGGAAGAATTTCTCCTTTTCTTTTGTGATATTTAATTTATTGTGATGGTCTGGAACCTAACCTCAACATCATCTTTTTAAAAATTAAATTTATTGAATGCTATAACATGGTTAATAAGATCATATAGACTTCGGGTATACAGTTCTATGATACATCACCTGTATATTGCATTGTGTGACCACTACCCAAAGTCAAATCCTCTCCTGTCACCATATGTTTGACCACCTTTATTTTCACCACCTCCAACCTCCCTTGCCTCTGTTAACCACCAGACTCTTGCCTGTGTCTGTGAGTTAAGAACTTCGTAAGATACAAAAAGCACTATCTAAAAAGAAAAGATTGATAAGTATGACTACATTAAAATTAAAACCATTATCAATAGACATTAAAGAGAATGAAAACATTAGCCATAGAGTAGAGAATAAATCTTAATTACATGTAACTATCAGAATGTATAAAGAGCTTTCAAATCAGTAAAACAGATAGCCAGTAGAAAAAGGACTTGAGCAGGCACTTCTCAAAAGAGGAAATCCAGTGGGCAATAAACATTAGAAAAGGCGTTTCACTTCACTTTAATTGAGGAAATACAAATTAAAACACTGTTAGATACCATTACACACTCAGAAACAGTAAGAAGTGGTGAATGAGAGCGCTGTTCAGCCTGTGAGACGGGACAGCCACTATGGGAAAGCTGGACATTATTTTAAAAGTCAGCTATGTGCACTCTTCCTGGAAGACAGCTGATTTTGTGATCTGAATGAGAATAAAGAGCATTGTAAAATGAACTCTAAAAGCTTATGTGTAAAGATTATGGTTTTGAATTGCAGCTTGGTATGATGGAGAAAGAACTTATATTTTCGATTTGGCTGTCCGTTAGTAGTTATATAACCTTGGGCAGTTAATTTAACTTCTCCAACTTCATTTCCTGACCTTTGCTATGGGAATATTTCAAAGGGTGGTGGAATGGATGTGGGTACCATATTGCTGAGTGCCTTGCACAACAGGCATTCACGTGTACTTCCCTTCCTCCCTGACCTCAATACATAAAAAAATTCTTCATAAGTTAGCCGTGTTCCTTCTTGAAGTAATTACAGCTACAAGTTCACTGATTATTATCTAAGAGTAACAAAATTGTGAGAGAGCAGTTTGGGGAAAGAAAAAATAAGAGTAGACATAGTAATATGTTTAGATATAATCATTTTCTGAAATGTGACATAACTGATGCAATTAAAAAAATTTTTTTTAAATCCTCACACGATATTTTTTCCATTGATCTTTAGAAAGAGAGTGGAAGTGAGGGAGGTGGGGTTGGAGAGAAAAAGAGAGAGACATCGGTGAGAGAGAGGCACACACATTGACTGGTTGCCTCCCACAGGCACCCTGACGCTGCTAGGAATTGAACCTGCAACAGGTACGCGTCCTTGACAGGGAATCCTGCCCTCGACCCTTTAGTCCGCAGCTGGCCCTCTAACCACTGAACAAAAACCAGCCAGAGCTTAAATCACCCTTAATTCATATGAGTTACTCTGCTTTTGGTTAATTCTAGATTATTCTGTTACTTTGAGGTATAAGTAATTAAAAATTCCTCACAGGAGACTTTTAGGAGTCCTCTTTATTTATTTATTTATGTGTGTATGTATGTATTATATGTGTACACAACTTACCATTGCCCACCCACCTAGGAGTCCTCTTTAAACGTATTCTAAAACAAAGTGTACTTTTTTGTTATAGTAATATGTAAGAATGTTTCTGATAAAAGTAGGGGAAAATGAAAACATAGTCAACATTTCACTATTTTCTATCCTTTTATTGAAAATCATTAATATGTCCTTGCCTGAAAAAAATGCTTTTTTAATATGTGGTAAGATGGTACCAGGCCATCTTTGTAAAATGGGAGGTTTGCATCCTGAATTAATGACTCAGAAAGTATAGAAAATGTCTCCTACATTTCAAATGAATTTAAGAATCCATAGGAATCTATTGCTCAGGATTATTTTGTCTTGTGGCATATTCTTGCATTCTGTTCAGTATTAAGCAATTCAGAACCAGTAGTGGATAGAAAGGTGAATTTGGCAGAATAGTTGCCTCTGGTCAGCTTTGAACAACCCAGCCATATGCCACTAAGAGGTGCTCTCATGTCATCTTCCGCCCATTCTAGGTGCATCGATCACTGAGGTTCCCTCTGCAGGAGAGCTTACTCTTCGGGGCAGGATTGAAGAATGGCTACTTTTACTATTTTGAATATAGGCAATGCGGAAGTTGTAACTAATGCATAAGTTATGACTGGGTTGGACTATCTGCATTTAAGGCTCAGCACTGGAATCAGATAGAAAATGTTTTTTTTTTTTCATTCAGCCAGTGTTTTTGCCATTATAATCAAATCCTTTAGCGCTACTATTCCGATAGCAAGTTTCTAGATGATTGTGATTGGTCTTTCAGATATTTTTCTTGTAAAAATGTGGTTTAGGATTTGGGAAAGGTGGAATGCAATCTTTGTAATTTTTTTTTTACAGCATAACAATCTTTGTATTTTTGTTGTTAGTCTCCTTAGCATTCAGTTTTGAGAGATGTTAGCTTTTCAGCTGTAAAGCAGGTGGAATATGCTTTAATTAGTATATGCTAATTTGTTATATTTATAACTGAACTCCATTTGTTGGTCATGGAATTGAGCCTGCAAAAACTAAATTGTGTCTGTCATTTTCCTTTAATCTTAGCATCCTAAGTCAGATGCATCATGGGCCCTAACCTTTGAGTTTATTGGTCAGTGTTTTGCTAATAAAAAGAAAAAAAGGATTATAAGAACTGCATGACATTGTTGCCCTCTTGAAGAGGCCCTATTCATTTGTTGCCAGATACCTAGATATACACTTACTTTTCATTCATTGTATTCACTTTGTGCCTACCCATTCCCTTCTCTGCCCCATCCTCACAGCCTCTGCTGTGCCACGCAGCGGGCAGCCAGTCTCCCAGGGTGCTGTGGTCTTTGCCGTGGCTGGAAATCTAGTGCCATTTCTCAGTCTTCTCCCTCCTTCCTTTCCTATTTGGCTTTGTGGATGGTACACTCTGTGCGGAGGTTTTCTAATTTCCTCTCTATTTAATGTGTATGAGTGACAGAAAGTGTTAGTTCCTTTCCCCCTTTTTTCTTACCTCCGTTCTTCCTTCTCTGTTCTTTCTCCTTGGGTTTTTCTGATATATAGCTACTTGCACTCTGCGGCTTGACTGTAAATTTACAGCTTAGCCTGTCTCATACTTTGTCATCTGACAGCAGCCTGGGTTTTAGGTACTTCCTGAACTCTAAACCCGGGTGGCCCACTCTTGACCCCAGACTCCATAGACGCCACAGTGGAACGCGCCGGTCTTTGGCAGGTCCCCCGGTCCCAAAGCTCAGTGCTGCTTCCCTACTATTTGGCCTTTTACAGGATAGAGTTTGGAGTCATTTCTGATTTTCCTGTTGCTTCCTACTTTGCAATGCCTCTTAGGTCAGTCTTTCTTACCGTTCTGATGGCTGCTTCTCTGCCTTCCAACCAGGCCTTCAGCTTTTCATCCCTGTGCTAGTCCAGCACCTCCCAGCAGGTCTGCCTCTAGTCCTAACTGTCCTTTGACTGTGTATGTGTGACAAACTTTAAAATGTAGTAATTCTCAATTCTTTCCTGTTGGTTGCCTTTTGTGTATGTAGTATATAACTTTTGCATGCTATGTACACTCTTCTGTGTGGCCTTGTTATCCTGTACAACAGCAGACTGATTTTTCCTGTCACCTTACATGCAAGCATGTCCCCTTCCTATGCACACACAAATACACACACACACACACACACACACACACACACACAGCTGATGCCTGCCTTGCTGCCTTTTACATGTTGCTGGCCCTTCTTGGAATGTCTTTCACTCTGTTCTTTATCTTTCCATAGTTCTGTTCATCCTTCAAGATGAAGTTCATCTTTGCTTTTTTGGTGAAGCTTTCTTGACCCACAGTTAATGCTCTTCCTGCATTTCAAAAATATTTTCCATGGCTCTGTCCATACTCTAAACCCTTTAGAGCAAGACTGAGCTTTGCATCATGCTCAGCCATCCCTAGGGGAGTGCCGGGAACAAAGGAGGTGCTCAGTAGAGAATGGAGGTAAATCGGGAGAAAGGTCAAGAAAAATGTAAACATACAGGTTTCTAATAGTGTAGGTAAATATTGGATGGCAGTTCTAAAGGTATAAAATAGGTGTTTATAAGTTTGTGGTCTTTCCCTAGGATGGTTTTATCTTTTACCTGGTGGTGTTTTGTTGATATTGGTGTAACAGTATTGTGGAATTTAAATTCAATGGTAGAAGCTTTGAGAGAATCGCCTTATTTAAACATTTTGTTTTATAAGTTAACGTCTAGATGTATAGAGAGGCTGCTCATTTGCCTCTTTCTTAGCTTCTGTAAAACAAATACAGTGCTATAATGCAATGTCGTTGGACCTATATACTATATTTTGGTTGTACAAATTAAGTGAATGTCATCTTATTTTGAAACATGGTTCCTCTTACCCCATATAAAGAAAGTTTCTTGTATACGTTCCTTTACCAGCTCTACCGAGGGTTCGAGAAAGCCCCAGGAGTTGCTTCCCCGGCTGGGCAGTAGTGCTCAGCCACTGCCAGCTGCTGCTCCTGATGCCCGTCTCCCTGTGCCCTCTCCCGGACGAGGCCAGGAGGGATTGCCCGCACCCCAGCCCCCTGCACTCCAGGGTGCAGGAGCAGCCGAGCTAGAGGAGTTTCCTGTTCTTCTCCTTTGACCCGCTGCCTTGTTTGGTGAGAATGAGAGAATCTCTTCTCATTGTTTGTGTTCAAAGGTTTCTTTTCTCCTCCGCTTGTGCTTCAGACAGTCTATCTAGTTACTTGCTTTTGTCTTCTTTTCTATTAGTTTGAGGAAAGGGTAATGTTTTATCTTCGTAGCTGCAACATAGGAGAGCACAGTATAGGAACAAGTTGAATGTGTAAGTGACTCATGTGTTTAAAAGCCGAACTTTCCCCCCATGTGTTCTCTCAAATTCTCAGTCGATTAACAGCATGGTTGTTCAAAACTAGGGGTTCTTGTCCTTGCCAGCTTTTTCTTTCTTTCTTTTCTTCTTTTTCTTTTTTCTGGCCAGTTTTGCTCAGTGGTTAGAGTGTCAGTCTGTGGCCAAAGGGTTTGATTTCCGGTCAAGGGCATATACCTAGGTTGCGCCAGTAGGGGTGCGTGTGGGAGGCAATCAATGGATGTGTCTCCCTTCCCCCAAACCGCCTTCTTTCCACTCTCTCTAGAAATCAATGGAAAAAAATATGGAGTTAGGATTAAAAAACAAAACAAAAAACCCCAGCGGGGGGTTCTTAAGCCCTTTTCGGTATTCATGTATCCCTTTGGTAACCTAGTGAAGCTGGTGGGCTTGTTCTCGATTAATGGTTTTAAGTAAGTAAAATACATAGGATAGCCCTGGCTGGGTGGCTCCGTTGATTGGAGCGCCGTCCTGTACACCAAGAGGTGTTGGGTTTGATTCTTGGTCAGGACACATACCTTCGTGTGTATAGGAGGCAACCGATCAATGTTTCTCTCTCACATTGATGTTTCTTTCTCTCTCCCTCCCTCTTCCTCTCTATCTAAAAAAAATCAATAAAACATTTCCTCGGGTGAGGATTAAAAAAAGAAAGAAAATTACACAGAATTAAAAAGGAAACCACTTATATATAGTTCTGTATAATCTGTAACGTGCTAGGAAAATATCTGTTTGGTGGTGACAAAGTTACTGGCTGATGTTGCTGTGATTTGTTGCCTACATTCTTATTGGAAGGAAATCTTAAACTTCTACTTGAGGTTAGTGAAAGCAAATGCAAAACCTTTCTTTCAAATTCACAGACCCCAGAGTTCTCTTCATGGACCCTACGACTCCAGGTTGAGGACCTTGCTTTAAACAGCAGGAATAGGAGAAACTGCTGAAGGCAGAAAGGCATTTTGAGAAATTTATCTCATATAACACTGTTGCTGATTTTTAGTAAACAAGTTTAGGATAGGAGAGTAGACAAGATCATTGTAAATTGCTGAGGATGCTGATGGACAAAGACTTAGTGGTTAAATGATTTGTTTTACACAGATAACATTTTGACAGCTGTGTGAGTAACGGAATGATTTCTTGAGTGCATAGGGTACAGAAATACCTTTCAAACACGTGTGTTGTGTCTTTCTTATTCACATTTAGAAATGACAGAGATAACATTGGAAACATTTATGAATTTTAGAGTAAGAGAGACCTGAATTCTGAGTAAGTTTTTAAATCTTGCTTGAGGCTTGACTTCCTCCCTTGTAAAATAACAATACTTGCTCAGAGAAGATGAAATGGGAGCATGTCAGGCGCCTGGTGCTCCAGACCAGTGCTGTGTCTCCGTGATGGGACACACTTCGCCTTGCCTGGCGAAAGTCCAGGTCTCATTTCTTGTCTGCAAAGCAAGGGTGTCAGAGTAAAGGATCTGTAACATCCCTTAAACCTGAAGAGTGTTTGAGAGTAGGAAGCCTACTGTGAGGCTTTATTTACATCACTAAGATGTAAACTTACTAAGTAGATGGAAGCAGTAAATAGATTGCTTGGAAATGGGAGAGAACTAGCTTTCTCAACTGATAGATAGGCATTCTCAAACATGCCATCTTATTTCATCCTCAGAGCCACTCTATAAAAAAGGTGTTTTTTCCACTTGTATTGATAAAGATATCAAGACCCCTCAGTCAGGTGAAGCAGCTTCCACGGTCATGTAATGAACTAGAGTTTGAAGTCAGTAAACGTCCTCTGGAAACCAGAAGTGCCTGTGTTACGCCTCTCTCTATATTTTTGGTTAAATCTCTACACCTTTTAAACAACAACAAAACCCTAATGCCCCTCCTCTTTTCCCCCTAAAAACTATGTTTTTCTCTTACCGTTAATTATCTAAGTAACTTAAACCCAACACTGCAATGGTTGCCGGTTTTCTAAGATCAGCCGTTACCAGTCTGTCCAACTTTCTAGCATGTAATACAGAAGTATCTATATAATTTTCAACCCTTAGTAATACTGACCATGCTACACTAATTTTCATGTTTTATTTAAAAAATCATCTTTACAAAATATAAAACTTTCCAGTCTTGGACAAAACTATCATTGAACAGAGACAGGTGCCTGAAGTCAGCAAAACGAGTGGAAAAGAATTCAGAGCCTTGTTGTTTGCAGATGAACAAAAAGCAGCCTTAAGGCAAATAACTGGTTATTAATGTTTCTCGGAAAAATATCCAGCTTGTGTTCCAAAGGCTGGTTGTTTTTTAGGATGTGGCAAGTGTAGAGAAAACAAGATTATTTTAATTGTATTTAAGCTGTTCAGAAAATAAGTGAGCTAGTTGGTCAAAATACAGCCCCTCACTCAGGAAAACCAAGCACACACTGCATCCATACGTTTTTTCCTCAATGTTTTCTCACAGGACCTGAGACTAAATACAGTATTATTCCCTATTAAAGTATGAAAAAAAATTTGGTTCAGTTGTTTAAGTTTACACTAAATTCTTCCAAAATGGTAATTTGAAGATTATCATAAGCTCAGCCCCATCAAGGTTGAAATTTCATGGCCTACAGCAAGGGTGGGCAGACTTCTTGACTCGAGGGCCACAATGGGTTCTTAAACTGGACAGGAGGGCCGGAACAAAAGCAACCTGACCATGCTGGCACTCTCATCTTGGGCTGCTGGTGAAGGAGCGGAGGGGAGAGCAAGAGAACCCTCCGCTCTTTCGGCTCCGCGGGCCAGATAGAAGAGCCGAACGGGCCGAATCCGGCCCTCGGGCCGTAGTTTGCCCACAGCTGGCCTACAGTCAGTTGACAGGATATTCAGTCAATCCTCGCTGACTTGGAAACCAAAACGCAATGATTGAAGAACCTTCCTGTCAAATCTAACTATGAAAAAGTTATAAGTTTACTTCAGGTTCTTCTCAAAGCAACCTTTTAAGAAATAAAAAAATCAATAAGCCATTCAAACACTTGACTGAATCTTTAAGAAAATGTCAAACAAATTCAGATTGCCAGTTAGATTTCAAAGAGCCACCTTACTGAAAAAGCCTCGTCATGAAGGAAGGGAAAGTGCTCAGCTGGTGTGGCTCAGTGGTTGAACAACAACCTATGAACCAATAGATCAATTCCGGTCAGTGCATGTGCCCAGGCTGCGGTCTCAATCCCCAATAGGCGTGTAGGAGGCCGATGATCAATGATTCTCTCTCATCATTGATGTTTCTATCCTTCTATCCCTTCCTCTCTGAAATCAATTAAAAAAATAGTTTTTTTTTAAAGAAAGAAAGAAGGGAAGGAAAGTGTTCCTAACTTCAGCAAATACTATGATGAGAACTTTTACACATTATGGAATTTTGGCCTTGGGAATTTTGACATTAGCACACTTTGTAAAATAAACATTACTACAGTAGGGTTTGCCTGGTCAACATTGCAATTTTGAAGAGATATTGATGGAGTGAGGTAAAGTATGAAGAGAATAAAATAATTTTTCCATTCATCAAATGATGAGCGATGAAGTTCAAAATATAAACATTTTTTCCTTTTGTTTATTCCTTCTTCAATACTTAAATACTTCATACTCAAATCACTGTCTTATTTTCAAACATTTGCTTAGTGCCTGGCTGCCTCCTAACTGACCCCCCTGCTGGCCTGGTCACCCCCTAACTGCCCCCCTGCCAGCCTGGACACCCCTTAACTGCTGCTCCTCTGCTGGCTTACCTGCTTGCCTGATCAACCCTAACTGCTTCTGCTTGCTGGCCTGGCCACTTCCTAACTGCTCCTCTGCTGGCCTGGTTTTCCCCTAACTAGTTCCCTGCCGGCCTGGTCACCCCTTAACTGCCCCCCTGCCGGCCTGGCTGCCCCCTAACTGGTTCCCTGCCATCCTGGTCTTCCCCTAGCTGCTCCCCTGCTGGTCCCCCCCTAACTGCTCTACTGCTGGCCTGGTGGCCCCCTAACTGTCCGGAAGGAAGTCGGATGTCCGGAACATGTTTGGTCGACCCAGTCTAATTAGAATATTACCCTTTTATTAGTATAGATATAGATGCTGTGTAGGTGCATTCAGTGATTTTGAGGGATAGTAAGTTATCCAAAGGTCCTTGGTATTCACAACTGATAATCTGCTTATTTTAGGGCCTTAAATTCTTTATAAAATTCCCGTGAAAATTACACAGCATCTGTGATTTTAGTCTAGGAATCCTTAAAGTCTAACACAAAGTTTTAAAAAAAATACCTGTGTGCTTAATATAACAAAACAAAAACGGCAAAAACCCAAAGCACCCGGCCTTAAAATCACCCTTTGAAGGCTTCCAGGAGAAAGAGAGGGAGTTAAAATTTTGTGAATGATTGGACAAGAGGCAGCCTCCAGGGATGTGGGCGGGAGAGTCGCTGCTTCCCTCTGTCCCTGGGGTGAGGCAGAAGCTTCCTGCTCCTCAGTGCAAAAGCTTTGCTTCTGTGCTTTCCTCCTGAGTCTCTATGAAAGGGTTGTACCATCTGTGCTCTTCACCTGGTAATGAGAGCATCCGTTTCTCCATGTCTTCTCCCAAATTGGATGTTATTAATCTTTTATTTTTGCCAGTCTGATTGAAAAATAACTTGTAGCTATTGATGTTGAACATATTATCATGTAATTATTGGTCAATTGCATTTCTTTTGTAAAATTTCTGTTCATACCTTTTTTCCCCTATTAGGTTTGGGGTTTTTTTCTTTATTGATTTATATGGGCTTTCTGTTGTGATTATGGCTATTAATCCTTTGTCTCTTATAAATGCTGGAAATATTTTCTTCTAGTCAGTAGCTTGGCTTTTAAAGTTGTTTTTGCCAATCAGAAGTTTTAAATGTTTATGTGGTCAAATATAATCTATTTTATGGCTTCCTTGCTTAAGAAGTATACCCCAGAGTTATGCTTATAACTACTATAGTTTCTTATGTTTTCTTTTTAATTTGTTTGGAGTCTTGTTTTTTCATGTTTTGCTCTTTTAATTCACCTGGAATTTTTTAATGTGACAGACAGCATAAAGTAAGGGTCTAATCTTTCCCCTCTTTGAATAGTTTGCCAATTCTTACACGCTATTTATTTGTTCACCCTTTCACAATTGATATGCGATTCCATTGATCACAGACTATACTCATGTAAATGGATCTACTTTTCAGCTTTATTCTGCAATCTACATTATCCATGTGCTCGGCTTTTCTTGACTAATACCACAGTGTCTTCATATTTTAGTTGATTTCAGAGAGGAAGAAAGAGGGAGAGAGATAGAAACATCAGTGATGAGAGAGAATCGTTGATTGGCTGCCTCCTGCACGTTCCCCACTGGGGATTGAGCCCGCAACCCAAGGTGAGCATTTGGCCCAACCGGGAATTGAACCTCGACTTCCCGATTCATAGGTTGTTGCTTAACCACAAGCTACACTGGTGGGCTATCAGACATATTTTTATCTCCCTAGTTAGACATGTAGCAGTAGGTTAAGAACAGCAGCAACAAACAACTAATGAAGCAATAGATCTCTACTCCTAATAGGTAAGTTATTTGGCACTTGACAGATGGAAGCACAATATTTAATTAAGATGATCTTTCCAATAGGACATGTACAAGATCAGGGAGTGATGATTGACTTGTAGACAGTGAAAAGTCAACAGAAATCTATAGCTGTTAGGAAATAAAAAATACGGTGACTGTACTATAGCTTCCTGTCAGGGTTAGGGTCACCTGCAGATCTGCCAAAAATAGAGCATCTGATTTGCTAAATGTTTGCACTTACCAAATTTAAGAGTGTATTTGAAATTATTATTGGATTTTCATCTGTTGAGTAGAGGGATAGGAGTGTAAATTCAAAGATTTCAATGGAAACTTTCCATCATTTTCCCTCCCTCCCTCCTTCCCTTTCTCCTTCCCTCCCTCCCTCCTTTCCTTCCTTCCTTCCATCTATCTGCCAGGTAAATGTTTATTGAATTAAAGGATTTTGTTGCACCACCACACATACTGGATACATGTATCTTTAGAGCCACACTGACTTCCTATCCTTCCTAAGTAAAAGTTATTTGTTGGACATGTCAGATTATTTGGCTGAGGAATCATCCTACAGAAGTCTCTCTCCCATTATTGTAACTTCACATATTCTTACTCATTGTTTCATTTTAGCCTTGGAAACAAAGTTCATTAACACTAAGGTAGTATAGGCTTTGCATGGTGGACTCGATTGTTGTTCAGATGGCTTTTAGCTCCTTTAAAAGACCTGTTAAAAGGTTAATTATTCCATCGTGGTTTTGTTTGATGTGTCACTAAAAATGAAATAGTGAATTCAGTTTGATTTTATTCTAACTGGGTTTTGTGTTCGTGTGTGTGTGTGTGTGTGTGTGTGTAATCAAAGCTTGTTTTGTACACTTTGCTTTTTACATTTTTATTTATATTTCTTAGAAGTGTTTCAGATTTTAGTATGGCTCATTCTGGCTTCAAGTCCTATTAGCATCCCCTATAAATGTATAGGTATCTATTTAGTTTACTGAAATATTCTAAATAAGATGAGCAAGGTCCAGATCAGTTAGTTCATGAAAACTTATTTAAATAAATAACTTTTGATGTATTCTGGTCACCACAAAAGGAAGTATACTACTAAACTCAACAATAAAATAAAGAGTGTAAAACAATTTAACATAAATAGGAAATAGATGGAATAAAGGAAAAAATGAAAGATGAATTAAATGTCCATATTCTAAGCCGGATATTTTATGGCTTTTTTCCCCCTCCCATCACTGCATAAGAATGTAGCAGACTAGCAATAAAGAGAGAGATCTAACAGATGTTCCACAGCAAAAGGCTTCATCAGTTTATTTCTCATGATCCTATTAACACAATGAGCCGATTGATTGTTCTTTGGTTAAAATTAAGTAATGTAAGATTGAGCAAAAAAGAACAAAAAAGAACTCATGGGCATGGGCAACAGTGTGATGACTGTGGGAGGGAGGGGGTTAGAGGAAGGTAGAAGAGGGTATGTGGGGATAAATGATGATGGAAAAGAATTAAATTAAAAACAGAATAAAGCTTCTTCTCTGCTTAAAAAAGAGAGAGAGAGAAAGGATATCACAGTATTCGCTTTACAGCTATATAGGACTCGCATTTCTCCCAATTCATGTCTTTTTGGCTTTGAAATTTAATTTGTTGTTGCTGTTATTATTTTGTACTGCATGGTTCTCAAATAGGCTGGCATATTTCAAGAGTTTGAATATAAGCAGTGGATGACATCTTCAAAGCGTAGTGAACCTTTGGGTATTTACTTAGCACTAGCTTTGTTATATCAAACCATGATGAAGGGTTAAGGCTGTATACTTATGTAGAATGATACAGTAAGTTAGTGCCATAGTAACTTGAAGAGTTAACTCAGTGTTTACTGTGTAGCCAGCCAGCTCCGTGCCAAGTGCTCTTCTGCCCAGTGAAGTAGGCACAATTTTTTTTTCCTTTCACAAATGATGCCATTGGCACAAATAAGTGGAGTCACTTGTTAAAAGTCACATAGCTAAGTCAACAATGAACACAGAGTGATGGAAATATTTTAACATTAGATTGAAGTGATAGTTACACAACTCTGCAAATTTATTTAAAATTATTGAATTGTATACTTAAAATGGTAAATTTTAATATGTAAATTATATTCCAATAAAACTTAAAAAAGAATAAATGGGTTCAGAGCTTATTTTGGAGGGGTTCTCTTTTATAAGTATAATTGTAAACTAATATAGTTGATACTTTTTAGTTCTGCATAATATTTTAGTTAAGTGGAATGGAAAACTGAATAAGGTAATATACTATATCTTAAGTATCATTTGTTAGGTAAGACAAACATTGAAAGGTAACCTCCACAGCCATAAATTCATTAAGAGTTAGAGTTTTTATGGATAGGAATTATGGAGCTAAGTATTATAATCTAAGTTTAAAGGGTAGTGATTCAAATATATGTTAACCTCTTGTGATTTTTAGATATCAAGATCTTGATAGCATGCTCTCTAACACACACACCCGCGCGCGCGCACACACACACACACACACACACACAGTCTTCAAAATTAGAAAAGGTATTGATATTTTCTCTATAATCTCATCTATTCTGCCAATGTGTTTTTGTTTTATCTGCCCTCTCAACCCACGGGAGTGCCATGTCTTATGAATGAGTAAACACACTTGAGCTTCAGACTATTTATATGTTCTTTTTTATTTTTAGCACTTTCATTTTATTTGGAGCCTTGGATGCCCATTGACGGATGCTTGAGACCTGCAAGTAATCTTCAGATCAGAGCAGAACTGTAAGGCCCTTTGTATGGGAAGGAGATAGTCCGTGTGCCGTGGAAATGAACGGGGAGCAGCAGCTGGATGCAGGTATTGGTTTTGGTGAGCACAATTCCTTCTTCAGAGTGCAGAATCCTATACCTTCCTGCGTGACACTGTCTGACTTAACCTCACATACCGAGAGAGCTGGTTGAGGCTATGAGTTGTCTTTCTCTGTATTTGACAGAGAGCCTGGTACTAGGGGATACTCACAATGTTTCCTGAAAAACTAAATAACTTTTATGAATAGACTTCTGTTTTGAAAAAACAACATTTTAATTTTGATGGTTATTTTTAAATTATTTTGAAATAATTATATATTCATAGGAAGTTACAAAGATAACATAGACAGGTTCCGGGTATCGATCACCAGTTTCTACCATTAGTTACATCGCATATAAGAATAGTACAGTGTAAAATCCAGGAAATTGACATACTGTATTTGCTGGCGTATAAGACGATTTTTTGCCCTGAAAAATACGTATTTGCCGGCGTATAAGACGACCCCCTAACATTTCCACTCAAAATAAAGAGTTTGTTATATACTCGCCGTATAAGACTACCCCCCACTTGGAGGCATATTTTTCAGGGCCAAAAAATAGTCTTATACGCCGGCAAATACGGTATGTAAAAAGTGTATGTAGTTCTGTGTCATTTTATCACATGCTGGAGGCCCGGTGCATGAAATTCGTGCACTCAGGGGGTGTTCCCCTCAGCCCGGCCTGCGCCCTCTCAGTCCAGGAGCCCTCAGGGGACATCTCACTGACAACTTACGACTTAGGCCCGCCCCTCGGGGAAGGCAGTTGGACATCCTGAGCACTGCCACTGAGCTCGCCAGCTGGGAGCACAGCTTGTGGCTGAGTGGCACTCCCCGTAGGAGTGTACTGACCACCAGGGGGCAGCTCCTGCGTTGAGCGTCTGTCCCCTGGTGATCAGTGCACTTTGTAGCGACTGATCATTCTGCCATTCGGTTGATTTGCATGTTAGCCTTTTATTAAAGAGGATAGATTCCTGTGACCACCACCTCAGGCAAGATACAGAAGTGCTCCATCACCACAAAGAGCTCCTATTTTACCCTCATACTCACACCTACTTTCTTCCCCCAGCCTTCCCTAAGTCAGGCTCCTATTAATCTGCTCTCTATATCTATAATTTTGTCATTTCAGGAATATTGCACATGTAGAACCACATAGTATGTGACTTTTTGAGATTGGCTTTCATTACTCAAAATAATGCCCTTGAGATCCAAATTCTTGCATATATCAATAGTTTGTTTCCTTTTATTGCTGAACAGCATTCCATGATATACTACAGTTTGGTTAACTATTCATCTACTGTTATACAATTTGGTTGCTTTCAGTTTTGGGCTACTAAAAATAAAGCTGCTGCCGAAACTGGTTTGGCTCAGTGGATGGAGCATCGGCCTGCGGACTGAAGGGTTCCAGGTTCGATTCCGGTCTAGGGCATGTACCTTGGTTGTGGGCACATCCCCGGTGGGAGGTGTGCAGGAGGCAGCCGATCGATGATTCTCTCTCATCGATGTTTCTAACTCTCTATCCCTCTCCTTTCCTCTCTGTAAAAAATAAATAAAATATATATATATTTAAAAGCTGCTTGAACAATAGTATACATTCGATTTCATTTTTCTGGGGTACAAGTCTAGGAACACAATTGTTGGATCATACATTTAATAAAGAAACTGCCAAACTATTTTCCAGGATAATTATGCTATTTTACATTCTCACCATCCATGTGTGAGAGATGTAGTTTCTTCTCAATCTCACTATTATTTGCTATTGTCGCTATTTTTATTTAACTCTGATGGGCATCTAATAATGACAGCTTTTCCTGGTCTTAATTTGCATTTTCCTAATGGCTACTGATGTTGAACATGTGCTGTATCCTCTTCAGCACAATGTTCATTTCTTTGGTTCGTTTATTGTTTGACTGCCTTTTGTGTGTTTTCTTTTTAAAAATGTATTTTTATTGATTTCACAGAGTAAGGAAGAGGGAGAGAGAGATAGAAACATCAATGATGAGACAGAATCATTAACTGGCTGCATCCTGCACACCCCCTACTAGGGATTGAGCCTACAACCAGGCATGTGCCCTTGACTGGAATCGAACCTGGGACCCTTCAGTCTGCAGGTGGATGCTCTATCCATTGAGCCAAACCAGCTAGGGCCTTTTGTTGTTTTTTCTAATCCTCACCTGACGATATTTTTTCCATTGCTCTTTAGAAAGAATAAAGAATAGAGAGGAGGGAGGGAGGGAGGGAGGGAGGGAGGGAGAGAGAGAGAGAGAGAGAGAGAGAGAGAGAGAGAGAGAGAGAGAAGTAAATCAATTGGTTGCCTCCCACACAAGCCCCTACCGACTGGGCCCGGGGATCAAACCCATAACCCAAGTACATGCCCTTGATCAGAAGTTGAACCTGAGACCCTTTGATGTGCAGGATGATGTTCTCACCAGCCAGGGCTGTATGTCTGCTTTTAATTAATACTTATTTCTTTAAACATTGAGCTTTTAAAAAACCAGCTTTATTGAGGTGTTTTTCCTTTTTTGAGGTGTAATTGTACCCTTACCGACTTTCAGCATATTCACACAGTTCTGTGACATCACTGCTATTTCTGAAACATTGTCATCACCCCCTAAAAGAAACAGCAGTTGTTTCTTGCCCCACTCAGCCTCTTGCAACCACTGTTCACCTCCTTTCTGTCCGTATGGATTTTCCTGTTTCTGCTTCCTTTTGATTAATGCTTATTTACATGGCATATCTTTTCCATTCTTATACCTTCAAACTGCCTATATATCATCATATTTGAAGTGAGTTTCTTATAACAGCATATAATCTTTTTATAAATTTCAGTCTTATAATTATTGTGTATTTGGACCTTCTACATTTAATGTAATTATTGGTACGTCAGGGCTCTAGTGTGCTATTTTTGTTCATTTGTTTTTTGGGATTATTTTTGTCTTCTACCCCCTGCCTTTCTCTGAGTTACTTGACTATTTTTTTTAGAATTCCATTTACATTTGTCTATAGTGTTTTTTAGAATATCTTTTTGTATAGCACTTTAGTGGTTGCTCTAGGCATTACATTTTATGTACATAACTTATCAGTCTGCTGGTATGTCATCATTTTATTGGTTTGAGTCACATGAAACTTTACCTATTTTTATATCTTTACCTTGTAATATAATTATTATAAATATTTCCTTTTCATATTTTGAGAACTGTATTAGATATTAACATTTTTGTTTCAACTTCCAAACATAATTTAGAAAACTCAAGGAGAGGAAAAATATTTTTTACTCTTTTCATTGTTCTTCTTATACTACTTTTATTATTTACTTTTACTATTTATTAAAAAATATAAACAGCCGAGACCAGTTTGGCTCAGTGGTAGAGCGTCGGTCTGCGGACTGAAAGGTCCCAGGTTCGATTCCGGTCAAGGGCATGTACATTGGTTGCGGGCACATCCCCAATAGGGGGTGTGCAAGAGGCAGCTGGTCGATGTTTCTCTCTCATCGACGTTTCTAGCTCTCTATCTCTCTCCCTTCCTCTCTGTAAAATATCAATAAAAAAAATAAAAAAATAAAAAATATAAACAGCCATAGCTGGTTTGGTTCAGTGGATAGAGCGTCGGCCCACGGACTGAAGGGTCCCAGGTTCATCCCGGTCAAGGTCATGCACCGCAGCTGCAGGCTCAATCCCTGGCCCTGGTCTGGTTGGGGTGCATGCTGGAGGCAACCAGTCTATGTGTGTCTCTCACATCTGCTGTTTCTGTCTCTTTCCTTCCCTTCCACTCTTTCTGAAAATCAGTGGAAAAATATCCTCCAGTGTGAATTAACAAGATAAATAAAAAATAAATAAACAAATAGGTTTGAGTATGTACAGATATATTTATCTCTATACCTCTCTCACCATACACAAAAGTAGAGATATAATAAAAGCTGGTTTGTAGTTTCTAGTTTCACCGAATATATACTGGAAAGTATTCCACAGCAGTATGTAGGAATTGTTCTCATTCCTTTTTACAGTTGTATAGTGCTGGATGTATAAACCATAGATTGTTCAGCCAGTTCCTTATCGATGGACATTGGGTCTTTGCAGTCTGATACCACAAGCAGTGCTGCAGTGAATAGCTTGTCCATATGTCTTTTTGTATTTTGCCAGCATATCTTTGGAATAGATTCCTAGAAGTGGGATTGCTGGATCAAAGGTAAATACATATATAATTTTGCTAGGTATTGCCACGTTTTCTTTCAGTAGGGTTGTATCATTATGCTTTACCTGCTTAACTTTAGCCTCACCATAGAGTATATTGTCAAAGTTTGGAATTTTCCCCAATGTGATATTTCAGTGTAGTTTTAATTTGCATTTCTCTTAAAAAATGAGTATATTTTATCTCTTTCCATATGTTCCAGGACCTTTAAATTCCTTTTTTATAATTTTTCTTTTCCTGTATTTTGCTCATTTTTCTATCCAGTCATTAAGCTGTTTCCTCTCCGTTCTTTAATAGTTTTTAATATATGAGAAACTTTAGTTCCTTAGCTCCCTCTTAAAAGACACAAAATTCTTTTTATTGTTGTTGTTTATTTTTATTTTAAATTAGCATGCTGTTCAGGAACTAGGCTCCTCCTGAGGACCGGGAGTGTTCAGCCCTGCCATGTGTTAGCAATGGAAATTGACTTTCCACGGGCCCATGCTTCTAAGATATTTCCAATGTAGTCTTTGTTGGCCTGTTATATTTCTAGTGAAAAATTTCAAATACATAAAAATGAGTGGGAAATAATGTAAGAACACCCACAGAGCTACCCTGAAGAATTAGTAAATGTTAACATTGTCTTACATTTATTTCCATTGTTTTATTGTGGTAAAATATCCATTGTACACAGTTTACCATTTTAACCATTTTTAACAGAGTGTGCTGTTCCGTGGCATTAAGTACATTCATATTATTGTGCACTCATTACCACAGTCCATCCCTAGAACATTTTTATTTTCTCTATACTCGTTAAACACAAACTCCCCATTCTTTTTGCCCCACAGTTCTGGAAACTACCGTTTTTCTTTCTGCCTCTGTGAATTTGACTATTCTGGCTACCTCGTATAACTGGAACCATGCAGTAGTTATCCTTTCGCAGGGGGCTTATTTCACTTAGCATAATGTCCTCTAAGGAAGAAATCAGATTAAAAATTCAAGTTTGAAATGCTTACCTGTTACGTATCTCAAATACTTGGTGTTAAGTACTAAATACAATCCAAAGTGGTTGTAGTAGTTAGACTCTCACCAGCGTTATGAGATCCATTTGAGTGAATCCCAGATGAATCCCAACAGGAGACAGCATGTCACACTTCTCTGCTGTTGAGATTCATTGACGATCAGTGCACCAAGGGAACCTACCATAAAGCCAGTTAACTTGTGAAGTAAATTGTAAGTTAGGTTCATTACTAAATTTATGTTTTTGCACCTGAGTTTTCTTAGGGTCCACCTGTTTTTTATTTGTTTTATTTTGTCTTTGATTCCAGATGCTGGGTCTGGTGTGGAAGAGGTGGAGTTAAGCTGGGAAGATTATCTGGAAGAGACGGGGTCCACCGCAGTTCCCTATGGATCCTTTAAACACGTGAGCAGCACGGCATTGCTTCCCTGTTTACATCTGTCCCCTTGACTGACGGAGCCATCATTGGACAGTTTGGAGTTGTTTTCAGTTGGGGTGCTTGAATGCCTTTTCCTGTTTTCTCCCCCTTGATAACCCTTATTAAGAAAACTTGATATACTCTTAAAATTATTTTTGGTTTGGGTACTTTCTGCCACTTAATGAAGGAATTGTTGTTGTTTTTTGACTGGTCATGAATATTCCTTTATTTTTGTCAAACAATCTTTTTGACAAAAATAATGTTTTTTCTTGCACTTTACATTCTAACATTTTATGACTATTAGTTTGCTTATTGAAAGTAATTTCAGTAACACTGTTGTTTTCTATTATGTTGAGCAGAAATGTAGTAATGCCATCCAGTGAGTCACATGAGTGGCCTATGAGCATAATTTTATGCCCTAACAGCGCAATTTAATGCTCTGTCAATGGACAATGTATTTGCCTATGAAATTGCCTTTAGAGTGTAAGAAAATACTCCAAATTTTATTAATAATTTATATTTAGACTGAGTTTTCTTTAATCTGTTCACCCTTCACTCCCTCTTAAAAGACACAAAATTATTGATTCTTAAACTAATTATTTCATGTTTGTGTAGTCTGCTTAGAAGCCCATAACAAATAACAGACTGGGTGGCTTAAACGACAGAAGTTTATTTTCTTACAGTTCTGGAGATTACAAGTCTAAGATTAGGATACCAGCATAGTCATTTTCTAGTGAAGACTCTTACTGGTTTGCAGACAACCGCCTTCTTGCTATGTCCTCACATGGTGGATGTGAGAGAGCAGGCTCTCTGGTGAGCACATGAATCCTATTGGATCAGGACTCCATCACTGGGGCCTCATTTCGTTCTTCCTGTCTTCATAAAGAGTCTATCTTCAAATGTAGGTGCATTGGGAGCTAGAGTTTGAACATATGAATTTGGGGGGAAGGCAGTTCAGTTGATAGCATTGTTCAACAGGACATAGTTCCTTTTGTTCTAGGATTTGCAAAGATACTCAATATTGTCTATGATTTTGTGAAATTGAACTGTATTTTTTAGGTTTCTTTATAACCAAACGAGTACTGCTGTTTGCAGTTTGTTCTCATGTAAAAACTCTGGCACAGTAATTGACATTTTTAAAAAAAAGAATTGTTTAATGATTTTTAGAGAGAGAGGAAGGGAGAGAGAGAAACATCGATGTGAGAGTGTAACATCAATCGGCTGCCTCCTGCACCTGCTCTACCAGGGATCAGCCCACAACCCGGGCATGTGCCCTGTCTGGGAATCAAACCGCAACCTTTGGTACACAGCAGGACACCCAACCAGCTGAGCCACACCGGCCAGAGCATGGTTGTCATTTTTAGCATGTCTTAGTTCATTTTGTCTCTCTTAAGTTGAAGTGAGAATTACACATTTTAGGTAAGGATTTTATTTTGTATTGCATTGGCAAATCTTTTATAGTAGTTTTCAAATTGTTTTAACATAGAAAATCTGTGAGTGAGATACCTTTGAATTTTTATTTTTAGTGTTATTACTAATCTGATATGTATTTACACAAGCTTATTTATTTATACTAAAATGCAAATGATGGGCAAATTCCCTGATCAAAATTCTTGTCTAAAAAAAAGTCACTTTAAAGAGACAGATTTTACCTTTTCCTCTTTGAATGACAAAGCAACAAAATGAAAAATAAATGCATGCATACTCTCTCACTGTCAAATGTAGGAAATATTTATTAACCTGAGTCAGTATGTGGTGAAGGGCTGCCAAATATGCTGAAAATCAAGCCTGGGTGTAGGAAGATGCCGAGAAGGGATGCTTTTGGCTAGCAGATCACAGACAACGCTGACACAGCTCAGGTCTTCAGAATAATGGAGATGGATGTGACAGCCACTGGCAAGAGTTTTGTAGGATCCAGTTGGGAATAAAGGCGGGAGGGAAGACAGGCTTACAAAGGAATTATAGATAAACCACATTTACAAGGAGGACACATCTAAGAGTGAAAAAGCCTTCCTCAAGGTACATGTCTGGTGGATAGAACAACACTCACTATGGGGAAAGGCACTAAGCTTTCCCTGGCTCTTTTAAAATAAAAACGTGAGCTCCTAGTGGAAGGGATGCAAACCCTATTAACCCCAGGGTACAGGTGGAGGTCTCTGGTAGCCTGGAGCTAGAACAGAAGGAATAAAAGCCCTCTGTCTCTGGGACAGGGGTAGAAATTCATGCTGGAGCATTAAAGATCCTCTATAATTGGGAGAGGGGTAAGATATCTGAGAAGTTCTCACCCCCTAGACCCTGGAACACAGAACATGACTAAGACTGAGGCTGCATCTGAGAGAATGCTCCTTTCAGCCTGTCCCTAACCACCAGTAAGAAAATGTTGGATAACAGCGGTTTTTTTTGTTTTATGTTTTTTGTTTTTGTGGGGAAGAGGCAAAAAAGTATGGAAAGAGATGGTCTGTGAGGTGCGGACACAAAGACCCTAAATCTGAGGATAGAGCATCAAACATTGAGGGAAATAAAATCCTCCAGCAAATGAGTTTACACTTTAAACACCAGAAAATGCCAATGGACTTAAAGCCTGTGGTGCCCTGTGACTAATCATAGCAACAACAAAACCCAAACCCAGCTCCACTCCTTAGTAGATTGACTTAACCTTCTCCCTCAGACTGAGGAAATAAGAAAAAACATGCCCATTCCCAGGCATAAGTACTCTTTACCTTCACCTTGACTGTTTTACACAGGATGTCTGGTTTTCATCCAAAAATTATGGGACACATAAAGAAGCAAGAGGAAAACAGCAGACTGTCAAGAGACAAAGCAGTCAATAGAACCAGGCTTACATGATTCAGATGTTGGAACTATCTGAGAATTTTAAATAACTGTGATCAGTATGTTAAAGGCTCTGGCATAACAGGTGGACAACATACACAAATAGTAAAGGAGCATACAGAGATGGAAACTACTAGAAAGAATCAAATGAGAATCATAGAAATGAGAAACCAGGTACAGGAAATGGTGAATGCCTTTGATACAGGCTTATCTGTAGGTTGACACAGATGAGGAAATAATCACTATACCCAAAGATAAGTCAATAGAAATGAAACACAAAGAGAAAAAGAAGTGAGAAATACATAGATTCTAATACCAAACAGCTGTGGACAATATAAAAAAGTCTAATGCATATGTCATTGGAATCTCAGAAGAAGAAAGTGAGGAAGAGATATTGGAAGAGATAATGGCAAACAGTTTTCTAGTGAAGGAAAGATTTCACATCACAGGTTGAAGAAGCTCAGGGAATGCAAAACAGAATAAATAATAACAAACAAAATCCATCCTGGCACATTATATTCAAAGTACTGAAAACCAAATATAAAAAACCTTGAAGCCAGACAGAAAAAATAGCCTATATTATAAAGGACTAATATGCAACTTGACCAAACAGTGGAACCACTGGTCACTATGACATGCACTGACCACTAGGGGGCTGACGCTCAACACAGGGGCTGCCCCCTGGTGGTCAGCGCGCTCCCACAGGGGGCGCGCTGCTCAGCTAGAAGCTGGGCTCATGGCTGGCAAGCGCAGCATTGGTGGCAGAGCTTCTCCTGCCTCCCCGGCAACGCTAAGGATGTCTGACTAGTGGTCATCCCCCAAAGGCTCCCAGACTACGAGAAGGCACAGGCCAAGCCGAAACCGGTTTGGCTCAGTGGTAGAGCGTCGATCTGCGGACTGAAAGGTCCCAGGTTCGATTCCGGTCAAGGGCATGTACATTGGTTGCGGGCACATCCCCAGTAGAGGCAACTGGTCGATGTTCCTCTCTCATTGACGTTTCTAGCTCTCTATCTCTCTCCCTTCCTCTCTGTAAAATATCAATAAACTATATTTTTTTAAAAAAAAGAAGAAGAAGAAGGCACAGGCCAGGCTGAGGGACCGCCCCCCCCTCCCCGAGTGCATGAATTTCCTGCACCCGGCCTCTAGTACATTACATAAAGAGGAATAAATGGGAAGATGATAGTAACATTTTTTTCTGAAACTATCCAAACCAGAAGACAGTAGAAAAAGATATTGTTAAAAAAACACACACCTGTCAATCCATAATTCTATACCCAGCAGAAACTTATTCTAAAAGTAAAGAAGATATAATGACTTCTTCAGAAAAACAAAAATTGAGTTTATTACTTGCAAAAAGATACTAAAGGAAGTTGTTAAGGTAGAAGGAGTCTGATTGATATAAGACAGAAATTTAAATCTATACAAAGAAATAAAGAATAGAAATATCATAAATTTAAGTGGATATAAATTTCATTTTATTATGTTTAAATAACTTTGAAACAGAAATGGTAACAATATAATGTGTATTTATAGCATATATAGCTACACTAGTACAAAGGATGAGAGGGAGGATTTGTGAGTATATGGTTGTAAGGTCTTTATGCATCACATAAAGTAGTATAATATTATTTGTAAGTAGACCTCAATTAAATATGCATATTGAAAACACTTTCAGCTACCACTAAATTAAAAATATAATTATTGTATTGAAATATACATAAAACTTATCATTTAACAATTCAGTGGCATTAAGTATAGCCACTATCACTATCCTTTTCCGGAGCTTTTCATAATCTCAAACAGAAACCCTATATCCATTACACAAGAACTCCCCATTTCCCTCTCTGCCTAGCCCCCAGTAACCTCTATTATACTTTCTATCTTAATGTATTAAACTATGTAACCTAAGTGGAATTATACACTATTTGTCCCTTTTATATCTGGCATATATCTGAACAATGCAGGGGTTAGAGCAGGGATGGGCAAACTTTTTGACTCGAGGGCCACAATGGGTTCTTAAACTGGACTGGAGGGCCAGAACAAAAGCAACCTGACCATGCTGGCACTTTCATCTTGGGCTGCTGGTGAAGGAGCGGAGGGGAGAGCAAGAGAACCCTCTGCTCTTTCGGCTCCTTGGGCCGGATAGAATAGCCGAATGGGCCGGATCCGGCCCACGGGCCATAGTTTGCCCACGGCTGGGTTAGAGGCACTAAACCTATCCTCCTCCCTCCCCTCCCCCCACCCACCCACACACACACACCCCGGGCAGTTGAAAATCCACTTATAACTTTTGGCTCCCTAAAAACTTAACTAGTAACAGCCTACTGTTGACCTTACAGATAACATATAGTTGATTAAATATTTAATATTTGTGAATTTCCTAGTTTTCCTTCCGTTACTACATATCAGTTTTATTCCATTTTGATCAGAAAAGATACTTTGAATGATTTTAGTCTTTTTAAATTTGAGATTTGTTTTGTGGCCTAACATTATGGTCTGTCCTAGAGAACATGAGAAGAACGTATATTCTGCTGTTGCTTAGTGGGGTGTTCTGTTAATGTCTGTTAGTTTTCACTGGTTTATAGTCTTGTTCAAGTCCTCTGTCTCCTTTCTGGCTGGTGGTTCTATCCATTATTGATTGTATGGTACTAGTTTGTTTAGAGATTGAATAACCTTGATATCAAACCTAACATGAGTATTTTAGGAAAGGAAAATTACAGAGCAGTGTCACTCATGAAACTGATGCATAAATATCTGCATACAAAATAAAGCAAGCTGAATGTAGCTATATTTAGAAATTATAATACATTAATAACAAGTTGATTTTTCTAGGAATGCAAGGTGGTTTAATACTTAAAAATCAACCAGCATAATAGTAGTAGCAGAATAAAGGAGAAAAATCACATTATCATGCCATTATATAAAGAAAAGTTATTAATAAAATTTCATACCTACCATGATAAAATTTTTAGCAAACTACCGCATTTTTTCACACCATAAGACACACCGACCATAAGACGCACCTGGTTTTTAGAGGAGAAAAATAGGAAAAAAAAATATTCTGAACCAAATAGTGTAATAAAA
This sequence comes from Vespertilio murinus, assembly GCA_963924515.1. Lineage (NCBI taxonomy): Eukaryota > Metazoa > Chordata > Mammalia > Chiroptera > Vespertilionidae > Vespertilio > Vespertilio murinus. The sequence continues at coordinate 38,301,006 of OZ004715.1, read as the reverse complement.
TATTTAATAAAGTATAACAGAATAATATTTGAACCATATAAACTGAACAGCAGTCAACAGTGGCATTGAGAACCATTATCATTGTCATTAACACATAAAGACAAAGGTTTGAGTACTCTAGTCTCAAGACGCAGGCACTTCTTCTATTCGGACCATAAGACGCAGGCACTTTTCCTCCCACTATTTGGTGAAGAAAAAGTGCGTCTTATGGTCCGAAAAATACGGTATAGATAGTTTTTGTTTTTTTTTAATCGAAACTGGGACCTTTCAGTCCATGGACCAATGTTCTTTTTTTTTTTAATTAAATATATTTTATTGATATTTTACAGAGAGGAAGTGAGAGAGATAGAGAGCTAGAAATGTCGATGAGAGAGAAACATCAATCAGCTGCCTCTTGCACACCCCTCACTGGGGGATGTGCCCGCAACCAAGGTACATGCCCTTGACCGGAATCGAACCCGGGACCTTTCAGTCCGCAGACCGACGCTCTACCACTGAGCCAAACCAGTTTCGGCTAGATAGTATTTTTTTTACTTAATAAAGAATATCTGCCCAAAAAAGCTATAGGAAATTTCATTAATGGTAATATAATATATGCTTTCTTTTTAATATGGAGCAAGACAAAGATATTGGTTAGCATGATTTTTGATATTGTTATAGAGGTTCTAGCCAGTACAGTTAGGTTAAAAAAAATACAGTAAAATGTATAAGGATTATAAAAGAAAGGAAAAATGCTATTTTTCCAGATAAATAAAGTAATTTTAAGATAATTAATGAGTAATTTAGCAGACTATTTGATATAGGATAGCATAAAAAATCTATTATATTCCTACTAGAGGCCTGGTGCATGAATTCGTGCATGAGTGGGGTCCCTCTGGGTGGCCTGCAGGGATTGTGCTAAAACCTACAGTCCAACGCCCCCTGCAGCTCCTGCCCGCCGCTCCCACTCATCCCAGCCCCACTGTGCCTGCTGTGGGCTCGCGCCCAGTCAGTCTCTATATCAGGGGAGGCTTGTGCTGCCGCAGCAGCGCTCACCAGCCATGATCCCCATGTCTGGCACCCTCCCAAGGGGAGTGGCCTGTGGTACAGGCTGAAACCAGCTCTCCAGCGCCCCCTGAGGGGTCCCAGATTGTGAGAGGGCACCAGACCCAGGGCTCACGGCTGGTGCGCGCTGCTGTGGCAACATGAACCTCTCCCAATCTGGGAAACATTTGTTTAAAAATATGGAGAAAGCACTAACTTTTTAAAGGAGAACCTCTCACTGATTGGGCGTGAGCCTGCGCAGGCACAGTGGAGTCCCACCCATGCACGAATTTGTGCACAGGCTTCTAGTTATTGATATAAGTTAAAATGAAGGAAAACCGTGTTCATGTATTGGAAAATTCACTATGTAAAGATGTTAATTCCCTGTAAATAGATCTGTAGATTTACTGTAAACCAAGTCAAATACCACCTGCCCATCCCCCCAAAAAATCTAGGTAGAAATTGACAAGCTGATTCTAAAGTTTATGTAGAATATAAAGGAGCAAGGCTCGTCAGACAAAGCTAAAGAATAAGATGAGAAGACTTGCTGTGCTAGATATCAAAGTTAATTAAGGCAGTGTAGTACTACTCTTAAGAAAAAACAAGTCAGAAACATCCACTTATGTAGGGATTTTTGTAGTGATGTATAACAAAGGTGGCAATTAATAGTGGTGAGGAAAGGTAATAGGTCAGTTGTATATGCATTTTCAAACAAAACCTGACCCCTATTAATATCCTATCTAATAAAAGAGTAATATGCAAATTGACTATCACTCCAACACACAAGATGATTGCCCCCATGTGGTCAAAGATCCTGCCCCCATGTGGACACAAGATGGCCATCAGGGGAGGGTAGTTGGGAGGGACCAGGCCTGCAAGGGAGGCAGTTGTGGGTGAACAGGCCAGCAGAAAATGGCAGCTGGGAGGCACCAGGCCTGCAAGGGAGGGCAGCTGGGATTGATCAAGCCTGTAGGGGAGGGCAGTTAGGGGTGACCATGCTGGCAGAGGAGGGAAGTTGGGGGTGACCAGGCCTACAGGGAAGGGCAGTTGGTGAGTCCCAGGCCTGCAGGGAGAGCAGTTGGGGGGACCAGGCCTGCAGGGGAGGGTTTTTAGGGGTGATCAGGCGGCCTTCAGGGAAGGGCAGTTATGGGAAAACAGGCTGACAGGGGAGCAGTTAGGCATCAATCAGATTGGCAGGGGAGTGGTTAGGGGGTGATCAGGCTGGCAAGCAGGTGCGGTTAGGGGCAATCAGGAAGGCAGGCAGGTGTGCAGTTGTGAGCCAGCCATCCTGGATTGTGATAGGATATAAAATGGATGTCTTCATCTTAACCATCTGGGTAGTCGGACATCCCTTCAGGGGTCCCAGATTGGAGACGGTGCAGGTTGGGCTGAGGTACACCCCCTCCTGTGCATGAATTTCATGCACTGGGCCTCTAGTCTTATATAGATATTAATTCAAGGTGGACATTAGTCCTAAATATGAGAGGCTTCTAGAAAAGAATGTGGTATATCCTTAGTACCTCTAGCAGTAGGGAAACATTTGTTTCAAAATATGGGAAAACCACTAACTTTTTAAAGGAGAAACATTGATAATTCTGACTGTATAAAAATTATGAACTTCTGTTTCTCAAATAACATCGTCAAGAAAGTGATAAAATATTTGTAACACAAGTAACTTACAGAGTACTGATATTCAAACTATCCTATATAATAAAAGCTAAGTGTCTGGTCATCTGGTTGGTCGTTCAACCGGCAAAGCGTAATATGCTAATGAAATGCTAAGGCCGCTCAACTGCTCACTATGATGTGAACTGACCACCAGGGGGCAGACAGTTGATCAGTCGATCAGTTGCTATGAGGTGCACTGGCCACCAGGGGGAAGACACTCCTACAGGTAGGTGAGCTTGCTGCTGGGGTCTGGCTCATCAGGTCTGAGCAAGATGGGCCAGGTACGTCCTGGAGCCCTCCTGCATCCCTCCCCAGCTGGCCAACCTCCTTCGTCCTTCCCCATCCCCAATTGTGTACTGGTTGGGTCCCTCAGCCTGTTCTGTGCCCTCTTGCATTCCTGGACCTCTTGGGGGATGTCAGAGAGCTGGTTTCAGCCTGATCCTGCAGGCCAGGCTGAGGGACCCCACTGTTGCATGAATTCATGCACTGGGCCTCTAGTAGACTCAATAAAAAATTGATAAGAAACTTAGCCATTTCCCAAAAGAAGAAATATAAATAGCTAATAAATATAAAAGTTCTTGACTTTATTATTTAGGTAATGCAAATTAAAATCATACTGAGCTTTACTTCAAACTTTCTAAAATGGTTAAGATGAAGACAGAAAACACAAAAATGTTGGAACGAAAGGATTTTTGCTACTGGGAGAGTAAATTGGTACAACCACTTTATAAAATAGTTTGTCTGTTATAGAAATCCATGTATGTATGCACCAAGGGACGTATAAAAATATTCATATAGTCATGTTAGTAGTATTCTTTATAGTCTTCCAAAACTTGGAACAACCCAAAATGCTTACTATTAGCGTTAGAATGGATAAATTGTGGCACATTTGTAAAGATGGAGTACTATACACCAATGAAAAGAAATAAAATGCTGTTACATGCAACAGCAGTTGTCTCATAAACAATGTTGGGAAAGAGAAGCCTCACAGATAACATTGATACCGCATAATTCTACCAACAGAGTGTGAAAACTCAGGCACTATTAAAACATCCATATATATAAAACCCTAAGCAACTGGTCGACCGTTTGACCTGTTGCTATGACATGCACTGACCACCCTGACACGCACTGACACTCCCACAGCAGGTGTGTCACTCAGCTGACTGACCCTAGGCTCATGGCTGGCGAGTGCAGCTGTGGTGGCGCGAGCCTCCTCCACCTCCCCCACCTCCTCGGCAGCACTATGGGGGCAGCGGCAGGGGCAACGGGCGGGATGAGTGGGAGCAGCGCCTGGCTGGGCTTGGGCTCCTCCCTCCCTGGCCGCCTGCCACTTCGCACCCAACTCCATCCTCCAAGGGGTCCTGGATTGCGAGAGGGCGCAGGCCAGGCTGAGGGACCCCACCGGTGCACAAATCCGTGCGCCGGACTTCTAGTAGTGTTATAATTCAGGAGAGGGATTACCTTTCAAGAGTTCAATGGGGTTAGGGGAGGATTTTTACACAGGATGTGGGACTTTGCATCTCTGGCTCTCTCCTTTCCAGAGGTTATTACCGCGTTGCATTTAGTGGTCAGGGCTCCATAGTCTCCTTCAGTGCATGCAGTTCCTTACGCTTTCTTTGTCTTTCATGGCCTGGATACTTTGAAGAGCAAATTACTTATCAGTTATTTTATAGAGTATTCCACAATTTAGGTTTCATTTTTTTCATGCTTAGCATGCAGATTTGGCAAAAATGTCATAAAAATGATTTTGTGCTTTTTAAGAGTGTATGATATTGATGTTTTCAGACTGGTGATGTTAACTTTGATCACTTAGGGTAGTTTCTGCTAGATTTCTTCATTGTAATGTTACTGTTTTCCCCTTTGTAGTTAATAAGAATCTTGCAGGAAGAACCTTTGAAATTACATAAATATCGTAGCATCATAGTAATATTAACACTAATGATTCTCGTCTGCAGTGTTTACTTCTGTGGTATTTGTCTAAAGTTGATTTTTCTATTTCCATAATTTCCCCCTATTTTTATTAATTGGTCTACTCTAAGGAATTTCTGTCCCCTCTTCTTCATTAATTATTTTAACAGTATGAACTCATGGATATCAATGTAAATTGGTAGATTTTAATCTACTAACATCATTTATTTTATTGCTCAAATTGTCCCACATGTGTTCATTGGAAGATTCTTCTAATTGGCTCTTATGTTCTTTCCAAATGCCCCCATCATTTTTGGAGCATTTCCGTACTTTTTGACATCACAAGATTATCCAGGCTCCTTCTGTGTTTTCCCTATCCTGGAATTCGGGTCAGTTATTTCTCCATGGAGCCTTTGTTCTTTTTTATTGGAGGATGCTATTCTATTTAGAAATCAGTATTTAAAAACTAAATTTGCTGTTGCTACTGAGTATTATTACTTCTCCTGTGTCTATCAGTTCACAGAGCTAGGAAATATATCTCTGTTAATATATACATACATACACATCTCTACTTTTTTCTGTATCTCTTTCTATTTATCTTTCTGTATGTCTGTAATCATGCCCTCATTCTGATACCTTGATTCTAATTCAGCACCACAAGATTCATTCTCTTCCCCTTCCTTATTTTCACTTCTTTCTCCCACATCAGAAATCTGTCTCTCATTATCTACAATATATTGGTTTATTTAATCTTAGTATACACATGCAGTAGTCCTAAAATTGCTAACCCATACCTTTGTGACCATATAATTTTTCATCTAAATTAGGACACTTTTGAGAGAGAAAGGAGCATTTTTAATTATTCAGGGATGATTGTTGAGTAATAATTAAACATAGGCTGTTTCCCAGGATGACTGGGAGGTATAGCTCTCTACATATGGCACATATCATATTAGCTTTTTATTATTATAGTTTATTTTTACCCCACCTCTTTTCTAGAGTCATAAATTTTCTCTAGAATGATCTAGAAATCACTCCTGACAACTTAATATGTCAATTATTAAGCTGTTAAAATGGTGAACATTTAATGATGTATTTATTTACTAGAAAACATTTCTGTGATCATAATAGACTGATGTTGTTGAAGATACTGAGTTCTGTTGAGATGGGACAGAACAGCATTGCTGTTTCCTGCTTTGTTTGGGTCACTCCTGGGTTAGAATTGGAATTTCTTGGGTTTCCCTTTAGAGGATCTTACTGCATTTAGTACTTCAGAATTGTGGGTCTTAAAAAGAACGCCAGCCAAAGAAACACTCATTTGAGATACTTGTCTGGTGGCTAATGACATCTCCCTCCCTGTTCAGGTGGACACACGTTTGCAGAATGGATTTGCTCCTGGGATGAAACTGGAGGTGATTGTGAAAAAAGATCCTGAAATCTACTGGGTTGCCACCATCATCACCACCTGTGAGCAGCTGCTCCTCCTCCGCTACGACGGCTATGGAGAGGACCGGAGAGCGGACTTCTGGTGTGACATCAGGAAGGCTGACCTTTACCCCATTGGGTGGTGTGAGCAGAATAAGAAGACCCTTGAAGCCCCGGAAGGTAATAAAATACTTCCTATCGCGACATAATGGATATTGCTGTAGGAAAGCCTGTCCATAATCTTTTATTTTATTTATTTATTTTTTATTTAAGAGAGGGAGAGGGAGAGAGAGAGACAGAAATATCAATGATGAGAGAGAATCATTGACTGCTTGCCCCACACTGGGGATTGAGCCCACTACTTGGGCACTTGCGCTACCAGGAATTGAGCCATGACCTTCTGGTTCATAGGTCGACGTTTATCTACCGAGTCATGCTGGCCGAGCTTCTTGTCCATAATCTTGAGGCTTTTAGTCTCCCATACACATAGGTTTTTCTAACTTTTTTGGTTTAGCATTTTGAAGGAAAAGAATAATGCACATTCTCTTAGCTTTTAAAAATGTCTTTCTGTGCTCCATAAAGCCTCATGTTTTTGTGACGCACATAGGGAGCATCACTTGTTGTTCTGTAGGACTGTGAGGCTCTCCGAGTTTGAGGACGCCTTTAGGTGCATTGGGCCAGATGGATTCCCTTTTTTGACTTGATTGTCCTCTCACCTCTCACCCGCAAGTGATCTGGGACCTATGAACTAACCAAGGCTTTCTTCTAGATAAAAGCCTACTGGGAGTAGAATTCAAAGGACAGAGACAGTAGTACAAAAGAGAGGAGTCATATAAAAGTGGAGAAAGGGAAGAGAGATTGCAGATTTATGAAAATACCAGCCCTTAAATGTTTTTCTTTCAACCTCTTGCTCTGATACCAGAGGCCTGGTGCATGGCTTTGTGCGTGGGTGGGGTCCCTCAGGGTGGCCTGTGGGGATCTGGGCCCCAGTTCATGCCCCCAGGCTCAGCCCTGCAGCCTCCCTGGCACCCCTCAGAGGCCTGGCACCGCCCCCTCTCCTGCTCCATCATCCACTGCGGTCTTGCTCTCATTGGGGCCCATCAGGGTCAGCAGCGCCTCCACTTCTGCCCGCTGCCAGCGCCGTGTCACCAACATCCGCCATGTTCTGCGCCACTCCCTGGTGGTCAGTGCACGTCATAGTGAGTGGTCGAACTCCCGGTCTCCCAGTCGAATGACTGCCGAGGGGACAATTTGCCAACCGGAAGAGATTCCCTCTGGGTAAAGAGAAGACAGTTGAGCATCAATAGGACAAGAGCTGCGATGGCCTGAAACATACCATATGTGACTTAGTCTATAATTTTATAATGAAACTTTTAAACAAAATTCTCATTGGTCACTTTTGGATGATGGAAATATGCTGATAATTTTGAAGGCTGGTAAATACAGGGGAAGTATAAAGAAAATTAAGCATATATCCTGCCTTCTTTTTGTGAACTTTAATACCTTAGGGCAGCAATTTTCAACTGGTGTTCCACAAGAATTTTTAAAACATGCAATACCTGACTATTTAGTCAGGGGGCACTGACCTCTTGTCCCTTAGATTGTCAAATTAAAAAATAATTGCCAATACAACAGTAGCCATCTGGTATAAATAAATAAAAGTGATACCTATTTTTGTCAGATCAGCAAAAAATATAGAATTCTGTGCCAGAGAATTTTAATAATTAGTTTATGTGTGCCATGAGATGAGAAAGTTACCTTAGGGTAATCACACAGTTGAAGAAGAGAATTTTTTCTTTATAAAAGTATTATATTGCTTAGTAAACAAAGGAGGGGTGATAGAAAATTATTGTTTGTAGCCCCCAATGAATGAATATTTCTGTGTAGTGACTATTAAAAACCACTGACATCACAAAAAGGAGAGACAGACTGAATATGCTTCTTGATGGAAGGATGTAACTCCATTTATGAAATACTAGAGGCCCAGTGCATGAATTTGTGCATGGATGGGGTCCAGCCGGCCCGGCCCCAATTGGGGTGGATCTGGGCTGGGCCTGTCAGAGGGAGGTGACCATGGGAGGTTGGCTGGCTGGCCCGCCCCTGATCAGAGCCTGATCAGGGCCGGCTTGGCTGGGGAGAGTGGCTTTGGGCGATTGGCTGGTGGGCCCTGCTCCCGATTAGGGCGTGGAGAGGGACTGTGAGCAGTGGGCCGATGGAGGGTCAGTGGCCTGGGGGAGGGGCTATGGATGGTTGGCCAGCTGGCTTTTCCCGTGATTGGAGTGTGGGGGTGATCAGGGGTGGAGCTTGCTGGGAGGAGGGGCTGAAGGTGATTGGTCAGTCAGCTCTGCCCCTGATCAGGTAGGGGGGGGGCAATCTGGGGTGGTGCCAAGTGGGGAGAGGGGCTGTAGGAGGCTGGCCGGTTGCCTGCATCCCACACCCCCCCTCCCCAGATTGGACCAGTTCCCTGGCTGGAGTGGGTGTCATAGTGACTGGTCATTTTGGTTGTTAACAGTGTTATGGTTGCTGGCCTTTTATATATATATATATATATATATATATATATATATATATATATATATATATATATATATATATATATATGTTTTCTTGCTCCCTTTCCCCCAAGAGTCAAATCTAAATTTGATCAAGCCTACCAATATTTTAAAAAATGTAGAGGTCAGTAGAAGAGTAACTGGTTACCACAAAGAGGCAACCAGGAAAAGCAGATTCAGAAAAACTGTATCTTATATAATAAGAGGTAATATGCAAATTGACCATCACTCCAACACACAAGATGTCTGCCCCCATGTAGACATAAGATGGCACCACAAGATGGCTGGCAGGGGAGGACAGTTGGGAGGGACCAGGTCTGCAGGGGAGGGCAGTTAGGTGTGACGGGGCTGGCAGAGGAGGGCAGTTGGGGGCAACCAGGCCTACAGGGGAGGACAGTTAGGGGCAACCAGGTCGACAGGGGAGGACAGTTAGGGGCAATTGGGTCAGCAGGGGAGCAGTTAGGCAACCATCAAGCCTGCAGGGGAGTGTTTAGGGGCTGATCAGGCTGGCAGGCAGAAGCAGTTAGGGGCAATCAGGCAGGTAGGCAGGTGAGCAGTTGGAAGCCAGCAGTCCTATATTGTGAGAGGGCAGTCAGACATCCTTCAAGGGGTCCCAGATTGGAGAGGGTGCATGCTGGGCTGAGGGACACACACGCACACGCACACGTACACGTTCACAAATTTGGTGCACCAGGCCTGCTGAGTCAAGAAGTATGTGGCAAGAAAAAGAGATGAGATTGCAGAGGAGGAGAAAGAACATACAGATTAAAATAGATTCAGGTGATACATCAACCATCTGTTATATAGATCTCATTTGGATCCTGAGTGATTTGACTGAGCAAATTGAAAAAATCATTTTTGAGACATTTCAGAAAATTTGAACATAGACATTTTCTCTCTCTCTCTATCTATATATATTTGATGTTAAGGAATTATTGCTAATTGTTTAAGGAGTGGTTATGTAAAAAGTTATTTTCTTTTGTAAATATATACTGAGATTATATTGGATGAAATTATATAATATCAGGAATTGGTTGGGTGGGGATGGAGTGTGTAAAAGTATAGATCAGGGGTTGGCAAATTATCTGTAAAGGATCAGTTAGTAAAAGTTTTAGGTTTTACTAGCCATGCGGTTTCTGTAACAGTTGCCCACCTCTACCTTTGCAATGTGAAAGCAGCCACATACCGTATGTAAACAAACAAGCATAGCTGTGTTCCAATAAAACTTTATTTACAAAATAGCAGGATGAATTCAGCCCACAAGTTGTAGTTTGCTAACCTCTCCAGATCTAGATGAAAAGATTGACCATGAAGTTACAGTTGTTGAACCTAGGATACAAGAAGATTCATTATAATATTTTCTATACTTTTATATATATTTGAAAATTCCCATAATAAACTAGGTACCTTTTGGATAATTGTCCTTGTTTTGCATACAACGCCTACTAAACTATTCAGTTGTAGCTCTTATCTAGGAGGATTTTTTTTGGCTGCCTCCTACACGTCCCCTCCTGGGGATCGAGCCTGAAACCTAGGCATATGCCCTGACCGGGAATCAAACCCTGGCTTCCTGGTTCATAAATTGACACTCAGCCACTGAGTCATGCTGGTCAGTCAGGCGAATTTAAAAAAAATATATATTTTATTGATATTTCACAGAGAGGAAGGGAGAGAGATAGAGAGCTAGAAACGTCGATGAGAGAAACATCGACCAGCCGCCTCCTGCACACCCCCCACCGGGGATGTGCCCGCAACCCTTGTACATGCCCTTGACCGGAATCGAACCTGGGACCTTTCAGTCCGCAGACCGACGCTCTACCACTGAGCCAAACCGGTTTTGGCAGTCAGGCGAATTTTTATCTTAAGCTCTCAAAGAAGCAATTGTTGCACTCTTTGATGTGAAAATGACATGCCTCAATTTTCACTGGTTTAATTCTCTGTATTCTGTTTAGTTTAGTTTCTCTGTGTTCCATGGCTGACTATTACAAGTAATCACTCATTTTCCCCTCATCTAGGCATCAGAGACAAGGTGTCTGACTGGGAGGAGTTCCTGCGGCAGAGCCTGAAGGAAGCCTGCAGTCCTCCCGTCCCGCTGCTAGAGGGCGTGAGTATGACGGCTTGCAGGATCAGAGTGGAAAACCCTTCCAGTCTTCAGTGAGATTTCCTGTCCAAGGAATCTTTAAATTAGTTGCTCATTTACCACCCCAAGGCAAATAGGCATTATTATTAAAGACATAGGCATGTGTACTGGGAGGTTTAAGCTTATTGTCCTCAGAGGTTACAAACTGCCGGCGTGCTCAGTGCCTAAAGTATTCTGAATTAGTTGGTAACACATAAAAATCTAGTTTTCCAGCTGGAAAATGTGGTGTTTTGGTGTTCTCACTCTGTAAGAGAGAGAGAGAGAGAGAGAGAGAGAGAAACATCAGTGATGAGAGAGAATCATTGAACTGCTGCCTCATGCATGTCCCCCCACTGGCATGTGCCCTGATTAGACATCGAACCATGACCTTCTGGTTCATAAGTTGACACTCAACCACTGAGCTACACTGGCCGGGCAAGACTCCTCTTTTTCAGTCAGAAGACAGTAGTATTATCTGTAGTACTTCTACCACCTACTTGCTTTCAGCAGTCCTTTTACATTATTGTAGGTTTTGAGCTTGTTAGTAATCATAGATTTATTGTTTTTATAAAAACCAGTTTATTTGTTATAACATTTCTAAATTATATTTTGTTACATTGTGCAATTGCAAAATGTAATTTATGAAGTTTCCAATTTCTCGACATTATTGACAATGCTTATATTCTCTTTTTGGTTATAGTTATTCTGGTGAGTATAAAGTAGTACCTCCTTTTGATTTAGGGAAGTCACTCATCTCCCTAATAACTGATGATGTCTAGCATTTTTAATGTGCTTATTTGTGATTTATGTTATCTTTCTAGAGAAATATCTTTGCCCATTTAAAAATTTTTAATTATTTATATTTATATTTTTTTATTGCTTTTTTTTTTTTTTAGGGGAAAAGAGAGAGAGAGAGAGAGAGAGAGAGAGAGAGAGAGACAGACATCTATTGGTTGCCTCTCGTGGGCGCCCCAACCAGGGATTGAACCCACAAACTAGGTATGTGCCCTGACTGAGAATTGAACCCACAATTTTTTGGTGTAGGAGATCATTCTCCAATCAACTGAGCCACCTTGCCAGGGCGTCCATTTTTAAATTGGGTTATGTCTTTTAATTATTGAGTTGTAATCATTTCTTATGAATTCTAGTTGCAAGTCTAGATCAGATAAATGATTTCCAAATATCTCCAGTTCTGTGAATTATCTTTTTACTTTCTTGATATCATTTACAGCACAAACATTTTTTATTTTTATGTAGTTTTTTCTTTCTTTCTTTCTTTTTTTTTGCTTGTGCTTTTGGTGTCATATCTAGGAAAGCTTTGCATAACCTGACTCATTTCATTATGTTTAGCTAGGACTTGGTACATGTTAAAAAGACTCAATAAAATTTGAGCAAATGTGTGAAGTCATGAACAAATGAATTAATAAGTATTCTGTACATTGACCTTGATTCTGCCATTTTATCTTTAGCTGTGAATGTGTTTCCTCCACTTGTTCCCATGTTCATTTGCATAATAAGAATATGCAAGTGTCACAGAGCAGTTCTTATTAGAAAAAATGTAAGTTTGAATATTAAGAAATGGTTATGTAATAATGTCGGAATTAGCATTCCTCTTTATTCTTTATTGTAGCTTTTAATATATATATAGAGTATGAGACTTAAACTTTTCCTTTCTATTGGTATAATCAAAGCACTATGTTCTTAAGAACATTGTGAAATAAGTGAAAACATCAGAAACAATCTAAATGCCACCAGTGTATAAGTAGACCAGTCACTGCCCATTTATAATACTGGGTAGCAATAAAATAGTTTAAAACAATGAGGAAGCCCTAGCCGGTTTGGCTCAGTGGATGGAGTGTTGACCTGCAGACCAAAGGCCTGGGTTTGATTCTGATCAAGGGCAAGTACTTCGGGTCAGCCTGGACCCTGGTACAAGAGGCAACCAATTGATGTGTTTCTCTCACATTGATCTTTCTCTCTGTCTTTCCCTCTCTCTTCCACTCTAAAAATTAATAGAAAATTATCCTCGACCAAGGATTAAAACTACTAATAAAACAATGAGAAAGATTAGAGAAATAATAGTCTGCTATTATAGAAAGATAGCTATGATTTATTAAGTGACAGGCACAAATTGAAAAACAGTATATAGTGTTCCTATTAAAAAAAGTGAGAGAGTGAAAGACACAGACTTGTGTGTAGAAAACCCAGTCTCAGAGAGTGTGTGTCAAAGTGTTTATTGGGTTTTTCTCTTTAAAGGTGAGATTGTGAGGTATTTCGACTTATGTGTTTTTTTTTCTTTGATGATCATATTTGCTTTCACAACATCAGAAACTAATGATGATATTTTAAAAATCATTATTATATTAAACTATATAACATAACCCTCAAGGTAGAGATCTATTAGGATAGTTTTATTGCATTATAGGTAGATTTTTTTAAGACAAACATTTTATATCACCTACAAATAATAGTATAGGTTCTTGTATACTATTAGACAATTTAGTGTCACTGACTTTGAATGGGTAAAAATATAAAGGCTTGTTTGAGGTTATATAAGCTTGACTTTGAAAAATATTTATGTTAACTTCTCTTATTTAATATTGTCTCATTTTTTACCTACAGCTCCGTAACGGAAGGAATCCTTTAGATCTCATTGCTCCAGGTTCCAAGCTAGAATGTCAAGCTTTCCAGGACACTCTAAGCACGTGGGTTGTTACTGTAGTAGAAAACATTGGGGGAAGGCTGAAGCTACGTTATGAAGGACTTGAAAGTTCTGACAATTTTGAACATTGGTTGTATTACTTGGATCCATTTCTTCATCACATTGGTTGGGCAGCTCAACAAGGATATGAACTTCAGCCCCCATTAGGTGAAGAGAAATATAGCATTTTTCTTTTAACTATTATATTATTGTTATGTTTTTATTAATACTTATGAGGCTGAGAAAGCATTATTCTGCATATTATAAAAGCCTTTGTTACTTTGTATAAAGATACTGAAAAAATATATAGGGAGTTGTTAAGCTAAACACCTATTATTATTTTCATTTTATTGCTTTTGAACTTTACCACACATACTAATATGCATCTTATAAATTTCTGCCTCACCTGATACTGACCTCTTACCAAAATTAAAGAAAAGTTTCCTAGGTAGCATTCATATAGGTATTAGAGTGGGACAGATCTTGAGTTCAAAGCAGATCGTTGATTAAGATATTATAACTGGAGTTAATGTTTAAATCAATTTGCATTTATGATTATGTGCCCCAATTTGGATGTTGTATTATGTTATTTTATGGACTACAGCAGTCCTTGATCTCACTATAGGTGTTTTCCCTAGACTTCACTACCCAGGTTCTGAACTGAGGAGACAAAGAAGGTCTAAATTCTTTGAGTGAAGATGGTATAAGTGGGCTTGAATCCTTAATTCCCAGTGGAAAGTGATTTTTTGTTTGTTTATGTGAATGCTTTCACAATAGTTATTAATATGTATATTCTGTAGTTATTTAAAGTTACCTGTCTTATTTTATTAAAGCCATCAGGCATCTGAAAAATGAAGCTGAGTGGCAGGAGATCTTGGCCAAAGTGAAAGAGGAAGAGGAAGAGCCATTGCCATCTTACTTATTTAAGGTACAAACAAAAATGAGAGAAACAGTCTGGGAGGTGTAATGCATAAAACAACGCTGAAGTCGGAGAGAGCATCGTGGCGTCTGTAGGAGGGAAGAGGTTTGAAGGCTGGACTGATGCTCATCCTTTTCTTCTTCTAAAAATAGTCTAGATTTTCTCCCCAAAGACCTCTTAGAGCATTTTGTACCTTTTCTACCTTTAAATGTTGTTTTTTTAAAATTTCCGATTATGGCTGACACAGTATTACATTAGTTTCAGGTATACAACATAGCGGCTAGACATTTATGTAAATTACAAAGTGAGCCCTCAATTAAGTACCCATCTAACACCATACAGAGTTATTATAATACTAGAGGCCCGGTGTATGAAATTCATGCCTGTCCTGCACCCTCTCCAATCCAGGACCCCTTGGGGGATGTCGGACTGCCGGTTTAGGCCCGATCCCAAGGATCGGGCCTAAACTGGCAGTTGGACATCCCTCTCACAATCCTGGACCACTGGCTCCTAATTGCTCACCTGCCTGCCTGCCTAGTTGCCCCTAACTGCCCTCCCCCTCCCCCCCAAGGCCTGATCACCTCTCACTATGTCTGCGTGCTGGCTTGGTTGCCCCAACTGACCTCTCCCTACCGACCTGGTCACTCCTAACTGTCCCTTCCCCTGCGCCCTGGTCACCCCACACAGCCTGCTGTTAGGGTTTTGGTAGTCCCTCACTAACCACCCTGCCAGCCTGGTCATAGGCAGCCATCTTATGAGGGCATGAGGGTCAATTTGCATATTACCTCCTCATTATATAGGATTATTGTTATATTTCCTATGCTGATTTCTATATCCCTGTTACTGTTTTATAATTGGTAATTTGTACTTCTTTTTTTTTTTTTTAATTTTATTTTATTAAGGTATTTTCTGTGTACATAGTTTACCATTGCCCCCCCCCCCACCTCCCATTTATGCCCTCCCTCCCCAGAGTTCTGTGTTCATTGGTTGTACTTATGTTCATGCATACCAGTCCCTCAGTTGTTCTCCTATCTCCCCCCAGGTCTCCTTCCCCTCCCCGCTGTCATTTGGCAGTCTGCTTGTTTTATGGTGACTATCTCAGGACCATATGAATAGAGTCCGCTCCTCCTCTGGTTTTCAGCGCCCCTTCCCCTGGGTCCCACTGCTTCCCCTGGGACACTCGGCTCACCCGGGGCACTCGGCCCCATGGGACTCACGGCTCACCCGGGGCACTCGGCCCCCTGGGACACTCGGCTCACCCGGGGCACTCGGCCCCCTGGGACACTCGGCTCACCCGGGGCACTCGGCCCCCTGGGACACTCGGCTCACCCGGGGCACTCGGCCCCATGGGACACTCGGCTCACCCGGGGCACTCGGCCCCCTGGGACACTCGGCTCACCCAGGGCACTTGGCCCCCTGGGACACACGGCTCACCCGGGACACCCTTCCCCTTTGGGGGGTACGGCTTACCCGGGGCACATGGCCCCCTGGGACACTCGGCTCACCCGGGGTAATTTGTACTTCTTAATCCCCTCATAGTGAAGGAATTTTTCCTACTCTTAACTATATAGTTTGGACTTATCAAGTAAACTTGTTTTTCTGTCAGACAGCTTTTGTGTTAAAAATGTAGAGAGTAGGAATGCGTCCTGTAGTTTTATTCCTGAATAATGTTTTTCAGTGAAGAAAATGATAAGATTAGGTTATTTAATAGAAATTGGACAGGTCCATTTTGCGAACCAAATGCAGCTCTTTGGCCCCTTGAGTGTGGCTCTTCCATAAAATACCACAGCCTGGGCGAGTCTATTTTGAAGAAGTGGTGCTAGAAGAAGTTTAAGTTTAAAAAACTTGGCTCTCAAAAGAAATTTCAGTCGTCGTACTGTTGATATTTGGCTCTGTGGACTAATGAGTTTGTTGACAACTGAACTAAGGGGTAGTATTTAGTTATATATGAGTATAAAATTAATGTGAAAATACTATGTTCCCATTCTCTCTTGATGTTTGCGTTTCAGGACAAACAAGTGATTGGTACACATTCATTCTCTGTAAATATGAAATTGGAAGCTGTGGATCCCTGGTCTCCTTTTGGGATCTCTCCTGCTACAGTTGTTAAGGTAAAATGGGGGCCACTTTCTTGGTAAGAATTCCTGCCAGGGTGACTGGTTTAGGAAATTAGTAGTATTTAGGTTTCAGGCTCTCCTAATCCAACCCATTGTACTGCCCAGTTCTCTATGGCCTATTCCTTCTTTGGAGATTGGTTGCCCCAGCAAACCAGAGCGCGGGCACCAGAGGGGAGGGGCACGCTTTTGGGCACAGGCCTGCCTGTAGCAGAGGAGAGTCAGCCGGCAGGTGAGCCATGCTACCTGAAGAGCCTGGAGGTGCAGTGTCACTGTGTCCAGCCCGGTGCCGGGATGTGTGGGCAGCAGGCGATCAGTGTCACAGGATCTGCCACTTGGATTGCCCAGCCATGGATTTCAGGTTCCGACTTTAATCTTTGAAAGACTGACCAAAGTAAGGCTCTTGTTAGGAATAGCCACAAGAACTGGGCAGCTGTCAAGGCCCAGTTACTCAGTTACTAGAACTGGGGCATAAAAGAGAGAATTTCAGTTGAAAAGCCCCATTTACTGAAAGTAAAAACCAGAAGTTGTGCATAACCAGAGGAATAGATGTTTTGATGCCGAGTCATCCAACCTGTTAAGATTTAAAGTTTCTTCGCCTTGGAAAAAGAATCATTCTTAGAATGGGGAGGAATTCTGACCCTGCACTGGGGTCCGAGACTGTAACTGGAGTCCAAAGGCTGTGGGTGGTAAGGAGCCAGAGGAGGCTCATGCAGCCTCTTTGGCATTTGAAACTAGGCTAGGATCTGAAAATCGAATATAAGGTCCAGTTGACTCCTCAGTAAGCCTACACTAAATTTTGTTTGGAACCATAATACTTAGATTTGAATCCAGGTTCTGCTAGTTCCTGCTTGCTCCTGGCTATGTAGCACAGGTCAAGTTATTTGACCTCTTTTCTTGGGGGGGGGGTGGAGGGAGGATTGGTTGTTGTTATTACTCTTCACCTGAGGATATTTTTCCCATTAATTTTTAGAGAGAGAGGAGGGAAGCAAGGGAGGGAAGAAGGGAGGGGGGGGGGGAAGAGAGAGAGAGAGAGAGAGGAAACAGGGCGAAGGGAGAGAGAGAGAAACATCAATATGAGAAAGACACTTCAGTTGGTTGCCTGCCGCATGCTCCCTGACTGGGGCCAGGGAACAAATCTGCACCCCTGTTATGTGCCTTTGACCAGGAATCGAACCTTTGGTGTGCTGGCTAGTGCTCTAACTACTGAGACACATGGCTTAACCTGTTTTTAAACTTAGTTTATCTGCAAAATGGAGTTGATAATAGTGCCTACCTCATTAGATTGTTAGGAAGATTAAAACTGACTAATACAGGAAAGTATTCAATTAAAATAGTGTCTGACACAGAAAACATTTATTGAATAAGTCGTAGTATTAATACCAATTGTAGTTAAGAACTTTTTTTTTAATCATCATCCAAGGACATGTTTTCATTGATTTTTAGAGAAAGAAAGGAAACATCAATCTGTTGCCTTCTGTATGCACCCCACCGGGATCGACCCTGCAACCTGGGTGTGTGCCCTGACCGGGAATTGAACATGCAACCTTTTTGGTGTATGGGACAATGCTCCAACCAACCGAGCCACCTGGTCAGGGCATAGCTATGTACTTTTGTAACATGTTCAGTTGTGCCAAGGAAGTGACGTGTGTGTGTGTGTGTGTGTGTGTGTGTGTGTACACATGTGCATGCACATGCATGCGTGCATGAGCACATACACATAAATCTATTCATCTATTTTATCATTATGTGTACAGGTTTTTGACGAGAAGTACTTTCTGGTGGAAATGGATGATTTGCGACCAGAGAATCATGCAAGGCGATCCTTTGTGTGTCATGTTGACAGTCCTGGCATTTTCCCTGTGCAGTGGAGTCTGAAGAATGGTGTACACATCACACCCCCTCCTGGTATTCATTCGTTCTGTTCTGAATTGTTTATCAAGAACTTTCCTTGAAATGAGATTTATCAGATACATTACCTGGTCCCTTTCTCTCTTTATGCCCCAGGCTATCCATAACATTTCGGAGCTCAGGACAGTATAAACGAAGGCCAAGTTCCATATATTTAATATTTGAAAGTTATAAATTGTTAAGCTACTAAATGAAGTCTGTTCTGTCCTACCTTGACAAATGCATCTTCATGACAACCTGGGGTTCCATGTGGGTTCCTTAGTTCCTTCCATCTTGTTTCTGTTGGAAGGTCACAGAAGAGTGGGAATAGTTTGTGCAGTGGATGTTGGGAGCTGATTTATGAAAAGAGATGTGAGAGCCAGAGCTAGGAGGTAAATTGATGGTGATTTTTAGGTATCTGGGCCTTATCTTAGAAGGAGACTGTTCAGATTCCAGAGAGAAGTTTATGGTCAAGAGTAGGACATAGAGGGGTTGTAGATAGGCAAGTAGCAGCTCATCTTCTGGTGTTTGCATCTTTGCAAAATATAATCTTTGACCCTTTAATCAAAACTTATAAATATGACTTTGTTGAGCTTGAATGAAATTTTTAATATTTTTAAACTTGGAATATTTGCAAGTGTCAGACATTTCTCTGACTTTTCTATCAGCAAACAAGATTGATTGGCAGACTCTGCATCTTTTTTTAGGAGGCTTCTGGTGAAGTCCAGCTAAGTGCTGACTGCTGGGGCCTGGGGCTGTGAGTGCCCTGGTGTGAGCAGGAGCCATGAACTCAGAACTTTTGCCTTCCATTCAGTTTTCTTTCATCCAGCAAACGTTTATGGAATGTCTGCTATCAACCAGCATTGGGCTTGTCACTAGGGGGTATGACTCATTTCCTTCAAGGAGCAAGAGGGAGAACAGTAACTGAGCCTCCCAGGTCCCACTTCGTCAGTGGACAGAAAGAAGAGCCTGCCTGCCGAAACCGGTTTGGCTCAGTGGTAGAGCATCGGTCTGCGGACTGAAAGGTCCCGGGTTCGATTCCGGCCAAGGGCATGTGCATTGGTTGCGGGCACATCCCCGGTAGGGAGTGTGCAGGAGGCAGCTGGTCGATGTTTCTCTCTCATCGACGTTTCTAGCTCTCTATCTCTCTCCCTTCCTCTCTGTAAAATATCAATAAAATGTATTTTTTTAAAAAGAAGAAAAAAAAAGAAGAGCCTGCCTGGTGGGATGGGGTGAGGGGCATATCTGCAAGAGCAAGCTGTTTTTCAAGAAGGCTCCGTGCATCCCAAATTCTTTATCCGGCCTGCTGACTTTGGTGAAAAGGAAAACCCATGATGAAAGCTATTGGAGCTTTCAGCATTGTTATAGACAACTCAACTGTCTTTGTAAATAGAAGGAAGTAGTGGAATATCTCATTGAAAATGGCAAATAATTTACTGAGGAATTGAGGTGGAGGCAGAGGTAGAACATGCTACCAATCTCAGTTGGGCAGAACAGGTGATTGCAGGGCTGTTTGGCTGTAGGACTGGCACAGTCTTGAGTACCTTGCTTTGTACCTGTGAGATAGAAGCTCTGCAGAGCAAGAGACCTCAGACACGGCAGGAGCAGCCCAGCTCCTTGCACACAGGTACAGACACTTCTACTCGGAACCTGGTAGATTTAAGTGAAGAGTTAAGTTCAACTTTTTTTCTAAAATGAATTCATGACTCAGGTTATAAGAGCATTGAAATTCTGTGGGGCATGAATCATAGTCAAGAGTATCATGTTCATAGGAGCTAAGATATGTTTAAGGGAATAGCTTTATGAAAGAAAAAAGTCTTCACTGATTAAGTAGTACTGCTCTCTCTTCTTTAGAGCCTGAGTCATAATAGGATTTATAATAAGATGAGATTTATTGGTAGAAATCATGTCCAGTTATAACTGTCTTGATTTTTTTTGTTAATTGCCAGTAATTAATCATATAAAATATTGCTCAAAATAAATGCCTAGTTTGAAATTAAAAGTTTAAAAATGTATCCAAAGAATTGTATTTTCATGTAGTTTGGCCACATTTGTTCTGTTTTATAAAATTAACAATGCTAATTTGGGTTTATAAGGTGTTTTATCCCCATCTCTGGAATGATCAGAATCCCCAAATTAGCAAAATTAGAAGTTGTGGGTGCATGTTTGGCAGAGCAATAAAGCCAGGCATGCTTTTGTGATGTGAGTCATTGTTTTTGTTTGTTTGTTTTTAATTATTATTTAAAGTATTACATATGCCTCCTTTTCTCCCCATCATCCCCTCCCTGGCCATGCCCACCCCCAGGAAATGCCCCCACTGCCCCACTGTCCATGTCCATTGGTTATGCATATATGCATGCATACAAGTCCTTTGGTTGATCTCTTACCTCCCACCCTCTCCCCTGCCTTTCCTCTGAGGTTTGACAGTCTGTTCAATGCTTCTCTGTCTCGGGATCTAATTTTGTTCATCAGTTTATGTTGTTCATTTTATTCCACAAATGAGTGAGATCATGTAATATTTATCTTCTCCGACTGGCATTGTTCTCTTGTGTCTACCTAGGCTACCCTGGCCAGGACTTTGATTGGGCCGACTACCTCAAGCAGTGCGGTGCTGAAGCTGCTCCCCAGAGGTGCTTCCCTGAGGTGAGAACCCCGGGCCCCATCTCTCCACCCCTCGCAGCCACTGCTTCCTGTGCTGTTTATGATGAGTGCTCTGAGGTCAACCCTGTCACTCAACCTGAATAAGCATCTTGTTGATTATAACCAAATGGTCCAAGGAAAAATCCATTCACTGCAGAAGCTAATTTGTTAATTTAATTATTTAAAGTTTATCAGTTTTATTTTCTATTTAACTAAAATGTGAATTTAAAATTGTAGTTCATAATGATTTTTGATGGTTCAATAATATGAAAAAATATTAAGTGAAAAAAATTGTTAAACTTATTTAAAACTATATCAAAATAATTATGTTATTAACATAATAATTTATTTAAAACCATGCACATGGTTTCCAAAGCCAAACAGCAGCAAGAAGCTTAGAACATAAAACAACAGTTCTTGCCCTAACCAGTTTGGCTCAGTGGATAGAGCATTGGCCTGCAGACTGAAGGGTCCCAGGTTCAAGTCCAGTCAAGGGCATGTACCTTGGTTGTAGGCACATCCCGAGTACGGGGTGTGCAGGAGGCAGCTGATCGATGTTTCTAACTTTACCCTTCTCCCTTCCTCTCTGTAAAAAAATCAATAAATTATATATATTTTTAAAAAATAAGGAAAAACCCCCACACAACAGTTCTCTGTCCTGTCCCTTTTCAATATCCCTTCCCACAGCAATCACTTCTACTCTTCTTACTGTTGTCCTGATAGTTACCCTCTCATTTCCAAAATGACATGCTGTTTTTTGAATCATTCATTTTAAACATGTCTATTGGTTCTACATTATGGTAAATGAACATTTAGCTATTTTATATTACCTTTCTCCTCTGTCTTACCTCTTCTTTCTAATAAATTTATAATTTTTGGTTCAATTTGAATTAAGTATATTATTATGTGCATTCCAATATTATTCATAGCTTAGTACTGCAATATTTTATGATTGGTTCCTTCTTTAATTGCCTTGTTTTTCATAGCTTAATTTTCTTTGTTTTTTTGCTAGTTTTTCCCACACCTTCCAGTAGCCTGCCATAACTATTTCCACAAAGGCAATCACATTAGGAAATCTGTCATTCCCCCACTTTATGAAACAATTTATTTGAGAAATGGGAAAGACATGAATAATATATGCAGATGTTCCCTTATCTGACTCTGTCAGACAGATAATTAGTGGGTTAATTGAAAGTCAGATAAATCAGGGACTCATTTTTTGATGAAGCAGCCTTTTAATTTAAGATGTATAAATGTGCATTCATTTGTTTATCTTTTGGTAAGGCTTTTCCTTTGAGTATAGATTGTCAACAAGTGTTCCCTCGAGTCTTTTCTTGCATGAACTACACCTAACATAAACTCTGTGATTTTCAGTAAATTGACATCTTTGTTACTTTGAAACAATTTGAATGTAAAATTCTTATGCAACCAGATACTTTTGCAGGTGTCTGAAGTTCTGCCATTAGCACATATTGCTTTGGCTCCTCCCACCTGGTAAATGGGCCCTGAGTGAGATGATGATTGTACAGAACACAAGCACCATCCCCTCCCCAAAACCTCCCCCCGTGCCTGGGTCATAGTTCCATGCTTGGAGCCAAATACTCACACATCGCCCTGTGCTCTTTTCCAGAGTCTCCTTGGTCCAGCTAGACCTGTGTATTTTCCTTCTAGTTAAAGGGTTTTGTTGTTGCTTTAGGGTAGAGGGGTTAAAATATAATATGTTCTCTAGCTGCGTTTTCTTTTTCTCATATACATGGCCATTCTGACACCTGATATAGGAAATGTAGTGACATAGTCTTATCTAATATTTTTCTTAGAGATATCCCTCTTAGCAACTCCAATCTCTCCCTGGATGGGCTGCTCTCTAGCCTTGCAGTGTAGTTTTAACCCTGGAAACTGCCCTTCAGTGCCCCCAAGGAATTGACTCTCCCCTTTCTGCTCTGTGTAGCTGTGGCCTCCTCTTTCTTGGTGTACTCCCTTGTTTTGATGGAGCCTGTCTCTCAGTAGCTTCCTGAAATGTGATGTAAGGGAGGTAAATTTTTGTAGGCTTTGCATGTTTGCAAATGTCTTCATTCTGCTAATTTGATTGATTGTTTGGCTCAGTGTGGAATTTTGAGTCAGAAGTTATTTTATTTAAGAGTTTTGAAAATATTACTTAGTTGTTTTCTACCTTCCAGTGTTGTTCTACCTTTGAGACAAGTTGAAAGCCATCATTTTCTTGATCTTTCATAGTTGACCTGCCTTTTACTTCCTCTTGGAAGGTTATAGAATCTCTCACCATGTTTCACAGTGATGAGCTATGGGTGGCCTCTCTTCATTCACATGTTGGCTTTTCAGCGAGCACCTTCTCTCTGGACATTCGTACCTCTCTGTGGCGTGGTTCTCTTGAATTTCTTTTTTTGATTTCCTTCCATTTCTCTATTTTCTTTTTCTAGGATTTTTGAATTTGTATGTTGAGGTTCTGGATGAGACCTCTGCTTTTCTTGTTTTCTATTTCTTAGTCTTTTTTGCTTTGCTTGCTGCAAGATTTCCTAAACTTTATCTTTCAACCCTTTTTTCATTATTAATTTATATATATATATATATATATATATATATATATATATTATATATAGAAGGGAGGGAGAAGGAGAGAGAGAGAGAGAGAGAGAGAGAGGAGAGAGAGAGAGAGAGAGAGAGAGAGAGAGAGAGAGAGAGAGAGAGAAACAGCAGTGATAAGAGAGAATCATTGATTGGCTGCCTGCCACATGCCCCCTACTGGGGATTGAGCTTGCAATCCAGGCATGTGCCCTAATGTGGAATCTAGTAACTGTGACCTTGTTCATAGTTCAGTGCTTAACCACGGAGCCACATGGGCCGGGCGCGATAGTTTTTCTTGTCAGAGGATGTTAATTATCCCTTCCTTTTGGAAAGTTTCCTTCTCGCTTAATCTGTTTTTTCCAGATTGCTTGCTTTGTTTGTCTTGGTCTCTAGCTTTCATATCTTTAAATGTCTTGTAATTTTTGGTTGGTTGCTTATTTTTAAGAATGGGAGACTAAAAGAAAAAGCTGACTGGGAGCTCTGAGTGTGTTGGTGGGACTTGTCAACCTTGAATTTCCCTATAGGGTGGATCTGGTTGGCCATTTTTTGGGGACACCTAATACATATTTTTATGTATTTCTTCTTGGGCTTATCATGTTACTGTAAGAAGTCCCTTCTAGGCCTGGAGAGTAGAGGCAAGGGCTGGGTCTCTCACATTCCATATGCAAATTCTGTTTTGGGCACTGCATGCATTCCTTCACTTATACCCGTGTTCTCCTGCTCAGGGGTCTCGTGTGTTACCCTCTCTGGAGGCTAAATTTCCTCTTACCTAGGGGAGGGGAAGGGACAGTTGTCCTAAACTGTGGAGTGGAGGAGCTGATGGCATGACCTGAAGTTCAACAAATCTCTTTGTTTTACCTATTTCTCTTCCAACACTAAGTGCCCCCTGCCTGCTGCTGCCAATTTTCAGCCTTCTTCACTGTCACCTTAGATTTACTTCTCTTTAATCTGATGAGTTGGTTCTAGATCCTATTCTGAATTTTAGCCTATTAGAATGTTGTCTCCTTTCCTGCTTATCCTAGCAAATTTATATCTTAAAAAAACACATAACAAAACCCTTTGATTTTAG
Organism: Vespertilio murinus; assembly: GCA_963924515.1. NCBI lineage: Eukaryota > Metazoa > Chordata > Mammalia > Chiroptera > Vespertilionidae > Vespertilio > Vespertilio murinus. The sequence goes on along the minus strand of OZ004715.1, from coordinate 38,276,395 downwards.
TGAGTTGTCAAAAGAAAGGTAAAACAATCAAATACAGTTCATTTGACTGTTTTATTTTGACTCAGAAGCTGCACATTTTTAAGACGTACATTTGAAATGACCCTTTCCCTTTATTCATAAGCATTATTCATCCTGACTGCCTTTTATGATACACATAGTGTAGGAACCAGACCTTTATGGGAGGATCAGCAAACCAATAGTGGTGAGAAGCCATTTGATTGAGGCACAGAGCCTTAGGTATTTTATTTTATGGAAACATCATACTAACCCAGTGAGATATGTGATCTCAATTTCATCTGACATAAGAGGAAATTGAGTCAAAAGAAGTTATGTAACTTGAGCAAGGTTACAAAGGTAGCAGTAATGCAGGTATATCTGACTTAAGAGACTGCCCATTACACCAAAAAGAAAGACATTTTCCCGTTAGTTCATTTTCCAAGCAAAATAGACTTTTAGCCTTAAAGTGCTACCCTAGGATTAACTCCTAGAGGTCTCTCAGATTAGCTCATAAGTTAATATTTAGTATGTTTTGGACTTCCCTTCTAGTCAGTTTCTGAGCACGAGTTTAAGGAGCACATGAAGCTAGAGGCGGTGAACCCCCTTCTCCCCGAGGAAGTGTGCGTGGCCACCGTCAGTGCCGTGCGCGGCTCCTACCTGTGGCTCCAGCTGGAGGGTGAGTGCCAGAGCCCGAGAAGCCTTCTGGGGCCACTCTTCTCCGCCTTTTCTGTTCACCCCATAAGGTGGTTTGCTAAACTTAATCAATTAGCTAAAGAGGACTCTTGTTCAGAGACTTCTAATTTATAATGTGCGATCCTAAGGTAAGAATTTCTTTTCTTGTTCTTGACTTTCAAAATTTAAGAAATGAATGTAAATAAAAAGCCTTTACTACAGAGTCCCTTGTTTTCTTGAAGGGGAAAGAATAAGTCAAATAGCATATCTTCTTATTTGACCAAAATATATGGGCACGTGCATTAACAACTAGTTCATTTAAGAGATAATACTTTGGCTGTCCCCATCCATTAGAACCAAAAAATATGTAAAATAGAGATATTATACTAAAAATAATAGCCAACAGTTGGACAGGTTTGTAGATAGAAGCACAGGGCATGTACTCAGCTCTGCAGTTACTGTGTATGGCCTGGGTTTCGTTTTTATTCAGGTGCCACATAGTCTCAGTACTTTCTGTTTCCAGTTTGTAGAATTGGCATTTGGTACAGATATCAAGGACAGTATTGAATATAAACTTTATTTTTTTAACCCCAGCTGAGCAACTCACCTAACGTCACTTCCTGATTCGAATTTACTGATCTAGCTTTGGCTTGTCCCATGTGCCACAACTGGTGTTGAATGGAACTGTCACTTATGCCATTTTCCAATTATTTCTTGGAGTTGACTGATATTTGTCAACCATCTGAATGATCCTGCTGGTAGTTTCAGTTGCTTATTTGCTATTCTCTAACTAAAGGTCACCTATATATTCACCAACCATTTAGGTCTTTATATAGCTAACTTTTTTTTCTTAATGTTTGTCACATGTGAAAAAGGAATTCAAGAGTCTTTGTGTCTGTATACATAGTAGAACATTGATTGTCTAGAAAGGGGTTTATGAAAAAGGGTATTCAGTGGCCTAAACACTTTTTTTTTTTTTTTAATCTAAGCAGGTTCTAAGAAGCCTGTACCTGAATGTATAGTGAGTGTGGAATCCATGGATATATTTCCTTTGGGCTGGTGTGAAACCAACGGCCATCCCCTCAGCACTCCCCGTCGAGCACGAGGTACTTGTCTTTCTGGGCCAGAGGGTTGGTGGTTAAATAATCTGTTGAGTGGCTGCTGCCAATTAGGATGAATCTGGACATTTCAGAGAAAAACAAAATGATATTCTGGTTATCTGTTCCTGTATAAGAAATTGTTTATTGTAACAGACATTTATCATCTGACCGTTTCTGTGGGTCAGGAATCTAAGCACAACTTAGCGGGTCTCCCGGGTCCGTCTCTCACAGCTGCAACCCAGGTGCCAGCAGGGCTGCCTTCGCCGCAGGCCCGACTCGGGGAGGACCTGCTCCCAAGTTGTCACAGAGGAGTGTTGGCAGGAACTCATTTCCTCGTGGACTATTGGACCAAGGACCTCCGTTTCTTGCTGGCTGTTGGTGGGAGGTTTTCCTCAGTTTCTTGCCACGTGGCCCACTTTCTAGGGGAGCTCACAGCATGGCAGTAGGGTATGATCAGCCAACAAGTGAGAGAGCAAGAGAGGTTGAGCAAGATGGAAGCCGAAGTATTTCTGTAACCTGATGCTAAAGTGACCCACTCCCCACCCCCTTTTAAAACAGCTTTATTGAGATATCATTTATATAACATAAAATTTGCTCTTTTAAAGTATAGCAGGTCCTCAAATAACATGGTTGGTTCAACATCATTTCATTACAGAATTGGTGAGATGCCATAAGAACTTAACTCTTGTTCATATCAATTAGCCTGTGGTGAAATTGGTTTTGCTCTATGTCATTTTGCTTAAAGTCATAGAATCTACTGAAGATGTTAAGTGAGGCCTTACTGTATACAGTTCAGTGGTTTTTTGTATATTCACAGAGTTGTGCCACTGTCACCACAGTCAATCTGAGAACATTTCATCATCTCAAAAGAAAACCACACACCTCTTTGCCTCCTGCCCTGTGGCCCTAGCCCACACTAATCTAACTCCCATCTCAATAGATTTGCCTGTTCTGGACAGTTCCTGTGAATGAAATCGTACACTCTGTGGTCTTTTGTTACTGCTTCTTTTAGTATGTTTTCAGAGTTTATTCATGTTTTAGTATGTATCAATCCTTCATTTGTTTATAGTTCTGAATAATATTCCATTGTTGTACCACATTTTGTTAATCCTTGCATCAGTTGATAGATATTTGGATTATTTTCATTCTTTAAGCTGTTACAAATAATGAACATTTTTGTAAAGATTTTTATGTGGGCTTAGGTTTTCATTTCACTTGAGAATAACACTCTGTGTGTAACACTGACAGGCTGTTTTCCAAAGCAGCCACACCATTTACATTTACAGCGACAGTGAGGGCTCCACTCTCTCACATCCTCCCAGCACGTATTTCCTGCGGGTTTGTGTGCTATTTGTAAGAGCCATCCTGGTAGGTGTGGGATGGCTTCTTAACTGTGGTCTCGATTTGCCTTTCCCTAATGACTAGTTACGTGGAGCATTTTCTTATGTGCTTATTAGTCATTAATGTATCTTCTTTGTATAAATGTCTGTTCAAATCATTTGCCCATTTTTAATAGTTTTTTTTTATTGTTAAGTTATAGGATTTTGCTACATATTCTAGATATTCTCTATCAGAAATATTACTTGCAAATATTTTCTCCCATTCTGTGGGTTGCCTTTATTTCTCTTGATAGTTCCTTTGGTGCACAAAACTTTTTAATTTTGATGTAGTTCAACTTATTTTTTCTTTTGCTGCCTGTGCTTCTGTTGTCATAACCAAGAAATCACTGCCAAATCCAATGACATGATATTTCCCTCTGCGTTTTCTTCTAAGAGTGTTATAGCTTTAACCTCTGAAGTTTAGGTCTTTGATCCATGTAGAGTTACTTTTTATATGTGGTGTAAGGTAGAGGTCCAGCTTCATTAATGTGGAGATTCAGGTTTCCCAGCACCACTGGTTGAAAAGACTAATTTCCATACTGTGTGTGTTGGCACCCTTGTCAAAACTAGTTTTTATTTTGAATATCTGTTCCCGATTAAAAAATATTTATGGGAGTTGATTGACCCAGGGACCCTTGAAAATATTATTTTTGGTCTTTCTTTAAAGACCCGGAAACTGTGCTTTAGTCTAGATATTCAGACATATCAGTACTTATTTATAGTACTTGCTAGTTATATATACATATAGGATTCAAATATGCTATGCTATGTTAATACATATGTAACTTTTCCTCTGTCTTTTATTTTTTCTTGACATACACATTATTGTTTTCTTCTTACAGTACACAAACAAAGGAAAATTGCCGTGGTTCAGCCTGAAAAACAGTAAGTAACATAACAGTATGTTCCAACAGTTGATATTAGAAAGTTAGAATTTCTAGAAAAAGAAATAAGAGTATATCTCCTCACGTGTTAATTTCTCAGATGGAAGCATAATCCTTTAATTCAGCCTTTGATAGTTTACATACTTATCCTTACAGTTTATACATTTCCTAAAATGGCATTATATACAGAAGGGTAAAATCCACTCTCAAGATGTTCCCCAAATTGAGTTTTCTTTGGCTTTGAGAGCTGGGAGGCATTTGAGTAAGAGAGAAAAATAGAGTCTCCATGCTGGGATTTATTAAGGAAGAGCAAAAATTGTAAAATAGGACATGATTGGTGACAGTGACACACCTGAGCTAGAAGACGGTCGAAAGGGAGAGGCGTGAAAGGAGTGCCCTTGTGTCCCGCCAGGGGGTTCTCCACAGCACATCTGCCTGCGCAGCGCCAGAGAAGCAGCTGGTCAGTGTTGCCTTAAAAATACACGGGTTTCTGTGTGTATCGTGTTGTTTTTAAACAGTGGGTTTTCGATTTTGTATTAGTTTGCTCAGGCCACTGTAACAAAATGCCACAGACTGGATGGCTTAGACAAGTTTACTTCTCACAGTTCTGCAGTCTGGGGAGTCCGGGATCAATTTGGTTCCTGGTCAGGTCTCTCTTCCTCGCTGGCAGACTTTCTCACGGTGTCTTCACATGGAAAGGATGGAGTGGAAAGGAGATCCCTCTCTCTTCCTCTTCTTATAAGGCCACCGATCCTAGTGGATTAGAGCCCGGCCCTGTTACCTCCTAAAAGCCCTACCTCCAAATACAGTCACATTGAGGATTAGGTCTGTGACATGGATTTTAAAGGGACACAGTTCTGGTTATAGCAAATTCTGTATAATTTATATCTGTTTTTGTGGCTAAGCGAGTAATAAAACTGACACTAGAGGTAGGAAGGCCATGGAGTTCTAATCTAGGTAGTGATAGCAGTGATAAAAATCTGTCCTTGGACTTTTCCTTGACTTAGTTATTGAGTCTGATCCAAAGTTTTCGTCCGGAAGTATTCTAAGAAGATAAATTAGTCTTTTCAGTGGTTGCTGCAAATACAGTAATTCTCGTTTTTAATAATATAATTTGTCTTTAATTTTTAAACTGATGGAAGAAAACAGATTCTATATTAAAAAATGTTTCTGTTCTTTGACAATTAAAAACAACAAATAGTCTACTTGCGTTTTTAGAATCCCAGAAGGAATTCTGTGATTGTTGCTAATCCGAATGGAAGTTTGTCTGAAGGTGCAGTGTCCTCTGCCTGAGAGTAATGGCTCCCTAGGCTCCGTGCAGTTGCCAAGGAAGCACCTTCCGTTACAGATTTTGCAGTCTGCCACCTTCGCTTTCTTCTTAGATTTGAAGGAAACTAACCCTCACACTTTACTGACTTTACAGATTATCTTACTATGTTGTTGTGTTTTCTTGACTCAGAATGCCATCCTCGAGGACTGTCCATGAGGGCCTGAAGAGTCGGGAGCTGAACTCCACAGACTCTGGTATGCGTTAGTGCATGCAGTCGTAGGGAAAGAGGGCCTTTCTTTTCTTTAATGGACTCTGTCTAAAAATAAACAATAACTTTGATTTACACAATGTCACTTCAGAGGGGTCTCTTAATTAATTGTGATTTTTGTCTTAAGATATACTAATTAACAGTGATCTTTAGGCCGACATCTTTGTTCATTTATAATGTCTACAGAATTAAGACATTAGTATCTCCCACATGACCACAGTCAAGTTTGGGTTTTGTAGTAGGTCAGCTTGCATTGGGAAAGGAGTCTTAAGACTGATCACTTACTGGGTGCCAAGGGCTCTGGAGTTCAATATTATTATCCCTGAGTTTAGATAAAGAAACAGGCTTGCCCTGATTGGTTTGGCTCAGTGGATAGAGCATCGGGCTGTGGACTGAAAGGTCCCGGGTTCAGTTCCAGTCAGGGGCATGTACCTTGGTTGCAGGCTCGATCCCCAGTAGGAGTATGCAGGAGGCAGCGGATTGATGTTTCTAACTCTATCCTTTTCCCTTCCTCTCTGTAAAAAGTCTATGAAATAAAAAAATAAAAAATAAAAAGAAACAGACTTTCCAGGCAGTGCTCTTTCTTAAAGGGGGGGGGGGGGTTTGCGAGATGAGTGTTTATTCTTCTTTAAACCCTTTATGATATGCACAGTCTGTATATATTTATATTTCACAATTAAAAAAGCACTGGCAAAACAGGTTGTCCAGAGGTGATACCTGACCAATGATTCAAGGCTCTTTTTGGAGGTCAGCAGTCCCCCCTCGGAACTACTCCTGCCTGCCCCTGTGCTTGCTGTGCTACGCTCAGCATCTTGTCTGTGTGTCTTCTAGCACAGGTGGGGCATCTGGATGGCAGGTAGTAAATGCCTAGAAAAGAAAAGAAACCAAGGCTTGGAGAGATCATACAGTTTGAGTAAAAGGGTCAGCAATGGAACTGAGATCTTTCTCAAGTTCAAAACCTGTATTTTTTGGTCTCTTCTACCCACTGCCTTTTCATTATATCATTTATACATAAGAGGATCAGGGCTGTGTAACTCATTTTTGATGTATTACTATGTCTACGAAAACTACAGAATTAAGACATTAGTATCTCTCACATGACAGTAGTCGAGTTTGGGGTTTGTGATAGGTCAGGTTACCTTGGGAAAGGAGTCTGAGACGGATATGTATATAAAGGAGTTTTATTGGGGAGTACTTTGGGGAACAACTCCGTGGAGGGGTAAAGGAAGCAGGACTGGGCAGAGGGAGAAGTTGAGCCACGTTCAGAGTAACAGAATTCCAGCCCCACAGGGAGCCTTGGCACCGCTGTAGCCACTCGGACTCGCCCCTCATTGAGGCAGTTCCTGGAAACAGTTCCTGGCTGCTGCTCCCTCTCCACCTCACAAAGGGTGGGGTCTTCGGCAGGGTGCTCTGCTAGTGAGGGAGGCCTAGACTGAGTGAGGGTAATTCCAGGTTAGACTTCAGCCCAGAGCTATGAAGTGTCAACATTCCCAGCAGCAGGGAGCGTAAGTGCCTTATCCTGAAAGCGGGGATCTGGGTGGTGGAGTTCCCATGCAGAAGTGGACACCAACATACTGACCCTTCTCAGTAGCATCATCTGCAGGTCCCGTCGACAGTGGGCAGTGCACGCACATCTCCTTTCCTTAACGTTGGCTAACAGCATCCATCAGAAAAGCTTCTCGCTGTTTGATATAAACTGAAGATGTTTTATTGTCTTTGAGTTTTTTACATTCAGTTGCTGAATTGCCAATTACTATGAGGGGATTTTTGAAAAATACTATATTGAAGTACAGTATTCATATATAAAAATGGTTGAAGAGAGGGATCTGTAGGCCCAGTGAGACTCCACAGTACTTAAAGAATTAGAGATGTGACTCAGTGTACTTTCAGCCCTCTGAGAAATCCCAGAAATGGGAGGACACCACATCCTAAAGGCTGCCATTATAGTAGTTTGGTGCTTTGAAGGGGATGGACTGGGGTTCTGGATAGAATTCACCATCACCCCCTGGAAATATTCCAGAGTTCACTATTGAATAGGTGGTTGTTAGGAGTCATCATGGGTTCTGGAAGAAATTTTCCACTTCCTTGACTGATAGAAGTATAAGGTTCTAGAACAGTGCCACTAACCCAGGAGTTAATCTGCATGTAATTTAGAATGTTGTCTGATTTTTAGCAGTGATAAGCTCTATAATAGAGTTATTGGTAGTATTTTAAAGGCACTCTCAGATAACATGTTAAACATCAAAATATATAATTTCTAAAATTATGTAATGGTATAGATGCTTGTTTTTCCCATAGTAACCCAACTTTGAAAATAGGGGTTGGAAAATGACTGTTGTGAATATTTGTGTTTTTTTTTTTCCTTTTCATTTTCCAGTTATGATTAATGGAAAATATTGCTGTCCAAAGATATACTTCAACCACCGTTGCTTCTCAGGGCCATATCTTAATAAAGGAAGGATCGCTGAGCTGCCTCAGTGTGTGGGACCTGGAAACTGTGTGCTGGTCCTCAGAGAGGTAAGGTTCTGGCCTGGAGCAAAGAGTGTGGAAACTTCACAGCGGTTTCCTAAACGCGTTCATGCAAGGATCTCTCTGCATGCCATGGAAATGACAGCTCTTAGGTTTTATCATAAGTGATTAACTTTTCTCGTGTTGGACAGAGATGGGCATGAGATTATTTCTACCCCCACGGGACCTCCACCTAAGCGGTTGTTCACACAGTAGGCTCACCTCTGTCAGTGAAAAAGTCTCTGTCAGAGCACACATGGGAACTGGGCACGAGTCGGTGTGAGAACAGTTAGTCTGTGACCGAGCGGCTGTGTGGCATTAATCCGAGACCGTGATACAGCGTGCGCCTGCCGGACTTGCAGAGCGTCCTGCCTGGATGCCACAGTGCCAGTGACAGATGTGAGGAGCACCCAACTGTTCAGCCCACGGCGGGCAATGACAAGGCCGGGCTGAGAGGCCGGCACTCGGCCCGACTCCGCCACCCTCACGAAGGCTTGGCTGTTCACAAAGGGTCCCGAAGAAATCCAGTGTCCTAAGTATTGTGACTGGCAATGGATTCAGAAGCACATGCTAGAGTAATTTCAAATCATGGTTCCATTCTTTCTGACTGTAACTTTTTAAATATTTAAAAGAATCTGATTACTCTTTTATTTGCAATGTTGATCAGCTGTCATATCTTCAGTATTACTATTTTGTTAACTAATGTGACTAGACTTAATGTCATAAATGACATGCTAAGGGATAGCAAGGCTCTAATAGTCTGCTTTTCTCCTTCCCAACCCATATTTCTGCTTTAAAAATGGAGCACAGGTCCTCACCTTACTTATCAATGCGGCTTACAAACCCAGCCGTGTCCTTCGGGAACTGCAGCTGGACAAAGACTCTGTGTGGCATGGATGTGGGGAAGTCCTCAAAGCCAAGTGAGTAGACCCCTCCGCCTTTATGTATGTGCATCCTTAACGGTCACAGAGTCCGTTCTCCCAGGCCTAACATGAGAGCACCCCGGTTTCCTTGGGCAGTGCTTCTTCCACTGTTTGTGGTGAAGCCAGGTTTGTTTTCTTGTAAGTTTCCATTCTGTCATGGGCCAACATAAAATATTCTATATTCTAACAAGCGAATATTAATACACTTGACTTTTCTCTGGATAATCACTAGCCCAATAAACTTGGTGTCTGATGTCTTCCAATGGCAGATACAAAGGAAAGAGTTATCGGGCTACTGTGGAGATAGTGAAAACAGCAGATCGGGTGACTGAATTCTGCCGGCAAACCTGTGTCAAACTGGAATGCTGTCCCAATCTGTTCGGTCCACGGATGGTTCTGGATAAGTGTTCTGAGAACTGCTCCGTACTTACAAAGACCAAATATAGTGAGTCATGTTTTTCAGATTTGTTAGCTATAGCAGCTGACCATGCCTTATATCTTGGAAAGTTTTTATTTTGCAGACTCACATATAGCAGAGGTATACAAACTTATTATGTGCAGGGCCAGATAATAAATGTC